>OX382293.1:2393535-3628527 GCA_947507805.1 Aporophyla nigra | reverse complement strand
ACATTTTTAACGACAAAATTCGGGTGTACTATGCGGTGTACACTTCTGTCTAACCAGACTGGGGAAACCAGCGTGATTTTTTGTTTATATATCCCGGAAAATGTCTGTGTACCTTCTTGTCTCGCTGCGAAAGTAATGAAAAGTATTTTCTTTACGTAATATGTACACCGACTTTTATTTTACAAATCAAAAGTAGACATTGGCCGCTCAAAACCTGCAGGCGGAAAAACAAAAAGTTACACGGTTTATCAAAAAAACTCGCCCACAATAAAAACAAGCACCTTATGAACTTAAAAAAATATTCAATGAAGTCTTTAACAACGAAGTCGTGATCACCCCGAGGGTGGCTCGTCACGGTTACTTGCGATTTTACACGATTCAGCCCTAATTTATTAAAGTTCCGACATCCACGTAAAAGGAATTGGCTTAGACTTGACAGGAAACCCTTTTTGCCCTTTTTCCTGGTTTACGATTTTAATTAAGCGAAGAATCGATGTTGTGTTCCCATGTTTTTGTGCATTTTAATAAACTGCGATGCTGTGTGAAAGAACAGGAAAATTTATTCCGAATATGAAAAATTCCAAGATCTTTACTAAACAGCAGCGACATCAAAAAAAGTTACCTTCCTCTTTTTATCATGTCTTTTTGCGTACATAGCTTTGCACAATTACAAAACTGACAGCCCGAACCCCATTATTTTTGACAATTTTTAAATATTGTACAACATAAAAATCCTGAGCTCACTGAATCACGAAGAATCAATACCACCGAACCGCTATTCAAATCTTATTACTACCATTAACGCTGCAGCCGACCAATCGCACAATTATTCACCTCCACCATCTTATAAATAAGCCGAGACACCGGAGCAAGGCTTATATAAACAAAAGCACGTCATGCAAGATGCATGCCTTCCCCGAATGAATTATTTATACAGGTTAGCAGTCACTGCATTTCTGTACCTTGGATTTATTTAGCAGTGCATATCTCGGTTGGGTCTATTTATTCTGCACTGCACTGCATCGGATTGCTGTGTCATGTCGCATAAACAAGTCCTTGCAGTTTCCTTTTTGCTATCGCGGCCGTATTTTACACTTACGTGCATAATTATAGAGTTTGATAAGGTTCAGCTTCATAATTTCCTATGGCTGGCTTTTAGTATAGCAGTTTAGTTTTGTATTGCAGGTATTCGTGTTTATGATATAAATTACGATAAATACGATTTGCTTGGCAGTTTTTAATGACTTCTGATTTATTTTTATTTTTCAAACAAATGGTATGTATAACGTCGGTTGCAAATCACTAATCTAATAAATACCTAAATAGGTAAGTCTCGTTAGTTGCTACAATTGAGTTTACGTCAATAGAGCAACGGGCGTTTCAACATTTCTTTATTTTTCAAATGAGTTTTTTTTTTTTATTGTGTAAAAGCTTTTCTTCCTACAACTTCCTTACCGGACTTTTCTGTTGTACGTATTGCAAAATGTTTTTCTACAATTCTGAGAAAAGAAAAACTCACAAGGTACTAATGCTGCTTGAAAGAAGCTTTAGACTTTTATATCAAAATAAGACGAGGATCTTAGAGACAATATTTTTGAAAACACTGCGAATATTTTCAAAAGAACTGTCAGAAAATATTTCTTCTCTGAAAAGGTGAAATTCTAAATATAAGTGTGTAGAAGGAAACCTGAGAAAAATTCCGGTACTAAACGTCGTAGTATATATCCAACCTGTTGTTCGTAAGGTCTTCGTACGTAGAAAACGTCTTATTTCTTTTATTTTCGAGCGAATAACTTGTCTGTACTTGACTGTACAGGTTCCTGTCTTCTGAATTCAGTGGAACTTTTTGAAGTCAGTCTAGATGAAATACTGTTTCATTCTACCGTTGGAATGAAAGAGTATTTCTGTTCTTTGTTTTTCTTCAAATTTCATTAATGTTTCCCAACACACGTAAAATAGATTCTTTTTTTCCTTTTCAAAACTCATCAATGTATAACTTTTTCTTCACATTAGCACAGCAATTAACGCTGTCATATGAAGCAATATTTACAAAATGTTTTATAAATCGAACTCAAGCACTTTTTACCAAAAAATAGCATACTATAAGCAACAGTTCAGCTTTGAATTGACGTCAAAAATTAATGTATAATTATTATCATATCGACCAATTTCATTTTATTCAATTTTGATTTTCAATTTTTATTTCTAAATCTTTTTATGTTATATTTTGCTCAAATTTTGATGTATTTTCTCTAATTTTAATTTTTAGTTTATCGTTTACCTAGTTATATGTGCATGCTGTGGTCTCCTGTAATTGAAGGAACACACGTAAAAGAAACCATTATAACTGTGATTTTTGTAATGTGTATATGTATCCTTTGTTGGAGATCCTAAATATATAAATAAATATTCAAATAAGTCCGCATTCACACTATCAAAGCCTCTCAACAATAAACTTTCCAACACATCATTCTATATTCAAATTCGCTATCATTCTTACCACTTGTAACGCAAATTGGCCTACAATATCCCACCACTTGCCAGCTACGTGGGTCCAATGGGTTCCATCGTCCCCTTAACAGCCCGCCACAGTAAGAGCTATTGTGTCCCGATCGATTTTATCACCCCCCCTTCAGCCTCTGAGGGTAGGGGGTGGCTTACAATGTTTTTAAATTGAAAATAGTTGTTCAGAGATTATTTATGCTTGAGACAATACTGTCTGGTCGAGATACCCTTTATTTAGCTTTGAGTTTATTAATTTGAGTTGCCAATCATTTTGAATTGGGATTTGTGTTAGATGGGTCGATATTGTGAGGAGAAAGTGTATTTGTAAGCTTGTAGAAATTGTGGAGGTTAGAGGGTTTCAAAGTATTACTAAAACTGAGACCGACAGTAATTGAAAATGGACTAGCCCGTTACACGTGACGCAAATAAAATAACACGTCGTTGCACTTTTTTTTAACCTTTCGAAGATATTTCTAGTTCCCAAGTTCGTGATCATAAAAAGCTATCTAAATCTTAAACGAGCCGAATCATAATAGCACAGTGCGGGAAATTGTTCTATTTCAAGAACTTCGTTTCTTATCCGGAACTTATTCCCACTAAACAATTATAACTTCATGATTAACTAAACACAAAGACAGCAACAAAGAGAAAATCCATAGGTTTTTCTGGAATAGTTCCGACCTTCAATGTATCTGTGACGTCTGCCCGCAGATCATGGCCCACCTTCCATCTTGCGTCTCTCGGCCTATCACCTGTACACGTGAGGATCTTATGTCTGCGTTAGCCAATGATGTTAGCGTCACTTAGTTCTGGGCGAATTAAATTATAGTGGCCATGCTCTATCGACACTGTTAGTTAACCCGTGCTTCTAAAAGTACGTTATACCATTGTTCCCGGCATTCATGGATATTTGAAAGTCATTACTGGCCGTCAAAATCCCGAAACTCTGATAACCAAGGGGTATCTTATTTCGCAGTAACATGCAGTTGTGGAGATCAGACAGGCAGTCGCGTCATCTAAAATACAGGTATTCAGCTGCATGCGATTAGACTGGAAGCTGATCCAACATAGTTGAAAAATTATTAGATAGCAAATGGTGATGATGCGCTAAGAAAAAGAACTAAAATTATTTTCTTTCCGCTCATACATTCCATATTATTAAAGCCCCAACATCTTCAAACAAAAACATTCTAGACCCATTAAACTCAAATCAAATCAAATAAAGTGAGGAGGTTCTACAAATCTGAAGTACCTTCACGCAATATTCAACAAAGGATGTTCAGAGCTCGAATCAAATTCATATGTAAACTTCACAGTGAAAAGTTGAACTTAGCTAAATACATTTCCATATTTGTGTTGGGAAGCTTCGGTTTCCGTGTGCGAGATAAAAACTCTATTTCAACTATGATAGAATTTGAATTTGGATTGTACTGGACTGAATTTTAATTTAGTTATTATTTTAATGTTTCTTGTGTGTAGCCTTTTATATACTAGTGTAGCTTAAAATGGTGATTGGTGCAGTATTTGTAACTAAAGAATAGACACGTTAAGCGAATTTTGGTAGGGGAAAAGCTTATGAGTTTGCGTCACCGACATGCAATGTCCCATACAAAATACTAAACTCAAACTAAATGTACAGAACGACTGATTATTTATTTGTCCACACCTTTTTGATACATGCTGTATAGTCCTACAGACCGTATTTCGGCCATGGCGGCCAATCTCAACGGAGACGAGCCATCGGCGCGGCAGATATTATAGTGCACAAGTGTGTGCGCAGACGCAGGAGCACTCACTCTTCCGTCACTCACATAGTCTGATGAGACGGCAATCCGGCATGACCGCAGGGAGATCAGGTGCAGGACCAACGGCTTATCGTGCTTTCCGAGGCACTGGGGTATCACACCGCCAAGTTCCAAACTCCGGGCTGTTTGACTGGCCTGTTAGTCTAGTAGTTAGTAAGCCTGACTGCTAAGACTGAGGTCGTGGGTTCGATTCCCACCAGGACAAATCTTTGTGTGATGAGCACAATCATTTGTTCTGTATCTGGGTGTAATTTATCTATAATATGTATGTTTTTAGAAATATATAAGTATGTTTATCAGTTGTCTGGTTGCCATAGTACAGGCTCTGCCTAGTTTGGGATCAGATAACGGTGTGTTAATTGTACTAAGATATTTATTTATTTATTTTATTTGTTACTAAGAAAAATCGAATAACACTTTGCCCGACCTGGGAATCAAGCCCACGACCCCGCGCTCAGCAGTCGCTCTTATGACCATATAACCAATGGGGCAGTTACATGTTACATGGGTGTGTGGGACGTGCTGATTACAGTGAGGTTAAAATTTCAAATGAAATCAAAAAATACCTATAAATTCACCTCTACCGTCCTCTTTAAGGAAAACAGGCGTGATGTTAGTTTATGTTCTGTTATTTTCAGCATAATAATTACTTAATGA
This sequence comes from Aporophyla nigra, assembly GCA_947507805.1. Taxonomy (NCBI): domain Eukaryota; kingdom Metazoa; phylum Arthropoda; class Insecta; order Lepidoptera; family Noctuidae; genus Aporophyla; species Aporophyla nigra. The sequence continues at coordinate 3,623,560 of OX382293.1, read as the reverse complement.
TCTACATAACGGCCCACACGCTGCAATGTTTAGTTACCGTGTTTATTTGGCAACATCCGTCGGCATATATTAACGCTAATGGCCAATCAGTTGCTGTTTCCATTTATGTATGCACAAAATAAATTGTGAATAGGTTGATTGGCAAGTAGATAACGTCATTGTTTTTGGAAAGCTAGAATTATGCTAACAATGAAAATCTAGAAACCTATTCATATTGTACGAATATTACTATTTTTGGAATGTCATCTCGCACTGGACTTGCCTGTCTCTATCTTAATAAATTATGACCTCTAGCTAGGGCTTAAAAACCTAAACCTAGAGTGACTTCTCGCTACGGGCACCCCCTGTGGGGTACGGACCTCGGCTTAGGGCATCGCTAGTAGAGGGCAAGGGACGGACTGGGTCGGAATGCTGTATTGTACGCAGCTTAATTTCTCGACAAAATAGAATTCAAGAACATCAATTCTATATTGAATAAGAATTTTATAAGTTAGCTGAGCGTTTCCCGAAAGAAATAATATTAATTGAAGTCATTCGTGTCCGTCTATGTGACCGCGTTGTTCTTCTAAACTGCGCAATGGATTTTGATATTAAACTGTATCAGTTAGAAAATTTCTTCCAAAAGGTTTATGTGTCATCAGCATCATCAGAAGCCTATAACGTTCCCACAGCTGGGACACAGGCCTCCTCTCGACGAGACGGAGTGGGTCATAATCCACCACACGGGCCCTGTGTAAGTTGGTAGATGACACATGCCTTCGAATGTTTGGTTCTAAGACATGCCGGTTACCTCATGATGTTTTCCTTCACCGTTTTGAGATCATTGGTAATGAAATAATTCACACAATGTAAAGCGCCTGCCTGAGTACGAACCTACAACTTGTTATTCACGACCGTTACCACTGAGCCACCACTGCTCTACCTATACGTTATTACAATACAAAAAACTCGATGTTCTGATATGTTGCCACTTGAGGATTGGATCCCGGGATCCGGGATCCCGGGATCTCGGGATCCCGGTCATATTTTAGCCCCGAAATTTTCGGGATCAAATTTCTTTAATCCCGGGATCTTCGTGATTGATACATTTTTTAAATAAGTCAATATAAAAGTGCGTGAAACGAAACGCACTTACCTTGATTTGACATTTTGACAGCCATCTTGTTTACACAGCTGATTTCATTTGTTTTTGCTAACCGGTACCGGATTATGCGTAAAAGTGTGTAAATATTCCAGCTTCACGTCATGTAAATACTGATATTATTTTTTTTTTGTTTATTGGTGATAATCAATGAAATTATTAAAAAGTAACAATGCATTATGTCTCAGTAAATTTCGATGAAAACAACAAGTGTTATTTTCTGTAGTTCTAAGAGGTTATGTTAATGTCGTATATAGACTTAAATGTTCTTTTCATTTTTGTTTAGGTTTAAGAAGTAAACAATGTCACTATCCAAAGACAGTTTTTATGTCAAACATAAAAAAGATGAAGATGTTTCGTCAGTATAAAGTATTATTTTGTTTACCACCTTTTTGAAAATTTAAAATTTAAATCCTCACAAAACTAAAAGATAAATAAAATAAAAAATGATTTAATAGTTTTACTGTCTTTTTGTTACCATTTTCCATTACCTATACAATCCCGGGACTACCCCGGGATCCCGGGATTAACTGTAGATAATCCCGAAATTAGAAAAATCGACCGGGATCGAATCCTCTAGTTGCCACACATCCATAAGAAGCACGGGTGGGTCGCTTATTACGATAAATAATAAATAGTTTAATTTTTTGAAGCGTGTTCTAATGGTGCATAATAGAGTCCCTGCCAGGGTCGCGAGACTGTTCGAAAGAGACACCGTGACCCTGGCACATGGGCAACTGAAGAAACGCGGGTGGCTTTTAGTCAGTAAAAGTCTAGACACGCCCTCCCGCTCCGCCCAGAGCGGGAGAAGTCATTTGATGATTTCCTATCCAAAAAAAAAATGGTGCATAATAGAAGGATGTTTTAAAAACACAACCCAATCTTAACAGCCCACCGTTCGGTAAAATTTATATGAGAATCAAACCGCAAGCTAGCCATAAAAAATCTTGTTAATTATTCATTAAGCTTACCAGTTTCAGCTCTGGCTTATTGGCCATAAAAATAGTAAACGAACCTGTAAAATTACATTTATTATGCGAGGTAATGACGGATTTTTTTAAAGAAATTCTCTTGTTTAAAAAAATGTATTTAGAAGCAGTGAATAATAAATCACAAGCGGCCATGTTTTTATTAAGTACCTACTTTAAAGTTTATCCAAGAAGGTACCATAAATATTGTAAGTTTGTTACAACTATCGTGTTGCCCGCTGCTAGGGCGTCCAATTTCCAATATTCTGGGATTACGGGATTTTAAAGTTAGCGGTGTCTCGAGAGTGGCAGAGAATCTTTTTAGTAACAAAATTCTTATTATGGCTTAGTGTCGTTTTTTGTAAAACTACTTACTAAAAATGAATGAAATGTTCAGAATGAACGTAAATTCATTTCCTTTCTTCTTTACGCTACGATTTCATGAAATCTAAATACTTTTGATTGGATCCCACTATACGTACGACGCTATCTCGGCAGGCCGAGAAGATGGCGCGACGAGCTTGGCTCCTACCGAAAGGACTGGTTAGCACTAGCAAGAGACAAAACTGTGTGAAAAGGGGAGAGGGAGGTCTTTGCCCTGTAGTGAAACAATACAGGCTAATTAGTTAGATTAGAAAAATATTTTAAATTATGATTGTTTTGTCTTCCCCAAAAGATACTTGAAGTTTTGCATTTATAAGTTCTAGGTCAGCTAAATATTTTTAAGGTAGTACATTTTTCGGGATAACTTTTTACCCTACATATTATAATGTTTCACGGTTATTGCCGCTGAACTTTCAGCGCCAATAAATTTACTTTTTATAAAGAGGTCACACAACCGAGTGATGTATGGCGTAAATAAAACATGACGGGATTATAAAATACATCATCCGGTGACAGTTTATAAGGCCATCGCTCACGAACACCATGGTCGGCCATTTTATTCAAGAGCCTTTATTCCACGGGATGAGGGATAGGTATTTTAATACTGCTATTGATAGAGCTGTTTATGAGACGGCGTTGATAGATGAACACAAATATGAAAATAGATCTTTGAAGAGATTACTGAATTATCTACTAGCTGAAATCGCGAGATACCTTTATATAACACGCTTGAAATGATTTGATTTTTTAGTGTTTGTTTGTAACGCTTTCACGCTAAATTGGCTGAACGGATTTAGAAGAAATGTAGCACACGTCTAAACCATGATCTGGATTAGGACATATAATAATATCTATGCTAGCCGATATAGCGATTTTATTAAAATCTATACTCAATATAATAAATCTGAAAAGATTGTTTGTTTGTATGGACGCGCTAATTTGGGCAGGCGACACGATGTGACGGGGTGGGTTGGCGAAACGAGAAATTTCACGCGGATGAAGTCGCGGGCAGAAGCTAGTATTGTATAAGAAAGAGATAAAGGAAACGTAGATTTGTACCTTCCCCGTTTTGTTATTTCTGCCCCATAGGAATAAGAATATATGTATATGGTTTATCCCAACATCATTGGCAAACAGCGATGTGTGAAGGGTTCCAAAAAGATAAAAATCTCCTAAAATATTTGTTTTAATAAAAAATATGTACCCTTCTATACAGTTTGGAGCCTATAAAATTCCGGAATAGGATCAGATACCAGCGAAAAATCCCGCCAATATCGGGAAAATTCCGGGACCGGGATTATAGAATACGGGATTAATTGAAACCTTTTGTTACATAACACCGAAAAAAATCTTTTTTTTTATATCAATGTGTTCTATTCTCTGTTATTATTACAAAGAGATAACTCGTTTTGGGACTAAAGGGATGGGACAATAATTTATCGGCCATTTGGCTCCGGGAATAGTTCGACGTACGATTAGCCGTTATTATTTGTCCATTTTCATACATATTTCTTAAGCCAGCCTATTTATTCTGTTAGAATCTTATTACTAAGAATACTGAGTCATATAAAATGAGGATCTTGAGGAGGAGCTTACATTTTGTCAGGTTTAAGTCTCAAATAATATGGGGTGAATTTACTGTCATCAACCGAGCACAGATCTTAATTATATAATAAACAAACCCGCAGTAATAAAAAAAAGAAGATAAAATAAACATATTCTTAAAAAAACTTACACTATTTTTGATAAAGAAAAGCTAGTACTCAATAAACGAATACCCAAGTGATAAACTTATAAAGTCATAACTTAGGTACTCGAATTTAAACTATATTTAAATCAGTAGCATCATTTTATTTCATTATTTTTTTATTACATCTCTCAATCATATTTTGTATCTTGTGATTAATATTTCAATTAGTTTATCAGAATTATAATATCTTAATCATTATTTTATCTTTAATCTTTAAATGATAAATGATTTTATTTCTGTAAGTAGGTTTGTACAAACACTTTTACAAGTCAATGAAATGTTTTTTTAAACTAGATGAGTTCGGCGTTTCCTAACTGACTACTCTGAGAAGAAACGCCGAAACAAACTCAGAGGTCACAGTCTCTTTTAAAAGTCCAGACATAATATTGGTCACAACATGTGAAGACCATGTAGATTGGTGACTGAAATGGTCTTTTGAGGAAAGAACCACACAGATTGAGTGGACCTGTCCAGTCAGTGCAAGCATTTGTCACTAATCGTTTAGCTCAACTCGGAACATAGAACATAAGGAGCCCAACGCTGTGACGAACAATACCAAAGAAAGGACATTCGGGTAGACCACATAAATTACTCAAACTGCCAGATTATGATTACTGAGAAAGAAAGAAAAAAAAGAATAAAATAAAATAAAAAAATAAAATAAAAAGACCCACATAGACTTCACATTCACAATAATAATCAAACTTATAACACCCCTCTTTTTCCGTCGGGGGTTAAAAACAATATGATACTTAACAAAGTAAATATTCATGTCATTGTACATAAAAAAATTATCAATGTCAATGTGTATATAAAAAAAAAAAAGAAACGGATATAATTTTGTTGGTCACAACATGTGAAGACCATGTAGATTGGTGACTGAAATGGTCTTTTGAGGAAAGAACCACACAGATTGAGTGGACCTGTCCAGTCAGTGCAAGCATTTGTCACTAATCGTTTAGCTCAACTCGGAATATAAGGAGCCCAACGCTGTGACGAACAATACCAAAGAAAGGACATTCGGGTAGGCCACATAAATTACTCAAACTGCCAGATCATGATTACTGATTTATTTTTATATTATTATAGTAAGTTTTCTAAGTAATGCTACACTATTAACAAATGCTTCCGCCCTCCTAACTCACTTATTTTGCTGTGCCCGACACCATATGATCTAATTATAAGTTTACCACCTAAGAATACATGTGGAATGCAATAAAAGTATTGAGTATCTACTCTGCATATACTCATATATCGTATACTCTGCCCAATCTGGGAATCGAACTCAAGACCAAATCAGTGCTACCGCTTGCAACTAAAAGCCCAACAAGGCAGTCAAACTATTGCTATCGAATATACTTTACTGTTACATAAACTCACGTTTTTTTTCCATGGGGATAGGCAGAAACTACTGAAGGCCAACTGCTACAATACTTACAATCACTGTTCTTGAGATTAAACCATTTACTGAAATCTGAGATGATAACTGGTAAATCAATGACTCTCTTACCAACAATATATTTCTTTCCAAAGCTGTTATTATTGTAAAGAAATAGTTTCTGTTTCCAACACTATATGGTGAATCAACACACAAGAGCCATAAACCAAACAATTTTTCTTTGGCAACATCAAATAAATTGAATTCCACCCTATCTACTCCTTGGAACGAGCTGAGAGACAAACAACCAACTTTAAGCCATAAACAATAAGGAAATCCCGTACAGACCGCGGTAAAAATTATTTTGTGCCAGAATAGTGTCACTGTGTCTCTATTGGTGTCTTATACCTAGTAGGGCTGTCAAACAAACGATTTTTAGATGTATAAAGTTTCATTTATATGCATATGAGAGCAGTAGTCCAAGTGGTAATGGCCCCGACTTTACTTTGTGTAAATAATTTAATCAACACTTCCCTCAAAATGGTGAAGGATAACATCGTGAGGAAACCGACATGTCTTTTTTTTTTGGGTGGAAAATCATCAAATGACTTCTCCCGCTCTAGCGTGGAGCGGAAGGGCGTGTTAGATTTTTACGGACTAAAACCCACTCGTGTTCCTTCAGTTGCCCATATGCCAGGGCCACGGTAACTCTTTCAAACAGATCTCGCGACCTTGGCCGGCATCGGTCCTTTTTTTTTTTTTTTTTTTTTTTCGTGTGGAAATCCTCATGGATGTCCTCCACCCTGGGGTGGGTGGAGGGATCTGTCAGACTTCTACTGACTAAAACCACACGGTGTTCTGCTGCTACCTTTAGCCGGGGTGCTGGAGTGCTTGCGCATTTCGTCACGCTCCCCCGGCTAGGTGTTGGCCCGCATGAGTACATGCGGGCCCCGTCACCATAACGGCCACAAATGGCCGCAGTTCCATCATAGACAGGCGCGCGCGGAACACGGCGCGCCGCCGTCACGGGCCTTTCTCTGTTCAGGCAACAAACTCCCCAAGTTTGTTGCCTGCAGGCCTCACCCTAAGGCGGCCGGAGATCATTTCGCACCCTCCGGCGCCCGGTTACCCTTCTGCGGATTGGAAGGGAGGTTGTGTCCTCCCTCTCCCTTTCCGCCGCTTCCTTCGCGACCATCACCTCCTCGCAGAAGGAAGCGACGGCGTCCCACGCGCTTTCACTCCCGAGCATGTACTGAACCATGCTCGGAAGCGAGATTCTATCCACAGCACCAACCGCCATGTCGAGGTCACGGCGCTGCACTGCCCAAGCAGGGCATTCCTCAAGGGTGTGCTGCGCCGTGTCGTCAGGGCAGTTGCAATGGTGGCAACCGGGTGTCGGTTCCCGGCCTATGCGGCACAGGTACTTACCGAAACATCCATGTCCGGACAGGACCTGTGTCAGCCGGAAAGTAAGGGCGCCATGCCGTCTCTCCAGCCACTCCCTCGTAACAGGTCTTACCGCTGCTACAGTGGCATGCCCTGCGCTGGGTTGCTGGGTTGCTTGGGTTGGCATCGGTCCTAGCAGACCCCTTCAGTACTGCTGACATCTATTTGAGGCGCGCGTGGAACACAACGCGCCGTCGACCAGAGCCTGGTCCTTACCGGGCGGCGAGCTACCCATTGCTCGCCGCCCGCAAGAACCGGCATGTCTTAGAACCAAAAATTCGAAGACATGCGACATCTACCAACCCGTACTGGGCTCGCGTGGTAGATTACGGCTCACTCTCTCTCGAGAAGAGGAGGCTTGTGTCCCAGCAGTGGGAACACTATAGACTGATTATATAATATGCACACATGAATGTAAAAAGTTACACTAACTTTATTACATAAAATACAAAGCGTGCCAATTGCCTAACACATATTTCTGGGTCGATTCCCCATGAATAAATTAACTTCATGAGTTTCGACTGCAGAACATAATATATTATTTTAAAATTGTTGATTCGCCATTTAATTTGTGTGAATCGATTATTAAGCGAAAAATCATTGTCATCATTTGCCTAACCTTTTCCCAACTACGTTGGGGTCGGCTTCCAGTCTAACCGGATGCAGCTGAGTACCAGTATTTTACATGGAACGACTGCCTATCTGACCTCCACAACCGACTTACTGAGTAATACGATACCCCTTGGTAAGACTGGTTCTTAGACTTTCGGACTTTTCGCGACCCGTAACTGTCAAGGATCCATAACTGACATCTGGGACCAATGGCGTATCGTGCTTTCCGAGGCACGTAGGGGTGTTGGTATGTAAAGATGTACCTATTTTTTTTTAAACAGTCGAATTGAGAACCTCCTCCTTTTTTGAATTCAGTTAAAAACCTATTGTATTTTATGTTTTATTTTGAGCTGGACTGCTTAATAAAAATTGGTCCTTGGCAGCTTTGGATACAGAGGTGGAAGGAGAATAATAATCATCAGATTTTACAAGAAACAATCAGTATTGATTAATTTGATCCTGCCAACCTTATTACATACCCCACCGTCACCATCATAAAATGCACGTGGTGGAGTAAACGGTACTATAAACCTTACATTACGACGATGTGGGACATTATTACATTTCTTTATTTTACAACCCCCATTGTGTTATGAATAAAATAATAATAATAATAATAATATTCCACAACTATCACACAACGCCATCTAGTCCCAAGCTAAGCAGAGCTTGTGTTATGGGTACTAGACAACTGATAAACATACTTATATATTTCTAAATACATACATATTATAGATAAATTACACCCAGACACAGAACAAATGATCGTGCTCATCACACAAACATTTGTCCTGGGTGGGAATCGAACCCACGACCTCCGGCATAGCAGTCAGGGTCGCTAACCACTAGACCAACAGGACTGACAATGATTCAATGAATAATTTTACGCTATAATTTTTCGACAAACGTAGAAAAAATGATTACTTTTTTTTTTGTTTGTTTCAGTATTCTTTGATATTATACGCTAATGCTTTGGAAATAAAGTCCTTTTTTTAATACAGCATAAAGAATTAATATCATCATCATCTTTTCAGCCTAAAGACGTCCACTGCTAGAAATAGACCTCCCCCAGTTTGGGGGGGTTTGCCATAATCGCTACACCTGGCAGACATGTTGGCAATCGCAGTATGGTGGTTAAATACATAGAGAACGCTGCTGCCCATTCTCTAGTAAGTCCCTTAGTCGCCTTTTATGACACCCACGGGAAGAAACAGGGCGATGCTATTCTTTACGTCTATCACCACACGGATATATATTATAGAGTTAACAAGTAATATTTAATTTTAAATCTGTCTGTAGAACGTTGAACACATAGACAGATGAACCTGCTGTCGCGAACACCATTCAATTTAACTCAATAGACGTGTATGCAATCGTCTAGCGTCAAAGTTCGAATTACCGTCTTAAACTACATGCAAATATTAATGCTGTTGATAACTCGTACTCGCGAACAATACTGAAGTTTCCCTACGCTTCGATTCAATACACACGATGACACATATTCACTACGTAATACCGATTTGCAACGATTCCGAACTGTTCACACTACATTTCCTCTTAAATTGAAACAACTGCATTTATACGAAAATACGCAGTAAAACATCGAAAGTATATATAATCTATAAAAAATAAACACATATAACTCTTTGCAATAAACTCTAGCGATCTTTAGCAAAAAATAAATACTTTTTATGTCGAATATATCAACAAACAAATCGTTTTATCGGCCATATATTTCTTGAATGCTACATTAAATAGAATATCCCATTACACATTCCATGCGAAAATCTTCAGCTATATATTTTTATGCCGAAATACATCATCAACATTACGAAATCTGGAGAGCTCTATTAACTTTTATTGTGCAGAAAAAATAAAATATTTAAAGCTATATTTGAATAACAAAGAGAAAGTGATATTGTGTTGACAGTCATTGAAAATGTTTTAAAGAGCAATTCAAGTTTATAATCATTGCCACTGACAGTATTCCGGATAATGTTCGACAACATTTAATTTAAATTGACAAGAAAGAGGAAAAACTCTCGGAAATAAAGGCTCCACTTCGTATTTATCTTCGCACAGATGCAATTTTGAGTCTATTTATGCCCCATAAACTCTTCCTCTCATAATGAAAACCCTAACCCCACTTTATTTAATGCATCTCAACATTATGCTCTCTAAAGAACCTAATTACACGCCAACACAAAAATCCAGCAACAAAGCCGACACCCCAGGACAGCGCCATCACTATTATCTACCGCCAGTCCCGGCTAACGACCGAAAGGATCCCGCTGAAGTGTTCAACAATATCCCGGATCCCGGGCTAAAGTATCCCGCTATAATACAGCACTAACCATAGTCTGTAGCGTAGAGTATGTGAGTGTGTGTGTTTGTGTGTGTAGTACTTTGCCCTATCTAGCTCAGAATATAATAAAAAATAATGTTCCGTTCTCGATTCTTCAAGACCAATGGCGAGATATGGCGGACCCTTGTTTACAGGTGGTCAGGTTTCGGAACTTATCATAAAATATATTTTACGAGCGCCTAGCGTCCTCTGAGGTGAATTCGGCGAGCGGTTTTGTTTAGCCGAAACACAAATGTTTTGGGACAAAAATGACTGGTAAAGATTCTATCGTGTTGTTGGTGATTTTCGTTCGGGGTATTGGGAACCAGTTGGCGTGAAATGTTTTGGAGTTTAGATCGAGTGTGATAGCTAGATAAGTACTTATGCTATTATAACTTACTGTACTAGCGTCTAGCGAGATTAGAAAGTATTTATGTCATCCTGTACTATGACACAGATCTCTGTTACTCGACATACACACGCAGCGGGATTTTATCGCGCACTTGACTTATAAGTCTCAGTGACATACGAAGCATTGAGAATCCAAAAGAGTGCATGTCAACACGTCGAAAAAACACTGTTCGATTTTGAACTCTTAGGGCTAACCAGTGCGTTGAAGATCGATTGCGCGAAAAAATTGGCCGCGATATTATTACGTCCGTGATTACATCGACTTAAACATTAGAGAGATTAAATAGTACTAGATGTGACTGAACACGCCAGAAAGAGACGCCCTCACATATAGTGACCTTATTTGTGATGATCAGTGGTGACCCAGTGGTATCGGCCCCGACTTACGAGATGTAGATTGTGGGTTCGAACCCAGGCAGGCGCTTTACTTTGTGTAAATAATTTCATTAGCACTGCTCTCAAAACGGTGAAGGACAACATCGTGAGGAAACCGGCATGTCCTAAAACCAATCATTCGAAGACATGTGACATCTACCAACCCGCACTGGGCCCGCGTGGTAGATTACGGCACACTCCCTCTCACTAAGAGGAGGCCTGTGTCCCAGCAGTGGGAACAATATAGGCTGATGATGATAGTGATGATCTTCAGAAAAGTTAGGTGCGTAGTACTCGCAACCGGCGTATGGCCAGATGTATAAACGTAAACGAAGCAAAAATAATGTAAGGATCGTACCAGCTGGCGTTCTGTAGTTTCTGCCTATCCCCATGAGAAAAAGGCGTGATTTTATGTATGTATGTAAATAGTATATCTATAATAGAACATAGCCAATGATAAAAAACGTCAGGTACAGTAACTAAAAGTAACCAATGAAAGCTAAGTGTTGGAACAGCCGCAAAAAACTTAAGATATCCCAACAGACAGCTACTTACAAGTTAAGACGTCTACACCTCTAAAACCAACAAAACGTAATCCACGTTATAGCACACTTTCAACAAAAAACTCCAAACAAAACTCAAAACCACACACCTTTATGAAACCGAGCAACAAAAACAATAAACACAACAAAGTCCCAACTTAAAATTGCTCGATACAGCTCTTAAAGTGTTTGTAGCAAGACAAATGGCCAAACAAAAAGTATAGGAGACTTGTAACAATCGTGGACGTAAAAAAACGGATCCCAAACGACCAATATTGAAACAAGAAGTCGGATCTTTGGAAGAAATAAGTATGGAAGTCGCAATTGTTGTGTTATGGGCCGGAGTTAGCAAGGTAACGGAATTTAGACAATCCCTAGTCTATGACTGTTAGTTTTCCATTGTGTGTAGGTACAAGTTGTACTAATATTGTAGAGAGGAAAGTTTTGTTTGTTTGTTTGTTTCAGGGTAAGAAGTCGTTTGATTGTCTCTGATTGATAGAAAAGTTTTTGTATTAGTTACCCTTGGATAGACTTGTCTCATGAAAGAGCAAAAGAAATGTACTATTTCCGATTATTGGGAAACCCACTTAAGGTTAGGAAGGTCGGTGTCCAGTAAATGACTATGATGAGTCGAGTTGACTATTGTAGTACAAAGAATGTATTTTTGTATTCGCATTCGTGGCAGCTATGTTATAAAAACTTGCTTTAGTAAAATCGTTACCAAATCCATTGCTAATCAAAGTCGTCCTTTCAAATATACATCCATATAATAATATGATCTATCATATATTATAGCACGTTATACACACAATTATGGTAATTCCACGCCAAGCACACAAATACTCAATTTACAAGATTATTTAAACAACAAACATTACTGAATGAGGCCGCGTTTCAGAACGGAATCTAATTTTAATTGAATCAATAGATCAACAAACGAAATCGTTATGGATGGAATATAAAACACGGCATGGATTTGATAGCTGCATTTGATTTTAGAACTGTCATCTGTTTAAAACTAAATAGTGTCAAAAAACGTGGTGAGTTTAGTCTATGGTCAACCAGCGGCCTCCTTTTGCTAAGTGTAGGTACAAAACCTCTTTTTGGGATTGGGTTAAGGTTCTCTTTTTTTTAAAGAAAGCATTCTTTATTTCGTTTATTTATTTATTCATGTACACACAAAACACTTTTGCATTATGTTATGACAATGGAAAGTTTTCTTAATATTCTGTGATAATAAATTCGGTTGGCAAAAGTGGCGATTACAGGTTATTCAATAATGTACCCAGTCTATTAGAAAGGCCATGTTCTGTACTAAACATTTATGAGCTGATGTGCTGAACGCAATCCCAATAATGTAATGAATATGTGTTCCATCCCACGCGAGTTACAAGAGTGAACTTAAGTAAATGGGTCAAAGTAGGTCTTAAGTGTCGACTCAGTAAAGTGCGACAATTTATGTGTACTATGTTCTTTATAGGAACGTTTTCTATTGGTATTAGGGGAGGTGTTTGGAAACTGTCAAGTGGAAGGTAAAATTCTTTTCTGAAGGACTTAACTATTAGCTTTGACGTTCAAAAACTGCTGACTGTTAACCTAGATTGAAAGAACGACTTTGATTTTGAACTTATTATTTACTGTAAGCTATAATAAACTTCATTTCTAACGACAAAACTCTGAATAATAGAAGCAAAATCTATAAAATATTAACAACATCTAATAGCTTTACGAAAAACCTTTTTCAATATTACATCTAAAACCAAATCACTTATTCAACCGAAAACAAGATGGCGGGGACGAACGCAAATCCATAATATTCCACTTTTAAAATATTTTCAAATATACCACGATTTCGTAAGCATACTTAATAGGGACGTCCCTTAGAAAACCCATCTCATCTGTCAGTCCTTGGTAGATAGGGCAGAATTTGCATGAAACACTCAATATACCGCAAATAGGTACGAATACGTATATTTCATATTCTATTAATGTTGCCGACTTCAAAGCGATCTTCGTGTACATAGGACGAGCGTGTGATGAGCATATATTGTAAGTTATCTCAGATATCCCTGAGGAGAATTGAGCGAATTAGAACGTAAGTGGTGCAATGTGTTTGCTCTCGGAACTAATAACTGAGATTCGATTGGTTTAGTATTGCTGAGGCAATAATTTCGTCTAGATTCTAACTTAATATGTAGGTAGGACCTGGACTGGGTGATTAAATAGAGCACTTCCCGATGTTTGAACTTTTCATTATCAAAAGATTCTAGAAAACCTAGAGAAACCCTGGTACAGAAACTATGGAACCTGGTAGAGAATGCCTAAGGCATTATGTCCGCCTTTGTACCTTTTTGTGGGCGAAAAGTTTAAATAAACAAACCTCTTAAAACTTTTTGCGCTACTGATGGTACACATTTTTTTTTTATTTTATTGTTGAGTCAATTTTAACTTTCTGGCCATTTCTCCCAGTTGGTCCTAATAACTAAGCTAGGTAAGGTTGTAACTGTCACCAACCACATGCGAGCCGACCGAGCGAAGCGAGCGGTGCCGCAGCAGGGTCAGTGAGCTACATCTAAGTTGGTCGCAGTTACTTAGCTAATTATTATTTTGAGGACCCTTAAATAGGAATTATTTAAGGCTCTATTCTATACATGCTTTTGGAATATTGACTAAAATTGATCAATCAATTTTAGTCAATATTCATACACTCAAGAATTTCAAATAAATTATTACGTCTCAGACACTAAGCCATAGTGTACAATAAATCAAATAGCTTCCAAATAATTCTACCACAGACGGGTGCGGCACTCCATCTTTAAAACGGACGTATTTTTTCTAGATACGACCTCAGTGGGCGTATGATTGTTCTTTGTGTAGGCGGTATAAGGATTGGGTACGTAAGTACCCATAATAGGTACGGTTTGCTCTTTTTATGCCCTATTTAGTTAAGCAGAAAAATACATGGAATTCGTAATACGGAAATGTATTCTTTATGGAGGAATTATCTTTTAAAAAACGTAAATTTTAAGGGTGACTTGGCTAAAAACACGGTCTAATATTATCTTTTAAGAGAGTGTTAACAATTTCCCTGTAATATTTCAGTGTATAGGTTTAAAAATTTCTCATTTACGTTAAACAAACTGTAGGAACCTACTTCGTTTTCAAATATGTTTGCAATGAGAAAAAGCCTACCGGACGGGTAATTTCAATTTTGTCTAGTATTACAAGCAAGCATTTTTAATAAAAAAATAACATAAACCAGTTTATCTAATAAACCAGGGTAAGCAATAATAACACAAACACTTTAGTCGGAGCACAACACGACACGTTGAAGACGCGGACAGATTAATTAAGAAAAACAGAGAACCGAATTACTTAGCAAGGAATAAATTGCCGGAGCTGAGGTACTCTGTGGACGGGAATTTACCCTCTGACGGATTAACCGCTGTGACGTCACGTGTATGAATGTAATTACATCGCGGAATTAGGGACGTTAGAAGAGGTAGGAAATATATTTGATTAACTTTTTGTAAACTAAGATAATTGGAAATATGTACATTCTTTTTGTTTTAATTTAATAACATTTATCATTGTTAAATTAAAATGGAAGTATAGATTTTAGTTTTCATTATAGTAAAACATCGGTATTATTTCAGTATTTCGGGTCGGCTTCCAATACAGCTAAAACCCTGTACGTATTTTATACGGACCAACCGCCCAACTGAGCGTCCACAACCCAGTAACAGGGTAATACGATACCCCTTGACAACCTGATTGTCAGATTTTTGGGGCTTCTGAGTACCCGTAACAATAGTCAAAGACCTACGAATGACCGCGGCGACCAAAGAATTAATGTTTATAACTATAGTTAAAAATATACATTCGTTGTTAAAACATTTATTCGTTGTTTATGGGTTATTGTCATAACAATAACCGATAATGGATTCGGTTCGGTAACGAACATTTCAACTGGGGCTGACTGAACGAAAATACATTTTGCACTGTACATCGAACTATTCTTTAACTCAATCAAAGGCCAAACCGACTTCAGCGGTTGTAACAGTGTGGAAAATTGAAACTATTGTCGAAACTAAACGACCATACGACGAATAGTCTAGCAAAAGCAACGATTTCACGAAACGAAAGTTTGATGAAAACTCTCCAAATGCTCCAAAAACCAAGCCCGATTGAAACAAAAGAAAGAAAGAAAAACGTAAAACCGCCGACGGAATATTAAACTTAGTGGCTTCACTCATTCGATCCCAAAGGAACCATTCATTCAGTCACTCTTTACTGTGAATGCCAAGCTAAATTCAAGATCAACAATTCACTTTGTCGTTCCTCTTTTGTTTTAATTTGTTATTATAATCATGATACCAGAAATGGTTGTTAGAATAATTTACGCTTGTAGTAACAAGATGGTTGCCGGATAGCGTTAAGGGAGTCAGAGCAAGGGTACATTTGCTGCCATATTCAAATCGACTGCAAAACCAGGCACGTTTGGTGAAGAAATAGCAAAAAGAGGTATGAAAAATACATTTTTAAGAGTGGAATTAAAAGTGTAAGAGCTAGAATCGTCAGAGATTCATAGATATTGCATAGCACCGCCCAGTCTTAAAATATGGTTCCCTTTGCTAACTCTTCAAAATTACTTAAATATTGCTCTGGATCTTTGCTAGTAAGCATTATAAACACACAGAGAAATATTACGTTTTTGGCTACGTAATAACAGCCGCACGGATCGATCGATCAAGTTAAAGTACGCTAACCGAGGTTAGTCCGAAGATGGATGACTATCTTTACATACTGCGACACCTCCGTGCCTTGAATAGCACGTTTAGCCGTTGGCCTGTCATTCGAAGATCCATGACAGTCGTGACAGTTCGTCAGAAGCACACAAATCATAAATCAGTCTTACAAAGAGATTTCGTATTAACCATTTACAGGGTTGTGGAAGGCAAACAGGTGACTGCCCATATCTCTTCCACAACCCAAAGCGACGGCAACCCAGAACGACTGCTCTATGTAAAATAGTGGTATTCAGCAGCATCCGATCAAAATAAAAGCCGACCCCAACATTACGATACATCCTCTTTTTGGGTGGGATATCATCAAATGACGTCTCAGTGTTGTGTCAGGTTTTTAGTGACTAAAACCCAACTGTGTTCCTTCAGTTGCTTGTGCCAGGGTCACGGTACCTCTTTCGAACGAATCTGTGAACCTGGTAGGATTACGACACAACCTGACATTGACAAAATTATCTTTATCTCTACGCAAGGCACAGTTTTTATACCACACGTTACACATACGCATAACGTGCTACTATCCTACACACGTACCTACACCCTCTACTCCCGTCCGCACCCCTATGACCTAATAACAGCCGGTAAGTACGCCACAGAGTCCCCAGTTACAACTAATCAGGGCAGTTTTAAAGTTAGACCAGTCAAACGAAACAGCTTAACTTCGAGGTGACGTGTCGTGTTAACTAATGAATACTTACTTCAGTTAGGTGCTTAAACTTGGCCTATGGGCAACTGAAGGAACATGGGTGGGTTTTTAGTCAGTAAAAGCCTGAGATGCTCTTCCGCTCCACCCAGAGCGGGAGAAGTCATTTGATGATTTCCCAACAACAACAAAATAAAAAAAGGGTCACAAAAAATCAAAAATTAAAATAGCAATAGAATTTTGTCTCTTCTACTGGTTTAATGTAATCTTATGAAAGTAAAAGATATAACTATAGTTCAAAGTAAACTATGTACCACAATGCATATCAGCCCCAGTGAGTCATAAAATTCCTATAAAGGGTAAGGGTTTTATAGTCGAAGATGGAAACGCGATCGCGATACGGTCTTCTATTTTCAAAATATTCAATATCTTTGCAAAAACAATACGTAGTATGGAACACGTTATCTTGATTTAAAAAATGTATGTCAACTGTCGATCTTCTTTGCATTTTCCGAAAAGAGGTCAAAATCTGCATGCTACAGTGTTGCCACTATAACGAAATAGAACTCATTCAACGTGTTTTTCCCTTTGATGATCTGTCAAAATTTACGACATCTTTAGGCATACATAATTTACATTTATGAGGTCTAATTCAACCCGTTGATTACAATATTTTATCGCCCTTTATTGCCCATAAAAGCCATTAATTTTAAAGCATAGTTCCCCTCTTAATACAAAATAGCTAAACGACATATGAACCTAATTTCTCCCCCCTTCCCCCTACTCCCGTACATTTATGAACGAGCCTCTAATTCTCAAATTAATTAATAATTTAGTAGCTGGCCTTTCACTGAGCCAACACGTTTACCTGTGTCGTGCGCTAATTTATTATGAAATTTAGTCATTGTTATTGTTTATGAGGGAAATATGGAGTCTACGAGAATGTGGGGCTTAAAATAGAATATTATGGAGTACGTAAACAGAGCCTATATTGGTACAGTCGTGTATCAAAGAAAGACTTGACGAAATTCAAAAGTGTTTTTCTTCTTCAATTCTTGCACTTTCGTCGTATCACAGTTTACCGTACATGAAAGGTACACGTTTTTCAAATTGGGGACATTTTTTTAGGAAAAACATTTGAGGAAAAAGGTATTCCGCAAGAAAAAATGTATTTCAGTTCTTTTCGTAGGCGATTAACTAATTGGGTTGTTGTTCTTGGGTTAACATAAAAATGAGTTTTGGCGATAAAAATAAACGATATAGCTTACTTATTTTTATACCAATTCCCACTGTCCTACTGAGAAAAAGCCATCTACTCCTTCCATTTTTCGCGACCCCACGCGTCCTCCTTCCAGTTTTATTACAGCTACCTTACTACTTTTAAAGATAAAAACAAAACAATCCAATAAAAAATTAAACCCCTTTTTATTACATCAAAATCTCAATCAAAAGAACTACAAACGAGTAGAAAAACAATCTGCTGCGAAGCCACCCTTCCGTGCTACGACAAAAAAAAATACCGCAAAAGGGAAGAAATCTCGCTCATCATTGTACCGAGCAACTCACTGAAGGGAAAGAAAAACTTCCTCCGAAGAATCATCGAAACCGCTACGATCCTCGACACAACCTCCACAAAACAATGACGTATTTTTTTCTCTTCGATATTCATAAAAAGGTATGAAAAAGCCTTGAAAATAGACAATAGAACGGCATGAAACTGTTTGGTACCATTTTTTGTGAAAGGATATTATACTACTTAACAATGACTTGTCAAATCATGAAATGGTTTGTCGATTTAATATTTTTAGAATATTTATTTCGTAAAATGCTTAGAACTCATCATTATCGTCACATTATAGGCACATGCCTATAAATTTCCCACTGTTGGGACACAGGCGGCAGAGAGTGAGCTTTAACCCACCACGAGTGTCAAATGCGGTTTTTGAATCAGCACCCGCACTGTTGATAAATGTCAAATGTCTTCGAATTTTTGGTTCTAGGACATATACACACACAGACACACAAAAAGTAAAGTGTCCCAAGGTTCAGACTCAAGACTTACAATTCTTACCAAATTACAAAGTGGCGGAATATACATTCAACATTGTAATAAAAATAATTGTTGTTCATCACGATTGTGATGCTTTGGTAAAAGAATTAATCCACTCTTGCAGAGTATTTATTATTTAAAATAAAGACAACGTGGTACCAGTCTCGAGGAAAAAGATATGCACGGTACAAAACTTAAAAAAAAAACTCTGCTAAGGGAAACAGCAATGCTCAAAGGCAAAGGGCAGGCTATTATAAGTTATGCATTGCAATCATGCTGTATGCTCCCGGGCGAGCGAGCCGTACATACTTTGCTAATGAAAAGTAAGTGAAAACACGATGTGTGCAGTATGTACTTAGATATTAATCACGAGTAATGGGCCTTTAATAAGTTTGTTACATTATTTATGATAGCACCAGATTTTATCGGAGGTGTGAGAGTGGAGGTCGACATTTATCCCACCGGAACGTACTACTGAGATAAAAAATGTTCCATATGTTAATCCAGGTTATGAACTATCTGTGTGGCAAATTTTATTCAAATCCGTTCGGCCATATTTACCTGATTAAGTAACAAACATTCAGACATCTAAACAGCCAAAAAGTTTAACATTTATTAATATATAGTAGAATATATCGCCCACTAAAGACTACTACTACTATAATATTTTGGATCCCTGCACCTTTTAATTGGCCTAACAATTGATAGGATAGATTTTTCTGTTACCAAAATGAGCGCTTTTACAAAGTTATGGAGTTGAAATTAGAAAAGCTTCGAGCGTCTTTTCCTCACAGTCTTTATTATAGGATAATTCCTATTCGTTTTGGAGATAAAACAATTATAAGTTAACAAATATAAGGATTATTTATACGGCCTTACAACAATAGACATCGTTCACTAAAAAAAGTGGAGTTTTCGAGCCCTACAGCTTTAAATTGTCCTAACAGTTGAAAGATAAGATATTTCAAAATGCGCGCTTTTACAAAGTTACGGCATAAGATCCTTTGACAATAGAGAAGCTCTGAGCATCTTTATTTTGTAATCTCCCTCAGTCATCACGAGTCGTTACCCTATTGTCCTAGAGATGTTAGCGCAACTGCTGAACATTAGGTCCTGGGCTTGTTTCCCAAGTGGTTTAAGGTTTTTCTATCGGATATTTCTCAGTAGCAGCGTGCAGTCTGAATTTGTGCCTGGTATGGTAATAGGCTCGCCCCCTATTACATGAAATTTAAACATAACATAACAGAACAATGGGGGCCCAGTGTCATCGGCTGCGAATGACGAGTTGTAAGTGGCAGGTTCGAACCCGAACAGGAGCTTTACTTTTCAAAACGTTGACGTTAAAACACCGTGAAAAAACAATGATGTCCTGGAACCAAAATTTCGAAGACATATGATATCTACCAAACCCGACCGGGCCCGGTTGGTGGATGACGGCCTACTCCCTCTCCCTCTCTTTCACCGGAGAGGAGCCTGTGTTTCAACAGTGGAATCTTTATAGGTCGATTATGTAAACATAACTAGTGAAATATGAGTACACGATACCTACACCTCTGCCCAACTCTGTTATAGAGATATTACACTCATAAGTAATTACTTACCAACTTCGAAAGGTCTCACAAACCATGTAAACACCTCAACAACTTGATTAAGAACCATTCAATCTTCGTCTACGTCTCACCGACTTTCTCTAGAACATATTAAGCCTAACGTATATCATTGAGCCGCGTTGATTGCTTCAATCTCACGGCCCAAAGCGTAGTAAGCCACTGCTAGTTCACAGTTTGCAAATGAGGCCACATTAAGAGAACTAATCATAATAATCTGCGAACACAACTGGTTTATACTGTGTATGGAGTTTGGAACTTAAGTGGAGTTAAGAGAAAGAGGTCATGTCTACATTTGGCTGGGAATTGAGTCATATTTAACACTTGGTGAACTTTATGAACGAATTAGCGACCGGCCCCCGCCATGCGTGGGTCAATGATAAATAAATGATAAATTATTTTATTTCTGCAAGTAGGTTTGTACAAACACTTTTTTTACACGTCTTTCATATTTTTGAAACTCAATGACGTCGGCGTTTCCAATCTGACTACTCTGAGAATATGGGCTGAAACAAACGCAAAGGTCACAGTCTCTTTTAATTAAGACATGTCTTGTCAAGACATTAAAATTTTCGTGCTATTTCTAAGTTAAATCATAATGTATGAGGGCACACAGTAATATTATCTGCATGAGGTATGACTTTTAGACTAGATAATCCCTGATCAATGTAAGTATACCAATTAAAATAACATAAGATAATATCACGCCTCGTTTCCCCGAAGGGTTGGGCAGAGGTCCACCTACACTTATACAACATTAATTTTTGTAAATGCGAAACCCGAAACACGGGTCTAGTATTTTTAACCGACTTCAAAAAGGAGGAGGTTCTCAATTCGGATGTTTATATGTTTTTTTTTTTTTTTTTTTATGTATGTTCGGCCATAACTCCGTCATATATAGACGGATTTGCAAAATTCTTTTTTTGTTCGAAAGGGGTTTATTCCGAAATGGTCCCATATAATTTTCATATAGATCTGATGATGAGTTCGGGAGACAGACACCGGAACTCTTTAAAAAATGACAGCAAATCAACCGCGATTTCTGCTATCGCATAAATATGCATTGTTTGTTTGGAATTAGTGCAGGGTGAATACCACAACTAAAAATTTTAAAATAAAAAACTTTTTTACAAAAAAAAACAACCGACTTCCTTAAAAACACTACAAAGTGAAAAATAACTTTAATTTCGGAAGTCGGTGGCAAAAAAACCATAAATACAGATCCTAAGACACCGACTTCCGAAATTAAAGTTATTTTTCACTTTGTAGTGTTTTTAAGGAAGTCGGTTGTTTTTTTTTGTAAAAAAGTTTTTTTATGTATAGAATCTATGAAAAAAAATTCAAAACTGTATCATTAATAATCACAAAGTTATAAGCTTGTTATGTTACCTGGTTGTCCGTACTAAAACATGTACTCCGCCCCTAAGACGACCCACTGACTCCGCCCCGCTGTGCGCCCGCGCCTAGTACCGTATGATTGCGGATAAGAAGTTAGTGTCGTTCGGTGTCCAACTTGTAAGCGTAATTAAATATTTTTGGGACAAAATATAACATGGTGTAAAAATTATTAAAATCGCCTATACTATATCGCAGGTTTTGCATATACTACAAATAATGTTGTATAGCACACCCACATTTTGCCAATTGTTTTTAAATCCCATGTAAGCGAGGCGAGTCTAAGGCCATTAACCGGACACAAAAAGAGACTTAGACTGCTTCTGAGAAATTCCAAATTGAACACTTTGCCCGACATGGGAATCGAAAACTCAAGACCAAGGTCTTGTTACTGTTACTGCTGAATACAAGTATTCAGCAGTAACTAGTGCTTGGGACCACTAGACCAACGAGACTGTCCATCAATTTAAAATAAAAAAATAAAAATCTTTTATTTACAGATTACATAGGCCCACATTGTGTTAGTGATTTAAATCTTGTTTATTTTTAGAAAAAGTTCACAAAGCATCAACCAAACAAAATGACACCTAAAATATGACTTGTAAAGAAATATAACATACACCAGCCAAAAACTTTAAGCAATTTTCCAAATTGATCGCAATACCTTTAATCTCATATGGGGCCAAAACTTGTTTCCAAATCTGTTTTCTGGTTGACAGTGCACTAAAAGTTATGGTGGAAAATGTTTCATAAACTTGACCTAAATGAGAATAGTCAGACACAGCAGGGAACAATAAAAGTCTATATGACTATATATATGACTCTATCCATAGACAATTGTTGTAAAGTTCAGGTTTTAAAATATTTTTATTGTTGTTAACAACTTAACATTTTTAAATGGTACTTTCTTTGGTGTTCTTTTGGCTTACATCCAGGATTTCTTTTTATTACAAGACATAGGTTTTGCTTTTAGTGAAAAGACTTTGTCCCTAAATAGTTTAACAACTTTATTCCTTGCTTCTTATTTCTTTCTTTAAATACGAAATACGTATATGATTTCGGTGCATTATTTTTAATTATTAGTATGTCGCATTTTGATGATGATTTGGGCTGGTCAGCTTCCAACCTGAGCCGAAGAATAATGGTAGTCAAGTGCATCTAGTAAGACTGGAAGCCGACCCTAACACAGTTAGGCAAAGGCTAGGTATGATGACGATGAACCCAACTTGTATTAAATGATTCCCCATGTTTTGTAAAGTCGTAAAAACTATGAAAAGCAGAGGCGGGTCGCTAGTTATTCCCACAACAGACTTCCACAAAAGACACTCGTCACCAAACCTCACAAACAAGCCTTGTTTATCTCACATAAAACATTTCTGTTTTCCAATAGAAATAAAACAGAGATTTATCACAACAAACACGAGAAAATATCTCGTACGAGATGTAAGGAGAATGCTAATAAATAAATGATATATGTTTTTTGTTCCGATAACCATTAGCATTGATTGATTGAGCCTGAATATGATTGTTCACAGGTTAAGCCCCAATTTCCCTTTTATGGCCTTTTTCTTGGTATGAAGGCGATTTGTCTTTGATTCTATACGTCTTGCCTCTTGATTTTTATTATTTGATGTCTTGTAGGTATTTATGATTGGTTTTTAAATCGCTTATTACTTTTATATACTTTATTTATAAATACTACATACCATAACTTAACGCCATAATCTCCAAAAGGAGAGGATACCTTAATAACCCCAAGATTTTATTTATTTAATACTTTAAGCACACAGATGAACAAAGATTGATTTGATGCCAATCAAGCTATGGGGGTGATGCAAAGACAAACAAAAGTTGATTGAAAAACATAATGGAATAAATATTTTAAACCTAAAGTTACGCATAAACCTATTAAAACTAAAAATATATATACATAAAATACACAAATACATAAATATGTGTTTACTTACGTTTTGGTAGTTTTGTTTAATTCCCACGTAACAGGAGGCGAGTCTAAAGCCTACAAATCCTCTCAGGCTACTACTGAGAAATTCTAGATACATAGTTAAACCCAATAACACTTTGCATAACCTGGGAATCAAACGCAGGACCTCAAGCAGCAGCGGTACCAACTACCAACGAGGCTAGAAAAAAGAACAATTAATCTGATGTAAAAGCTAATATTCCAACAGGTAATAAGGCATCGGGTGGAGTGGTCGTGATATCAAGTAACACCCATTGCACTAATTGGCATTCAACCACTCCTGTTGCAATTCGTTAATTAGCAAATACATACTTGGAACTTATGTTTTTAATAAACAGAATGAGATTTATTTAGAATAACGACTATGTACTTAATAGTGGTAGATTTCGGGAGACGATAGCTGACTCCCGGCCACCGTAGGCGCGAGCTTGCGGGCGGTGAGCAATGGGTAGCTCGCCGCCCGGTAAGGACCAAGCTCGGGTCGACGGCGCGTAGTGTTCCACGCGCGCCTCAAAGAGATGTCAGCAAAACTGAAGGGGTCTGCTAGGACCGATGCCTGCCGGGGTCTCGAGATTGTTCGAAAGAGATACCGTGACCCTGGCACATGGGCAACTGAAGGAACACGGGTGGGTTATAGGCAGTAAAAGTCTGACATGCTCTCCCGCTCCGCCCAGAGCGCGAGAAGTCATCTGATGATTTCCCATCCCAAAAAAAAATTTATTAAAAAACATAGTGGTAGATTGTATATTGTAGATCGTTTGCTATTTTATTAAGTACCTGGTACTTGCAGACAGGCCGAGACTGTCCTCCCATACCTATAAACACTGTAATTTGAAAACATTGTAAATGCCAATTATTTCTAAAATGGTAATCCTGGAAATTCTTGCTAGCTCTTGGCAAGGAAACGACCAACTGGAACCGAGCTTCTGACATTTATTTAGTACTAGCTTTTGCCAGCGGCTTCGCCCGCGTGGAGGTCGGAAATTATCCCGCGGGAACATACTACCGGCATAAAAAGTACCCTATGTGTTATTCCAGGTTATAAGCTACCTGTGTACCAAATTTCATACAAATCGGGTCAGTAGTTTTTGCGTGAAAGAGGAACAAACATCCATACATACAAACTTTCACGTTTATAATATTAGTAGGAAGTGCCCTTGTAGGTTTATGTGAAATAAAATAATTTGATGGGTTTCGACATTCTAAAAAAAACATTTAGAACCTCACTTAAGTGACAGCATACAATACCAAATCGAACTCATTTGTTTTTAACGTAAATCATCGCGGATTTACCCTTCGAATTTCAAAGCAATTTTTACAGAATAAGACTAGAGTTAATACAGGCACCCATGAAAACCTTCTTTCATAAAACTTCTTCTATAGAAAACGCCGATTCGTTCGTCTGTATACCCCGGTCATTGAAAGGCGAGGGCCTAATTAGAGACAAAATGCTACATTGGGTGTACTAATGCCTCCTTTGATATAATCAAACGTAATCTGTGAGTGTAGCTAATGAACTGTGCCATGTTAATCTGGTCAGCTACGCTTGTGTAATTCAAACTATTCATGGAATCTGCCTGTTTGACTTGCACAACCCAGATACGGAGCCATCCATAAATTACGTCACACAAATTTCATGATTTTTTACCCCCCCCCCCCCCCGTCCTTGTCACATCTGGTCACATTTGTGAGACCCCTCCCCCTCCCTAGTGTGACGTCACATATTTTGCAATTTTACATCTAGACATTGCTTTTAATTTTTTAGTTTTTCTTTCATAATTCATATTTCGTGTTTTAATAGTACTTTAAATATGTATATTCAATTTTGAAATGTGAAGTCACAATAGTTAGGGCCCCTCCCACCCCTTTGTCACAACAATGTCACAATTCGTCGACCCCCTCACCCCCCCTTAACGTGTGACGTAATTTATGAATGGCCCCTACTGGGTAACAAGATACCCCTTGGCAAGACTGGTTCAGATTTCGGGATTCAAAGATCCACGAATGATAGCTGGGACTAACGCCTTAACGCCATAATATCTACCAGTTAAGCAGAGAAATAACACCACCCCATTTCTTCCCGTGGGTGTCGTAAAAGGCGACTAAGGGACTTACTAGAGAATGGGCAGCAGCGTTCTCTATGCACTTTACCACCATACTGCGATCGCCAACCCGCCTGCCAAGCGTGGCGATTATGGCAAAGCCCCCAAATTGGCGGAGGCCAATGTCCAACAGTGGACGTCTTACGGCTGAAATGATAATGATGAAGCAGAGAAAATGAGGATTTAATGAGCAAGTTTAAGAAAGTGGAGAACATCGCTCGCCTTGCTTCTGGCTACCACGACGTTGTGTTTGTCGATTCATTCAATCATCACGAGAGGGGATCACTTTATGACTTTAAAATTAAATCCTTATATATGTCTACAACTCTACGTCTTCCGGTACGCGGTCGCCATTCCAGAACCTTTCGGCCCCATCGGCCATCTGTTCTGCGAACAATGTGCCCTGCCCAGTGCCACTTCAGGCCTCCAACAAGGTGGACCGATGACCTTGTGAAGGCCGCAGGAATCCGCTGGATGCGGGAAGCAAAAAAAACCGGTCGAAGTGGCAGAGCTTGCGGGAGGCCTATGTCCAGCAGTGGACGTCTTTCGGCTGAAATGATGATGATGATATGTCTACACTTTTCCCAACTATGATAGGATCGGCTCCCAAACTAACTGCATGCAGCTACTGGATAGCCGACCGCAACAACCTAGTTACTACGTAGTACACATACGACACCCCTTTGATGACTTGATATCTTAATTATATGACTTTATAAAAATAAAACTTCGACTTCATCACACGACCTGTGACGCTAGACACCTCATTTCAAATCTATTTAGCCGTTACGATGCTTTGACGATATTAAAAATTCCACAAACATAGATGCCTACTTTCCACACATATACCTATTCTTTTCTGTCGCGCAGTCAGGTAATAACTGAAAAATTCTTAAAAATTGTATCTAAGAAAAAAAGAGCGAAACCACTTAGGTTATTGCAATAAGTAATTTATCACAGAAGCATTCAACTCAAGGTCAAAACCTTACAGAACGATACTAACGCAAGTACATACAAATATGAAATACCATTTTATACACACCAGAGAAGGGTCATAAAGGCGATTGTACCAAAATCGCAGCGAAAGATCCTTTTCTCCTATACAAAAGTAAATAAATTGCTAGTGGCCTTAATACGGACCTTTCAAAAATACAGAGAACCTCTGAAATATTCATAGGTATACGCTTTCTGCTTTACCTTGTATTTCTTTACTTTCCAAGAAGTGATTGATATTGGTGAAGTAATACGATTAGATGTACTTGTGACTTTAGGTACTTGTGAGTTCACTAGATAGATAGATTTCGATGAATTGGTGGCTTTTAGTCTAGCGGTTTCTACCACACTGTTTTTGGTTGGTCAGGATATACAAAAAATAAAATGAAATAGTATACGGGGTTCTGAGTGGTTTTAGTCCTTCTTAGAATAGAGAGCCGAGAAAATGTTCGGTGTGGTGCTGAACGTAAAGAATAGCATAATCCTATTCCATCCCATGGGTCGAAACCCATGGGATGGAATAAAATGGATGGGATGGTAAAATTCATAGAGGATGCTGCTGCCCATTCGTTCGTCGCTTAGTCGAGTTTTACGACTAAAACTCGACTAAGCGACGAATGAATGGGCAGCAGCATCCTCTATGAATTTTTCGGCCATACTGCGATCGCCAGCGCGCCTGCCAAGCGTGACGATCATGGCAACCTCCCAAAAAGACGCACGGAATCGGTCGAAGTGACAGTGCAGCGGTTGGAGGAGAGGCCTATGTCTACGTCTTTGGGCTGATGATGATGATGAATTATAGAGAGAAGTGGTCTCTCAGTGGTATTGGCCCAGACAAAAGAGTTGTAGGGTACTACTATAGTCTTTTCGCCATAAGATGAGTTCCCTGAAAGTTCTTGTCTGACAATTGTAGTGACGTGACCTAACGAAATATAATCGATTTTTTATAATATCGATTCAGTTGGCAAAGAAAATGGAATCGGATTATCGATTTTAGATTTTCAAAATATTATTTTACTAAACTGGTTATCCTACTTCCTACTAATATTATAAATGTGAAAGTTAGTATGTGTGTGTGTGTGGATGTTTCTTACTCTTTCACGCATAAAGTACTGTTCGGATTTTGATGAAACTTTACAGTAATATAGCTTATACATCAGAATAAGACATAGGCTACATAACATCACGGGAGCAGAGCAAAAACCTGACATAACGCACTCGTACTGACGCGACGCGATCGCGATTACAAAATGGCCGCTCCGATTCATCTATTTTTTTGTCGATTAGTGTATTGAGTAGTGGCAATCTCTATTGGCCGACGTTCCGTTCAACGCATTAGACATTTTTAAGATTTATACTTTTTTTTTTATTTACTTAATTTATTAACAGTTAATTATAACTACAATAATTTACTTAGTAATTACGAAAGGCAATATTTTTTTATCATTTCTTTTTTAATTTTTTTGTCAGTTTATTTTTTATTCGTCTAAAGTAGTATGCGTGCCACGGAAAAAATGAACTGTCAGGGAACTCATCTTATGGCGAAAAGACTATAATGTTCTATGACAGTGTGTCTGACATTTATTGAGTTAGTCTCAGTGTAAACAACGATGAAATTAGTATCGCCATTTGTGTCATTCTACAGAACTTAGCAGTATTTCTTGAGAATAGTTTTTATTTTTATCATGTAGCTCATTATGTGCTCTAATTTATAAGGATTTAAATGTTAGTAAAAAGCCCCTAATTTTTTTAAGTAAGTAGGCACCGAAAATCTTGTCTTGCTGAAAAAACAGTGGTGAAAATTTATTTTTAGATTTCTCAGTATTTAACGGCCCTGCTTGAAAATGTATTTACAAAATTATTCTCTACTTTCTAAACATTTAAATACCCTGTTAAACTTGTAAGGCTTTTTGACTCAATTAATCAATCTACCTATTTCCCAACTAGCGAGCCTCTCCGACATCCACAACCCAGTTACTGGGTAATACGATACCCTTCAGTTAGGTAAAAGTGATTGTCAGGTTTTTGGGCTTCTGATGACCCGTAAAGACTGACAAAGGTCTAGGAATGATACGAAGTTACAAAGGAGTATGAGGTATGGAGATATGTAGGTATTGTCACCGATCCCTGTTTTTTTTTCTGGTTGGGAAATCATTAAATGACTTCTCCCGCTCTGGGCGGAGCGGGAGGGCATGTCAGACTTTTACTGACTAAAACCCACCCGTGTTCCTTCAGTTGCCCATGTGCCAGGGTCACGGTATCTCTTTCGAACAATCTCGCGACCCTGGCAGACCGATCCCTGATCGATCGGCTGTTATTACTTAGTCATCATGAACAAAATATTTAGGTATTTAATAAACGGTATATGGACCTATAGGCCTGTGTCCCAGCATTGAGAACGGTATAGGCTACCGATGATATGAACCTATACATATGTGCTGATTTCCTGTAAAAAAAACGTAAATATCTATTTGATGTCTAAATCCAAAAGAGAAGTAAAACTTGTGTATCTGTTCGTAATAAATTGCCAGTGATTT
This sequence comes from Aporophyla nigra, assembly GCA_947507805.1. Lineage (NCBI taxonomy): Eukaryota > Metazoa > Arthropoda > Insecta > Lepidoptera > Noctuidae > Aporophyla > Aporophyla nigra. Next base: position 3,594,096 of record OX382293.1, on the reverse strand, counting down.
ATGTTAAGCAATATTCTATTTAACTTCTCCCAGACGATGCTATTATCATAAAAATCGAATACATCGGCAATACGCGAACGATACACGATCCTAATAAGATTTCGCGGAACGGTTTATCACACTTTCAGTCATAACTTATGATTTAGCTCTTTTAAATGTTTTTTACTCTGCAGATTAGTTATAGTAAGTCATTTTCTTGCTTAATATCATCATCTTCATTTCAGTTGAATTACGTCCACTGTTGGACATAGGCCTCCCTCAATGTGGGTTGCCGTGATAGCCACGCTTGGCAGGCGGGTTGGCAATCGCAATATGATGGTAAACGCATAGAGAAAGCTGCTGCCGTAACCACCACACTTGTAAGTCACTTAGTCGGCTTTTACAACACCCACGGAAAGAAATAGAATGGTGCTACACCGTGCCGGCCGGCACCACACGGAACATTGCTCAATATACAGGAGAAGATATGTACGAAGTGTCTTAATTTGTTAATAACCATTTTATACACTTTTGGAAACCTGAATCGAGGCACGCTGCATTATTTCTATCAAGGTCTGTAACTTTATAGATGTTCGTAAATTCAAAGGATTATTCATTTCGTACCCAAAATTAATGTGCCGACAAGACAACTAATGATATTTTCTTATAGACAATGTTTGCGACAAATTAACTCTCTGGCTGCTATTTGAGTTTAAAAGTACCAAAAAATTATATTTATGCCAACTATACTTTGGGAATTCGTTTAAAGACAAAAACCGTATTTTTCCATGTCACAAATAAACAATTAGACATGCTAATTATTTAATAAGTCACAATAAGTTTTTTTTAAACTATTTTCCCACTTAAATAGCAGCAGAAAGGTTAATTGTCTCTCTCTCTCTCTCTAATCTCGCTGTTATGGTAAAAAATTTCGAGGGTGTTGCTTTCATTGGAAATCCGTTCCCAATTATAAAACTGTTTTTTTTTTCTAGCTGGCCACATTTAAATTTGTGTACAAAATGTTCGAAATTTGAATGTGGTCATTCATGACAATAATGACACCAAAATTATGGCCAATATGTCGGCTTCAAAACTGCAAAAGACCTTTTTGTGGTAGGCGGAATTGATTGATTGGTCAAACGTAAAGGGCTTTTAAATGCTGGATAAGAGATTAAGAGCTTGTTTGTGCTGAGTGGTAATTAGTACATACATAACATGAAGCCTGAAATCCCGGATGGGTAAGACAGAGGTGTACCTATAGTATACCTCTGACATTTTGTCAATAGTACAAAACAACATTTTTCATAACATAGTCTTGTTTAGTTACGAAATTAGCCTCCAATCCACAAAATAACAAGCCCAAATCTTTTGTCCCTTCTATTATATGTACCCAACATCGTTCAGAGTATATATTTGGCTATTTTTTCGAGCGGACGTGACGGGCAGGCGTGGGTGACTTCATCTGCTTGACCAAACTTCTATATTTGGAAGCAGATATTATTAACAACGGCTTCATATGGTTATAGAACCTTCCAGAAGAATATGGAGCCTTTGAAAGGACTTCCTATACGTGAAAATTCAAGCATGAATTATGACAGGTATGATGAGACATTTTCCGTTCTTTGCCTTTACGTATTCATATTGCATTAAATGGCTCATACTTACAGAGGCCTTAAAAAGTAACCATTAAACCCGTTTGCACCAACATCACTTTCACATTTGGTGCTAAAAGAATTTTAAATTCATCATCGGCCTAGCCTTTTGTTAACTATATTAGAATGCAGTTGAATACCAGTATTTTAAACATAAGAAAATTGGAATTTCGCGAGCTTTCCAGGTGCTATCTTCTTTTCTTCTTTGTGAGTGGGAAATCATCAAGTATCGTCTCCCGCTCTGAGCGGAGCTGGAGGGCGTGTCAGACTTTTACTAAAACCCACCCGCGTTCCTTCAGTTGCCTATGCCAGAGCCACGGTCACTCTTTTGACCAAATCTCGCGACCCTGGCAGGCATCGGTCCTGGTGGGCCACTTCAGTTTTGCTGACATCTCTTTGAGGCACGCGTGGATCACAACGCGCCGTCGACACGGGCCTGGTCCTTACCGGGCGGCGAGCAATGGATAGCTCGCCGCCCGGTTAGGACCAGGCCCGTGTCAATCCAGGCACTACAACTTACTGTTGTGCCATCGACACCGAAAAGAAAACTGTTGTACCAAAATACAACATGAAACAAGACAGCATCTAAATAACCACAGCAGTCCATCAAGTAGTAGGAACACAATTACTTGTAGCCATACGATCTAAAGATAAGCAAGAAATTTGTCTCGACTGCGGAGACTGAACGCTGAACAAAGCTTCACGCGGAACCTAAGAGCTGTTAGTTGTTTATGTTTAAGTAGAAGACAAGATCTTAGTATGCATTTGTTTGGTGCTTGAATAGTTTTCAAGAAGACAATTTAGGTTAGCAATTAAGAAGTTAAATAATAATTATTCAGTCATAGATATAGAGGGGACACCCTAGAAGGACATACAGAATGACCCATTTACAAACTCCTTTTGCCTCGTTTACGTTCATACATATAGTTATTGCGAGTACTAGGTATCTGACCTTCTGAAGAACTTCACCAATAAGGTAGCTATACTGGGAATGAAGAAATAACCAGTGCTGAAACTGTAACCATGAATTCATTATATGATTCTAGATCCGATACCGTAGAAATTTTTCATTGGTTTAAACAAAAAGATAGATAGATAGAACTTAAATAAAGCAAAAAGAGTTTGTAAATATTTTATGGATGGTGGATGGAAAAAAGGCGCAAGTTCATGTATGTATGTAGATAAAGAGAGATATTATGTACCTATGTTTTCTTTTCACTAGGCACTTTCAATAACTAAAATAAAATCATATGATATTGTACTTTATATTTGTTTAATCACTGGAAACTAACCCGCTGGGCTTCTATATGTTATTTTTCAGGGTAAAAAGTACCCTTCCAACCCTTTGTCATAATCCAGCCGTGTGTCAAACGACGATTGGTCGAAGCACTGAAGCGTGAGAACAGAACAAACAAAAAAATACACTCGCGTTTATAATATTTGCTGTAAATATTAGGAAGGATTGAAAGTAACTGTAGAACATCACGTTTTCATGTTTATTTTACTCAAAGTTGATCATAGGCTGATCTAGTTTCTGATCACAAAATTTCAGCTTTGTGATTGGTTGAGAGAAAAAAACAACTGCCAGTCATATTATTTGACGAAAGATAAAATAGAATAGGTTTTACATCCTAGACTGCCATTGTTGCCAAAGAAACTTTATTTTCAGACTCAGGTTTAAACTTACACCAAGGAGCTACGATATTTTTGAATTTCGATTTTCATTCCGAAGACGATAACTTACAAAACTGACATCTTAATAACGGACTAACTTGTCAGATTTATATAAAGAACTGTAGTTCTATCATATTATAATAGACAATTCTGACAAAAAATTACTCTATGGTTTTAACCATGTTGACAGAATAACCTACTTTTGTTCTAAGACCAAGAATCTTTAGAACGACCGAAATGTATCTTTGCATATGCTCAAGGTGAATAAACGAACGAACGTCGCCATACGTCTATTTATGTTAAACATGCCGTTGATGCATTGCTTAATCAATCGCATGCCAGCTTTACCTACTGGTGTGTAGTACCTACTTATAATAACAATGGCCGCCGCTGAGAGGCGCCCTTCATGCCCTGAAGCCTGTCTGCTCCACGTCGCAAGGACAGCTCGGCCCTGTCTTGTATTATGACACATAATCTGTGTTGCATTGTAGTTTAGTAGTTTTAGTGTTGTTTATAACGAGATTTTGTAGTAGAAATGTAATAGTGCTAATGCTACAGGATCATAGGTATCGTCTACTTTAGACTGTGTATCTACTTGAGAAATACGTTTAAGTCAAAATATTTTTTTATATAAAAATATTGGAATTAGAAGATCAAAGCAAAATTTCATTTGGGTTTCCACTTCTAAAACATGAGTATTAAACAAAGGAACCTCTAATTTTGTTCCCTTTTTCAAATTCAACAAATTACAGCCGACCGTAATGTCAATTTATAAGGCAGAAACGTCACGTCCGCAACTAAGCCACTCGAACAAAGCGCCAAATTAAAACGTCCCCCACAAATTAATTCAAAGCACATTACTTAAACAAGCGTCTTAATTTACCGTAAATATCAATTAAAATTTAAACAACAACCGACATTTGAAACAAGAACACGGTCACTGGAACGTTCCACGAAACAATTGTCGAACAAAACGGCTGTAATTACAAGAACTCAAAGCCTACAATTCGGCTGTCGGGTAAGCATTTCCACATGAGAAGAAACTTTGTGGGTAATGGCTGAAAACTGACGAGTATTATTAGCTCCGAACCTTATGCGGGCGCTTCACTCGTGCTAGAAGAATACAACTCATGAATAATTCGTTTCTTGAACAGGAACGTCTTAAAGGAGTGTAGAATATTATGTAGGCTCGGCGAAATACCTACATATTTGCTTTCGGAAATTCGGACTTAATTTTTAATACGAATAAGAGATAAGCACTGCTGGAATAGAAAAGTGTTTTGAAATTTTGGGCTCGGTTTCGCAGCCACATTGTTTTTTGAACTCTCACAGATATCAGTAAAATTATAATATCAGCACGTGTGACCCATTTATTTGCAAACGCGTTCATTCCACATCAGCAGGACATATTTGTCGTATTGTAAACCAAGCTTAATTGCGAAATGTGGCAAAGCCCGTATTTTGGCGCGAATCTCGGTGAAAAGTGAATCCGCGCTAATTGAAATTCTCACACCACGAAACCTCGGACGCTGCCAAAGGCCTCTGGTTCGTTGCCGAAAACTTGTATCGTGGAACGAGATTTTTTTTAAAACGAAATCGACTAATTGGCGTGTTTATGCTAGTGTTGAAGTAGATTTGAAAAAGGGAACGGCCTATAAACAAATTATTCTCTTTTTTAATGAAATTTACGGCGATTTGCTCGCCACTTTTTATTTTTTATTTCACGGAAACTACGCTATAGCCATAGTATTATGAGGATATAGTTTTAAATCAAAACAATGTTAAAGCTTTCGCGTAAACATCGTAAAAGACACTGAAGCGGAAACAAATTCCGCAACTTTCCTCTGTTTTTATGTTCATTAATTGATTCCTACGCTTCGCTGCTCATAATCTATTCGAGTGTTTTTATTTCTGATGCCTTCACCATTTTACATAAAAAACATCACAAAATGTTCACGATATTCTATAAACTCTTTTTGTAACAGCGCGTCGGATTAATACACCAACCCTTTTAAGCTTTTATTTATTTTCCATGCTGGATAAAAGTTGAGCGGAACGTAAATGAAAACTATCGAATATTTCTTGAACCTTTTTTGGTACGCGCTGTAGGTATCAATATCGATACGTAGGTACTACTTAGGATCGAGTGAATGGTGCCAATATCGGAGTGAGCGTTAGAGGGGATTCCCACTAAGTCGACAATTTAATCCGACAACAGACCGAAACATAACTACGATATTTAATCGAATCGTCAGCTTAGTTCAGTAGCACAATAGTGTTTATGATTGAAAAGGAAAGTGCAATAAAAAGGCTATTAACTTAACTGCGCTTTTCAAACAAGCATTTTCTCGTGAAACGAACTAAAAGGAAATTACAATCTACAGTCAACAGAACTGGGGGCGAAACTATCTCGATAATTATTAAGTAGGTAACTTCATATTATTATGTAGATCGCAATTTCATTATTGTGTTAGCTGGTGCCAAAGCCACCTAAGATTTAGTATCTACAATCAATGAAGTCAGTTCTGAAGATCAAATGTTTGAAACTCTGATTTTCATTCTTCAGTAATCAACACGAAAAGAACCAATCACTATCACGTACAGACTCAACCAAAAAGAAACACACACGACACAAGAACTTTTCGTTTGCATAAAATATTTGTTTTAACAGTCGTAGAGTCGCAGTGACGAAAAACCCCTTAGGTGCTTGTTACTTGGCAACCAGGCACCACGTTGTACACAATTCAACGAGCCGCGATTTCCACTGCGGTCCCCAATGGGCACTCTTTGAGTTCATTCAGATTGGCGAATGGTTATTTGTTTGTTTGTATTTAAATTTTGAGCCGCCATAAGCCGATTTTCGTATTTGCTGAATTAACTTTTCGGGTCTGAGTCTGGTTGAGTTGGCAATCGATTTTGTTTCAGTTGTTTAGGATTTTGTTTTAGGGGTACAAAGGTAGGAATGTTTTGATTCTCTTTCAAACTAAACATTAATATGGATAACTATTAGGTACCAGATGAAGATCTAAATATTAGAATACATTCATGTAAACAAACCATGAATGATGCCTGTCCATGTCCTATAATTCATAAAGTCACACAAACAAAATATTTAGGTGTCATAATTGACCAACATTTGAGCTGGTACTCCCACCTCGAACACGTTTCTGATAGGATTCGAAAATTGGGATGGATATTTAAATCATTGAGATACGTGGTCCCTGCAAGCATAGCCAAAAAAGTGGGCGATAAGAGAAATCTTTTAAATGAAATCTACACAGCTCTTGCACAATCTGTGATAGTCTATTGTATACCTGTATGAGGTGGGGCAGCAAAATCAAAGTTCATGGACATAGAACGAGCGCAGAGAGGCCTAATAAAAATTATGTATTTTAAGAAACGGAGATTCCCTACAGAAAGTCTATATGAGATCAGTGGCCTACTATCTGTAAGGAAATTATATATTTGTGCCTCGATCTTAAAAAAGCATAAGACACTATCATATGACAAAAAAAAAATATTAAAAAGAAGAAAGGATATTATTGCGCAAGTCCCACAATCTAAAACCAATTTTGCTGCCACACAGTATAAAATTCAATCGGCACGGTTATATAATAAAGTGAACAAATACTTATACATTTACACTGAACATCTTCATAAAGGTAAGAAAATGCTAATAGAATGGTTAAAATCACGCACTTATGCAGATACTGAATTATTGCTACAATAAGTGAAAATTAGTTATACTGGCACCACCACACCCACATCCACATCTTCCCTCATACACACATCCACATCACCTTCACACATGACACACTACACACACTACACACCTCACACACCCGCCACATATCACACGAAAATAGTGTACTACTTTAATTATAAGATAACAAAAATGTATCTCCAAAAATAATAATAAGTTTTGTAAGTTTCAAGAATAGCCAAAGCCATGGAAGTGCGGAGTCTCCTAACACAGGCGTTATCATGCTTAAAAGGAGGCTCCAATCATAAACTAATGTATACTAGTTTGTATTGAAATAAACATTTTGTATTTTTGTATTTGTATTTTGTATCCCAAGTATACCTTCTTCGATCAAATCGTTTCTAAGGACAAAAACCGATCCTAAGGACCAATTCAAAGAACCAAACAATAATAAGTTTCACAAAGCTATCAGAACCATAGCTCACAATAATGCTCCAAGCCACAACTTAAAGCCAACAGTAAAAGCTATCTCCTAGAACACCAGTAAGATATAAAGTAACAATAATGGTCTCAAAACCGAACATGATAATCCAGAACTACAAACTACCTCAGAAACTTAGAGCTCTCTACATCACTTCAAAAGGAACCGTGGCGGTTACCAACAACTAATAACCATTTAGACGGTAATGTATACGATAAACTTTTCCGCAAATTTCACTCGAACGCTTTTCATACTATTCGCTTCGAAAGAGGAAAGAAATGACGCTAAGAGGAATGACTAAATCTATAGTTATCTATTGTGCTACTTGATATGTAGCCACACTAACAATGTGTGTCCGTGAATCACTAGGAGGCCTTTAATCTTACGTGCACTTTGTGCCATCGCCATCACATACGAAAACCATACTGCAATAACAACTCAAAATATTGAAATAAATAGTGTTAATATATAATCATCATAGTATGATCAAACCCAAAGCATTTATTTCAAATAAACCAATGACAGGCACTTTTGAACGGTTAAGGGTCAGTCATAAAGATCATTTCAATAGGTTATTATATGTAAGAAAGCCACAAAACCCACAAAACCAAAATAGAATACTCTTTATTATGTACTATACTATTTACCTACAGAAACAAATATAGAAATTTTGCATAGGGTGACACATTAGGCGGTCTTACCACTAAAAGTGATATTTTAAAAACTGCTTTCAAAAAGAGAACAATGGAGGTAGTTTGTGCCATAACCTTTACATAAACAATAAATAAATACATACATAAATATTTATCTATATACAACATGTCCCGGAATTAACGGACACCATAAGCAATCTCAATTAGAATATCAATTGTGGTTTGTTTGTACTGTCCAGCGGAAGTGTGACTGTTATTTAGGTAGCTTTAATTATTGTTGGGATAAAAACAAACCAGTATTAAAAATGACAGAAATCTATAATCGATTCCAAACAAACTACTTTCATAATTTGCATCAATTTAGATACACATATATCCAAAACCTAAATGACACTGATATCCATAGCGTTCTAACCCTAAAGCTATAACAATGAGTCGCAAGGGGGTCGTTACCGTAGTTCGTAATTCTGCAGGTTTCAATAAACCAATACCTCGAGCACACACTTGTATAATAGATTAAAACCCTCACATTAATCTCATCGGTTCAAAACTTTGCTAGTTACTAAACTATGATTTGAACCTTTGTTCATTAGTTGGCTAAGTATGAAAGAAAACGGGAATAGTTTGGAAGCCAGGGTAAATCAATTGTTCGTTCTTTTTTGCGTGTAATCGGTAAAATCACTTTTCACTGAGCAAAACGACGACGCAGCCCAAATAAAACACAAAATCTATACGAGAATTGATCGAAAAACATTCCCTAGATTTTCTAAATGGCATTTTAGTTAGGCAAATGTTTAAATAACAACCGTCCATCACAGCGATCTATGAAACCCCTATTCAACGAAAATCATCCATAGAAATAAGTGATAAAACAACAAAACACCGTTTCCCTCTCAACATCCAAATTAACACAAAAAGAAAGAAAGAGAATAATGATAATTAAAATCATTTACCCAGCTCAGAATATACAGCCGTCCTAATGGCGTACACATTAAACGTATACCTACTGACATAGCAATATATTCTGCGAACCGCTCTACCCACAGAGTTGCCATATTGCAAAAATGTGATTCGCCGGCCGAATTACTTTAATAGCGAGCCCTGATCCCACGACTGGGTAAATTTAAATAATAAATATGGTAATTATTTGTTAGGATAATTAAGTAACTCTGCTCTTTTTGTGTGCCATCAAAGGGTTTTTTGGATGCCGGAGTTTTTAAGGTGTCAAAGTGTTTCAAAGTAAAGGGTAAATATTTGCTTTTCAGGTAAAGTTCACGTCTCGTTTTAGCACAAATTTTCGTCACTGTATCAACATCTCCTTTACTAAAAACTAAGATTTTAAGGACATAGAAAACTAAGCTTCAAATTTTGCTGTTACAAAAGACTGAACACTCTGTAATGAAGTGCCTTACAGTGGAACCAAAGTTATTAGCTCATTTGTATAAAAAAAACATCTGAATCAAAAACAGGAAGTTTCTCAGTGATGTACCTATATATCTAGAATGTTATAATTATCAACCTTTTTATATTATGGGCATGACATAATTTGCAATAGAAAAGCACAGGGAAGGAAGGAGCTCATTAATATTCCTACTGTTTATAGTAATAAAAAAAAAAATACCTAATCTCAATTAGGTTTAGATTTAAAGAATTTATTTTCTCAATTCAAATACAATAATTACACATTACGTGGAATTTGATTTGTACCTTTATAAAAAGGAAAAGTGTATATTTAACACAATAGATTATTGTTTAATCTTAGAAATAATAGTTTAATCTTTTAGGGCCTGGATTATTCTATGAACATTTATTTTTGTAATAGGACTTTACGCAATATCAGCCCGTTTTTTCATTTGTTAAATGACGTGGCTCGATTGGCCATAGTAAAACGACGTTTCTTGTTCTTATACTTGAACTCACGCTTTTTTCCATAGGAGCAGTGAGTATTTGGTATAGTTACTTAAAAAAGATAAAACTGTCAATGAGCTCTTTCTTTTCCTGTGCCCGTTTTCATTGTATTATTTTTATCTCTTTACATTTGTATCTGTGTTAATGTACCTATTTGAATTAAATTTATTCTTTGTATAACTATTTCAGAGGACTTCCAAACTGATTGACGATTTGACGTTCGAAAAGTGCTGATCCTCAGCCTAATTTGAATACTTAAATGACTTTTGATTTTGATTTTAAAAAAAAATTCTAGAACGTAGAATGTTCTAAAATCTGTCATTTCACTGTTCACATTCATTCCTAAATTTTGTTGTATCTTTCAGTTATGTGTCTTCATGCTATTGTACTTTTTACTGCAAGACTTTTCGACACAATGCAAAGTTAAATTTGAATCGACACAAGATAAAATAAATGAAACACCGACCAAATCCCAACACAACCGAATATTTTTCGTTAGCGAAACAAAAATTCCGTTTTGCTTATAAATCACAAAAAAACAACACGAAGATACAATCACTCATTCTTTTCACAAACTGTCGAACTCACGCCGCACAATCGGGCAATTTCAAACTGGCAACACTCGCGAAAATGCTTAACAAAACAGAAAACATAAATCTGTGTCAATACCAATTAACTGTAGGCCACAGAGGGAACACAAAAACACTGGGAATAAATCAACTGATGTACAGAAAATGTTACTTTATTGGTAACGCTGTGTTAATTTTGTGGTTTTTGTGGAGTAGCCAAATGTAGTTTGACAAACGGTTGTAAGTACCTGACAGAAAGGTTAAAATTGATTGACAGACATGGCTCAATTGGCTACATATAAAAATATATTTTTTCACTACACTGAGTAAAAAACTTACGTTTTATTTGCATTATAACGTGTTGTCTAGCTATAACTATAGTTTCGCTATATTAGAAACGTGCTAGATTCACATTCATACATGTTATAGGTAATAAACAACACAGAAAATATGAGTAACGTTAGGTATATCCCGATAAATATATGCACGATTTTGGCATTTCAAGACAAAGATCTAATATTATGAAGATATAATATTACTATGAATTTAATCTAAACGTTTTGGCCATTGCTAGATACAAATTCTACCCAATATTCACTGTTTTGTACGTACAATTTAATATTTAAATAAGCACGTCCTACTCATAAAAAAACTTTTACAAAAAAATAACAACCGACTTCTTCAAAAAAAACACTACAAAGTCTAAAAAAATTTTAATTTTGGAAGTCGGTGTCTTAGGTCGGTGTATTTAAGGATGTTTTGCCACCGACTTCCGAAATTAAAGTTATTTTAGACTTAGTAGTGTTTTTTTTAAAGAAGTCCATTATTATTTTTTTGGCAACAGTTTTTATTTTTAACTTTTTAGTTATGGTAGATACCCCGCACTAATCTAATCGCGTTATTCGTTCATTTGTCGCGTAAATACTTAATGCAAATTTAAGACTTATATGGTTTTCACATGGATCCCATTGTTCGAATGGAACCAAATTAAAATGGGACCATTCGGGAAGCACCAGCTTTCAAATAAAAAAAATCATCAAAATCGGTTCATCCAGTCAAAAGTTATGAGCTAACAAACATAAAAAAATTAAAAAGATACAGTCGAATTGATAACGTCTTCCTTTTTTGAAGTCGGTTAAAAAGCTGTGATACACGATGGGTTTTGGTCTGAATAAAGATCGATCAATGTATTGAGGGAAAAAGTGTATTTTGGAATCTATCAGATTGAAGTTTTGCCTCCAAGTAACCGTTTGAAACCGTTGCAACCATACACTTTAAACAGGTCTCACAGATTCTTTTGAAATTAACACAAAACGACTAATTCAACCAATGAGGAAGAGGAGGAGCTTTTGGCTAAGTAATTACACGGGTTGGTCCGTGGATGGCTCACCAACTTTACATACCAAAACCCTTCCGTGTCACGACTAATATTCGTGAATCTTTGACAGTTGTTACAGGTCGACAAAAGCCCGGAAGTAACAACCAGTCTTACTAAGAGCTATCGTATTACCCAGTAACTGGGTTGTGGAGGTTAGATAGGCAGCCGCTTCATGTAAAATATTGGTACTCAGCAGCATCCAGTCAGCCTGGAAGCCGAATGCAACATTATTGGGAAAACGAAGATTGACTACTAATTTAACCGATAGGAAGACATGTAAAGGTAATAAGAAAGTTGCTATGCTAGTTTTTATAAATCACTTCAGTTATTTTTAAATCACATAAATATATATTTCGAGAACATGGTCTTCTACCTAACCCTCGAGGTAAACAGGCAAGATGTTTTGTTATGTGTGTTATGAAATCATGGATTATAATATCTACGAGTAAATCTTACACGAAAACCTTTGACTAAACCACCCCGTTTTTCTCTCAAAAACGGCCTACAACAAAGAACATACCATAAATCGCGACACAGTTCCGTGCCCAACTCTTCTAACCGACTAAACCGATACAGCATTATCAGGATAAATGACGTAACGTCAGCGAAATGCTGGGAACAGCGACGAGCCACTGAGCTCGCGATCTCAGCTCGCGACGGTAATGGCATGAAAATGATAGATCGACATACTGCACTACACTACACAGTAAATCATACCTCTGACGTAGTAAGCAGGGTTTAAAGCTACTGCCAGCCGTTAAAATAGATGTTTGATACACAGGCAATGCGAAATTGAAGATGTTTGACTGGCAAATGAAAATTTGAATCTTCGTCGTGATCTTACTATCTAACAACCCTGTCAAATTTCATGTCAAATGAAGTGTTTTACACGCTTTATATTAGCTTCACTTGTATGTTTGTTTGTAACCGACTCCTTATAGCGTGATTTTGACCCAATTTAAACGACCAGATTTCATTCAAACTTTGCACACCTGTCAAGGACCGATGACAATGCAATAATTTCATAAATTTGTGCCATTATCCTTGCCATGGTTACCAGGACAGCAAAAAAACTGTCTTCGAAAACTACGCTGACATACGTCACAAACTACGCTGACATACAACACAAACTACGCTGACATACGTCACATACCACGCTGACATACGTCACAAACTACGCTGACATACGTCTCAAAATTCAAAACACCCTAAAAAATAGAAAATAAATAATAGTTTAAATAAACTAAAAAACACGCTTCCATTGAAAACCAAACTAAAAAGTACAAAATAATGGAAAAACAGCGTGGGGTGCCTGATATCAATAAAAAAATACCTTAAAAACCACTCCACGCTTTTTTTCCATTATTTTGTACTTTTTAGTTTGGTTTTCAATGAAAGCGTGTTTTTTAGTTTTTTAAACTATTATTTATTTTTAACATGCTTTTATTAGCTTGCTATGAATGTAACTGAATCTTTGAACGTGATTATCACCCCCTTCAAAACGTGGAATTAATTTGAATCTTTGCACACTTATCAAGGACCGATGACTATGCAATAATTTCATAAATTGGTGCCATTATCCTGGCCAGTTTCACCAGGATAGCAAGCAGAGAGAGGAGATATCCCTCTAGATCTCCATAGATAGCACTCCACGCTTTTTTACCATTATATTCTACTTTTTAGTTTGGTTTTCTATGAAAGCGTGTTTTTAGTTGTTTAAACAATTTTTTATAAATCATTCTAGCCAACCACGACCTCTACCATGTCTTGACCGTAGAAGGCTAATTAATTTCCGTCATTTTAAACGTTCATATATTGTTAAATTCTAGTTGCTATTTGATCAAAGCCACAATCAATCGTCAGTCATATTTAAGTCACATTTGATAGGTGGCGAGTCTATTGCCGGTTCTTAAAAATACTGCAATAGCACCTCAGGTTTGATCATACTCTCAAAAACCGGACGGTATAAGTGTGCACAGTTCACGTCGGCAAATGGTGGGAAAATACATGGTCATATTAATAAAACAACACACTCACAGAGCACACAACTACACTATAAATTGAATGACCACTTATTCCCTAACGAAACAACTACAACTTATTTCCCACTCTAACCTATATTTCTCTCATTTTGTTTTTTCCTCGTTCTACTCGCCCGACCGTAATGGCATGAAAATGATAGATCGTCACACACTGCACTACAGAACTCGCTGTAAATCTCCTTTCCATTTGTTTTCAGTGTAAAGTAAGCAATATCGACACGTTCTAGACATTTCAGGCTTTAGATTTCAATAAGAGTTTTTCTTGGTATTTAAAATGGTATTTGTACAAACACTATTGGTTGAAATTGAAAACTCAAAGCTGTTTATTTACATGAAGATTTATGTGGAGTAAACATACTCATATATATAACACCGCGTCTTGTTTCCCAGAATGGCTGGGCAGAGGAGTACCTATGTGTATGTCACTAGACCAACGGGGCAATAAGAATAAGTAATTACTAAACATAGTTATAGTGCATATAATTTTTGTTTTGAATGAACCAACGATTTTGCTCATTTTTTTGGGCATTTTTCACCAATGAAACTGAACGGGATCAGCATATCTAAACTCCGATCAAAAGCTGTCAGTGCCGTCATTGTTTTAATTGTGGAATACTTATCATTTAAGTTAATTAATTTTGACGAACCATTTTCAAATAAAGTATTTTTTAACACGTATATTGATAAAATTGTTTACAGAAAATGCTCACTTTTTCTAAACCACTAGATATTCACATAAATAAAAATCTTAAAATCATCAATAACATCAACACAATGCCAAAATCCCCTACCGAAAGGAACAAAGTGGTCCTTTCTTGGCCACGTCTGAAATATTATCGGAATAAATGTCTTCACTCTAACAAAACGTTCGGGAACACCGTTTGTGATTATAATGGCGTCAACTGATATATTTCCTCGTGTCGCACTCAATGACCAAGCAAAAAAATAAAATACATCTTTACAGCCAAATATAGTTTTTGCACACCTCCGAGATTTATTTTGTTTAAATATGCGATAAATTAGTCATGTGGACACTAAGATCTTAGCCTTTAAATAAATTGATAATACTAACAACTGACGGACTGAATCAGGGACATTTAGCCCAATAAACTACTACTGCGTAAACATAATTTATATTAATTCGTAAAAATCTCTTATTCAACTTAACAATCTCCCCTTAATTGCGAAAATAGCCATGTCGATTCAAAGATAAGACAAAACAAATTAAAACTTGAGACCTTAATTTCATTCATAGAGCCAGAAACAGATTCCGTCGACGAGAAAAAGTTTCAGAACTACTTAAAGCCAACCATAAGCAATTAGGTAGTCTGTAGCCAGTTTTAAGCGGCAATCATTTACCGAAATGAGTTTGCTATTTGTTTAATTAAAAGGCCCTCACACACAAACTAGCTCTTTACTCTATCCGATCCGAACAAACCAATTCGCATTGTGTCCTTTATTCAGTAAGCAGAAATCACAGAAAACATGTAATTTTAGTCTATGGATTCGTTTGTTTTATCTGTGCTCATTAGACGGCTCGTACTTTATCTGTGACCAATAAAATCAGTGGAGTAAAGATAAGACGCTTGTGAGCCTATCACAGCGATTCGATAAGTATTGATTTCAGATGAATAATAGAACCAAATTCTCATTGAAATCAGTTGAAAGGGAGAATTACACATGAAAATCAATAGACCAGCATCAAGGGCATTGACGACCAATTCAAGAACGAAGAACAATGCTTTGACAGCATCAAATCTTACCCTACTGAACTATTCAAAGATCTGTTAGAGCAAGTAAGCAGAGTAGGTATATTTGTAAAGGTAATTTACAAAGGTACATTAAGAAACCGTATAAAATTACATTATAAGATCTTGGTTATGAATAAGTAATTAATCCGTTCGCTTGGGCCCATGGCTACTGTATATGGCGCCCAGCCAATTATATTTCTCGGAAACGCTGTAACGTTTACCTTTCCCAAATCACATTATCCTGCCAACCTGATGGTCCCAAGGGACACCAAATCTTCCGAGCAAAACACCCTAATTTTATACCGTTTAACCTGCTTCTAAAGCATTATGTGCTATTAAGCTTTGTTTCTAATATCTGACTTTTCCTCATCTGTAATAAGCATTCCCTTCGCCAATTTCCTTTGTCAAAACAAAGAATCACTAATTATTGCTTTCAATTTTATCTCTGAGCTTTGATAAAAAATTCTTTGAATTTAAATCTTTCATCAACTTTTTCATGTAATCAAGTGAAAACTTGAAATGAAAATGAAAGAGGATTAGACGAAAAAGGTATACCTACAGGTAGAAAATGTTGCCAGAGTATAATATATGGTTATCTTTGAGAGAGATAACGTAATATACCCTTTCGAGGTGTCCGTCGGGCGCCAGTTTCACGGGGCTACGTTGTGTGCATATTTTATCGGGAAAAATGAACGAGCTCCATTCTTTCGTTTTCATAGAATTTGATCTTCATTACGAGTATATTGTGGGAATCTAGGTTGTGAGGTAAACAAGAATAACTTATGACGTATTGATTGGAGCTTCTCTACGATTTATGGATTGCTTGAGAGAAGAACTATATTGATATATTGTTTACCTGTAAAAAGCACACGTTGAACCTCCATCGCTTTTATACCTGAACCTAACTTCTATCACGACCTTTTAATGTATTTCTTTCATGGCAAATTAAGTTCACTTTTACCCATTCAAAAGGTTGATCGATATAGTTCTACCTATTTCATTCGGTATTCACTTAAATCCCTTTTGGAACTGGTCTTACTTTGTGTCAAAACCCCGAGAAGTTTATGGAAAGATTTCAATCCTGATGTTTAGTTTGATCTTATTCAGACTCCTGGAACTTAGGTAAACCTCCAATACACATTCTGAATTACTTTTTAGGATAAATATATCCTAAAAAGTAATTCAGAATGTTTGTATCTTGGCTTTCTTAATTGACAGCCACTGATTTGCCAACGCTACACAGGTAAAAGCATTGGATATAATCAGAAGCGAAAATGTACCCGCATGGGTAACTTAAAAGGGAAATATAGCCCCTGAACCCGCCCCGAATGAACAAATGACCCTTTTAGTTTTCCCACACCCATGTGCTCAACTTTTAATCCGTAACTAGCTCATAGAGAGTCTCTTTGTCTTATACCTTGCATACTCTTGAAAATTTGCTGTGACTATATAGAGCTAGAAACATGGTCTCATTACTTTGGAGTCCTATCCAAAGTAACAATAGCACGATCTAGCATTTCTTGTGTGAATCCTCAAGATAATAGACTTCTTTCGATCCAAAACTAGTCTTTGTCTTTCTGACTACAGTTCCCTTTTTATTGGGTGATCTTCTGACTTTTCCTCCGCCAAATATACCTACTTCCAGCTTCGTCAGTCCATAATTTAGGATGCTACGTAACGCTCCTACACGATAATGTACAAGATGTTAACTGAATTACAGGGCGAAAGAGAGGCGAGATTGTAACCTGTTGGCAAGTCAACAGGGGCTGTAGTCCCGGGAGACTTTCCAAGTGCTCATGAATTTATTCAACGCGATACCTGCCTCAGGGACGACTCCTGCTTTTTAGGACTTAATTAAGTTTAGACGTGAGATGTGATTTTTTACTTTAGGTTTTCATATGCGTAGTTTTAAGTAGAAATGAAAAGGTATTTTTTAGGTTGGTTGCTTTTTTTGCAAACTGACTAAATTTTTGGAAGAAATCATTATCACGTAAAAGAAGAATATGTTTAGTCCTTTTCTCCCAAATACCGCAGAGTACCAAAGAGAATACGCCTTACTTTTAACAGAACAATTCGACACATAAAACCCGAATACCTACTTCCATAAAAACCATTTCCCCGACCGAATTCCTTGCGAAAAACAGTCTTAAAAAGGAAAGACCTCAAATTCACAGACAAGAACCATAAAGTTGGCACCTCGGCTACGAGCCGCGGTAACCAAATCATTACCATCACTGTAACTACGTACAGATTCACTCGTAAAACCTGAATTTTTGCGTTTTATTACCTCGTATACCGACCCGACCTGCCGAATGGAAACTTAGCACAACACGTGCCCAGCCAACTTTATAAACATAAAACAAGCCAACCGTCTGCGAATGAGTTCCGAATGTCTTCTAAATTCGAAATTTTATTTCGGAGACCCATTTTACCTGACCGAATTTTGAACCTGATTTTCCGGGCGGCATCCAAGCCGCGTTACCTCCGTCAGCCGTAATCCCGGCTCAGCTCATGGTATCTATCACACACAACACCTCAGCTCTCACCATCACGCCAATCGATCCCCACAGGGGTAAACAAACGCGGGGGCGCGGCGAACGCCTGTTGCGTCGCTCACGAGGCGGACACTCACCGGGCAGCAAAGCCAGCAGCGCCAAGGCCACCAACATAGGGGCCATAGCGGCGACGCGCGGGCATACCACACCCGCGCACGCTGCGCTAGCACGCCGGCGCGCTCATGCGGCCTGAAACAACGTGCGGCCGGCCCGAGCGGCGCCCGGCGCGGGACTGGGCGCGCCCGCCCCCGGAGCCCCGTTCCCCGCCCCCCGCGCGCCCCTCGCACCCCGCGCCCGCGCCCCGCTGCGCAGCCGCCAGGACAGGTGCGCGCGGCACCCCGCCGACCTGAGCCCTACCCCATGAAAAAGCCTCCATTATCATCTCGAGAATAAAATAATAACTCAATAGTAAGAGCCATCTAAACACTGTACAACGTACGGCACACCCTGAAAATCATAAGGGCGATAAAAATGAAGGGCGTTAAGTAGGGCAAGGGCCCAAGGTCGGTGCAGCCCGGGCGGGTGACGCTCCGGCGACTCGCACCCAATCTTTATGCGCCCTTGGAGCGTTTAGGGCACATCCCTACGTGCCAATAAAATATTAAAGAGGAGCGCGCCGCAAGATAGTCTATTCATTAACAATTCGTTAAATCTCATTCAACTTTGATGTATAGGAACATACGGAGGTAAGGGTTGAGCTTGAGAAAGTAGGCGCGACTATAGCAACAGGGCTGCTATTCAAACCTCTTATGTAGATTAGAATAGGTCTTGATACAATACCAATAAGATCGAAAGCACAAGAAATTCCCTAATAAACTATTCCTCATATTTACAAGGTGTTCATTCCATCGGATGTGCTATCCCATAACTCTTTGGTATTAAATGAGAACAAGACAAAGAATCAATTTGCATTCGTTTTTGTTATCGTTTTAGCTTTTCACACAAAATAATTGGTCGTCACGATTATTTATGTATAGCACTCTTACATGAAATATGATAACGTCGCATTTTCTGAGCTTTAAAATTGAATTATTAGCTTGAGTGAAAAGATTTGCTCGTACTTATCAATGAAACTTACACCGAAATTCAACGAAAAACAAACCCAGTACTCCATTTTTTTATCATTTGCCAGTCAATTCTTTAACATGGTCTCATTAATACCTTAGGAGTTATGAAATATCAATAGGAACACGGTGTATTTATGTACGAATGTTTTTATGTGCTACTTTTTCAGAAGATGTCCGAATACCATCAAAATGTTTATTAACTAAAACGTTGCTTAGCCGTGAAACACCGTAATAACAAATGAGGAAAATCAAAAAGGTAAACCAAACATAAAATTGCGACAGTAGCACTTCTTTGTCATAATTCTGTCTGTTTCCCTTTAGATTAAGATTGGGGGGAGGAATGGCTATCCGTCGAGAAGGGGGAATTGTAACTATTGAGCTATTGAGGCAATCCGGTTATCTGTAAAATGGGTGTGTATTCACAATAAATAGACAAAGGTACTGTAGCGTCTTTATGCCAAACGTTTTTCCATTTTTAAATGTTTGATCTGACTTTGATCGTCTATTTAACGGTCAATCAGGTGATTTTTCATCACCTGGTAATGTTAAAAACCGGCTAAATGCGATTTGGACTCGCAGACGAAAGGTTCCGTACCATCGTTCGTACAGTATTAAACACTACACACATTACTTATAGCCAGAAAAATCTTTTTATTTTTACTTTATTTCATTTTTGTTATTACATATAGCGAAAACGGTAATATACCTCCATAACCCAGTTACTGGGTAAAACGATACCCCTTGGTCAGACTGGTTGTCAGACTTTTAGGCTGGAATTTTTACACGCTTTATATTAGCTTCACTTGTATGTTTGTTTGTAACTGACTCCTTATCGCGCAATTTTGACCCACTTTAAACGACCAGATTTCATTCAAACTTTGCACACCTGACAAGGACCGATGACAATGCAATAATTTCATAAATTTGTGCCATTATCCTTGCCAGGGTTACCAGGACAGCAAAAAACTGTCTTCGAAAACTACGCTGACATACGTCACAAACTAATTTGTGCCATTATCCTTGCCAGGGTTACCAGGACAACAAAAAAAACTGTCTTCGAAAACTACGCTGACATACGTCACAAACTACGCTGACATACGTCTCAAAATTCGAAACACCCTAAAAAATAGAAAATAAATGATAGTTAAAAAAAACTAAAAAACACGCTTTAGTTTTTTTAAACTATTATTTTTATTCTATATTACTTCAAAATATTTAATATCTTAAACATAACACTTTCTGAACATGTACTTAATATCGTTCAAAGTTACCTTCAACATGTTGGGGTTACTTCGCGTGTCTCCTTTATTCGGGCGGTCAACTTGAGAAATTGCGTCACCTTTTGTTATTACATTTTTTCTTAATAAAACCATTTTAATAACGAAAGTGTTTTGTGAAGCTTATCCCTTCAAAATACTCGCGCAAATAAGCTCAGTTCGAGTATGAAAAAGACTGTAAAAACAAGAAAGAATATTTTCGTCCTTGTCAAACATATTGTACACATGGCTACATATTAAGTTATACATTTCCAGTTTAAGCTGACCTTTCACTATACGGAAATCCTATATAATGTGAGTTTATACTGGAAATGCATAGCTTGATATTTAGCCATGTGTACCTAGATTATATGTAAATGTTGTGGTCTCCTATAACTGGAATCGTACAATTGTAGGTATTTAGTTCTGTTTTTGTTAGAATAATCAGCCTATATTGTTTCTTCCACTGCTGTGACACAGGCCCCCCCATCTCTTTCAGCCCTCTCAGAACGCTGCAATCTACCACGCGGGCCCAATGCGGGTTGATAGATGTCACAGGTCTTCGAATGTTTGGTTCTAAGATATGCCGGTATCTTCACGATAATTTCCTTCAGAGTTTTGAGAGCAGTGGTGATAATATTATATACAAAAAGTTAAGCGCCTGCTTGGGTACGAACCCACGACCTACTCGACTCGTGAGTCGGGGCCTTTAACACTGGGTAACCACGGCACTGTTTTTGACATTGTGTAGCCCCTATCGGAGATCCAATTAAAACATCAATAAATAAGAATAATAATTTCGTTTTTGTCTGCAGACTTGATGAATGGGTAACATTTATTTATTTGCATTGGAAAATCGATAGTCCTGATTAACATTTTGCTAAAGTGAATTCATATAGATGCTGAAACCCTTCTGTTATTGAACCGTCTATTATATAAATGCTGACCGAAATTAGCCGTTCTAGAATAATCCTCTAAGCTTAAAACTCGTTATATTTCCATCGAATAGTTCTCGGTCCCAACAATCCGAATATTATCTATTTAAACAGAACCTTTTGAAAGTCCCAAAATCTATATTTGTAGAGCACATTACGTTTGACACAGGCTACTTAATATTCTTCACGGAGACTGCTCGTTTTTCAACCCTGCCTCGTCCATAAATATAACTAAGATCGCCGATGAAAATTGATAAAAATCGACACTCAGCCACGCCTTTACCCAGATTAATATTTTCTAAGCGAACTTTTCAGGTTTTTTGAAAGATATCTGTGCTTACTCTGAACGCTTTGTGTGCCAAAAAATTAAGATGAAAATCGAAAAATATAGGTAAGTGGCTTTTACAGAAATAAGGTTGTCTACGTGCTTTTTTTGTTTGCTGAACTCATATCTACTGCTTAATTTATTAAACAATGCATTTATAAAAGTATTGAATCATTCATTGAAAATTATTGTCAAGAAGTAAGCCAAGATATTTTTATCTCTGACTACAGTGAACCTCCACAAATCTAGTTGTTTGTTCCTTGATCACACCTCGACCGAGTGAATGAACCTTGATAAATGTTTTGCACGAAGAAAATATTAGGTCAAAGAAATATATAGACTACTTTCTATCTTGACTGGCCACACAGAGATAGTGTCGTGCTCCGGTAGTGAAGATGGAGCATCGCTGTTCAGTGTATTTTTACGAAAGAAAATATATTTCATCACCCCTGGACAAAGACAAAAATAGACGCGGTTCTTATGACACAGTAATTATTACTATATACAAAAGTAAATTCAAAACGTGAGAGGTGCGAAAGGGAGGGGTGAATGGCCGTCTCCCCTCTATGATAAATTTTAAGCCGGAGTCTGGCGTAATTGTGTAACATACTTTATTTACAATCTGTTTAATTTAAAAGGATATTGTTAATACATTGCTTTATATGTTCTGAAAATTTGTCTGCTCCACAACGTAAAGAACGCAATGAATGTTGTTTGACTGTCAAAATGAAAGATAGTGCTACTTACTGTTAGTGTGTTATTTGTGAATCTATTATTTATCCCGCTGGACTTGTACCCAGCGTGACTTTAGAGCGACCAGGTTGGCATAGATGTCACATAAAAGCCAGCTAATAAAAGCGTGTTAATATAATATCTCAATCGAGACATATCACGCGATTAAATTTAAGTAGATATAGCTTATTGGAAACGAAAACGTTAATCCCTTAATATACTACAAAAATATTAATTTTCGATCCTTTTTTTTTTGGATGGGGTATCATCAAATGACCTCACCCGCTCTGGGCGGAGCGGGAGGCTATGTCCGACTTTTACTGACTAAAACCCACCCGTGTTCCTTCAGTTGCCCATGTGCCAGGGTCACGGTATCTCTTTCGAACAATCTCGCGACCCTGGCAGGCATCGGTCCTTGCAGACCCCTTCAGTACTGCTGGCATCTCTTTGAGGCGTGCGTGGAACACTACGCGCCGTCGACCCGAGCCTAGTCCTTACCGGGCGGCGAGCTACCCATTGCTCGCCGCCCGCAAGCTCGCGCCTACGGTGGCCGGGAGTCCGCTATCGACTCCCGACGCCCGGGGCGTCTCCTCCTACAGCGGCTAGGGACGTGAGGGCGCAGAGACTACCACTCCCTCACGCGCCCCGCCTCCTCCTTCGCGAGCATTACTGCTTCGCAGAAGGAGGTGACGGCTTCCCATGCCCTCTCGCTCCGTACCATGGCTCGCACCAGGGCCGGACGCGAGAGGTCGCCGCCGCCGATCGCCTCCACGAGGACACGGCGGTGCTCCGCCCAGGCAGGGCACACCTCCACCGTATGCTCCACCGTGTCCTCCAGACGATCCTCGCAATGGAAATACCCGGGCGTTTCCTCCCGCTTTATCCTGAACAGGAACCCACCGAAGCACCCATGACCGGTGAGAACCTGCGTCAGGCGGAAGGTGAGGACGCCGTGGCACCTCTCTATCCACTCCTCAAAGAGGGGACTTACCGCCGCAATTGTGACGTGCCCAGCGCTGGGTTGCGACAATCGTAAATTTACGATCCTTCCGTACAATTCAAAGATTTCTTAGGAGGGCACTTTTGACTACAAAAGTTCTGAATCTGCTAAGACTTTTCCCAACTAAGTTGGGATCGGGTGCCAGTCTAACCGGGTGCAGCGGAATACCAGTATTTTACATGAAATGACTGCCTATGTGACCTGCACAACCCAGTTACTGGGTGACTGGCTGTTTTGTATGACTAGTTATCAGACTTTCGGACTTCTGGCTGATGACTCGTAACGACTGCCAAAGATCCACCAATGACAGACGAGACCAACGACTAAACATGCTTTCGGAGACACGGAGGTGTCTTGATATGTAAAGATTGTCACTCATCAACGGACCAACCGCGGCATTCATAGTTTAACCTGATTGATCGACCCGTACGGCTGTTATCTCTTAACCACAGACCCCTAAGCTGAATAGTATAATTCTCAGAAAAAATGTGCATTTATTTAATGAAATGTAAACACTTTATGTTAGTTTTATGCTCTATAGTTTCTTATATTTAGTTAATGTAATCTTTTAGTAAGCATAAAAAACATAATATTCAAATTACATGAATAAGTAATGCTAAATCTAATCAGACTGAGATCATTTTAGATGAAGCTACATTTTTACGACTGTTAAGATTTAATTTGCTGTTGCTTAAAAGAAAAATACAGTTATTAATCTCGATTAGGTTATTTTTTTTTTTTGTGTTTTCAGCAAAGAAGTACATAACATAGAAGTAATTATATTTTGTCAAGTAGAGTGGTACTTCTACTT
This sequence comes from Aporophyla nigra, assembly GCA_947507805.1. Classification (NCBI taxonomy): domain Eukaryota; kingdom Metazoa; phylum Arthropoda; class Insecta; order Lepidoptera; family Noctuidae; genus Aporophyla; species Aporophyla nigra. Next base: position 3,569,625 of record OX382293.1, on the reverse strand, counting down.
TGAAGTAAGAAAAACCTGCACCGTAAGTGCATAACGCACTATAATCGGAATTTGAATAATTTGAACATTATTTCTAATCCGTCGCTTCATATGTTTGTAGAAATAGTCAGCTCAACCACGTAAATAACGCAATGAATTTTGTTAAACTGTCAATATGAGCGATAAGCTATGAATTACCCCTCTGGAAGAGACTCCAAGGCCATGGCTGAATGTAAAATACAAAATGCGATAAAATTATTCCATTTTTAAACGCAAAATGAAATAAAAAACACGCTCAAACATTACGACCGCGAGGCTAAAGCCTGGTGCACATTATGCCTGCCAGGGCACACTGCAGCACTAATCCTACATATTTCCATACACAGCGGCGAGGCTCCGCCGCGTCTGTGCCTCGTATAAAACGCAGGTAAACGATCCAGATGGATTTTCATGATGCGCGCTGAGGCAGTTACGTGTGGCACCTTCTAAAGTGAAAAATTGCGTCTTCAACATGTAAAATGCAATAATACTAGATGAAATATTCTCTACATTTTTCAACAGTCTTTTAAGTTGTGTTTGTGGTATTCTCGCGTAATAAAATACGACTGTAGTATTTCTCATAAAATCATAATACGTCTACGTTAAAATGCTGATCTTCACTAGCCTGTACTAGCTCTCTTCCTTTTTTTCCCTTAGCTATTTGCCAACTGACTGAAATAACTCAACGCAAGTCATACTATATGAATGCTACGACGTAGCTGACAGTGCTACGCCGTAGCGGAATGCTACGCTAACTACGCTTTTGTAATATCTAAGACTTTGGGTACCTATACATACCTCTATGTTTTAATTTTGATTTAATTTTGATTATGCTGTTGATTTTAATTTTGTATTTATTTTGATTTTAATATTGATTATAATTTTGAATGTTCATTGTAATCTTGATTATGACTTTAATTTTGATTTCTTATTTTGATTTTAATTTTAATTTGGATTTTTATTTTTATTATGATTTGATTTTATTTTACTGTTAATTTGTGTACATGGGTATAACACCAGCAACAAAACACTATTTATTTATTTTATTAATATACTGAGGGGCAATTCTCTGAAGGGGTCTGCTAGGACCGATGCCTGCCGGGGTCGCGTGATTGTTCAAAAGAGATACCGTGACCCTGGCACATGGGCAACTGAAGGAACACGGGTGGGTTTTAGTCAGTTAAAGTCTGACACGCCCTCCCGCTCCGCCCAGAGCAGGAGAAGTCATTTGATGATTTCCCATCCAAAAAAAAAAATCTCGTAATTTTAAGAACGTTCACAGTCTGATCTCAGTCTCAATCTATCAAAAATATCGCCAGTTTCCATACTTTTTTGACAAATTTTTGTTTGCCGCCAAGATAAGACTGCGACTAAATTTTGATCGTTTTAATTATGAGAATTGGGCTTCTGGTATGCAAACATTAACCCACTTTGGACTTTCTATACTATGTAGTAAAACTATCTAAAATAATTGCATTAATAATTGTTTTTTTTCTATTAGCTGACCTGTGCGAACAGACAGCATATACTTGATCGCTTACTGTACACACCGCTGGAGAGTACTCGATTGTAGCAGTGACAAGTGACAAAGGAAGTACTCGCTAAGTGATGCTTGCTTAGCAGGCAGAATACTCGCTGAGATACTCAGGCTTCGTACAAAGATATAAGCATTATCATCATCAGCCTATACCAATCCACTGCTGAACGTAAGCCTCTCCAATTTTACGCCATTCTGCTCGATTCTCGGCAACTCTCATCCAGCTGCTACCAGTCACCCTATGAAGATTGTCGCTCCACCTAACGCGAGGGCGTCCTATCTTACGTTTGCCGACTCGCGGTCTCCACTCAAGAACACGTCAACCCCTACGGTTATCGGCTTATATGACCGCATTGCCACTTCAACTTGCTTATTCTGTGAGCTATGTCGACAACTGTGGACAACAACTTTACACCCACGTAAGTTTGTTATAACAAGTTTAGACATAGACAGACCAGCTAGTAATCGCTCGTCGCCGTGGCGCACTCGCTACTCATTGCTCGCCAACTAGTTTTTAGTTGCTAGCTCTACTCGCTTCTCATTAATCGCTGCCACGGTGTTGGGACAAATGCCTAAGGGATTAAACCAGAAGAACAGGCAGCCTGTGATCGCTAACTGCCAATTAACTGGGATGGTTGTTACCGGTACCGTGTGGTGCCGGAGGTAAAGAATAACACCACCCCATTTCTTCCTGTGGGTGTCGTAAAAGGCGACTAAGGGACTTACTAGAGAATGGGCAGCAGCGTTCTCTATGCATTTGACCACCATACTGCGATCGCCAACCCGCCTGCCAAACGTGGCTATTATGACAAAGCCCCCCAAATTGGGAGAGGTCTAAGTCCAGCAGTGGACGTCTTACGGCTGAAATGATGATGATGATGATGATGGTTGTTACCTCATAGCGCGCGCACTGACATAAGAAGAGAATGTGTGTTACGTAGCTTGCATTTGCAGGTCGATTAGATGAGCTGACTCCCTCGTTGGTCTAGTGGTCACAAGTGTTGCTGCTGAACTTGCGGTTCTGGGTTCGATTCCCAGGGCATAGTGCTATTTGGTTTTACCATCAGAAACTCCTCAGTAGATGTCTAGTAGTCGTGTTTCGTGCCGGTTAATGGCAATAGGCTCGCCCCTTCCATGGGACTTAAACATAACTGGCGAAATGTAGGTGTACACTGTACTATAGTTACACCTCTGCTTAAACCTTAGAGAATGACAAGAGGAGGAGGGAAAATCTCGCAGATTTTACCGGTTTTTGAAGATGGCGAAGGCTGTTCCTGGTTACAGATCGCCTTTTCATATCCAAGGATAGACCACACTGAAATAAAGATAATTTTAAGATTCATTAAGTAATTTAAGACATTCACGTTATTTCATTTTTTTTTTGTGTTCCTTGGGTGCGGTTATTTTATACTTTATTTTTTTAAGAAAGCCTACATCCTAAGAGCAGTGGTATTATAACTAAATGGCTTATGCTTAAAATCCCTGATCTCCAAACTAGGGGGGTCCCTGTATCTTAGTGATTAGTATCCCTCCGCAGTAATGTCACAAGCCAATATTAGTGACATACTAAATATTACAAATTATTTTTATTTTTAATCGTAACCTTAAAGCTAAATAAATAAAATACTAAATTAAAATAACATTCTGACATACAGTTTTGTGTGTGTGTGTGAGTGTGTGTGTGTGAGTGTGTGTGTGTGAGTGTGTGTGTGTATGAGTATGGTTTGTGTCTGTGTGTGTGAGAGGGGGTGGGGTGGGGTGGTTTATATGTAAGTGCAAGTTAAATTAATTTTAATTCAGTTTAAGGGTAGGTGGCCTAAAAGGAGATCCTCAGTATTATTATGACTTAATTTCGCAAAGTATTTCTTTAATGCACATTTAATATAAAATGTCACTATATACAAACATGCATACAATCACGCCTTCTTCCTATAGAGGTGGGCAGAAACTATAGAACGCCACCTGCTGCGATCCTTACATACTCCTTTTGCCTCGTTCATGTTCATAGACCTCGTCGAACACGCACCCCGGTTGTGAAGAACAGCAGTAATAAGGTCACTATATTATGTCCTTTTAGAGCGCCGGGGTTTCTACTCACGTCAGCCTTGTAAAAATGTTACTCATAATCAGAAAAATCATACACATTGAATAATGCCACTGCAAAAATAATGCTAGGTCACTACCTAGCATTATTTTTAGGATTCCGTTGCCAAATGGCAAAATGGAACCCTTATAGATTCGTCATGTCTGTCTGTCTGTCTGTCTGTCTGTCCGAGTATGTCACAGCCATTTTTTTCCGAAACTATAAGAGCTATGCTGTTGAAACTTAGTAAGTAGATGTATTCTGTGAACCGCATTAAGATTTTCACACTACGTGTGGGGTATCTATGGATAGGTCTTCAAAAATGATATTGAGGTTTCTAAAATCATTTTTTTCTAAACTGAATAGTTTGCGCGGGAGACACTTCCAAAGTGTGGTAAAATGTGTGTCCCCCCCCCCCCCCTCGTAACTTCTAAAATAAAGGAATGATAAAACAAAAAAAAAAATATGATGTACATTACCATGTAAACTTCCACCGAAAATTGGTTTGAACGAGATCTAGTAAGTAGTTTTTTTTTTAATACGTCATAAATCGTAAACCGCAATTTACCTTTCATTCAATCAACTCAAATATAAAAATTAAAAATCATAATAATAATTTCATAAACATAAACCTTATGCATAAACCATGAATACCTGCAGGTTTGTACGGAACCCTCGGTGCGCGAGTCCGACTCGCACTTGGCCGGTTTTTTATTGTTTTGAATTGCTCTGCAGCAGAGAACAGTTAGGGGCCGTGATAGCCCCATTGTAACCCCATGTCAGAGCCTGTCCGTCAGTCTGTCAAAGAACTGTTACGTGCCACTCAGGTACCTAACATTTCCCATACCCTACATAAAATAAGGGTTAATATTTGGAGGGTTGAGCAGATTCATAATAAGCGTGTCTGGTTGAAAATTGATTCAGTTATGGTTAAGGAATGGATTGATTCATAACGGAATCTCTTAATTATTACATTTACATTCTTAGATCGTAGTTCACTCCAAACTTATATTCATCCTGAGATAATTTTTTTTAGTATATCATACATTAGGGGCCTTAGGAGCTATTGCAAATCTTGGGGTTCATTCGATTAATCGAGTCTGGTCAAACCACGCTGGGATAGGTGCAATTCATTTCATTTCATTTCATTATTTTATTTATATCCATTTTTATTTTTGTCCATAGTTTTACACAAATACTTTAGATAAGATAAGATATGATTTATTTGCTAAAAACATGTGTACACATACAAGAATAAAGACATGCATGCAGGATATTATAAAGGAAAATAATATAGATTCTGACATGTTTGCCACATAACATGGCGTACAAATATGAATAATTGTGATTGTTTATAATTAATTTCAAGTCAATATCATTCATGTAAAAATGATGTCATCAAGCAATAATAAATTTAAAAATGTCAACAGTAAAATAAAAATAATTAATATTATAGTACAATTATGTCATGCAGTCAAAAATAGAATTCATTATTACAAATTATTTAAATACAATTTAAAAACAAGTATTTAATGCAGAATGTCAAAATTTGTCTGCTAAAAAATCTGACACACTATAATAACATTTTTGACATAACATAGCTTTTAATTTTTGCTTAAACAAGTTAACATGATTATTTTTTAGCTCTTTTGGCAATTTATTATAAACGACTGTTGCCATATGAAAAATACTCTTATACATTAAAGCAGTATTCGTTTTACGAACACATAGACGAGTTTCATCTCTTTGGGTGCGATTAAAAGCTTCAGATGCTAACACAAAACGTTAAGGATTCAGTTTCACGAAGACAGCTACTTCAAATATATATAGTGAAGGCAATGGCAAGATACCGTACTTTTTAAAGAAAGGTACACACAGGGCCGGATTTAGAGGTCTGCAGGCCCTGAGGCAAGAAAAGAGTGGAGGCCCCTAACAATTTTCCAAATTGATGAATAATTTTTTTGAATTGTAGTGCTTCAATAATTTATTACAAGACCAATGATTAAATAATAAGAATATATAATTCTTATTAGTTAGTGGTGACATGTTTTTTTTTTAACCGACTTCAAAAAGGAGGAGGTTATCAATTCGGATGTTTATATGTTTTTTTTTTAATGTATGTTCGGCCATAACTCCGTCATATATAGACGGATTTGCAAAATTCTTTTTTTGTTCGAAAGGGGTTTATTTCGAAATGGTCCCATATAATTTTCATATAGATCTGATGATGAGTTCGGGAGACAGACACCGGAACTCTTTAAAAAATGACAGAAAATCAACCGCGATTTCTGCTATCGCATAAATATGCATTGTTTGTTTGGAATTAGTGCAGGGTGAATACCACAACTAAAAATTTAAAAATAAAAACTTTTTTGCAAAAAAAAACAACCGACTTCCTTAAAAACACTACAAAGTGAAAAATAACTTTAATTTCGGAAGTCGGTGGCAAAAAAAAACATTAATACAGATCCTAAGACACCGACTACCGAAATTAAAGTTATTTTTCACTTTGTAGTGTTTTTAAGGAAGTCGGTTGTTTTTTTTTTTGCAAAAAAGTTTTTATTATTCTCATTGTGGGGGCCCCTCACTTGTGGAGGCCCCGGGGCTGTAGCCCCGGTTGCCCTCCCCCAAATCCGGCCCTGGGTACACAACTCTCGGTAGATTTTAAACCGAACATAGCCATAATACACCGTTTCTGTGACTTAAATATAATATCTTTGTTGGTGGAGTTTCCCCAAAAAATTATGCCATATCTGAGGATAGACGCGACAAGTCCATGATACGCAGTTATAAGTGTGCCACAATTAATTATACATGCAAGTTCGTGTAGGGCATAAGCTGATCGGCTCACTCTGTTACATAATTGTCAATATGTGGTTTCCAAGTCATTTTATTATCAATATACAAGCCAAGAAATTTTAAAGTGTCAGTTTCTTCTATAGAATTATTGTCAAAATTTACGTTAAGTTTGTGAGCTGCTATACGCTGTCTAAAGTTCATAATTTTAGTTTTTCCTAGGTTGGCTTTCAGATTGTTTTCATTCAACCAATTCATAACAGAGGTCAAGGTGCTATTTAAGTCCTCTTAGTAAGTATTCTTATCCTTACATTTGACGGTAACAGTGCTATCATCCGCAAAGAGAGCTATAGGATTATCAGTAGCGTTGGGTAGGTCATTAATATATAGTATAAATAGCGGCGGACCCAGAACACTGCCTTGTGGTACACCGTAGTTTACAATTCGTTTATTTGACATAAAGGTTTCTTCCTGTTTAGAGAGAACATTGACTTTAGTCACTTCAGTATATTGGGTTCGGCCTTTGAGGTATGATTCAATTAATGCCAGTACGTTACCTCTTATTCCATAAGCATTCAGTTTATAAACTAATGTATCATGGTCAACATAATCGAAGGCCTGTGTCATATCCATAAAGATTGAGCAGACGGGTATTCTTTTGTCAATATTAGTCATAACAAAGTCTAAAAATTCATATATGGCCATGTTTATGGTTTTATTAGGTCTAAAGCCTTTTTGTTCTTTTACTACAATATGATTTTTTTCTAAATAATTATTAAGTTCTTTGTAGATATGTTTCTCAAATATTTTAGAAATAATTGAAACTAAGGCAATCGGTCGATAGTTTTCCAGATATTCTCTATCATCTTTCTTAAAGATCGGTTTTATGATCGAAGTTTTGAAACCATCAGGGTAAACGCCTGCGGTAATGCATAAATTTAAGATATAACTAAGATGAGTTGAGATATTGATAGCTATATATTTAATAACTTTAGTTGATATTCCATCATGACCTACACTATTTGTGTTTTTAAGACTTCTAATAATCTCTAATATATCATGTGGCATGCATGGTTGCAAAAACATAGACTTTTGTTTAGTAAACATAAATGGCTTATACTGCATTTTGTTTGCGTCATCCTTAGGTATAATTTTATCTACAAAATAATCATTAAAAACATTCGAAATTTCAAGAGGGTCAGTTATAGTTTGGTATAGTTTGGTCCTTTGGTACATTTTGTTTTGATTAATTTATAATTTTCCAAGCCGTTTTATTTTTATTCTCTGAAGTATTAATTTAATGATTATTTTGTGCGCACTGAGTCAACCTTATTATTTTCTTAAATCTTTTTGAATATTGGGTTAGTTTAGTTTTATTTACGTCGGTTGGTTTTTTCCTGTACTGCCATAACAGTCTACGTTTTTTCATACTGCATGCCCTAAGACCTTGTGTTACCCAACGAGCTTTTCGATAAATATTAATAGTGATATGTTTTAAAGGAAAGCAGAGATCGTAAAATAATTTGAACATTTAAAATAATTTGACATCAATGAAAAAATTATAGGCTAGATTTGGATCACAAGTTGTGTACATTTCCGAAAAAGACAGTTTCTCAATGTAGGTTTTAAACTTCTTAAGATTTTCTTCACTATAGTCTCTACGTTTAATTTTCCAGCTATTAATCAGGCATACCTTTTTAACATGACATCGTAATACCTGAGCTGTGTGATCAGATAATGCAAAGTCAATCACTTCAGCTTTACATTTATTGTGATAGTTGTGAGCAAAGTTGTCTATACATGTTTTGCTATTTTTTCTGGTAGGCTCTGTTATCTTAAGTCTTAGATTGTAGCTGAGTAGTAAACATTCAAATTCAGATGTGGTATTATTTTGTTTCAAAATATCAATATTAAAATCACCAGCTATTACAATATTATGCTTATTATAGGTTTTTTTAACATATTTGAGAACTTTATCTAATCTTACAAAAAAATCTTTTAAGTTACTCGCTAAAGGAACTCTATACAAACAAATAATAATCATTTTGTAGGCTACCAGTTCTATTGCAGAGCATTCAAAAGTTGAGCACTCAGTGAATAACACCGATTTTGGAATCGTTTTCCATTAATGTCCTTTTTTTACGTAAATACACGATCCTCCTCTGTTCGAATTACTTCTGCTGAAGTGGGCAGCTAGGTAGAAGTTGGGTATCATACATATATTTTCATGGCCCGACATCATGAAATGTTCTGTCAGACAAATAACATCAATATCAGTGTTATTGTCCGATAATTCTTGTAAGCAGATCGTTAGTGCATCGGACTTGCTCCTCAGACCTGCAATATGGTGATATATTTATTTCCGAAAAAGCTTCTGTGGAGTAGGTTTTTGCTCAATGATGTTGTTTTGATTCTCAGATATGTCCTCGTTTCTGTCAACTTGATTTTGATAGTCAGTGTTAGTAGATTGTACATAAGCAATCGTGCTATAAATATCCTTAAAAATAGATTGCATTCCGAAGTTATTAATCGCGCCAGTGCGTTTGTCAAACATAGTGTCGTCGTATCTTAAGTTCTGGTTACTATCCAAAAAGTAGGCATATTCGTGAGTATTTGTATCTAAATACAATAGGTTATTAAAAGTTTCCACTCTTGAATTATATAAGTAGTTATTGGTAAAGAATTTGTACCTCGGAGAGCAGATAATTATGTTTGTGTTTGTGATTTTTTGCAAATATACTTTATACAATACAATTTTTACCTGCCCCAAGCCCGATAGACAAGTGCACGTAATGCCTGCCAGTGCTGCAAGAAAGGCCCGTCCAACCTGATAATGACTCACATTTCTTCCCGTAGGTAGCTGTCGTGAAAGGCGGCTGGGACTTACTAGAGAATGGGCAGCAGCGTTCTCTATGCATTTTACCAACATACTGCCATCGCCAACCCGCCGACCAAGCGCAATTATGGCATGTAAACTACCATAGGAGAGGCGTATGTCCAGCAGTTTTCGTCTTTCGGTTGAAATGATAATAAATGACTCAGACGCAAAAGGAGTAAGTATAAACGAATCGTAGCAGGTGGCGTTCTGTAGTTTCTGCCTATCTCCATAGGAAGAAGGCGTAAGTTTATGTATGTATGTAACCTTTAAGGTAGTTTTAGACACGATAAAATGTCGACATCGTACCTACCTGCATTAAAACCAAAACTGTTAGCTACTAGACTACACTTTCCTTAATCATCATCATCATTTCAGCCGTAAGACGTCCACTGCTGAACTTAGGCCTCCCCCAATTTGGGGGGCTTTGCCATAATCGCCACGCTTGGCAGGCGGGTTGGCGATCGCAGTATGGTGGTAAAATGCATAGAGAACGCTGCTGCCCATTCTCTAGTAAGTCCCTTAGTCGCCTTTTACGACACCCACGGGAAGAAATGGGGTGGTGTTATTCTTTACGTCCGGCACCACACTTTCCTTAATTATGTATTTATTCGATAAGTGAACAATGTATGTTCTTCTAGAATAAATAAAGCATCTTTAAACCAAAAAAAAACAGTAACTGGGTTGTGGAGGTCAAATAGGCAGTCGCTTCATGTAAAATTCTGATATTGAGCTACATCAGGTTAGACTGGAAGCCGAGCCCAGTATAGTGGGGAACAGGCTAGGCAGGTGATGATGGTTCATCCTATTATAACAATTTATTTATTACCAAAAACTTGTATAGAGAAATTGTGTTTCTTTTTTTTCAAGTTTACCAATAAAGCAGGTCCTCCAATCACCCCTCATCCTGCTGACTCGATGACACGGAAAAGAAATGAGTGTTCTTGTTAATAAGTACGTATACCTGCTACACAAATTGTTGCACTTCTACACAATATTTCCAACTCAACATGGTATAAAGTCGTCTCATATCCATTGGAAAAATAAAATACGTACCTTTATCTACGAGTACAAGTGAGCGGTCGAGGAAAGTAGAGCGAAAAATATCATATTTTTCACTTTCATTCGATGCTTTTATTTGCATCGGACACTGTCGGTATGACATACACAGGTGTGCATTTGTTTTTATCTATTTCATATTGAAAATATTAGCTTCTCTGGCTGCAGTGGTATTTCAAACTGTTTGTATAAACAAATATTTTATTATCCAAAATGAAAAGTACTTCGTGCGAGTTATCAAATTATGATTTGAACGGAAGCACAGACAGATACAAATATAATATTGATGATTCGCATTTATAATATTGGTGAGAAAGAATTTCTTTTTTTTACATAAATAATCATTAATAATCTAACTAACATAATTTTAAGTATAATTTACTAATAATTATATGGAATGTATTATCATCATTTCAGCCGAAAGACGTCCACTGCTGGACCTAGGCCTCCCCCAAGCACCGCCACTTCGACCTATTCTGTGCTTCTCGCATCCAACGTATTCTGTATTATGTTCTGAAATAAATGATTAATAATAAATGAGAGAACGGTTAAGAACCAATTAGAATAATTAAAGAAATTCATAAAAAATTAAATGTCAAGATAAATAATTTGATGATCTAATCAAATCGTAAGCATAAAACACTAGGTACCTATTAATAAATGTCTAGATCTATGGCATTATAAAAATTAAGGCTAAATTATAATAATAATATTATGAGCTGTTATTGTGAACTTAATATTTTTAGTTAGGTATATAAACACATGACATTACGTGTGTGTATGATGACCTTATTGGTAAAGTTTTTTAGAAAGCCCAGGTACGTAGTAGATATTCGCTACCAGTGAGCGTGAATTACCAAATCAAATGTATGAACGTGAATGACGTGAAATGAGTATATCGCACCTCCGGTGCAACAACGTCACTTATGCAAAAGATGTAATATTTCAGGAGAAGCGTTTGAAAATTCCACATCCTATTATAATGTACTGACTAAAGAAATTAACTGGTAATATTTAAACTACAACTTTGAACTTCATATTAAAGTTAAAGCAAACATTTAATAAGGGGTACATTACCTACTTTTTCTCATACTCATTGTCAGATCAAATTTGACAAAATTTGCATAAGTGACGTTGTTGCACCGGAGGTGCGATATATGGATCTTCTTTCCTTTATCTATTGTATTTTAAGGATTGTCGCAGGTGGCGTTCTGTAGTTTCGGCCTACCCCCATGCGAAGATGATGCGTATAATATATTTATATCTAGTTACTGAGGAGAAAATTTATTTTATGATTTTTTTTTTTAGATACAAAGAGTCAAATCAATTTCTAAGATTGCTAGAACTTACATTTATAAAAGCGAGCTTTAAAAAACGAATTCGATTCACCAAGTTAGCATCACTTGTTATATTTTAGCTTTCAATTACAAGTAGGTAAAATACAACAAGTGCTTGCGTGTTGGTGTCATATTTTTTTAAAACCTGCTTTTCATAACCTGCCAGAATAGGCACAAGCCATCAAATGTCGAATATAATTCGGATCCTGTCGAAAAAGTTATGAATCAAATCAAAAGCGAATCTAAACTTTTGGGCGACAGCAACGTTAATAAAACCGGCTGACAATCCTCGTAACTTTCACAATGCGTATTTGTCGTTATTGTGAGCCAGTTAGCCTAGAATTTTAAATGCGTTTGCTAAAATACAACGCCCGACGAGCTTGGGAGAGATATAAAAAGTTCAGTGTTGCCCTATAAAAGTGTTATTAGCATGTCAAACAAAACAAACATGGCCGACACCAAAGAATAAGACTAACTGCTAATTTCACCAATGATATTGAACGCGATTAAACTTTAATAGTTATGTAGAGAGATTCAAGAGTTGTCAGTATAAACATTCCACAACAAAGATAACATTGACAGCTGATTGATGGGTAATTGCGGGTAATACACTATGGTAGTAGAAATCACTTAGGTTTTGACTGTTCCACAACATTCATGGCGTTGTTTACGTTGCTAAGCAGACAATTTTTTCAAACAATTGAAACAATGGATTAGCATAACCATCAAATGATTTAGATCCTGATTAATACTGTGTTGCACAATTAGGGAGCAGGACTACCTACTGGTGACATTCATCAGTTTTCAAAGCAGTATGAATACTTCAAAGGAGGTCTACTAAAGTCGACCTTATTTTTAAACATGTTTCTATTCGATCCCGGTACAGGGACCCCTGAGATCCACCTCAGGTTTTAGAGTCCCTACTTCTTGCCGAAAATATATAATTTTAGGTAAGTAATCACAAACGCAAGCATAGCCTGTGAGTTTAACACAAAAGTAAAGACACCGACGACACACATGAATAAAAAAAACCGGCCAAGTGCGAGTCGGACTAGCGCACCGAGGGTTCCGCACAAACCTGTAGGTATATAAGTAAAAGTTCACCCATCACGACAATCGAGTCGTAGTTCTGTTCTGTTTCTTGGCTTGGTTTTATTTCTGTCTGTGTTTTGTTGTGTTTATTATATGATGTAACTAAAAATTTACGGTTTTCGCAATTTTTCCTTTATCGGTGCTATAAGACGGTGCTTCGTACCAAATTTCAAAATTCTAGATCGACTGGAAGTACCCTTTAGGTTTTGATTCCCTTGCGAGTTTCGAAAATTTGTGGAAATTTGCGGTATAAACGGCTATATTTTTTTATTGCTTTAGCTTAGAAGTTTGATTTTTTCACAGCTCCAAGGGACAGTAGATTTGAGTATTTGATATAAATTTCAGCTTGATACCTCCACGCGTTCCTGAGAAAAAGGGTCTTGACAGACGGACGGACGGATGGACGGACGGACGGACGGACAACAAAGTGATCCTATAAGGGTTCCGCTTTTTCCTTTTGAGGTGCGGAACCCTAAAAACGAGGAAAAAAAGAACTGCTGCCGTATCAAAACAATACGTATAATCCTTACTAAATACTAGCTTCTGAACAATAAGACAAGCCATTTATTTCAATACGGCGGCAATAGGCTTATTAGCTAATCTTTGATCCCCAACATTCAAGAGAAAGCTAATTGTCCATTCTCAAAAGTAGGTCTTCATGGAGTAAAAGGATAACTGCATGGTAGCTTGTTTTCATCATCATCATTTCAGCCGTAATACGTCCACTGCTGGACATAGGCCTCCCCCAATTTGGGGGGCTTTGCCATAATCGCCACGCTTGGCAGGCGGATTGGCGATCGCAGTATGGTGGTAAAATGCATAGAGAACGCTGCTGCCCATTCTCTAGTAAGTCCCGTAGTCGCCACTTACGACACCCATGGGAAGAAATGGGGTGATGTTTTAATATTAGTTTATTCACTAAGGGATAAAGCAGTATCTTTTCTCTTGTAGGTAGAGCGCCTAGGAGTGCGCATTTTAATTATAATTGCAAAAGTCATACGTAAATAAACCTCTGCCAAGATAGACGGTACCCTTCTCCTGCCATCATCTTTACAGTCTGAACACTCAATCCAATCATCTAATACTCGTATAGGCTCGTTGTGCAACTCCTGGAAGCAAACACACCGTCGATTCTTCTACGGGGGTCACACTGAAAGTTTTTAGAATAGGCCAGTAAGAAAAGCAGGCGATGAAAACTGTATTTAAATAATTATTATTTCGAATTAGGAACTCTTTGGAAATCTGTAGATGTGTATGAATTCGTATCATTTGCTTTTATAAATTGGCGGCAATTTAAAAAAATTATTTCGTACGTCGACATGGATTTTACTAGATTTCACTCAATGATTTATTATGACTTACGTTACGGTCTTACTCAACAACATTGTTACTATAGACTTTGATTAGCGTTTCATGCCTAAGCCCCACCCCGTGCCACAGTTTACAACTGATTTAATTATTTTAAATATGGTCGAAGCATACTCACTGAATGCTTCAAAATTATGACGAAAGGGACTCGACTGCTGTATATGACTTCGTCACAGGTGATTAAAGCTGGATATATGATAAGAACCTAAAATCAAAAGACAATCTGCGCAATGGATGTATCCAGTGTATTCGAAGATTTACCGACAAAAGTAAAGAAGGGCAAAAATCAGAAGTCAAGGGAAAAAGATGATTGCGCGACAATTTATCCTAAAACATAAAAGAACTGTTCCTGGTATATCAGTCATTGTTTACCAGTTGTCTTGGAAAATGTTGGCAGCGCACAAGAAACAGGATCCTTCACCATGACAACGCTCCAGCTGACTCCAGTTCATCGAATATTTGTCTATAAAAGGTGTGGAGTTAGTGAGACCTTTTGACTTTTATTTATTTCCCAAAGAAAAAAAATAGAAGAATTCGTTTTATGAACCCTGAACATACCTTGGCTGCGTTTGAAAAAAAGAAGAGATCCCTAAAGAAGAGGGCGACAACAGCTTCAGTCAATGGTTCCATCGCATGTGACGGTGCTTAGCAAGGAACGTAGACTACTTCGATAAGCAGTACAAATATTAATAGGCTTTCAGTTTGACCCACGTCACAGTCTAAAAATCATACAGTCGGCCGACGAAGACGTCTAGACAGGGCAATCGTGCGGGGTGTGAGGGGCGAGACGGGGGAAGGGCGCTCCCGAACTGCATACGCTACCGTGTTAGTAGTTCGGGATAAAACTTTCAGGGCTATCGTGTGTCACTTTATTTTTGTTTTAATTAATTAAAAATAATTTTATTAAAATGGTGCATACGACGTGTGCTGTGAAGGATTGCAAGTCGTCATCTTACATTAATAAAGAATTGCGATTTCATCAATTGCCGCGCATGGATGAAAGGTAAACAAATAAATAAAATATTGTTTATTTAATAGAAAGCCAACATGGCGGCGCGACGTGTAGCCGATATTTATTTATTGTGCGGCGGCCAAGATGGCGCCGACGAAAACTTGCAAATTTTTCGTCATGGGTATCATTTTCATGGGTTTAGAGGTCGCTAAAACCGACTATGGGGTCAAAATTAAAATCCAAGATGGCGCAACGAAAATTTGCAAATTTTTCGTCATGGGTGTCATTTTCAAGATTTACGAAATCCCTACAAATAAAAATGAGGTCAAGTGTCTTTCGCGGAAATGTCTATCGTGCAAGTGTACCTGACCCAGGATGGAGGACATTTTTTGAAAAAAAAAAAATAGTTATTCGTGTCAATTTTGTGATTTCTTGGGGTGAAGATTATGAAAATAACATCAATTTTCAAATCCAAGATGGCAGATATTTCTCTAAATGAAATTTAATTTAGAGAAATATCCGCCATCTTGGATTGTGACATGTGTTTTTTCTCAACCTCAATCTAGAATTGTATATTTTTGCGTGTCAGACCATAGACGAAGCACATTAATATAATAGTTCCTGTATTATAAATTTCAGATGCAAATTATGGTTAGGCAATAATGTTGATCTAAAATAAATTTAAAAAAGTTTACTTGAGACAACCCTAGCTCTTGCGACAATGCCTACACGTTGTCGGCATTTACAAGGAGATCAAAGGCGTCGTCCTACTGTAAGTTTTTATACTGTGCCCACGTATTTGGGTACATTCTTTTGTTTTTTAGGTTCTTGACGTCCTTTCCCACATACACACACCAGCCCAATCTGGAAGCAAGTTCCGACCTCTATGGTCGTTTTCTTAAAGTTGACTACTGCGGGCGGCAGAAACTGATCTGATCGATTTCCCTTTTTCTATTAGTTTCCGAGCCTCCGATTTTGTTTCGGCGACATAGTGCTGAAAATAAATTAAAAAGCTATATAGTAGGTAATCTTACCAACCTTGTTATAAAAACAACTATTAAAAACCAAATATGTACGTAAGAGCGCGCACACGATTTGCGCCACAGTTCGCAATCTTACACGAACCGCCCTCACACAGACTGACGTGCCATCAGCAACATCTCTTGTGTAACATTGTAAATTCCTCTTTAAAACTGTTTGAACTGACACGAACTTTTGTTAAATAAAAGTTAAAATTATGGTTTCCTGGAACGTTTTCGAACAGCATTCAATGGAACACTAACATATCAACTGAAGTAAAAATCTTTTGACTCACGTGGCGTCTTGATTTAAACGCGTGTTAAATTATTTTCTTTTTCCTGTGGGAAGCATATTTTCCTTAATCCTCTACAAAACTTTCCAGAGTAAACACTCGATCTAAGTGCTGCAAAAATACTGCAATTTGGCATTACGAACTTTTCGTTACTCTTGCTGCGTTTGGTACTCGCAATGCAACAGGAAAAAAATTTTCAGCAACACCAAAGAAAGCGCAATATTTCCTTCAAAGCAATATTCATTAAAGAACTTGGATTGTATTCGCTTTGGTGTAAGGTGCTGCTCTCTCGTTTCGAAGTTCCATTTTAATTTTGTGACAAACAGCGTTATACGTCGAAGGATGACCCGACCATAGATGTCGCTGATTTAAACCTGAACTGATCCCAACTGAACGTTAATGAAACTAAAGGTAAATTATATGCTCTAAGGTAAAAATACAATTCTGGTCGTGCTCATAAAGCACTCTAGTATAATAGCTCCAAAGGTTTCGTTGATGGTTCTTTCTCTGTGGCAATAGAGGCCGTAATGTCAGATGTGAAATAGAAAAGCAAGAAAATCAGAAAATCTATTTCAGTTCATTATTTAATTGATACAATAGAACTCACGGAATAAAGAAAACTAGAGGAAGTGCCCCTCAGATATCGCGCGCGTGTCAACATTAAGCGCAGATGCGCAGCATTTAGCTTATTAGCCGTCAGATACTTGTCGCGATTGGTTGTCGCAGAAATACGCGAAATATTACAAATTATGCCTTGTTGTGCGGTTTTGACCTGCAAAAACGAAAGCAGAAAAAAATGTATCTTGTGGAGGTGTATCCTATCATCAGTAACTACTAAACTTTGTTAATTTTTAATATAATTGATTTTAATTGCACTACCACATGTTATGACTTCAATGCAAACTATAAACAACCTTATTTTCATTGACACAAAGTCTTAATGCACTTAGTCGTCATCTGGAAAATCATAACCAAAATTCTAGTAACTTCGACGCTACTCGATTAGGGATGGGACACATCCGTAATGTAGGTCGGTATCGATAATTTTGTCTGATTTTAGTAAGGATTCAAAAGCTCACATAGCTGGTTATGTTAAGACAGTTGATTAAAAAAATTAAGTGTGATATTTGCGTTAGTGCTTTAGTAACAGAAAAAAAACAATCATTACATAGATTTATTATATTAGGTTGGGGAAAAAGTCTTTTCGCATTATAGTATGTATGAACTTGTAATAAAATCTCTTTGGCTATACTATTTGTATCTGGCTGGTTTTGGTATCATTGAAAGTTTAAATTTTGAAGAACATAATTCCAAATTCAAATTAGGAAAATGTGTGATTATCATTTGTTTTTCGTACCGTCAAGATGAGTGAATCTAATGAAGAAATTCGATACATTTTAAAATTTTACTACAAAAAAGGTAAAAAAGCAACGCAAGCCGCGAAAAAAATTTGCGATGTTTATGGACCTAGTGTAGTGCCTGTGAGAGTAGCACAAATTTGGTTCAAGCGTTTTCAATCCAGAAATTTTGATGTCAAAGATGCACGTCGCTCTGGTCGCCCTATTACGGATAAAATGGATGCCATTTTTGAAAAAGTGGAGCAAGATCGGCATACCAGTAGTTACGACGTAGCTGAAGAACTGGAAATTGACCACAAAACAGTTTTGGCGCATTTGAAAAAAAACTGGGTACACAAAAAAGCTCGACATTTGGGTACCTCACGAGCTCACTGAAAGAAACCTAATGAACCGTGTACTCATTTGTGATTCTTTATTACGACGTAATGAAACCGAACCATTTTTGAAGAAGCTGATAACTGGTGATGAAAAGTGGATCACGTATGACAAGAACGTGCGAAAAAGGTCGTGGTCACAGGCCGGTCAGGCTTCACAGACTGTGGCGAAACCCGGGTTAACTCGCAACAAGGTGATGCTGTGTGTGTGGTGGGATTGGAAGGGCATTATTCATTATGAGCTGTTACCACCAGGCAGGACCATCGATTCTGAACTCTACTGCGAACAACTGATGAGATTAAAGCAAGAAGTTGAGAGAAAGCGGCCGGCATTAATCAACAGAAGGGGTGTGGTTTTTCATCATGATAACGCTAGACCTCACACATCTTTAGCCACCCAACAAAAATTAAGAGAGTTTGGCTGGGAGGTGTTAATGCATCCGCCGTATAGTTCTGACCTTGCACCTTCAGATTTCCACCTGTTTCGCTCTCTTCAGAATTCTGTAGGCAGTGTCAGGTTAACATCGCGAGAGGACTGCCAAAACCAGTTGTCGCGGTATTTTGACCAGAAGTCCCAAAATTTCTATAGCAATGGGATCATGTCCCTACCTACAAGATGGCAAAAAGTTATCGAACAAAATGGTACCTACATACTTTAGTTAAATGTAAATAAACTTTATTAAAAAAATGTTTTGAATTTTCTTAAAAAATGCGAAGAAACTTTTTCCCCAACCTATTAGCTAAAGATAGAGGGGGATTATTATACCCATCAGAATCTGTGATTAAGATATGTCAGATGTCCGAAATATTTTTAAAAGACGGTTACATATTTAATAAAGATTATATCATGTCTAAAATAATGCGCCAGTTCATTGGGTCATCGATATTCCAAAACATAAGCTATCATCAATTAGGGGAATTTCTTACGTCTCATCATATTACTGACTTAATGAAAGCTATCACAGCAAAATATATTAATATACGATTTCATCACCTATTAAAATTAAACATAAAATTATAAAAACGGCAGGTAATTAAATAAATATGTGTTATTTCAAGGTTAGTAAATATTTTTAGCACTATCTGTTATCGTTTCATTTATCGTTAGCTTCTATCAGCGGTTTCGCCCGCGTACCTGATTTTATGAAAATAACATTACCCCCCTACATACAAACATACAAATACCTCTTTAACATTGATATTTTAACGATAATCAACCTTTTCCGTTATTAAGCATTTGTATGATGTTAACAAATTATTACATTGCTCACTCGAATAAATTACGTAACTTCAATATTAAAATATCGATATATTTCCTCATCTCTTACTTTTGTTTTGCTACTCACCAACAGAGTTTACAAGTGCATGTGAATATGACATCTATTTCAAAGGAGCTAGCGTTCTGAATAGAATGAATTGGTTACAGCGCCATCTAGCATTGAGTTGCTGAACTCGTTGTAAATTTGTCTATCTAAAGTTTCTAAACGAAAAACGTCTTTATTGTGTGTGTCACGTCAAATAATAACTAATAAAACACGTCAAATAATAACAACTTTCATGCCTTGTAATACGACTTAATTTTTGAAAGCAATACGAAGATGATTTGTTAAACTTGCGCGTGTAATTTGTAGCCAATCATATCACTGTTTTTTATGTGTGTAATCGACAATTTGCTATGCAAATGTGTGAGTTTGGCGACACTGGTTCCCGTGCTTAACCAGTGTAAGTGCACTTCTCTGTATTCTTTGTTCTGTGGTAGAACTCAATGTAGAACTTGTTGAAAGAATTCACTTTTTTATTTTCTATTAATATTTCTGTAATGGTAACACCATAGAATTAATTTATGGTAACTGATGCGATATTGTCAATTTCACATATTTGACATTGACATTTGACAAGCCGATTACAATCGTTGCAGTGATGCAAGTGAGGTGTTGATATAAATCAAAATAGACGAATTCTGCATTGCTCCGTGATCAACCTAGCACCGCGCTATTTAATTTCTGTATCGCGAAGTTCGCGAACAGATTTAACATTCTTCAAGATGAATAATACTACTATAAACGTGGATCAATTGAACTCTGCTCTTGGCTCGCTCCGAGTACTGCGATCTAGCGTCAGTCACGTCTTCGAAACACTTTCCAATGGATTGCGCGCCGACCACGGTGAAGACGGTAAAGACAAGTTCCTTTTAGAGCTTCAAGAACTGCTAAACAGCGTGAACATTAATTTACGAGACTTGGAACAAACTGTAAATGGACTCCCAATACCGACGGCGCCCTTTAACTTGGGCACCACTACATACCTGAGCCAGGAAACTACACAAGACCGGCAAGCGCTGTATACCCAACTTGTAAACAGCTACAAATGGACTGATAAGATTCACGAGTACAGCTCTTTCGCACACTCACTCTTGAGCCAAAACTCGCTCAAACGGTCGTACATAAACTCTGGGAGTACAAAACGACGAGGGAAACTACAAAGCAACCACAATGTCGCGCCTCTACAAGTCGACAATGTTATAAACAACATTGACAGGTCATACAATGACATGAAGATAACAATATCTCGACCATTTGCAAGCAATGCAGTTGTGCAGATAAACCTTTGTAATGTGTTGAAAGCAGTTGTAGCCTTCAAAGGGCTGCTTATGGAATGGGTCATGATTAAAGGTTATGGTGAGTCATTGGATCTCTGGTCGGAATCAAGACATCATGTGTTCAGAAAAGTAACAGAGAATGCCCACGCTGCTATGTTACATTTCTATTCTCCGACGTTACCGGACCTGGCTGTGCGTTCATTCATGACATGGTTGCACAGCTACATAAATCTCTTTAATGAGCTATGCAAGAGATGCGGTACCCACCTCCACCACACATCGCTACTGCCTCCTGCATGGCGAGATTTCCGTACCTTGGAGCCATTTCACGATGAATGTAAACAATAGTCAACGTGGTATTGATCGGGAGAGCCCCCCAATCCTTTTGGGGACTCTCCCTTTCAATATGAATAAAAAAGTGCAGTGGACATTGGGAGAGACTTGTGTGATTTGCTATGTACCATATTTTCTAAGTTTTAGAGAGTAAGCTGCTCTATACTGTATACTATTAAATGTTAAAAGAAAGTAAATAGGGACTTAAAAGTTTTGTAACATTCATAGTCAATTGTCACACTTTCATTAGCATATAGTAGTGTCAGTAGAAATAATAGCAGTAGCAATGAATGAACTGTCAGCTACTAGCAGTGGTTCACGTAGATTTGTAATATCCATTCGGTAAAATGTCATAGCCATGTATACATATAGATTATGATAGACTGAAATAGTACACCACTCCACCACATCTAAGCATATTTTTTCCTTTACAAATCAGTGCATAAATGTGATGAAACAGTGTATCATTTCAGTTTATATATATTAATAAAAGTTATAAATAAGATACTCAGGTAATTTCAATTTCGTTACTAGTTTATATAACTTTAGCTAGAAATGTGTATGTTTGTAATCACTTCAAATAAAACAACATTGGCTAACTAATAATAATATATTTATTAACTAACTGTCTAACAATATTAACACATTATGTAAAAGGTTTGCAAACAGCCACAGAATGGTCAACACTACATATTACCTTTGTAACATATCCACCAATGGAAACTTTTAATGGAAAATGTTGATCTTTATTAGAGCCTAGGCCAAGGCAGCCTTGTCTGTTCCTGCCCCACGTGTACAAATGTCCATCATTAGTTATAGCTGCTAAATGTCCTATACCACATGCCACTTTTTCTACACAAGCCTTTGTATTAAATTCGTTGCGCCCAAACAAAGGAGCTGGTATCTGTTTCGGCCTTTTGGAGTGTTCCACGTTGGGCCCAAGACCCAGCAACCCGTATCCCCAAACGAACACGTCGCCTGCCTCTGTGGAACAGAGTAAAAAAAAAAGATTAAACTATTGTTTACTCCTTTATTCCATAATCACTATTTTTTATTACGTAGCTCACCGTTAACAATCAAACAGAACGATCCGCCGGCTGCTATGTCGGTGATCTTGCCCAAGCCGCGTGTGAATTCGCGTAGAGAATACGACATGTTCACTTGCTGCGTTCCGCACACCATTGGTATCTGACCATACTCTGAGTTGCCCCAACCGAAAAGTTCACCTTTATCTGTGGAAAAATATTGTTTTGTTACCACTTAGAAGGGCACCAAACGCCCCCAGGCGTTACAAACATAATACTTCTATCGTGTGTTTTTAAGTATTTTTCTTCTTCTCCTTAGTTTCCGAAACTGATTAATTAGTAATATATAATATTATGACTTTATTTCAAATCATCCGTTATAGAACATCCCTATTTGCGTTAATAAGTACCTACTATCGGACGGAACTAGTAATAAATTACTGAGCTGAAAACAGCTTAAAAATGCGTCACCTGGATGCCAGTTACAATCAATTTAATGAAATTATGTATAGCTAAGAAGAACTTTTATATTCATTTATTTTATTCTTGAAGTGAAAACTTCGACGGCCCATCTTACTGCATTGCCATCACTACTTGACACTTGCAGAATAGTCGACAATGGCTCATTGCCAAAGAATATTTAAAAAAATCTATATGTATCTGTTTATTTTTGTCCGAAAGTCTGACAACCAGTCTTATCAAGAGGTTGCAGTTGAGTACATGAAGTTACATGAAGTGGCTATCTGACCTCCACAACCCAGATACTAGGTAATACGATACCTTCATGTAAAATATTAGTACTCAACTGCATCCGGTAAGACTAGAAGATTATAGAAAAGGCTAGGTAGATGATGATTTCAGTTTACATATTAAAAATATAAACCTAGAATAAATTCTCTTAATGATTATGTTAACCATATGTATAGATATACATTGTTTAACGTGGCACAAAATTGGGTAACCCGTAGGGTATTTTATAAGTCTTGTCTATTTTCGTTACTGTTCTAGATACCCACCATTTAACGCCAGCACACAATCGCCAGTCGAAGCGACTTTTACAATTTTTTCTGTAGTAATATCTCCCTTCACAGCGGCGGGTATTGCCTGATTCTCGAATGAACCGACCCCTGTCTGGCCGTCTGCGCCCCAGCCGCAAGCAAACACCTTGCCACCCTCTGTTACAAATAGGCTGAAACATTATTTATAATGTTTAAATATTATTATAAATTAAACTTATCGTATATAACATAACGTATATCTAATGACGTATCCAATAGTTTAGTCAAGATTGGCAGAACTAGAATACGTGGCCTATTTACTACTATTTAGTTTGTTTCAAGAAATTACTTTTTAATTCCATTGCTAGGATTAATTCACTAGTTTTATAATATTCTGTAATGCATTGCATGTATTTTCATTTATTGTCTTCTCTACATTGTATTTGTATTATTCATCACTACATAGTATAAAACAAAGTCACTTCCCTCTGCCTGTCCCTATGTATGTTTAGATCTTTAAAACCACGCAACGTATTTTGATGCGGTTTTTTTAAATAGATAGACTGATTCAAGAGGAAGGTTTATACGTATAATGCGCGGGCGAAGCTGCTGGCAAAAGCTAGTAATAAAAAGATATAGCTTAAAAAATAAATTATCAGGACTAGATAGGATTAATGATGGAGATGTTGTAAATTTTTTTATGCTGTCATTAGGAGTTTTGACGACCAATATTTTTCACATCACAAAATATCAGTATATTGAAACAACATACTTACGTATGATCCTGTCCGCAGCACACGCTGACAATCTTCTCTTTTCCCAACCTCTTGATATTGTTAGACACCATGCTCCCTTTGTACTCCTCATTTGGGATTATCTTCCGGCCGCACTGGCCGTACGCGTTGTTGCCTAGTGTGAACACACCCTCATAGTCTGTCAGTATCGCCGTGTGGGCGCGTCCCGCGTCAATGCCGGTAATCTGTATCAATGAGATTTTTTTTATGATTCGTAGAGTATATAGTTCAATCAATCAATCAACTCAGCCTATCGCAATCCACTGCTGGACATAGGCCTCTCCCATGTTGCGCCACAACACCCTGTCCTCCGCCTTCCGCATCCAATCTGCCCCAGCCACTTTCCTAAGGTCGTCGGTCCATCTAGCTGGGGGGCGTCCCACACTACGCTTGCCGATACGCGGTCTCCACTCCAGGACTCGTCTGCTCCACCGGCCATCGGTCCTTCGACAGACATGGCCAGCACACTGCCACTTCAGCTTGCTTACTCTGCGAGCTATGTCGGTAACTCCAGTTCTTTTCCGGATAATTTCGTTTCTGATTTTATCCTTCAAAGAGACTCCGAGCATAGCCCGCTCCATAGCGCGCTGAGCGACCTTGAATTTGTGGACCAGCCCAACTATCAGTGTCCACGTTTCGGCACCGTATGTCATTACGGGCAGGACGCACTGGTTGAAGACCTTAGTCTTCAGACATTGCGGGATAGGTGACGAGAAGATTTGACGAAGTTTTCCAAATGCTGCCCAACCGAACTGGATCCTTCTGTCGGCTTCCTTCTAGAAGCTGTGTCTACCGAGCTGAATGACTTAGCCTAAGTAGACATAATCCTTCACAACTTCGAGAAGCGTACCCTCGATGCGGATTGGACTCGGCAATACGTGCGAATTGAACATGACTTTCGTCTTGTCCAAATTCATGGCGAGGCCAACCCGCCGGAAGGCTCCATTCAGGCTGTTCAGCATCTGGTCTAACTGTTCCAGCGTCTCTGCCATTATGACGATGTCATCAGCAAAGCAAAGGCGTGAGATGTACTCGCCGTTCATGTAGATACCTTGTCCAGTCCAGTCCAGCGTCTTGAAAACGTCCTCCAATGCGTTGGTAAACAGTTTCGGGGATATTACATCCCCCTGTCTTACCCCTCTCAGCAGTTGGATGGGTTTGGTTTTTTGGTCCTGGATCTGGACAGTCATCGTAGCAGAATCATACAAGCAGCTCAACACTTCGATGTAGCGATATATATTATATACAGGGTGTCCAAGAACCTGGCGTCCAACTGGATTCCCACGATGCCCCAAGTTCTAACAGTACTCAGAAAAATATTTTAAAAAATCCACCCCATGTACTTACAGAATTATACTGATTTCAAAAAAAAAGGGGAAATGAGCACCCTGTGACATACTTTTGAATGCTGTGACTGCTAATGCTGATAATTTCGATATTTCTTGGAGGTTTTGTAATCTAGGGTATTGCTGTGTCTAAATAGAATGTAAAAATAATGTACTTATTGTACCATTTTAAAATAAAATATTATTTTAACTAAAGGTGATATGGAAAACTATTGAATTTCGCAACTTTGACCGACTGTAGTGTAAAAAAAATGTACCAAAATAGTATGGCAAGTGACGTCAAATTTTGACGCGTTTATTCCTCTTTTTAAAAAGGTATAATACTTACACATTAATTTGAAAAAAAAATTTTTGATAATATTTTTACTCAACAACCCAATTTTTACGATGTCTTACAGAATTCTTAGAAAGAAAAATTTACGACGAATTGAATCTAACCTCTAAAGAATTACTATTGTATGCTCATAAAAATAACAACAGGCCTCTCAAAAAACAGGTTAGACCGTAAGGGACGGTATGTGCATGCATCTCACCATAGTGATTCGTTATTACAACAGGAGGGAGCAAGACAGAAACTATCTTTGCGATTTGCTGGTTCTTCTTTATGGTACCCCATTATTCAGGTAAGAGTGAGGGAGAAAAAGGTTAGAGGTGCGAGTGAGATAGATAGTGACGCTATCTGGGATCGTGCTATTTAGGATAACAGTACGGTCAGTACGCGTCACTGCCTCCTGCCGTTACTACGCACCTCTCTCTTATTGTTACCATTGATCACGTACTACGATTTAAAGCTTTGTTTATTGGACTCGATTACTCTTTGTGCTCTGGACTTTGAAACGAACTCTTTACGACGACCTTTGCCTGTGTTTGGACAGTTTGTGTTTTGTGTGTGCTACCATGGCGACCTACACTCCGCAAGAATACGCAAATATGCACTACATTTATGGAGAATGTAGAGGTAATGGACGAGCTGCAGCGAGACTTTACAGAGAAAGGTATCCGAGGGCTACGCGATATCCCGACCATCGAGTTTTCATTAATGTGCACAGATCACTATGTGACGGGTGGTTCCCCAATCAAGTAGCTGGTGAAGGACGACCCGTAAATGACTTCATACGCGATGAAGTTTTAGAGGCGGTGTCGGCAAATCCAAGCATCTCTGTGCGAGGAATAGAAGCTGATACGGGGATACCGAAGAGCACAGCACACAGTATTCTCCAAAAAGAAGAATATCATCCGTACCACGTACAGCGAGTGCAAAGTCTTTTACCTCGAGACTATCCGAGCCGAGTCGCGTTTTGTGAAACAATCCTGCAAAAACATCGAGAAGACGAAAACTTTATCGACAAAATTTTGTGGTCAGATGAATCAACATTTAAGAAGGATGGCTACATGAACCTACACAACTTGCACGAGTGGCATGTGGAAAATCCGCACTTGATGCGAGAAGATAGATCCCAGTACCGGTTCAAAGTGAACATGTGGACCGGTATTCTCTGTGGGAATATTATTGGTCCATTTGAGATGCCCGAGAATTTGACTGGCGAATCATATTTAAATTTTCTTCAAAATGATTTGCCAAACTTACTAGAAGAGACCCCACCAGATATGTGGTTCCAACACGACGGCTGTCCAGCACATTTTCGCGTATCCGTTAGAGAGTTTTTGGACGAGCAATACCCGAACAGGTGGATTGGGCGATCAGGAACAATCCCGTGGCCAGCCCGCTCACCTGACTTAAATCCGCTGGATTTTTTTTTCTGGGGAACTATGAAGGAGCTCGTTTATGCGAAGC
Organism: Aporophyla nigra; assembly: GCA_947507805.1. Taxonomy (NCBI): domain Eukaryota; kingdom Metazoa; phylum Arthropoda; class Insecta; order Lepidoptera; family Noctuidae; genus Aporophyla; species Aporophyla nigra. The sequence goes on along the minus strand of OX382293.1, from coordinate 3,542,574 downwards.
CCATTAATGACATCGCTGACCTTCGTAAGAAGATAACACAAGCAGTGCAGGTGATACGTCAAAAAAGTTACTCGCGAAACATAAAGCGGTCCTTTTTAAGGAGAGTGAGAGCTTGTATTGCCGCGGATGGTCAACATTTTGAACATTTATTGTAATAAAATATCTTTAAACTAACATTCTTTGCTTTTATTCTACTGGGAACCCATCTACCTGTGTGTATTTCCTTCTTGCTCACTCTTGGAACCGAAGTAAATAATAGTAGTAACATAACAGTTTCTAAGATAAGAAAGGGTCCGACAGTTACCGTTAGTAGGTAGGCACTTCGTAAAAATTGGGTTGTTGAGTAAAAATATTATCAAAATTTTTTTTTTCAAATTAATGTGTAAGTATTATACCTTTTTAAAAAGAGGAATAAACGCGTCAAAATTTGACGTCACTTGCCATACTATTTTGGTAAATTTTTTTTACACTACAGTCGGTCAAAGTTGCGAAATTCAATAGTTTTCCATATCACCTTTAGTTAAAATAATATTTTATTTTAAAATGGTACAATAAGTACATTATTTTTACATTCTATTTAGACACAGCAATACCCTAGATTACAAAACCTCCAAGAAATATCGAAATTATCAGCATTAGCAGTCACAGCATTCAAAAGTATGTCACAGGGTGCTCATTTCCCCTTTTTTTTTTAAATCAGTATAATTCTGTAAGTACATGGGGTGGATTTTTTAAAATATTTTTCTGAGTACTGTTAGAACTTGGGGCATCGTGGGAATCCAGTTGGACGCCAGGTTCTTGGACACCCTGTATAGTGATAAATAATTATTATTATCTCAGCAAATTTTGTTTACATGAAACAAAGTTTAGATTAAGAGTTTTGGGTCAGTATTACAGAACTTTACTCAGATTCCAGGTTCAAGTATTTTACAGCCATTTGTTTGATTGACACTAGTTTTCATGTAATGCTTGAGTCTTGACTTCTTGAGAATAGAACCTCATTGTAATATGGGCCTTAGAGTTATAATATTAACACTTTCAGTGCCAAGAACCCGGATCCGGGTCCAACGGAATTACTGTTCGCATACCCACAACTCGCAACTGAATCCTACGTATAAGTAGTTTGTACCTTGCGACCATGCCGTGCACCCGCCTACCGGGTGCAAATAACAAAAATAAGCTAGGTGTGAATAGAGTCTACTTCTGAATAATTCTTTTTTTGACCTGGCACTGAAAGTGTTAATGTTCAGATTACCTTAGTTTCTAGAGACTTGTAAGGCATGAATATTGGTGCAGGACTCAGCAGCAACTCAAGTGGGTGGCCAATACGTGGTGCATGATAGCCTATTTGAGAATCTGTGTTGATGCCTGTGCCAAACACTTTATGTTGCTCATCTGTCTTTATAGAAGCCACTGTGAAGCCATACCCTGCAGCTATGTGTTCAATCTGGAATTATAAGAAGAAATTTGAAATAATACAGACTTATAAACTTATTACAAAACAATGTTTTTCAACACTGGTTTATACCATATTTAGAATTTTTTCTAACAAATTTAAAATAAAGTTGGTGATTTTTGTGTTAAGAACTTTACTCCAGTTTAAATAAGATTCATAATAAGATAACTGGCACCTAGATATAGGCTTGCACAAAAGTTGAAATAGAGTTTGTCTGTTGGTCTCAACTTTAATTATTCATACTAAAGGTTTTAACACTTACATCAAATCTCTCTGCAAAGCTAGACCTCATAGGGTACCAGCAGAGTGAGAAGTTATTCCTATACTGCTTCTTGCCCTTATTTCCTCTTGGCATGTGAATGCCTAATGCGCCGGTCTCTGCAAGACCCCATGCATACATATTCCGGTCTGAGGACTTGCTAGTAGGGTACTGAAAAACTAAAAAAGGAAAAGAGTATTATTACTAAGTAATTGTTTTGATAGGTAATTGTATCATTTATTGAGTTATACCAGCACATAGCCGTGCACCAGCCCACTGGTAAATCTTAAATTCTGTCACTTTATTATGGTTTGGAGGTTACAAAACATTCGATGAGAAAACACGACAAATAATTTTAAACAACCATATTTATAAGCTGTCATTAGCTAGTTTCCTTTGCATTTCTGCATTTTACATAATTTAATGGGATAATTACTTGGAAGTGAGTCCTCTTCATCGGCATCCGGAATTTTCTTCTTTGTTGTCGCATAGTAGCGGTTTGCTAATACAGTTAGACTTCTGTTTTGTAACAGCACTTTAACTGTATTCATTTTCGTTAATATTTAGAACATTTTGTAGCAGAAATTTCAATACTTAGAGGTTATCTTGCAGAAAATAATAATCGACTTTTGTTTTGACGTTTCTGTCATCTTTCTTCTATTATTTAAATGACGTTTACGTTACTTTTTACGTACTACTGTAATGTAACAATAACAAACAATATTCGCAAGAAAAGGTCTGTCTATGAAAGGACATACCTAATAGATCATTTGAAGATGTAATTCCACGCAGCGCAGCGTCATAGCTACGGGCTGACCAGGTGGGTGGCTGTCAGGGGCGCAACCTTTAGTAGGGTCACTTTGCCATCCCACACAACCTGGCCCCATTTCTGTATGAATGGTAAAAATACTACCTCTCCCTGATCTCCAAAAAACAATAGCCACTCTCCTAACATGCTTAGACTAGAAATATCTTATAAAACGTAACTTGATGGCACGGGCTTTTCATTTGCCTATTTACACACAATTTAGTACGGTTTTCAATATATTTAAGGGCACTAAAGTAAATACTTGTAAAACATATTTGGTGTCTTTTTAAGTAAACTCAACGTCATTTTAAAGAGGAAGACTTTTTCTTTGAGATGCTGTCAATGGTACCGATTCCCTTGTTCACAAATTAAACTAAATTTAAGTTCAGTGCATCTTTTTCTTTGTATTTCATTAAGAAGAGGGCAAAGGTCAGGTGCGTAGTACTCGCAACCGGCGTGTGTGTATGACCAATTGTATGAACCTAAACGAGGCAAAAGGAGTGTGTAGAGATCGTAGCAGGTGGCGTTCCGTGGTTTCTGCCTACCCCCATGGGAAAAAGGCGTGATTGTATGTATGTATGTAAGAGGGCAAAAGAAACATTTTAGTTTAGTCCTGTCAAATTAATCAGCGCCTGTCACTACTCCATACAAGTTTAGACGTGATTAAAAACTTGCCTACCCACTCAACTGTCCAACCCGCACGGCGATTATCGCCCCACCTGTCCGCGCATTAAATGTCACTTTATTTTTTACGCCAATGCGAGACTTTTTCAACAAAAACGAACTACGACTGAAAAACTACTATAGCTATATTCTAATAAGAAATACGCACGGAAAGCTAATAAGATATAGAATTCTAATTGGTACAAAACTAAATTACTCAACCTTATAATAAAGGATGAAAATAAAGTTTCAAGTCGGGGATTTCAAAAAAAAATATCGCATTTATTTTTTATTTCGTGTTTTACAAGAAAATTATAATAGTTACTAGCCACAATTATTTTTTATTATAATAGTACATAATATACCCTTCGAAATGACACCAATATCTCAATATAAGTATTTAGTTTTCTATCAAGAAAAAACAAACAAAACCAAGTACTTCTCAAAAGGTTCCCGGGCCAACACTAAAATCATGAATTACGAGTTGCGTTTTAATAATTTGTAGACCCCATCTTTATATATTTCGTTTGTAAATAGCTGCTATAGTGCTAATAGTAAAGTATTCTCTTATATTTAGCATTTATTAAACAAAAACAATTAGAAAATTTTTTGATCAACCTACAATCATCGAACAATGACCGCGTGGTGATCATGAAACATTTCCAGCTAAATTATTCCATGTCAACGTTTTGAAATTGGCGTAGTAATGCATATTTCGCAAAGGAAATATATTCACGTTTAATTTGATGTACAATAACAATATAAATATGATATAAAAACACATTTTTGTTGAAGTTCCACGCACACTAAATAGTTCGCTAACAAGAAAGATGAACTGTCATTTTCTTCTTTTTTTTTCTAAATTTAATATTGCCGTTGCACAGATGAAATTTACTCTCACGCATGACAAATTTCATATAGCGCCACCTAGTATTTTTCTAATGTACGACTATCAAATGACTTTAGCGCTAAACACGTTTAAACTGACGGATTTCGCTATGGGACCAATGAGGTTATACAATGGGACTGTACTTCCCATGGACGGTTTAGATAAGATTTTATTTTGGGACTGTAATACCCGTGGACAGTTGAGTGGAAATTACGTCAATTTACGTCAAGCGCTGATTAATTTGACAGGAGTAAACTAAAATTTATCTTCTGTCCTTTCCTTAATGAAATAAAAAGAAAAAGATGCACTGAACTTAAATTTAGTTTAGTTTGTGAATAAGGGAATCGGCACCATTAACTTTTGAGAATAACTAGGATCGGCCGTGCTAAATAACCTCAAAAATGAGAAAAAACGGTAATTTTTGCACTTTTAGGTTAGGATATCTCGAAACCCTAACGTGATAGAACAATTTTGAGGCCAGATTCGAATTCAGCGCGTCAAAATCCTTCGGAAAAGTATAGTCTGGTTTCTGGGTAAAAATTTTGTCGGCCTGTGTAATTATTATATTTTTCATTATTTCATATTCCCACTCCGTACATGGTAACGGTACATGAAAATACCCCAAGAGATACCAAGTGTAGCGACAAGACTGACAACGTAGAATAAGATAAAAAAGGGGAGAAACTTTTTTACTTCATTTCAGAGTGTTTTATAACATGGTCTGAAAGGTAACCTGCTGGCGACCTTCCTGGAGGGGCCACTTTAGCATAAACGTAAGGCCAGGGACCCACCCGGAAGGTCGACTTGAGATATGTATGGCGGCATGGCGTATTAGTTCGATGAAATGTGGGTAGAGTCGAGTGTTAAGGCACATGAGCTCAGACTCATCGGTCCCACCGCCGGAGATTAACGAGAAGCAAATAGAGCTAGCAATTAAAAATGAGTTGGAAAGCAACGTGCGTATGATCCAGCACTATCGGATTGCTACCACCCCGTCACCGCCCTTCACCAGACACTGTCTGCCATATCCTCCAGCCCAACTATCACCCTTTTCAGCGGTGTTACAATCTCATCTACTTATTTATATTTTATTCTCTTCATTAACGTCTGAGTTTGGGGTCTCACACTTCAAAAGATCAAGTGTAGAAGGTTGAGCGGCGCAAAATTGAAAATTTCCCAGAGGTGCTCATGACAAACCTACGAAAATATATAAATGTTTTCTTACCCCTGAGATCATTTTTTTTTGGGTCGGAAATCATCAAATGCGGAGCGGGAGGGTGTCGGGCGGGGTGGTGTCTGATTTTTACTGACGAAAACTCACCAGTGTTTCTTCAGTTGCCTGTGCCAGGGTCACGGTATCTCTTTTGAACAAATCCGCAACCCTGGCAGGCATCGGCCCTTGCGGACCCCATCAATATGTGCTGACATCTCTTTGAGACGCGTTTGAAACACGACCTACCCATTGCACCCCGCCCGCAAGCCCGGGCCTAAGGTGGCCGGGAGTACGCTATGGACTCCCGGTGGCGCCTGGGGTGTCTCCTGCAGCAGCTAGGAGCGTGAGGGCACCGAGTTTACCTTTCCCTTACGTGCTCCACCTCCTCTTTCGCGTGCACTTTCGCTCCGTACCATGGCCTAGCCTAGGGCCGGATGAGAAAGATTGCTGCCGCCGATCACCCCCGCGAGGACACGGCGTTGCTCCGCCCACGCAGGTCACACCTCCACCGTGTCCTATAGGCGATCCACACATTGGTAACACCTGAGCGTTTCCTCCCGCTTTATTCGGAACAGGAACCTACCGCCGTAATTTTGGCGTGCCCGGCACTGAGTTGCCACAATCGCCATGATGCAATGAGATCCCGCCGGAGCTCTGTCCACCGTGCTGTGATTTCTTGCTGCAGCGAAGTTATGCCCCAGAATTTGGCCTCGTCGCACCACTCCCACATATGCGAGAGGATTTTTGCCTCCAGATACCATGGCGGCACTCCGGCAATGAGGCTCGCAGGAGATCGTGCGGTATCCCCGGACTAGCCGGGTGGCCATGACCCCCTGGGACGCACTCACCCGGCGCGCTGGGCGCAGCCTCAAGGAGCGCGCCCACACCGGTGCCCTCTAGCAGGCCATGGACATATTAGTCCATATTAGTTTAACTTGGCAGTGACAATCGTGCTGCACTGTGCCTCGCCCGATGTGCACCGGCTCTAATAAAAACATCTATTCCTTCGACCACACGATGACAAAGTCGGACTCATATACAACAGCATAAGAGAATCAATCAAATAATATTAAAATTGGACAAACGAAAGAGTTGAAGAAAATAAAAAAACCAGATAAAAAAAAGATAAAAAATCACTTGTTTAACAAAACATCGAAACAACTGAATACAGATAATGCACTGCTATGCTCTGTATACATTTATTTGGATAATTTATGTTTTACAATTTAACTTATTCAAGTATTCGTGAGTAACAACAACTATTACAGAAATGTTTAAAATCGTATAGTAAAACAATGACACATATTAAACACCATATTTTGATAGAGATACTGACGTCAAAACACTGAGAATTATTTCTATTTTACTTTATTTTGGATAATAGGTTGGCACGCATCTGCGTATTTTGGAACAGGGCTTTGATCAGGCTTCGGAGCTCTTCATTCCTGAAGTGTAAGGCTAAGGGGCCGGAGCCGTCGTTCCAGTGGTTCTCTATGTCCTTGAGGGAGCCGCCTAGTATGAAGATCAGTTCTTCGAGCTTGGCCCAGGATTGCACGTGTAGCTCTATTTCTGCTTGGTTCTGGAATATATATATATATTATAATTTAGCATTTATTCTCTCTACACATGATAAAAACGTAATGCTTATCTTTGCGTTGACTGAATGAAAGGTAAATTGTGGTGATTTATGACGTATTAAAAAAAAAAACTACTAACTAGATCTCGTTCAAACCAATTTTCGGTGGAAGTTTACATGGTAATGTACATCATATATTTTTTTTAGTTGTATCATTCCCTTATTTTAGAAGTTACGGGGGGGGGGGGACGGGGGGACACATTTTAGTGTCTCTCGCGCAAACTATTCAGTTTAGAAAAAAATGATATTAGAAACCTCAATATCATTTTTGAAGACCTATCCATAGATACCCCACACGTATGGGTTTGAAGAAAAAAAAAAATTTGAGTTTCAGTTCTATGTATGGGGAACCCCAAATATTATTGTTATTTTTTCTATTTTTGTGTGAAAATCTTAATGCGGTTTACAGAATACATCTACTTACCAAGTTTCAACAGCATAGCTCTTATAGTTTCGGAAAAAAATGGCTGTGACATACTCGGACAGACAGACAGACATGACGAATCTATAAGGGTTCCGTTTTTTGCCATTTGGCAACGGAACCCTAAAAAAATACAAAAAAGTTTGTGGAAATACCTGAGTGTGTGGGTATAATTATGGTATGGCATTTATATGATTTTTATTGTTTTTTTTTTTTTTTTTTTTGTATGAGTATATTTGAGTTGTTACTTCAGTAAGTGTGGAGCAAGAATGGTTGGTGGTATGTATAAACAGCAGAGGGGATGGGTATAAACAGAAGGAGATGAATGCAAATAATTTCGATATGTATTTTGTGGCGCAACGTGACAGCGTCTATGTCAAACAATGAACTACGGCCGGTATTTTTCTAAATAGAACAGAGACAGTAGAGACATAACCACTGTCTAACCATTCTACGAAAAGAGGCGTTATATAATTTAAAAAACTGGCCAAGTGCGAGTCGGACTCGCGCACCGAGGGTTCCGTACAAACCTGCAGGTATTCACGGTTTATGCATAAGGTTTATGTTTATGAAATTAAATGGTTTTTTTTTTTCATTTTTATATTTGAGTTGACTGAATGAAAGGTAAATTGTGGTTTACGATTTATGACGTATTAAAAAAAAACTACTTACTAGATCTCGTTCAAACCAATTTTCGGTGGAAGTTTAAATGGTAATGTATATCATATATTTTTTTTAGTTTTATCATTACCTTATTTTAGAAGTTACGGGGGGGGGGGGACATATTTTACCACTTTGGAAGTGTCTCTCGCGCAAACTATTCAGTTTAGAAAAAAATGATTTTAGAAACCTCAATATCATTTTTGAAGACCTATCCATAGATACCCCACATGTATGGGTTTGGGGATGGGGAACCCCAAATATTATTGTTTTTTTTTCTATTTTTGTGTAAACATCTTAATGCGGTTCACAGAATACATCTACTTACCAAGTTTCAACAGCATAGCTCTTATAGTTTCGGAAAAAAATGGCTGTGACATACTCGGACAGACAGACAGACAGACAGACATGACGAATCTATAAGGGTTCCGTTTTTTGCCATTTGGCAACGGAACCCTAAAAAGGTGTTTTTTTGAACTAGAGGTAAGATAGGATTACCTGGAAAAGAAGTGGAGCTCTGTGCACAACAATGCCATACATCTTGGTGAGCTGTGTTGCCATCTCAATGGAGATATCCTCCACGGTGCACACGCGGTGGATCAACTCATCCAAGAACATATTGACTAGGGTTGCCATAAGCCTGAGGAAAAGACAAAATGTTTTTTTTTTTAAGTTGAAGACATATTTTTTATCATAAAAGGGGTGAATTAATTTAGCGATTCGATGTCAAAAACTACGATCTGTATAAATGACTGTTAAAGGATAACTTTGGCTCTTAGCGACTACAACTGGCGAAAACCTTACGTACGTACGTAGTTTTCGGCCAGATGCGTAAATAGCCAATTTATAAAGCTAACTTTCTCTTGAGAACTGCGCAACTCATCATCTGCCTAGCCTTTTCTCAACTATGTTGGAGTAGGCTTCCAGTCTAACCAGATGCATCTGAATACAAGTATTTTAAATAGAGCGACTGCCTATCTGACCTGACAGTCCAGTTACTGTGTAACACAATAGCCCAAGGGCTGACAACCAGTCTTACCAAGGTAAGACTGGTTGTCAGTCTTTCGGGCTTCTGACGACCCGTAACGACTGTCAAAGACCTATCTGACAGCCACAGACCAACGTGTTTTCAGTAATCTCAGTATATAAAGATGGTCACCCTTCCACGGATTGACCGCGGCAAACGTTGCCTAACTTGATCGATCCACCCGTCCGGCTCTCATTACTTAGCCAGAAACCCCTCTAAGAACTGCAGAAGACTCATTCCAAAAATAAAAAATGTTGATAATAATCTTTATCAAGTTTTACCTTGTAAAGACATTACTAGGGAAGACTCCTTTCCAGACGTTCTTCAGTAAATGCAGCTGTCGAAGGCACTGCCGGACGGCCGCCTCCGCGTTGTCACTCAACACGTCTTTCACGACTATGCAGTTGAGATCTGTAACAAAATATATGCTTTGGATAATTTACATGGGTCTAACACCTCTCTTTTGTATATAGGTACAGAGTAACTGAGGTATGTATATGGAAAAGAGAGTGCTTCATAAAATCAGTCTTATTGCCCTTTAATTTTGGCAAAATTAACTACCAGCGGAGTAGACGAAATTTTCAAATTACTGCTACGTTGGTCTAATGGTCGCAAACACCGTCAATGGTCGCTACTACTGAGCATGAGGTCCAGCGTTCGATTCCCGGGTTCAGAAGTATTATTGAGTTTTTCTATCTAAAATTTGCCAATAGCAGCCTGGAGCCTGGTTTTATAGCCGATTGATGGTAATAGACTCGCCCCCTGTTACATGGGGAACTTAAACATAACTGGTGAAATTTGGATTTACCACAGGTAGATCTGTGCCTAACCCATCGAAGTTGACAGGCGTGAAGTTATGTAAAAAATTAACATTGAAGATTATCAGTAGCCACGCAATTGGGGTGCAAGTTTTATCTTTCTACATTTTCTTTTTTGGCGATATTAATCGGTTGAAGGACACCAAAGTAGACAAATAAATAAAGTATTGTTACTACTGGTCGCCTAATGGTCGAAATTCAACCATATTTCAAGTTTAAACTCAAGCTACCTATATCTTTATATATAATTTTACTGTACGTTTGTTTGTCACTGAACTCCTCCTAAACGGCTGGACCGATTTTAATGAATTTTTTTGTATGCCTTTGGGTGGCACCCTGGATGGTTTAGATTCACAAATTAGCCCGATAGATTGCGCTGCTATCGAGTTCTAGGAAACAGGACAACGTCTGTACAGTCAGCTAGTCTACTATATAAAGAATAGCTTTCTGCACTCCTTCGGCATGTTATAAACTTTAACTGTGCCTAAAATTTCATTCGCCTCCGTTCCCACAACTCGAGCGCAGGCGAGGCTTTTTTGGCCACAACTCAGCCAAAGTCTGACTGTGTCAATATTCATACAATTCTCTATTTTAGGATATGGTAATAAAGTCCTATTTTCAGAAGATCCAGTTAATTGCTCAGGCATCTTTCCGTTCTCTCTGAACTGACCCAAGCTGTTAAGACAGAAGAACTAACTTATGCCGTCAGTCAGTCGCTGCGTGGAAGCCAAGCTATGTACCTATTAAGTTTTTTTTCAATTACGTAAATGTGGAAGAAAGTAAATTCATTTGTAATTCTAATTTTAAATTATTTATTCTACAATGGAAGTTAAAACAATACACTAAAGCGCACAGTAATGCCAGCGATGCGTTACGAAATTAAATAATGTAAGTGAAATCACTAGTTGTTCAACTATTTGAAGGCCATGTATATTAACAACATTTCATAATGAAAACTATTTTCTATTACCTACATTTTCCTCATGCATTAATGGTGGTTTGAGAAACCTTCCATGAAGTTTCGATACCCCTGGCCCTTACATCTGTGGCACTTTATGCACCTTACTGACTTTTTTCGACAGCATAAGCTATTGAAGCTAGAGCTCATCCCCACATTTTTATTGTTGTATGAAACCTTGTAAAAACATGTTGAAGATTTAACCTATTTACTTCGTAGATCCAACAAGTTGGGATATTTCCAGGCAGGCCCCTCCTTAACAAAAAACCGGCCAAGTGCGAGTCGGACTCGCGCACCGAGGGTTCCGTACAAACCTGCAGGTCATCATCATCATCATTCGTCATCATCGTTTATGAAATTAAATGTTTTTTTTTTTACTTACTTTTGCATTAGTCGAAAGACTTAGGATCGACAAGAAGAATGACTTAGCTTGTGTTATAGACCATGTAACGAAGAACCCTGATAGTGTTGCTATCGTTCAAGCCACATTGTTTAAGAAAAATAGGAAAAAAACCTTTGATGAAGATCATGCTCTTGGTCTTTATACATCACTGAACCTGTCAAAATGGAAATACTTGTGTTTAAGGAAAGCGCTGTTAGATTGTGAAGTTCCAGTGTTACCATCGTATCACAAACTCCTTGAAGCTAAAAAGAGATGCTATCCACATGATTTAGAAATTACTGAGAGAGGAGCCAGAGTGAAGCTTCAAGCCCTATTGGATCTAACAGTCCAGAAGATTCTTCAAATTACCGGTACCCACATTGATTCGTCAACTGAAGGATTGAAGTTAATTAGTAAATGGGGTTTCGATGGAGCTTCTTCACAAAGTACCTACAAGCAAAGGAGTGAAGATGTAAACTTCAGTGATTCATCGGTTTTCATGTCAAGTCTTGTCCCTCTTAAATTAGTTTCTAATAATAGCACCATATGGGAAAACCCAACACCTTCTTCAACACATTATTGCAGACCCATTAAGTTCGAGTTTTGTAAAGAGACCGCAGAATACATCAAGCAAGAAGAAGCTGCATTGAAGGAAGAAATAAAAAACATCGATTCTACAAAATGGGCAGGGCTAGAGATTAGTCACGAGCTTCATATGACAATGATCGACGGAAAAGTGGCCACTATTATAACGGATACTTCATCTGCATCTGCCTGCAATATTTGCCTTGCTAAGCCGACTGAGATGAACAAGCTGTCAGAAGTATTTTCAAGACCTGTTCGAGAAGATGTTTATAAATATGGTCTTTCTACTCTTCATATGTGGATTCGTTGTATGGAGTGTATTCTACACATATCTTACAACATGGACTTTGAGATGTGGACTGCACGAGGTGCTAACAAGCAACTAAAAGCTGCGAAGAAACATTCGACACAAGAAGAATTCAAACAGCAAATGGGAATACTTGTGGATTTTGTGAAGCAAGGCTTTGGAACCACAAACGACGGAAACACAGCCAGAAGGTTTTTTAGAGATTATGAGAAATCTGCCGAAATAACCAATGTTGACAAAGACCTGCTGAAGCATTTTGCGGTTATTCTTCAAACGATTTCATCAGGATGTGCCATAGATATTGAAAAATTCAGGACTTATTGCAGAGAAACAGCTGAGATCTTTGTTGATCTATACCCATGGTTTTATATGCCCGCAAGTGTGCACAAGCTACTCATACACGGTGCAGACATTTGTCATCACTTTGGCCTCCTACCAATTGGCATTCTTTCCGAAGAAGCGGGAGAAGCAAGAAATAAAGAATTTAGAAGAGTTCGTGAATCTCACACAAGAAAATTTAACAGGATAAAGACCAACGAGGATTTGCTCCATAATTTTTTAATTAGTTCAGACCCATATTTATCCCATATTCGACCAAAATACAGCAATTCAAAGCAATTCGATTTTTTTTCAGATGTTAAAGAGCTTTTGTTGTTGCCTGAGGTAGTAACAGAAGAAACCGAAAATATGGATCTACAGAAGTTGCAGTCTGAACATGATCCGTTAATGTAAACGTGACAGATTTAGTGATGTTGTTATGTTAGAATTGAGTTTGTTAGTGGTAGTAGTTAAGTTGTGGTCGTTTGCGGACTACTTAAAATAGTCGTTTTCATGACTTCAGAAAAAGCCCTTTTCAGGGCTAAATCTATTTTTAATTGTTTCTTTTAATATGAGTCACGCTAGTGGTATAACACACAACAATATCATGATTTATCAATAGGAAATATCAACAGATGACAGAATAATCAACAGAAGATTATTTAAAAAAAATAAGCAAAATTCTTATTTTATCATAATATCACGCTTTATATTCCCCGAGCGGTTTGGCAAAGGTGTATACTACAGTATAGTACACTGTAATTTCGCCAGTTATATTTAAGTCCAAAGTGATAGGGGGCGAGTCTAAAACAAGGATGGGGCGCGCGGGGGGCTTGTTTTATTAAATTGATATTTTGGATTAATTTTAATAGAAAAACTCGTTAATAATATTAAGATAATTCAACATTAAAATTTTAAACTTTAAAGCATCGTAGGCGCCAAGGCCGCAGGGATACGCAAGCAATTTATATGTCGTCGTGTTAAGGACAATAAGTGTTTACCAGAATATAAGGTTTGCTTGCTATACTTTGATACTGAACGGAGAAAAAAAAAAAAATAGATTTTCTCCCATACATTTTTATTTTCAATATTTTTTTTTTGACGTGAAGGAGCAGTTTTTTTGAAAAGTTGTAGTAATAAGTATTAATCAGCGTTATATTTCCTATACGAAACAATTTTTTGTTAAGTTAAATATGCATTTTCGATCCTATGTCCACCTTTTTTAAAATCCGGACCACTGTGCGGCGTCCCACACTACGCTTGCCGATACGCGGTCTCCACTCCAGGACTCGTCTGCTCCACCGGCCATCGGTCCTGCGACAGACATGGCCAGCACACTGCCACTTCAGCTTGCTTACTCTGCGAGCTATGTCGGTAACTCCAGTTCTTTTCCGGATAATTTCGTTTCTGATTTTATCCTTCAAAGAGACTCCGAGCATAGCCCGCTCCATAGCGCGCTGAGCGACCTTGAATTTGTGGACCAGCCCAACTATCAGTGTCCACGTTTCGGCACCGTATGTCATTACAGGCAGGACGCACTGGTTGAAGACCTTAGTCTTCAGACATTGCGGGATAGGTGACGAGAAGACTTGACGAAGTTTTCCAAATGCTGCCCAACCGAACTGGATCCTTCTGTCGGCTTCCTTCTCGAAGCTGTGTCTACCGAGCTGAATGCCTTAGCTTAAGAAGACATAATCGTTCACAACTTCGAGAAGCGAACCCGATGCGGATTGGACTCGGCAATACGTGCGAATTGAACATGACTTTCGTCTTGTCCAAATTCATGCCGAGGCCAACCCGCCGGAAGGCTCCATTCAGGCTGTTCAGCATCTGGTCTAACTGTTCCAGCGTCTCTGCCATTATGACGATGTCATCAGCAAAGCAAAGGTGTGAGATGTACTCGCCGTTCACGTAGATACCTTGTCCAGTCCAGTCCAGCGTCTTGAAAACGTCCTCTAATGCGTTGGTAAACAGTTTCGGGGATATTACATCCCCCTGTCTTACCCCTCTCAGCAGTTGGATGGGTTTGGTTTTTTGGTCCTGGATCTGGACAGTCATCGTAGCAGAATCATACAAGCATCTCAACACTTCGATGTAGCGATATATATATTATATATAGCAATAAATTATTATTATTATCTCAGCAAATTTTGTTTACATGAAACAATGTTTAGATTAAGACTTTTGGGCCAGTATTACAGTACTTTACTCAGGTTCCAGGTTCAAGTAGTTTACAGCCATTTGTAATATTGGCCTTAGAGTTATAATATTAATGTTCAGATTACCTTAGTTTCTAGAGACTTGTAAGGCAGGAATATTGGTGCAGGACTCAGCAGCAACTCAAGTGGGTGGCCGATGCGTGGTGCATGATAGCCTATTTGAGAGTCTGTGTTGATGCCCGTACCAAACACTTTATGTTGCTCATCTGTCTTTATAGAAGCCACTGTGAAGCCATACCCTGCAGCTATGTGTTCAATCTGGAATTATAAGAAGAAATTTGAAATAATACAGACTTATAAAGTTATTACAAAACAATGTTTTTCAACACTGGTTTAAAGCATATTTAGAATTTTTTCTAACAATTTAAAATAAAGTTGGTGATTTTTGTGTTAAGAACTTTACTCCAGTTTAAATAAGATTCAATAGTGAGAAGTTGCAATAGTGTTTGTCTGTTGGTTTAACACTTACATCGAATCTCTCTGCAAAGCTAGACCTCATAGGGTACCAGCAGAGTGAGAAGTTATTCCTATACTGCTTCTTGCCCTTATTTCCTCTTGGCATGTGAATGCCTAATGCGCCGGTCTCTGCAAGACCCCATGCGTACATATTCCGGTCTGAGGACTTGCTAGTAGGGTACTGAAAAACTAAAAAAGGAAAAGAGTATTATTACTAAGTAATTGTTTTATTAGTTAATTGTATCATTTATTGAGTTATACCAGCACATAGCCGTGCACCAGCCCACTGGTAAATCTTAAATTCTGTCACTTTATTATGGTTTGGAGGTTACAAAACATTCGATGAGAAAACACGACAAATAATTTAAAACAACCATATTTATAAGCTGTCATTAGCTAGTTTCCTTTGCATTTCTGCATTTTACATAATTTAATGGGATAATTACTTGGAAGTGAGTCCTCTTCATCGGCATCCGGAATTTTCTTCTTTGTTGTCGCATAGTAGCGGTTTGCTAATACAGTTAGACTTCTGTTTTGTAACAGCACTTTAACTGTATTCATTTTCGTTAATATTTAGAACATTTTGTAGCAGAAATTTCAATACTTAGAGGTTATCTTGCAGAAAATAATAATCGACTTTTGTTTTGACGTTTCTGTCATCTTTCTTCTATTATTTAAATGACGTTTACGTTACTTTTTACGTACTACTGTAATGTAACAATAACAAACAATATTCGCAAGAAAAGGTCTGTCTATGAAAGGACATACCTAATAGATCATTTGAAGATGTAATTCCACGCAGCGCAGCGTCATAGCTACGGGCTGACCAGGTGGGTGGCTGTCAGGGGCGCAACCTTTAGTAGGGTCACTTTGCCATCCCACACAACCTGGCCCCATTTCTGTATGAATGGTAAAAATACTACCTCTCCCTGATCTCCAAAAAACAATAGCCACTCTCCTAACATGCTTAGACTAGAAATATCTTATAAAACGTAACTTGATGGCACGGGCTTTTCATTTGCCTATTTACACACAATTTAGTACGGTTTTCAATATATTTAAGGGCACTAAAGTAAATACTTGTAAAACATATTTGGTGTCTTTTTAAGTAAACTCAACGTCATTTTAAAGAGGAAGACTTTTTCTTTGAGATGCTGTCAATGGTACCGATTCCCTTGTTCACAAATTAAACTAACTTTAAGTTCAGTGCATCTTTTTCTTTGTATTTCATTAAGAAGAGGGCAAAGGTCAGGTGCGTAGTACTCGCAACCGGCGTGTGTGTATGACCAATTGTATGAACCTAAACGAGGCAAAAGGAGTGTGTAGAGATCGTAGCAGGTGGCGTTCAGTGGTTTCTGCCTACCCCCATGGGAAAAAGGCGTGATTGTATGTATGTATGTAAGAGGGCAAAAGAAACATTTTAGTTTAGTCCTGTCAAATTAATCAGCGCCTGTCACTACTCCATACAAGTTTAGACGTGATTAAAAACTTGCCTACTAAAATTACGTCAATTTACGTCAAGCGCTGATTAATTTGACAGGAGTAAACTAAAATTTATCTTCTGTCCTTTCCTTAATGAAATAAAAAGAAAAAGATGCACTGAACTTAAATTTAGTTTCGTTTGTGAATAAGGGAATCGGCACCATTAACTTTTGAAAATAACTAGGATCGGCCGTGCTAAATAACCTCAAAAATGAGAAAAAACGGTAATTTTTGCACTTTTAGGTTAGGATATCTCGAAACCCTAACGTGATAGAACAATTTTGAGGCCAGATTCGAATTCAGCGCGTCAAAATCCTTCGGAAAAGTATAGTCTGGTTTCTGGGTAAAAATTTTGTCGGCCTGTGTAATTATTATATTTTTCATTATTTCATATTCCCACTCCGTACATGGTAACGGTACATGAAAATACCCCAAGAGATACCAAGTGTAGCGACAAGACTGACAACGTAGAATAAGATAAAAAAGGGGAGAAACACTTTTTTACTTCATTTCAGAGTGTTTTATAACATGGTCTGAAAGGTAACCTGCTGGCGACCTTCCTGGAGGGGCCACTTTAGCATAAACGTAAGGCCAGGGACCCACCCGGAAGGTCGACTTGAGATATGTATGGCGGCATGGCGTATTAGTTCGATGAAATGTGGGTAGAGTCGAGTGTTAAGGCACATGAGCTCAGACTCATCGGTCCCACCGCCGGAGATTAACGAGAAGCAAATAGAGCTAGCAATTAAAAATGAGTTGGAAAGCAACGTGCGTATGATCCAGCACTATCGGATTGCTACCACCCCGTCACCGCACTTCACCAGACACTGTCTGCCATATCCTCCAGCCCAACTATCACCCTTTTCAGCGGTGTTACAATCTCATCTATTTATATTTTATTCTCTTCATTAACGTCTGAGTTTGGGGTCTCACACTTCAAAAGATCAAGTGTAGAAGGTTGAGGGGCGCAAAATTCAAAATTTCCCAGAGGTGCTCATGACAAACCTACGAAAATATATAAATGTTTTCTTACCCCTGAGATCATTTTTTTTTGGGTCGGAAATCATCAAATGCGGAGCGGGAGGGTGTCGGGCGGGGTGGTGTCTGATTTTTACTGACGAAAACTCACCAGTGTTTCTTCAGTTGCCTGTGCCAGGGTCACGGTAACTCTTTTAAACAAATCCGCAACCCTGGCAGGCATCGGCCCTTGCGGACCCCATCAATATGTGTTGACATCTCTTTGAGACGCGTTGGAAACACGACCTACCCATTGCACCCCGCCCTCAAGCCCGGGCCTACGGTGGCCGGGAGTACGCTATGGACTCCCGGTGGCGCCTGGGGTGTCTCCTGCAGCAGCTAGGGGCGTGAGGGCACCGAGTTTACCTTTCCCTTACGTGCTCCACCTCCTCTTTCGCGTGCACTTTCGCTCCGTACCATGGCCTAGCCTAGGGCCGGATGAGAAAGATTGCTGCCGCCGATCACCCCCGCGAGGACACGGCGTTGCTCCGCCCAGGCAGGTCACACCTCCACCGTGTCCTATAGGCATGGCATATATATCCACACAATGGTAACACCTGAGCGTTTCCTCCCGCTTTATTCGGAACAGGAACCTACCGCCGTAATTTTGGCGTGCCCGGCACTGAGTTGCGACAATCGCCATGATGCAATGAGATCCCGCCGGAGCTCTGTCCGCCGTGCCGTGATTTCTTGCTGCAGCGAAGTTATGCCCCAGAATTTGGCCTCGTTGCACCACTCCCACATATGCGCGAGGATTTTTGCCTCCAGATACCATGGCGGCACTCCGGCAATGAGACTCGCAGGAGACCGTGCGGTATCCCCGGACTAGCCGGATGGCCATGAGCCCCTGGGACGCACTCACCCGGCGCGCTGGGCGCAGCCTCAAGGAGCGCGCCCACACCGGTGCCCTCTAGCAGGCCATGGACATATTAGTCCATATTAGTTTAACTTGGCAGTGACAATCGTGCTGCGCTGTGCCTCGCCCAATGTGCACCGGCTCTAATAAAAAATCTATTCCTTCGACCACACGATGACAAAGTCGGACTCATATACAACAGCATAAGAGAATCAATCAAATAATATTAAAATTGGACAAACGAAAGAGTTGAAGAAAATAAAAAAACCAGATAAAAAAAAGATAAAAAATCACTTGTTTAACAAAACATCGAAACAACTGAATACAGATAATGCACTGCTATGCTCTGTATACATTTATTTGGATAATTTATGTTTTACAATTTAACTTATTCAAGTATTCGTGAGTAACAACAACTATTACAGAAATGTTTAAAATCGTATAGTAAAACAATGACACATATTAAACACCATATTTTGATAGAGATACTGACGTCAAAACACTGAGAATTATTTCTATTTTACTTTATTTTGGATAATAGGTTGGCACGCATCTGCGTATTTTGGAACAGGGCTTTGATCAGGCTTCGGAGCTCTTCATTCCTGAAGTGTAAGGCTAAGGGGCCGGAGCCGTCGTTCCAGTGGTTCTCTATGTCCTTGAGGGAGCCGCCTAGTATGAAGATCAGTTCTTCGAGCTTGGCCCAGGATTGCACGTGTAGCTCTATTTCTGCTTGGTTCTGGAGTCGGATCGGGGAGTGCCGAGCGGTATATCGTCAGGATTTGGAGTTCCCATTTTATTGGGATAAACAAGACGTATAAACAATTACAGGAATATTAATAACACTATTAACCACACTGCATAAAAAGAAACAATAAAATGGTTACAAGATAGAAAGGTATAGTAACAATACTATTCAACGAACAAACCCTTAAGGTCACTGTTCGTATAGAGGCCTAAGCCACCCAAATACAAAGTGTATCTTTCGCTATCAGCTGGTCAATACAGCTATGTGAATATACAGCAGCGCTGTACCAGGTAAACCGACAGTTTTGTCGGGAGCAGGAGCTCTGTAATGAGTCTAATCCGAAGATAGACTGCCTTGCTCACTGAGTGCAAGCTCTTTTATAGGACAATGGCCCGCCATAATATCCACGACAACTCTGTCCGATGGCGCGCGGAAGTACGCCACGTGTTTACTTGATACAAAACACTAAAGTATGCTAAACTAATTAAGACTTACATTATAAAGTCATCAAATAATATTAGAATAATTGTCGTAAATAAACAAATGGTGAATGCACAACGTAATTCATTTTAAAGTTTAAAGTGACATGTCATTTATTGTTTTGAACAAAACTACCGGTTACAATTATCAAAATAATTGAATTAGTGAGTACACCAAGTACTCAATAAATTATCTTCTGATTTATAAGACAATATCTGATAGAAAAATCATCAAAATTAATGATAATAAGAACAATTCATAACAAATTATGCGGACTACCCACAATTTGTAATGATAACCAACTCCGACACGGCCAGAACTGACGTTCTACACGACCTCGTGTGATTCTGAAAAGAAAATCTCTTTGTGGACACCGATCGGCCTTTCTGACAAACAAAAAGCCTTGACAAAAGGTATGTTGCTAAGAAAAATCTGAATTAGTCCAACAAAATTATTATCAATAGCAGTTGCATCGCAACCATTCAAAATGACCATACTGTTACTGACAATCCATAGCTCAAATAAAGTAGAGACATAGTCTCCCAGCCAAAATCACACCATGGGATTTGACAAGTAATTTGGAGTCGAATAGACAACCCGCATAGGCGTCAAGATCAACCTCCAAATCCAGGAGTCAACATAGACATCTTTTCAATTCAGCTATAGTATGTCAGAATCAGATGAATCATCATCACTGTCAACATTGACATCACACTAACATTATCTGGACATTCAGGCATTTTCTATACACGATCATGAGCACATTTGTAAATCCAATTGGTACTCAATACAACCGGGAAAATCACCATTAGAATCTAATTGAACAAAGTCTCCAACTGGGATCGTTTTAGTCTAATCGTATCCGGCAAAAACAAAATCAAAAGTCATTTATTTAAACTAGGCTGAGAGTCAGCACTTTTTGAACGTCAAAGTTACATAAGACAGTCCCCCCAAAACGCCCGCCCTTCGACACTTCCTAGTGCTTTAGCTGGGAAGAAGAAGTGGCGGAACAAACTCCCCAGCAGCACAGCTGTCTGTTAAGTTAGAAGAACTTGATTCTATGTAAGTAATTAATATTATAAAAAAAAACAAAACATACATCAAATTGTGCGTCATAATGTCAGCTAGCACACGCCAATATACGAACAAAACATTAAAAACTAAACTCAAGCTGATATAATAAAATCGTAAATAGAACTTAAAACCTAAATAAGAGCCTCCAGACATAAAGGGCGTGCCCGCTTACATACACAACGATGAGGAAACCTAATTCTGATTCTGGTTGAAAGAACATAAACATTGTCTTGAGTTAATTACAGCGACCAACTATTCTTATCGTTTAAAGAGTCGTTGATAGAATAGTATGCCTTTGAACAAAGGTTGGATTTTACTTTAGCTTTAAACTCATTAAACTGCAAATCTAGGAAAGCAGAGGGAAGCTTGTTGTAAAAGGTAATACCAAGACCAACAAATGAATTATGAACCTTATGAAGCCGGTCAAAGGGAGCACGTAGCTTGTCCTTATTTCTACTATTAATATTATGAATATCACTGTTAATGTAATCGGCTTTATCATATCCGGCACCTTTAGCTATAATCAAGGCTACATGCTCAGCTAAAAGCCAACTATAGTTAAGACAGAGTTGTATATTCAACACGTTTCTGATTTGCTTTGTTGATAAATAATGTCAAAATCAAAAACCAGCAGAAAATCCCATCATCTATCATGTGTTAGCATTTCTTATTCCCCTTTATATTGACTTCACAAGAAATACGATTGCCAGACCTTTCAGCAAATGTTTCAGCAATAAGAGAACATTAAGCCCCAGAGTCATAACAAAATACGAGCGCCTCACCAGAGCTAATAAAAACCCATCACCAGCCTCAACTCGATTCAAGAATCATTGGCTGCTCAAAGACCGATTTCCGGTTCTTCGAGATCTGATCAGAGGAAATTTGAGACTTTCTCTTAAGATGTGACAAGACACTCAGTTCTTGTTGAAGTTTGTGTCTAGTATGTACTTCCGTAGTAAATGTTAGTCGTAGAAACAGCAAGACGTTCGACACTCATGCTATTCCATTTGGATGTCAGTGTAGTGACCTGTCGACTGGCATATGCAGCTAAAGATTCTCCTTCTTTTAGCTGACTATTATGAAGGTTAATGAGAGTAGCGGCAACAGTTTCCGAAACGTTATAACGAGAAAGGAAGAGACTCTTAAAGTCAGTCCAGAGGGGTAATTGCGGAACTTTTTATCGGTAGAAATTGGTTTAAAATTCATAGTTAAACAACATTCATTGCGTTATTTACGTTGCTGAGCCGACAATTTATTCGAACAAATGACGCAATGGTTTAGAAATAATCTTCAATCCCATTCAGATTCTGATAAATTGTGCGTTTCGCAATTAGGGTGCAGGTCATGCCTGGGTACGACACTTGGGAGAGTCATGCGTTAGCACTGCCCTTTAAGGCTTTAGTGAGGGCAATAACAAGAGTACCACCTTGAAGAGGTTTCTCCGATAGGCAAATATCAACAGTTGTAATCCAAGATTGAGCATTGGAATCGGGTAGGTCTGGGTCAAAATCGGGCAAGTCAGTTTCAATAGATGGAGCAAACTGCGACTTAATCGCTTCAAATAACTGAGCCATATTATGGTTCTGAAGATCTAACATCTCTCGCCATGGACCACCAACACCTTGCGATTCCTGGGCTAAACCTAATCCCGCTTCTGAAGTCGGATCGGGGAGTGCCGAGCGGTATATCGTCAGGATTTGGAGTTCCCATTTTATTGGGATAAACAAGACGTATAAACAATTACAGGAATATTAATAACACTATTAACCACACTGCATAAAAAGAAACAATAAAATGGTTACAAGATAGAAAGGTATAGTAACAATACTATTCAACGAACAAACCCTTAAGGTCACTGTTCGTATAGAGGCCTAAGCCACCCAAATACAAAGTGTATCTTTCGCTATCAGCTGGTCAATACAGCTATGTGAATATACAGCAGCGCTGTACCAGGTAAACCGACAGTTTTGTCGGGAGCAGGAGCTCTGTAATGAGTCTAATCCGAAGATAGACTGCCTTGCTCACTGAGTGCAAGCTCTTTTATAGGACAATGGCCCGCCATAATATCCACGACAACTCTGTCCGATGGCGCGCGGAAGTACGCCACGTGTTTACTTGATACAAAACACTAAAGTATGCTAAACTAATTAAGACTTACATTATAAAGTCATCAAATAATATTAGAATAATTGTCGTAAATAAACAAATGGTGAATGCACAACGTAATTCATTTTAAAGTTTAAAGTGACATGTCATTTATTGTTTTGAACAAAACTACCGGTTACAATTATCAAAATAATTGAATTAGTGAGTACACCAAGTACTCAATAAATTATCTTCTGATTTATAAGACAATATCTGATAGAAAAATCATCAAAATTAATGATAATAAGAACAATTCATAACAAATTATGCGGACTACCCACAATTTGTAATGATAACCAACTCCGACATATATATATAATCATTTAGCATTTATTCTCTCTACACATGATAAAAATGTAATGCTTATTTTTGACAATAGTGCACGAAAATGGAACTAACTTTGTGAGTGACGGGTGCCTGAGGTACGTTTATATAAAAACCTGTATTATAGATCACCAGCGCCCTATTCCAGCTAGATGCCATACTTAATAAACAACAAATTAAACAAACAATATAAATGTAACATAATATAAAAATACAAAAAAGTTTGTGGAAATACCTGAGTGAAAATTTTTATTGTTTTTTTTTTGTATGAGTATATTTGAGTTGTTACTTCAGTAAGTGTGGAGCAAGAATGGTTGGTGGTATGTATAAACAGCAGAGGGGATGGGTATAAACAGAAGGAAATGAATGAAAATAATTTCGATATGTATTTTGTGGCGCAACGTGACAGCGTCTATGTCAAACAATGAACTATGGCCGGTATTTTTCTAAATAGAACAGAGACAGTAGAGACATAACCACTGTCTAACCATTCTACGAAAAGAGGCGTTATATAATTTAAAAAAGGTGTTTTTTTTACTAGAGGTAAGATAGGATTACCTGGAAAAGAAGTGGAGCTCTCTGCACAACAATGCCATACATCTCGGTGAGCTGTGTTGCCATCTCAATGGAGATATCCTCCACGGTGCACACGCGGTGGATCAACTCGTCCAAGAACATATTGACTAGGGTTGCCATAAGCCTGAGGAAAAGACAAAATGATTTTTTTTTTAAGTTGAAGACATATTTTTTATTATAAAAGGGGTGAATTAATTTAGCGATTCGATGCCAAAAACTACGATCTGTATAAATGACTGTTAAAGGATAACTTTGGCTCTTAGCGACTACAACTGGCGAAAACCTTACGTACGTACGTAGTTTTCGGCCAGATGCGTAAATAGCCAATTTATAAAGCTAACTTTCTCTTGAGAACTGCGCAACTCATCATCTGCCTAGCCTTTTCTCAACTATGTTGGAGTAGGCTTCCAGTCTAACCAGATGCATCTGAATACAAGTATTTTAAATAGAGCGACTGCCTATCTGACCTGACAGTCCAGTTACTGTGTAACACAATAGCCCAAGGGCTGACAACCAGTCTTACCAAGGTAAGACTGGTTGTCAGTCTTTCGGGCTTCTGACGACCCGTAACGACTGTCAAAGACCTATCTGACAGCCACAGACCAACGTGTTTTCAGTAATCTCAGTATATAAAGATGGTCACCCTTCCACGGATTGACCGCGGCAAACGTTGCCTAACTTGATCGATCCACCCGTCCGGCTCTCATTACTTAGCCAGAAACCCCTCTAAGAACTGCAGAAGACTCATTCCAAAAATAAAAAATGTTGATAATAATCTTTATCAAGTTTTACCTTGTAAAGACATTACTAGGGAAGACTCCTTTCCAGACGTTCTTCAGTAAATGCAGCTGTCGAAGGCACTGCCGGACGGCCGCCTCCGCGTTGTCACTCAACACGTCTTTCACGACTATGCAGTTGAGATCTGTAACAAAATATATGCTTTGGATAATTTACATGGGTCTAACACCTCTCTTTTGTATATAGGTACAGAGTAACTGAGGTATGTATATGGAAAAGAGAGTGCTTCATAAAATCAGTCTTATTGCCCTTTAATTTTGGCAAAATTAACTACCAGCGGAGTAGACGAAATTTTCAAATTACTGCTACGTTGGTCTAATGGTCGCAAACACCGTCAATGGTCGCTACTACTGAGCATGAGGTCCAGCGTTCGATTCCCGGGTTCAGAAGTATTATTGAGTTTTTCTATCTAAAATTTGCCAATAGCAGCCTGGAGCCTGGTTTTATAGCCGATTGATGGTAATAGACTCGCCCCCTGTTACATGGGGAACTTAAACATAACTGGTGAAATTTGGATTTACCACAGGTAGATCTGTGCCTAACCCATCGAAGTTGACAGGCGTGATGTTATGTAAAAAATTAACATTGAAGATTATCAGTAGCCACGCAATTGGGGTGCAAGTTTTATCTTTCTACATTTTCTTTTTTGGCGATATTAATCGGTTGAAGGACACCAAAGTAGACAAATAAATAAAGTATTGTTACTACTGGTCGCCTAATGGTCGAAATTCAACCATATTTCAAGTTTAAACTCAAGCTACCTATATCTTTATATATAATTTTACTGTACGTTTGTTTGTCACTGAACTCCTCCTAAACGGCTGGACCGATTTTAATGAATTTTTTTGTATGCCTTTGGGTGGCACCCTGGATGGTTTAGATTCACAAATTAGCCCGATAGATTGCGCTGCTATCGAGTTCTAGGAAACAGGACAACGTCTGTACAGTCAGCTAGTCTACTATATAAAGAATAGCTTTCTGCACTCCTTCGGCATGTTATAAACTTTAACTGTGCCTAAAATTTCATTCGCCTCCGTTCCCACAACTCGAGCGCAGGCGAGGCTTTTTTGGCCACAACTCAGCCAAAGTCTGACTGTGTCAATATTCATACAATTCTCTATTTTAGGATATGGTAATAAAGTCCTATTTTCAGAAGATCCAGTTAATTGCTCAGGCATCTTTCCGTTCTCTCTGAACTGACCCAAGCTGTTAAGACAGAAGAACTAACTTATGCCGTCAGTCAGTCGCTGCGTGGAAGCCAAGCTATGTACCTATTAAGTTTTTTTTCAATTACGTAAATGTGGAAGAAAGTAAATTCATTTGTAATTCTAATTTTAAATTATTTATTCTACAATGGAAGTTAAAACAATACACTAAAGCGCACAGTAATGCCAGCGATGCGTTACGAAATTAAATAATGTAAGTGAAATCACTAGTTGTTCAACTATTTGAAGGCCATGTATATTAACAACATTTCATAATGAAAACTATTTTCTATTACCTACATTTTCCTCATGCATTAATGGTGGTTTGAGAAACCTTCCATGAAGTTTCGATACCCCTGGCCCTTACATCTGTGGCACTTTATGCACCTTACTGACTTTTTTCGACAGCATAAGCTATTGAAGCTAGAGCTCATCCCCACATTTTTATTGTTGTATGAAACCTTGTAAAAACATGTTGAAGATTTAACCTATTTACTTCGTAGATCCAACAAGTTGGGATATTTCCAGGCAGGCCCCTCCTTAACAAAAAACCGGCCAAGTGCGAGTCGGACTCGCGCACCGAGGGTTCCGTACAAACCTGCAGGTCATCATCATCATCATTCGTCATCATCGTTTATGAAATTAAATGTTTTTTTTTTTACTTACTTTTGCATTAGTCGAAAGACTTAGGATCGACAAGAAGAATGACTTAGCTTGTGTTATAGACCATGTAACGAAGAACCCTGATAGTGTTGCTATCGTTCAAGCCACATTGTTTAAGAAAAATAGGAAAAAAACCTTTGATGAAGATCATGCTCTTGGTCTTTATACATCACTGAACCTGTCAAAATGGAAATACTTGTGTTTAAGGAAAGCGCTGTTAGATTGTGAAGTTCCAGTGTTACCATCGTATCACAAACTCCTTGAAGCTAAAAAGAGATGCTATCCACATGATTTAGAAATTACTGAGAGAGGAGCCAGAGTGAAGCTTCAAGCCCTATTGGATCTAACAGTCCAGAAGATTCTTCAAATTACCGGTACCCACATTGATTCGTCAACTGAAGGATTGAAGTTAATTAGTAAATGGGGTTTCGATGGAGCTTCTTCACAAAGTACCTACAAGCAAAGGAGTGAAGATGTAAACTTCAGTGATTCATCGGTTTTCATGTCAAGTCTTGTCCCTCTTAAATTAGTTTCTAATAATAGCACCATATGGGAAAACCCAACACCTTCTTCAACACATTATTGCAGACCCATTAAGTTCGAGTTTTGTAAAGAGACCGCAGAATACATCAAGCAAGAAGAAGCTGCATTGAAGGAAGAAATAAAAAACATCGATTCTACAAAATGGGCAGGGCTAGAGATTAGTCACGAGCTTCATATGACAATGATCGACGGAAAAGTGGCCACTATTATAACGGATACTTCATCTGCATCTGCCTGCAATATTTGCCTTGCTAAGCCGACTGAGATGAACAAGCTGTCAGAAGTATTTTCAAGACCTGTTCGAGAAGATGTTTATAAATATGGTCTTTCTACTCTTCATATGTGGATTCGTTGTATGGAGTGTATTCTACACATATCTTACAACATGGACTTTGAGATGTGGACTGCACGAGGTGCTAACAAGCAACTAAAAGCTGCGAAGAAACATTCGACACAAGAAGAATTCAAACAGCAAATGGGAATACTTGTGGATTTTGTGAAGCAAGGCTTTGGAACCACAAACGACGGAAACACAGCCAGAAGGTTTTTTAGAGATTATGAGAAATCTGCCGAAATAACCAATGTTGACAAAGACCTGCTGAAGCATTTTGCGGTTATTCTTCAAACGATTTCATCAGGATGTGCCATAGATATTGAAAAATTCAGGACTTATTGCAGAGAAACAGCTGAGATCTTTGTTGATCTATACCCATGGTTTTATATGCCCGCAAGTGTGCACAAGCTACTCATACACGGTGCAGACATTTGTCATCACTTTGGCCTCCTACCAATTGGCATTCTTTCCGAAGAAGCGGGAGAAGCAAGAAATAAAGAATTTAGAAGAGTTCGTGAATCTCACACAAGAAAATTTAACAGGATAAAGACCAACGAGGATTTGCTCCATAATTTTTTAATTAGTTCAGACCCATATTTATCCCATATTCGACCAAAATACAGCAATTCAAAGCAATTCGATTTTTTTTCAGATGTTAAAGAGCTTTTGTTGTTGCCTGAGGTAGTAACAGAAGAAACCGAAAATATGGATCTACAGAAGTTGCAGTCTGAACATGATCCGTTAATGTAAACGTGACAGATTTAGTGATGTTGTTATGTTAGAATTGAGTTTGTTAGTGGTAGTAGTTAAGTTGTGGTCGTTTGCGGACTACTTAAAATAGTCGTTTTCATGACTTCAGAAAAAGCCCTTTTCAGGGCTAAATCTATTTTTAATTGTTTCTTTTAATATGAGTCACGCTAGTGGTATAACACACAACAATATCATGATTTATCAATAGGAAATATCAACAGATGACAGAATAATCAACAGAAGATTATTTAAAAAAAATAAGCAAAATTCTTATTTTATCATAATATCACGCTTTATATTCCCCGAGCGGTTTGGCAAAGGTGTATACTACAGTATAGTACACTGTAATTTCGCCAGTTATATTTAAGTCCAAAGTGATAGGGGGCGAGTCTAAAACAAGGATGGGGCGCGCGGGGGGCTTGTTTTATTAAATTGATATTTTGGATTAATTTTAATAGAAAAACTCGTTAATAATATTAAGATAATTCAACATTAAAATTTTAAACTTTAAAGCATCGTAGGCGCCAAGGCCGCAGGGATACGCAAGCAATTTATATGTCGTCGTGTTAAGGACAATAAGTGTTTACCAGAATATAAGGTTTGCTTGCTATACTTTGATACTGAACGGAGAAAAAAAAAAAAATAGATTTTCTCCCATACATTTTTATTTTCAATATTTTTTTTTTGACGTGAAGGAGCAGTTTTTTTGAAAAGTTGTAGTAATAAGTATTAATCAGCGTTATATTTCCTATACGAAACAATTTTTTGTTAAGTTAAATATGCATTTTCGATCCTATGTCCACCTTTTTTAAAATCCGGACCACTGTGCGGCGTCCCACACTACGCTTGCCGATACGCGGTCTCCACTCCAGGACTCGTCTGCTCCACCGGCCATCGGTCCTGCGACAGACATGGCCAGCACACTGCCACTTCAGCTTGCTTACTCTGCGAGCTATGTCGGTAACTCCAGTTCTTTTCCGGATAATTTCGTTTCTGATTTTATCCTTCAAAGAGACTCCGAGCATAGCCCGCTCCATAGCGCGCTGAGCGACCTTGAATTTGTGGACCAGCCCAACTATCAGTGTCCACGTTTCGGCACCGTATGTCATTACAGGCAGGACGCACTGGTTGAAGACCTTAGTCTTCAGACATTGCGGGATAGGTGACGAGAAGACTTGACGAAGTTTTCCAAATGCTGCCCAACCGAACTGGATCCTTCTGTCGGCTTCCTTCTCGAAGCTGTGTCTACCGAGCTGAATGCCTTAGCTTAAGAAGACATAATCGTTCACAACTTCGAGAAGCGAACCCGATGCGGATTGGACTCGGCAATACGTGCGAATTGAACATGACTTTCGTCTTGTCCAAATTCATGCCGAGGCCAACCCGCCGGAAGGCTCCATTCAGGCTGTTCAGCATCTGGTCTAACTGTTCCAGCGTCTCTGCCATTATGACGATGTCATCAGCAAAGCAAAGGTGTGAGATGTACTCGCCGTTCACGTAGATACCTTGTCCAGTCCAGTCCAGCGTCTTGAAAACGTCCTCTAATGCGTTGGTAAACAGTTTCGGGGATATTACATCCCCCTGTCTTACCCCTCTCAGCAGTTGGATGGGTTTGGTTTTTTGGTCCTGGATCTGGACAGTCATCGTAGCAGAATCATACAAGCATCTCAACACTTCGATGTAGCGATATATATATTATATATAGCAATAAATTATTATTATTATCTCAGCAAATTTTGTTTACATGAAACAATGTTTAGATTAAGACTTTTGGGCCAGTATTACAGTACTTTACTCAGGTTCCAGGTTCAAGTAGTTTACAGCCATTTGTAATATTGGCCTTAGAGTTATAATATTAATGTTCAGATTACCTTAGTTTCTAGAGACTTGTAAGGCAGGAATATTGGTGCAGGACTCAGCAGCAACTCAAGTGGGTGGCCGATGCGTGGTGCATGATAGCCTATTTGAGAGTCTGTGTTGATGCCCGTACCAAACACTTTATGTTGCTCATCTGTCTTTATAGAAGCCACTGTGAAGCCATACCCTGCAGCTATGTGTTCAATCTGGAATTATAAGAAGAAATTTGAAATAATACAGACTTATAAAGTTATTACAAAACAATGTTTTTCAACACTGGTTTAAAGCATATTTAGAATTTTTTCTAACAATTTAAAATAAAGTTGGTGATTTTTGTGTTAAGAACTTTACTCCAGTTTAAATAAGATTCAATAGTGAGAAGTTGCAATAGTGTTTGTCTGTTGGTTTAACACTTACATCGAATCTCTCTGCAAAGCTAGACCTCATAGGGTACCAGCAGAGTGAGAAGTTATTCCTATACTGCTTCTTGCCCTTATTTCCTCTTGGCATGTGAATGCCTAATGCGCCGGTCTCTGCAAGACCCCATGCGTACATATTCCGGTCTGAGGACTTGCTAGTAGGGTACTGAAAAACTAAAAAAGGAAAAGAGTATTATTACTAAGTAATTGTTTTATTAGTTAATTGTATCATTTATTGAGTTATACCAGCACATAGCCGTGCACCAGCCCACTGGTAAATCTTAAATTCTGTCACTTTATTATGGTTTGGAGGTTACAAAACATTCGATGAGAAAACACGACAAATAATTTAAAACAACCATATTTATAAGCTGTCATTAGCTAGTTTCCTTTGCATTTCTGCATTTTACATAATTTAATGGGATAATTACTTGGAAGTGAGTCCTCTTCATCGGCATCCGGAATTTTCTTCTTTGTTGTCGCATAGTAGCGGTTTGCTAATACAGTTAGACTTCTGTTTTGTAACAGCACTTTAACTGTATTCATTTTCGTTAATATTTAGAACATTTTGTAGCAGAAATTTCAATACTTAGAGGTTATCTTGCAGAAAATAATAATCGACTTTTGTTTTGACGTTTCTGTCATCTTTCTTCTATTATTTAAATGACGTTTACGTTACTTTTTACGTACTACTGTAATGTAACAATAACAAACAATATTCGCAAGAAAAGGTCTGTCTATGAAAGGACATACCTAATAGATCATTTGAAGATGTAATTCCACGCAGCGCAGCGTCATAGCTACGGGCTGACCAGGTGGGTGGCTGTCAGGGGCGCAACCTTTAGTAGGGTCACTTTGCCATCCCACACAACCTGGCCCCATTTCTGTATGAATGGTAAAAATACTACCTCTCCCTGATCTCCAAAAAACAATAGCCACTCTCCTAACATGCTTAGACTAGAAATATCTTATAAAACGTAACTTGATGGCACGGGCTTTTCATTTGCCTATTTACACACAATTTAGTACGGTTTTCAATATATTTAAGGGCACTAAAGTAAATACTTGTAAAACATATTTGGTGTCTTTTTAAGTAAACTCAACGTCATTTTAAAGAGGAAGACTTTTTCTTTGAGATGCTGTCAATGGTACCGATTCCCTTGTTCACAAATTAAACTAACTTTAAGTTCAGTGCATCTTTTTCTTTGTATTTCATTAAGAAGAGGGCAAAGGTCAGGTGCGTAGTACTCGCAACCGGCGTGTGTGTATGACCAATTGTATGAACCTAAACGAGGCAAAAGGAGTGTGTAGAGATCGTAGCAGGTGGCGTTCAGTGGTTTCTGCCTACCCCCATGGGAAAAAGGCGTGATTGTATGTATGTATGTAAGAGGGCAAAAGAAACATTTTAGTTTAGTCCTGTCAAATTAATCAGCGCCTGTCACTACTCCATACAAGTTTAGACGTGATTAAAAACTTGCCTACTAAAATTACGTCAATTTACGTCAAGCGCTGATTAATTTGACAGGAGTAAACTAAAATTTATCTTCTGTCCTTTCCTTAATGAAATAAAAAGAAAAAGATGCACTGAACTTAAATTTAGTTTCGTTTGTGAATAAGGGAATCGGCACCATTAACTTTTGAAAATAACTAGGATCGGCCGTGCTAAATAACCTCAAAAATGAGAAAAAACGGTAATTTTTGCACTTTTAGGTTAGGATATCTCGAAACCCTAACGTGATAGAACAATTTTGAGGCCAGATTCGAATTCAGCGCGTCAAAATCCTTCGGAAAAGTATAGTCTGGTTTCTGGGTAAAAATTTTGTCGGCCTGTGTAATTATTATATTTTTCATTATTTCATATTCCCACTCCGTACATGGTAACGGTACATGAAAATACCCCAAGAGATACCAAGTGTAGCGACAAGACTGACAACGTAGAATAAGATAAAAAAGGGGAGAAACACTTTTTTACTTCATTTCAGAGTGTTTTATAACATGGTCTGAAAGGTAACCTGCTGGCGACCTTCCTGGAGGGGCCACTTTAGCATAAACGTAAGGCCAGGGACCCACCCGGAAGGTCGACTTGAGATATGTATGGCGGCATGGCGTATTAGTTCGATGAAATGTGGGTAGAGTCGAGTGTTAAGGCACATGAGCTCAGACTCATCGGTCCCACCGCCGGAGATTAACGAGAAGCAAATAGAGCTAGCAATTAAAAATGAGTTGGAAAGCAACGTGCGTATGATCCAGCACTATCGGATTGCTACCACCCCGTCACCGCACTTCACCAGACACTGTCTGCCATATCCTCCAGCCCAACTATCACCCTTTTCAGCGGTGTTACAATCTCATCTATTTATATTTTATTCTCTTCATTAACGTCTGAGTTTGGGGTCTCACACTTCAAAAGATCAAGTGTAGAAGGTTGAGGGGCGCAAAATTCAAAATTTCCCAGAGGTGCTCATGACAAACCTACGAAAATATATAAATGTTTTCTTACCCCTGAGATCATTTTTTTTTGGGTCGGAAATCATCAAATGCGGAGCGGGAGGGTGTCGGGCGGGGTGGTGTCTGATTTTTACTGACGAAAACTCACCAGTGTTTCTTCAGTTGCCTGTGCCAGGGTCACGGTAACTCTTTTAAACAAATCCGCAACCCTGGCAGGCATCGGCCCTTGCGGACCCCATCAATATGTGTTGACATCTCTTTGAGACGCGTTGGAAACACGACCTACCCATTGCACCCCGCCCTCAAGCCCGGGCCTACGGTGGCCGGGAGTACGCTATGGACTCCCGGTGGCGCCTGGGGTGTCTCCTGCAGCAGCTAGGGGCGTGAGGGCACCGAGTTTACCTTTCCCTTACGTGCTCCACCTCCTCTTTCGCGTGCACTTTCGCTCCGTACCATGGCCTAGCCTAGGGCCGGATGAGAAAGATTGCTGCCGCCGATCACCCCCGCGAGGACACGGCGTTGCTCCGCCCAGGCAGGTCACACCTCCACCGTGTCCTATAGGCATGGCATATATATCCACACAATGGTAACACCTGAGCGTTTCCTCCCGCTTTATTCGGAACAGGAACCTACCGCCGTAATTTTGGCGTGCCCGGCACTGAGTTGCGACAATCGCCATGATGCAATGAGATCCCGCCGGAGCTCTGTCCGCCGTGCCGTGATTTCTTGCTGCAGCGAAGTTATGCCCCAGAATTTGGCCTCGTTGCACCACTCCCACATATGCGCGAGGATTTTTGCCTCCAGATACCATGGCGGCACTCCGGCAATGAGACTCGCAGGAGACCGTGCGGTATCCCCGGACTAGCCGGATGGCCATGAGCCCCTGGGACGCACTCACCCGGCGCGCTGGGCGCAGCCTCAAGGAGCGCGCCCACACCGGTGCCCTCTAGCAGGCCATGGACATATTAGTCCATATTAGTTTAACTTGGCAGTGACAATCGTGCTGCGCTGTGCCTCGCCCAATGTGCACCGGCTCTAATAAAAAATCTATTCCTTCGACCACACGATGACAAAGTCGGACTCATATACAACAGCATAAGAGAATCAATCAAATAATATTAAAATTGGACAAACGAAAGAGTTGAAGAAAATAAAAAAACCAGATAAAAAAAAGATAAAAAATCACTTGTTTAACAAAACATCGAAACAACTGAATACAGATAATGCACTGCTATGCTCTGTATACATTTATTTGGATAATTTATGTTTTACAATTTAACTTATTCAAGTATTCGTGAGTAACAACAACTATTACAGAAATGTTTAAAATCGTATAGTAAAACAATGACACATATTAAACACCATATTTTGATAGAGATACTGACGTCAAAACACTGAGAATTATTTCTATTTTACTTTATTTTGGATAATAGGTTGGCACGCATCTGCGTATTTTGGAACAGGGCTTTGATCAGGCTTCGGAGCTCTTCATTCCTGAAGTGTAAGGCTAAGGGGCCGGAGCCGTCGTTCCAGTGGTTCTCTATGTCCTTGAGGGAGCCGCCTAGTATGAAGATCAGTTCTTCGAGCTTGGCCCAGGATTGCACGTGTAGCTCTATTTCTGCTTGGTTCTGGAATATATATATATATAATCATTTAGCATTTATTCTCTCTACACATGATAAAAATGTAATGCTTATTTTTGACAATAGTGCACGAAAATGGAACTAACTTTGTGAGTGACGGGTGCCTGAGGTACGTTTATATAAAAACCTGTATTATAGATCACCAGCGCCCTATTCCAGCTAGATGCCATACTTAATAAACAACAAATTAAACAAACAATATAAATGTAACATAATATAAAAATACAAAAAAGTTTGTGGAAATACCTGAGTGAAAATTTTTATTGTTTTTTTTTTGTATGAGTATATTTGAGTTGTTACTTCAGTAAGTGTGGAGCAAGAATGGTTGGTGGTATGTATAAACAGCAGAGGGGATGGGTATAAACAGAAGGAAATGAATGAAAATAATTTCGATATGTATTTTGTGGCGCAACGTGACAGCGTCTATGTCAAACAATGAACTATGGCCGGTATTTTTCTAAATAGA
Source organism: Aporophyla nigra (assembly GCA_947507805.1). NCBI lineage: Eukaryota > Metazoa > Arthropoda > Insecta > Lepidoptera > Noctuidae > Aporophyla > Aporophyla nigra. The sequence goes on along the minus strand of OX382293.1, from coordinate 3,507,674 downwards.
ACAGAGACAGTAGAGACATAACCACTGTCTAACCATTCTACGAAAAGAGGCGTTATATAATTTAAAAAAGGTGTTTTTTTTACTAGAGGTAAGATAGGATTACCTGGAAAAGAAGTGGAGCTCTCTGCACAACAATGCCATACATCTCGGTGAGCTGTGTTGCCATCTCAATGGAGATATCCTCCACGGTGCACACGCGGTGGATCAACTCGTCCAAGAACATATTGACTAGGGTTGCCATAAGCCTGAGGAAAAGACAAAATGTTTTTTTTTTTTAAGTTGAAGACATATTTTTTATTATAAAAGGGGTGAATTAATTTAGCGATTCGATGTCAAAAACTACGATCTGTATAAATGACTGTTAAAGGATAACTTTGGCTCTTAGCGACTACAACTGGCGAAAACTTTACGTACGTACCGCGTACGTAGTTTTCGGCCAGATGCGTAAATAGCCAATTTATAAAGCTAACTTTCTCTTGAGAACTGCGCAACTCATCATCTGCCTAGCCTTTTCTCAACTATGTTGGAGCAGGCTTCCAGTCTAACCAGATGCATCTGAATACAAGTATTTTAAATAGAGCGACTGCCTATCTGACCTGCACAGTCCAGTTACTGTGTAACACAATAGCCCAAGGGCTGACAACCAGTCTTACCAAGGTAAGACTGGTTGTCAGTCTTTCGGGCTTCTGACGACCCGTAACGACTGTCAAAGACCTATCTGACAGCCACAGACCAACGTGCTTTCAGTAATCTCAGTATATAAAGATGGTCACCCTTCCACGGATTGACCGCGGCAAACGTTGCCTAACCTGATCAATCCACCCGTCCGGCTCTCATTACTTAGCCACAAACCCTTCTAAGAACTGCGGAAGACTCATTCCAAAAATAAAAAATGTTGATGATAATTTTTATCAGGTTTTACCTTGTAAAGACATTACTAGGGAAGACTCCCTTCCAGACGTTCTTCAGTAAATGCAGCTGTCGAAGGCACTGCCGGACGGCCGCCTCCGCGTTCTCACTCAACACGTCTTTCACGACTATGCAGTTGAGATCTGTAACAAAATATAGGCTTTGGATAATTTACATGGGTCTAACACCTCTCTTTTGTATATAGGTACAGAGTAACTGAGGTATGTATGGAAAAGAGAGTGCTTCATAAAATCAGTCTTATTGCCCTTTAATTTTGGCAAAATTAACTACCAGCGGAGTAGACGAAATTTTAAAATTACTGCCACGTTGGTCTAGTGGTCGCAAACACTACTACTGAGCATGAGGTCCAGCGTTCGATTCCCGGGTTCAGAAGTATTATTGAGTTTTTCTATCTAAAATTTTCCAATGGCAGCCTGGAGCCTGGTTTTATAGCCGATTGATGGTAATAGACTCGCCCCCTGTTACATGGGGAACTTAAACATAACTGGTGAAATTTGGATTAACCACAGGTAGATCTGTGCCTAACCCATCGAAGTTGACAGGCGTGAAGTTATGTAAAAAAATAATATTGAAGATTATCAGTAGCCACGCAATTAGGGTGCAAGTTTTATCTTTCTACATTTTCTTTTTTGACGATATTAATCGGTTGAAAGACACCGAAGTAGACAAATGGAAGTTTTATTGTTACTACTACTGGTCGCCCAATAGTCGAAATTCAACCATATTTCAAGTTTAAACTCAAGCTATATCTTTATATATATAATTCTACTGTACGTGTGTATGTCACTATACTCCTCCTAAACGGCTGGACAAAAAATTCATTCACATCGTGAATGAACTTTTTAGTATGCCTTTGGGCACCCTGGATGGTTTAGATTCACAAATCAGCTCGACAGATTGCGCTGCTATCGAGTTCTAGGAAACAAGACGAGGTCTGTACAATCAGCTAGTCTATTTTATAAAGAATAGCTTTCTGCACTCCTTCTCCATATTATAAACTTTAACTGTGCCTAAAATTTCATACTCCTCCGTTCCCACAACTCGAGCGCAGGCGAGGCTTTTTTGGCCACAACTCAGCCACAGTCTGACTGTGTCAATATTCATACAATTCTCTATTTTAGGATATGGTAATAAAGTCCTATTTTCAGAAGATCCAGTTAATTGCTCAGGCATCTTTCCGTTCTCTCTGAACTGACCCAAACTGTTAAGACAGAAGAACTAACTTATGCCATCAGTCAGTCGCTGCGTGGAAGCCAAGCTATGTACCTATTAAGTTTTTTTTTCAATTACGTAAATGTGGAAGAAAGTAAATTCATTTGTAATTCTAATTTTAAATTATTTATTCTACAATGGAAGTTAAAACAATACACTAAAGCGCACAGTAATGCCAGCGATGCGTTACGAAATTAAATAATGTAAGTGAAATCACTAGTTGTTCAACTATTTGAAGGCCATGTATATTAACAACATTTCATAATGAAAACTATTTTCTATTACCTACATTTTCCTCATGCATTAATGGTGGTTTGAGAAACCTTCCATGAAGTGTCGATACCCCTTACATCTGTGGCACTTTATGCACCTTACTGACTTTTTTCGACAGCATAAGCTATTGAAGCTAGAGCTCATCCCCACATTTTTATTGTTGTATGAAACCTTGTAAAAACATGTTGAAGATTTAAGAATTGTACTTAGTAGATCCAACAAGTTGGGATATTTCCAGGCAGGCCCCTCCTTAACAAAAACCATGCTTTGTCATTTGCTGAAGCCAAACCAAGCTTCAGTCATATTCATTCAAGTCAGCTGTACTTTAAATATTTTAAAAAAATATGAACCCTTGTGAGTTCGGAAATAGTGAGTATGCTACATCTTTCATAGCTTACAAGGGGATATGAATTAACTAACTTTGACTAACCTGAAGACCTAATATTATCCAGTATCTGCTTCCTCTGTTGCTGCATGTGTATAGTGAGATGTTTGTAGCCAAGATCGCGCATTTTCTGCACCAAGTCCACGAAACTGATTGGGTAATCTAGGTAGCGACCTTCCATGAGAGTCAGCCACTTGTCCCCTAATGTCTGGAGGTTGTGTGCTAGGTACATACAGTTGTTGTGGAACAAGGCTGCAAATAGAGACAAAATGTTCAAGTCAAGTGGAGAATTTTCACCACCATTAAGTAGCTATAAAGACGTAACAGTCGCAATTAATAACTGCTACGTCAGGAAAGGTTAAGACATTTTCAAAATAATGTAAAGCATTTAGAAACTCGTAGTAATTAGAATACTGTAGAGCTTAATATTTTTTTGGTGCTTGTCAATTTTGCGGGGGGTTGCCATAATCGCCACGCTTGACAGACGGGTTGGCGATCGCAGTATGATAGGCAGCAATGCATAGAGAACGCTGCTGACCATTCTCTAGTATATCCCTTAGTCACCTCTTATGACACGACTCTTTTAGTCCGACGCCACACGGCACCGATGACCTTGTGAAGGCCGCAGGAATCCGCTGGATGCGGGAAGCACAAAACCGGTCAAAGTGGCGGAGCTTGGGGGAGGCCTATGTCCAACAGCGGACGTCTTTCGGCTGAAATGATGATGATGAGAGCTTAATAGGTCTTCATCATCAACAAAACTTGTAACTTATACTATATTTAAAAAACTTACCAACATACTGAGGAATTGTTTGCAGGTAGTTCTCATGGTGATATGGTACCACAGCATCATACAGCTCGAACATCATCCGAGCGGTGTGGTACATTTTCTTGCACACCACACCTTCGCACTGAACTGCTTGCTCCATAATCCCATAAGCCAGGTCCAACAACTCTTGTGCCGTCTTCGATATCATGCACCTCGGGAAGAAGTACATACTCTTTGGGATTGTTTTATCAAGAATACCTAATGCTTCAGCACCTTCTTGGTCCGGTTGTATTGGAAAATCGCTGTTTGGCATATATTCTACACCAATAGACATTGTAGCACTCAAATCCTTCAGCATGATAGCCCTAGCATTCTCCAAAAAATGCTGGCTCGATTTATTTGCAAATAGTACATCAAGATTGTCTAGGTAATCCAGTATGGTGAAGTTCTCAGCAGCAAACTTATGTATTATTAGGAACTTCTGGAAATTATTAATTTCCGTTGTTATTCTTACATAGGTCTGTAAATCATTTAAGTTATTTGGTATGGTATGAATCAAGCAATCTTTGATCAGTATATCTTTGAATGTTTCACTGATCTCTTTGCCAATTATTCTCATTATAGTAATGTCACACCCGAAGTCAACATTTAGCGTATTGCTCAAGAAATGGATGACTGTTCTCAAGTTACCTAAAACAGTATCATACCGCGGCGTAAAATTCTGCTTGTGTGTTATAGTAACAGTTAACAATTGTTCAGTTTCAGTATACACAGACACATCACCATGTATTATGGGTATAAGAACTTCTTTCAGTAAAAATTGAGAAAACTCAGACACTCTTAAAGTCAACTTTTTAATTCCATGCAGAGCATTGAGGACATCAACAACAACATGGGGCTCATCAAATTTTAGATTTATTGCAATAATAGTTTTTCGAGTGGTAGCCTTTACACTCCAATTCATCATTATAGTCAATTCTCTGTACATATCAAAATGCAATCTTTCCGATATTGCTGTAGCTGTTTGCTTAATGTTGTTGTACAACTCTAAACTTTGAAATCCTTCAGCTGCAGTGTCAGCATGATGCATTAAATCATACACAGCTTCCACAGACTTGGAATAGCTCTTAGCTTCCCTGCCATCCTCAAACTCATTGACAAATTCCCCACAACGCACAGCATCATTAACTATATTGATAGCAAAATTGATAGATTCTATCTCTTTTTTTAGTTGTTCATGATTAGCTAAAGATTTGAGTACATCAGCCATAGTCTCTTGCTCTATTTCCAGCTTACACAGTTCCATGTCCTCAGCTAAGTTTTGAGTTTCAGTGCATAACGCTGCACTCTCCTGCAGTATTGTTGACATATCATATTCAGTAGAGCTCAAAAATACTTTGAAGTCATTTTTTAATTGTTCTATTTCTTTGGATACAAGAGGAATCTTCTCAGAAGGTTTCCAGTTTGTTTCATCAACATCAAAGATAGTTTCCAATACAGTATCTATATTATATACTGCCATTTTAATGTTTTCTTTTGGATCTGTCTTTTTTAATTGAAGGTTCTGAATGTTTTTCACGGCTGGGAGATTTGTGCGAATGTCGGCGTTGTCTTGAGTGATACTTATTGGAGGTTACGGCATTCCGTAATGTGTTCACTAAAAAACGCTTATTGGTTTTGTTTTGAGGAGCTTTAATCCAGCCAGATGGCCCTACTATTTCAGCTCTTGCAGCTCCTTGAACTGCTTCCCGCAATAACTCTTCAACGGCTAGCCTGGAAAAAGATACTAGTTCATAAGAGTTAATACAATTAATACCATAAGTATACTCCAAAATTGATTCCATGATTAGCAGCATATGTAATAAAAATAAATAAATAAATCAGCTAGTGTTGTCCGACTGCAGGACAGAGGCCTCCAATTTCCACTAACAAGGTCCTGTGCCAATGTGGTCCAAATCCTGCGTTTAAGCGTAAGTCAAATCATGTGAAAAAATCGTTATAATAACCACTCCAACATCAAACAATTTATTGTAACTGAATGAGAACAATGTATAAAAATATACAATTTTAACATATTGTTCAGAAAGTATGAAGTCATAACACAATGGTATATTTCGAAAGATCATTCTTTAATTTTCAGCGTTTTTCTATGAAGGAACCCTCGGATACTCACTTTTCTAGGGCTTCGTCATCTAATGGTTCTTTTTCGGGTTGATTGGTAGCATCTTCTTTCTCTGTCATAGTTTAAATTACTACTAGTTTGTAAAATACCACTACACTAATGTATAATTAAACAATATTTTATAATCTATTTCGAATTTCCGCAGAAATCCATTTTCATTAAAATCTTCAACCTATGAGAAAACAAACACGTATTTTTTGACAGTTGTTGCTTAAAATGCATTCATTTTTCATATTCTTAATTTTGTTATTTACCGTATTAATTGATTACCATGATTTCAACAACCCCAAGTTTTTTTATGCTCATCTAAATAAAGTGAATACAGACGAAGAATTAAAGAAAACATGCAAAGACATAATTTTAATCAAACATTGAACGCAACAATAACTGTTCTTTGAATTTTATACCTGGCAAACATTTTGACTGCGTGGAGTGAAACGTCAGCCACGTACGAACGACTGTCACCGATCTTCTGCAGCGCTAGCCAAATTTGACTTTAGTTGTTTATTATTTAGCGTAAAATAAGGTAAGTAAAACTAGTTTTACTTTAATAATGAGAAACTTTGTAGTTTCCATCTATTCCTCACCCATATACACAAAGATCGAGCTGTTTTCATTCAAAATTATCATAATGGAATACCTTCCATCTGCAACCTATTTTAGTGCCAGAATTAAAGTCCCTATTTTCAATTTCCAGACAAAATGAGTGCCAAGCTGCTATCCCTGATCCTCATCATTGCTACTGCAGTGACAGCAGAAGATGAACCAGCGATTGCGAAGTTACTTATTTCGAAACAAGTGCTGAACAAATATTTGGTCGAAAACATGGATATTCTGGTGAAGTACACGCTGTTCAACGTCGGCACTGCACCCGCTGTAGACGTGAAGCTGGTGGACAATGGTTTCCATCCGGAAGTGTTCCAAGTAGTTGGTGGTCAGTTGACGGCGCAGATCGACAGGATACCCCCCCAGACCAACGTGTCGCACGTCGTGACCGTCAGGTCCAGCAGATTCGGCTACTTCAACTTCTCATCTGCTGAAGTTTCATACAAAGCCAGTGAAGATGCCACTGAGGTGAGACTACTTTCACTTTGCCTAATGAAACAATTTCAAGCTATCTGGCATATGGTTAAAGTTAACAGTACTATAGCAAAGCAAAACTATTTGAATCATAGTACTTTCTCTTTTATGTACAATTTTTTAACAATCTCCATTCATATTGGGTCTATTTCCATCAACATCTAACAAGATTCCAGTTAAAAATAGTATATTTTTAAACACCTTATGATTTACTATGTTTGTTAACTGGGTTTAAATTTTACTTTGAAGATTTGAATTAGTAGTAATTTTTATCAATTTTAAGCCTGTGTTGACCCACTGCAGGGCAAAGATCTTCCTCCGTCTTTCCAGGTTTCCCTGTGAATATGCAAAATAAAAACATTAATAATAATATCTTAGGACAACCAACACACTGTTATCTGATCCCAAACTAGGCAGAGCCTGTACTATGGTAACCAGATAACTGATAAATATACTTAAATATGTCTAAATACTTTAACATTATAGATAAATGACACCCAGACACAGAACAAATGATTGAGCTCATCACACAAACATTTGTCATGGGTGGGAATCGAACCCACGACCTCAGTCTTAGCAGTCAGGGTCACTAACCACTAGACTAACAGGCCAGTCATTAAACCCGCAACCAATAGTTTGATGTGTAGCATCTCTTGAAGCCGTTTAACATGTCTGAATTCAATGTTTATTTATGACATGTAACTAATAATTCTAACTTAAACGTAATTAACTAAAAAGATTAAAATTGTTTAACTGATTTGGAGATTTCTTTTAAGAATGTAGATAATATTCATCTGTGCAATAATATAAAGCGGTAAAGTTTGTAAGTTTGCCAGATTCTTTGTAGGAAGTAATCTCTAGAATTCCTAGTTGGATTTTTTTTTCTGGAGTTTATTTAAGGGCCAAACTAAAATAAACATAACTACGAATAAAGTTTCACAGTACATTATAATAATTCCTAGAGGCTTGCTTCGCACAGTGATTTATGTGCTATACATTTTTGTAATTTTGATGAACAAAAACCTTTCAGAATAATGTCTGTATTCATAGAAAAGTGCAACTGAAATGTACTAAACAGTGAATTTTTTCTATAACTATCTAAAAATATCAAAGCAACCTCCCGTTCAGAAACATGTACTAAATCCATGGTAACAGTTTGTCCATCTGTCCCTGCCACTCTGTGTATATACTGTAATTGGTCTTTTATAAATATTATTACAAAAGAAACTAACCACAAATTACCTCATTTCAGTACCAGCAGTCAATCAGCAGCTCCCCTGGTGAGGGTGCTATCGTGGCCTTCAAAGACTATGACCGCAAGTTTTCCTCGCACATCCTCGACTGGACCGCATTCGCCGTTATGACCCTCCCCTCCCTCGCCATCCCCTTTGGCCTCTGGTACTCTTCCAAGAGCAAATATGAGAAACTAGCAAAGCCAAAGAAGGCCCATTAGTTTGTAGTTAGGTAATTAGGTTACTGCTAATGTTTTGTGGGTAGTTACAGTAGTATGTGACATGACTGATCCTTTTTTATGTTGCATCTGTATTTATGGTTCATGCTTTGTGGTAAGAGCTACTATCCTAGATATTTCTAAATGGTTGTGAGCTGTTGAATTAACTCTCAAATGAAATAAAAAATTGCCTTAATCACTATTATTGTCGCTCAAATCACAATTTATTGAGATGTAATATGTCAATTATTTGTTTGGCAGTTGAATGATTTAGTTTATTTATTTGAATAATTATGCAGTTAACATTAGCAGTGGTCTATCTCACTCCATTAGTTATGTACATCAACATCTTGTTATTATTAATTTATATGAACAATAAAAAGTTTTTTATAAGTCAATCCTAGCTTTTGTTTTGACTTACACTTAGGCACCAACTGATATTTTGATGTAATTAAGTATATTTAATAGTAGGTCTAATAAATGTGTCATAAAGAAAAAAGTGCTTTCACATCAACGCAGACATTCAAATGCTTCTCGGGATGTTCACGGTTCAAGTGCAGTAGTGTGGTTTGCATTTTTTTTCCTTTTTGTCCATTGAGCCGATGTCGAATATTCGACAGTTGAACCGGCGAACTTAGCACTTAATTTGCACTGTGTTGCTCGTTTTATGAATCACAAAAAATCATTCATAGTCCTGCACCCTAATTGCGTAACACATCATCAGAATCTAAATCATTTTGAGCAATATGGCTAATCCATTGCTTCATATCAATGATATTATATCGTTCGTTGGATGAACAGGGTATTAACTCAAAATTTACGATTTTTGACCTAAAAAAACTTTGTAACAAAAAATTACACAGCCGAAAAAACTGAAAAGCTAAAAATAATAAACCTTAAAATTATGAGTCGGCGCTTTGAATGATCTTTGTTCATTGATTTTTCAGCGCCGACTCAAAATTTTAAGGTTTATTATTTTTAGCTTTTCTGTTTTTTCGGCGGTGTAATTTTTTGTTAAAAAGTTTTTATTTTAGAACTTTTTGTGGCTTTAATGTACTAATAATACTTGGCAAGGTATACCCTATCCAATGAATAAAGTATTATCAAAATCGGACTACTCTGTACAAAGTTATGCGTGGTTATACATTACAATCAGTGAGTGAACAATCAATCATCCCCTGTTTTCCGACCCTTAGGGTTCGATTTTGTTTCCCAAATTTATATATAGGCATTGAATTGATAACCTCCTCCGTTTTTTTTCGTCGGTTAAAAATACAGTCCTACTAAAAATGATGCGATCTTTCTAACTAACGAACATGGTTGCATAACAACGTAAAAACAAAGCTAAAAAACAAATGTTAAAACTATTTTTATGTGAATTTTTAAAATAAATAAACATTTGATAATAAATTATTAAGACAATAGTTTAAAAAATAAAAATTACAAAAAAAAATATCATCAATAATTATATAATTAATAATAATAAATGTTTGCTTTCATTAAATATTATTTTGAAAATTTACTCCTAATATTTGTGGAACATGGTAGTAGTTATGAATGCTCCTTACTCATAACTAATTGAATTAACAAATCATGAAAAAATAGGATGGCATGGCAAAATAAACATTATATAAAAAAAAAATGTCAAAAAAATAATAATCGAAAGGTCAAACATTGACTCTCAAAATTGCATTTTATGAAAATATAATTTTCTAGTTATTACTTTGGTTTATAAGTAATTTTTGTGTAAAAAGGTATTATTATATTCTTGCCTGTAGATTTTCTATTTTTTCTCAGAAATAACAAAATTAACAAACTCGTGAAGAGAACAAAAACGTTATCAATAAATTAAGTTTACAAGATATATAAGTAAGGTTAACCAATTATTAACGGTAATGGAAATATATTGATTTGAAAACTTCAAATCGCTCTCCTGAAAAATAGGCTTTTTTGAGTTAATACCCTGTTCATCTGAACCGACGATATACAAAAATACGTAATATCATTGCTTCATATTCTCAAACATTTGTCTGCTCAATAACGTAAATAACGGAATGAATATTGTTGAAACGTCAAAATGAAATCCATTCCTAGTTTAAACGTGTTAGGTACGCAATTATGCCTCTGGTCGATATTTCGCCCTTGAAAATCGAAATTCGATTTATCAATTTGCTAACAACTAAATCGCGGTGTAAGAGTCAGATGAACGTATCTACATTTTCTCAATTTTACAGGAATGCTAGAATTCTGTGAAAATTTACCTCTTCAAGCTTTCCCAGCTTTTTATGAGAAAATTTTCTTCATTCAATCGTATTTTTTCTTATAAAAACCTGGTAAAACCTGAAGAGGTGAGGTGTGGCGAGGAGAGGATTTTCACAGAATTTTAACTCTCCTGTAAAATTGAGAAAATGTAGATACTTACGTTCTTCTGACTCTTATACCGCGAAATGTATTCACGTATAAAGTATTTCACAAAATTGATTAGGTACATAAAACAGTTTTGTAATGGTATATCAGTGCTTAATGTCCAAATTTTTCAGAAACAAGAGTATGTCCACTCTCATCATCATAGTCATTTCAGCCGAAAGACGTCCATTGCTGGTCATAAGCTTCCCCCAAAGGGGGATTTTTGCTATAGGTAATCGCCACGCTCGCTTGGCAGGTGGGTTGGCGATCGCAGTATGGTGCTAAGATACATAGACAACACTGAATGGGCTCTAGAGTAAGTCTCTTAGGCAGTCAGACCAGTCTACAATACTGAACACGATGAAAGATCGATTGTCTTGGCCTTTTTGTTTTCCATTATTGGATTTTTATTGTAAAAAACGAACTTGAAAAGCAAATAGATTTTTGGGAATTAGTTCTTTTAACCCTCGATTTTTTGTGAATTGTTTCCTCAGATTTCAATTCCAATCCATGTTTTTCCGACAGAATCATCATCATATACATATTGTAGTCTTTGATCCCTATAGCGTTGCTCATGAGTAGCGCCCCGGATCGCAGGGCTTTGAATAACGTAAAAAATTTGGTATCGTTACTTTCATCGGCCGAAGATAACGTTATTAGTAGAGGTCACGTTATACTTGGTAACGATACTTGGCATACGTTTTACCGGTAACTGAGTACCGTTAAATTTTTATTTATTTTCTTTCGTCTACATTAATGAAGTTGCATTTGCATCGTTTGATTGGCGATGTTGCCGTAGAGCGCCGCCGCCCCTGGGGCGTGCCGTTTAGGTTGCGCGGGTTGACAACAACGCATTAAGTAACGATAAAAGTATCGATACTAGTAACGTTAATGGTAACGTGTTTTTATAGATTCGATACCAAAGAATCGTTACCCGTGTTACCGTTAAAAAATTAACTTTATGAAAATAACGTTACTTAACGATACTTATAGCACAGTCTATAAATCATACAGTCGTCGGACGAAGACGTCTAGACAGGGCAATCGTGCGGGGCGTGAGGGGCGAGACGGGGTAAGGGCGCTCCCGAGCTGCATACGCTAGAGTTGTTAGTAATTCGGGAGAAAATTTTCAGGGCTATCGTGTGTCAGTTTATTTTTGTTTTAATTAATTAAAAATAATTTTATTAAAATGGTGCATACGACGTGTGCTGTGAAGGATTGCAAGTCGTCATCTTTTATTAATAAAGAATTGCGATTTCATCAATTGCCGCGCATGGATGCAAGGTAAACAAATAAATAAAATATTGTTTATTTCATAGAAAGCCAACATGGCGGCGCAACGTGTAGCTGCTCTGATATTTATTTATTGTGCGGCGGCCAAGATGGCGCCGACGAAAATATGCAAATTTTTCGTCATGGGTGTCATTTTCAAGATATGCGAAATCCCTACGAATAAAAACCGGCCAAGTGCGAGTCGGACTCGCGCAACGAGGGTTCCGTACAAAACTGTATTTTCTCAGCTTTATTTGATATGAGTTTCAACTTGATATCTTTATGCGTGCATGAGGAAAAGGGAAATAAGTTTATAATTATTAAAAATATTTTTATTATATGATGTAACTAAAAATTTACGGTTTTCGCAATTTTTCCTTTATCTGTGCTATAAGACGTTGCTTCGTACCAAATTTCAAAATCCTAGATCGACTGGAAGTACCCTTTAGGTTTTGATTCCCTTGCGAGTTTCGAAAATTTGCGGAAATTTGCGGCATAAACGGCTATATCTTTTGATTGCGTTAGCTTAGAAGTTTGATTTTTTCACAGCTCCAAGGGACAGTAGACTTTAGTATCTATATATATAAAATTCAAAGTCCTGAGTGAGTGACTGACTGACTGACTGACTGACTGATATATCAACGCACAGCCTAAACCGCTGGTTGTAGAGACATGAAATTTGGAGGGTGTGTTCTTTGTGAAGAGTATGTATCCACTAAGAAAGGATTTTTTGAAATTCCATTCCTAAGAGGGTGAATTGGGGGGTTGAATTTTCACGCGGGCGAAGCCGCTGGCGGAAGCTAGTTTGATATAAATTTCAGCTTCATACCTCCACGCGTTCCTGAGAAAAAGAGTCTTGACAGACGGACGGACAACAAAGTGATCCTATAAGGGTTCCGCTTTTTCCTTTTGAGGTGCGGAACCCTAAAAATGAGGTCAAGTGTCTTTCGCGGAAATGTCTATCGTGCAAGTGTACCTGACCCAGGATGGAGGACATTATTTGAAAAAAAAATATATAGTTTGCGTGTCAATTTTGTGATTTCTTGGGGTGAAGATTATGAAAATAACATCAATTTTCAAATCCAAGATGGCAGATATTTCTCTTAATGAAATTTAATTTAGAGAAATATCCGCCATCTTGGATTGTGACATATGTTTGTCTCAACCTCAATCTAGAATTGTATATTTTTGCGTGTCAGACCATAGACGAAGCACATTAATATAATAGTTCCTGTATTACAAATTTCAGATGCAAATTATGGTTAGAAGCTTGTAGAAGACCTGATTTATTTGGAAGAACTTTCGAAAGTCTAAAGAATACATACGTTTGCAGTTTGCATTTTGAAAAGGATATGTATGGGAAGAAATCACTCAAGAAAACAGCTACCTATACCAACGTTACTTTTACCAAATAATGATTCGATCCATACACAAACCGATCCTAAGATAAAAAATTTAGGTGATGTTACATTGTCTCTTCCCAATGAATGCCGTATTTTAAAACCAAAAATAGCAGAGAGAAACCATGAATTACCAGGTCCTTCATCATATATTGCAGAACACACTGACAGTAAACAATCTAAAGATATGGATTGTACTTCCCAGACACCAGCACGATTGAATGACCATACTCCTCGAAAAAGGAAACTCAGAAAAGAGTTGCTCAAAACAAAGAAAAAGTTAAAATATACCGCTGAAAAATATGAAGATGTTACCGAGATTCAGTTTTTAAAAAGCTGTGATAGATTTTTGTCTCCACAGTTAAGCGCGATTGTAAAGGCGCAAATGTGTTTAAAACCACACTGTAAAAACAACAGATATAGCAGAGAATTTAAATTGTTTTGCTTAAATATGTTTTACACAAGCCCGCTCGCTTATCGATTTTTATCGAAGACTATTTGTTTGCCGTCTAAATCAACTTTGGCTAAGATGTACCTGCCTATGATGCAAACCAAACTTAACAAACAAATGTGGGATGTTTTATCAGCTACAATCAAGCATATGTCACCATCTCAAAAAGAATGTGTGCTTTGTATGGATGAGATGAGTTTGAAATTAAATTTATCCTTCAACACCAAGGAAGATAAAATAGTAGGCCTTCATGAAGTAGATGGGCAACAACAACCAGTTGCTGCAGGGTATGCTTTTACCTTAATGCTTCGAGGTATAACATCCGAGTGGAAACAACCTATTGGCTTTTCTTTTATCTCCAGCAGTAAAATTGATGATCAATTAAAATCATGGATAGTTACTAATGTGAAACGTCTTTTACTGCTTGGATTTAAGATACGAGCTTTCGTATCAGATCTAGGATCTGATTTTTTGGCATTTTCAAAAACATTAGGAATCTCTAAGGAAAATTCATTTTTTGAGATTGATGGGCACAGAATTTACTACATATTTGATGTTCCTCACTTAATGAAATGTGTGAGAAATAATTTAATGAATTATGATTTTGAGTTTGATGGCAAAACTGCTCGGTGGGAGGACATAATAAACATGTATGAAAAAGATAAAATTAAACATATGCGATCAGCTCCTCGTCTTACAGATTCACATATACAGCCAAATAGTTTTCAAAAACAAAAAGTTCGATTTGCCGTTCAAGTTTTTAGCAATTCTGTGGTAGCAGCTTTGAAAAATTACCAATCAGCCGATTCTCTACAAGTTGCTAATGGCACAATATATTTAATTGAAACAATGAATAACCTCTTTGATTTACTGAATTCAAGTAACATTTACTCGCCAAAACCCTACAATAAACCTTATCGGGGTACTGCTGCCCAAGAAGAATTACTTGATAAATCTCAGCATCTATTTAATAGCATGAAAGTTAAAAATAAAGTTCGTGATGTTACCAATATCATAAAATTCATCAATGCTTTCAACGTAACAATTAATTCATTTCGGCAGTTATATAACGATATGAAGTCTCAGGGATACGAATACATACTCACTAGAAGAATTAACAATGATTGCCTGGAAAATTTATTTGGGCTCGTGAGGCAGGCTGGCGGAAATTGTCGGGAACCCACTTGCATACAATACACCATGGCATTCCGAAAAATTTTTCTATGTCAAATTCTAAATTTGTCGGATGCTACAAACTGTACCGAAGACTTCGACAGCATACTGACACAGTTTGTAGAATTTACCAAAAATACACCTCAGCCTCAAGTTTCTATCCAGGATCCACCTCAAACACAGAATAAAGAAATTCTTGGAAGCACTTACGACATTCCGGAAAAAAATGCGTTCTTCTATATCTGCGGTTATTTGTTGCGAAGGTGTGTTGAAAGACATCGATGCCTGTCGATAGTTAATTATGCCTCATCATATGCAGACGAAGCAAATGAGAATAATTTATACATTCGTCAGAGAGCTTATAATAATAACCGTGATCGCTTCGGCGGACTACAAGTCCCTCCGGATGATTTTGTGGATTACATTCATAGCCTTGAAACAAAATTCATGGCAATTTTTAGTTTTACTGGAACCAACATTGGGCTTCAGTTGTTTGAGCATTTGAGTCAAATAGAATTTAACACCAAACCATGTTCATGCTTCCCAAAAATTTTTTTGACAAAATTATATATTAGGATGAGGATTTTTTACATAATTAAATTCAACAACAGGAATTTCAAATCCAGTAAGTCTAAAAACCGAAAATATTTGTCAGTCGCCCATTTATAAAGATACACTATTTATAAACATACTACAGTTACAGTTTCTAAAATTAACAGCTGGTTCACAAATAAAAATAGAATAAAAAACTTTTTAAGCTAAACGGTTTTAAAATGTAACATAAAATCGTTAAGCGTGTGAAATTTCTATCACGTCAATAGCTACATCACACGCCCAACGATTTTATTTTTGTGCCTAGGACCTACTGATTATTTTTTAGCTTTAAGTACATTGTCTATGTCATTTTAATCTTTATTTTCATTAAACTCTATTTTACTAATCAAGCCCTTTCATTTGATACTTATATTGAGCAAGTAGTGATAAAATATGTAATCGGCCATTTTGTAATGGCGTCCATCTTGGATTTAAAATGATACCGAATTTGTTAAATTATACTAATACTAAACAAATTTCAGATAAATCCGTCAACAGGAAGGGGGTCAAATTTAAATTACTTGATTTGACCCAAACAAATAAATAAACAAACAGCTAAATAAAACTGTTTAAAAAAGGGTATTTTTGCTAATTGTTAATTATTGTTAATAATAATGTTGATCTAAAATAAATTTAAAAAAAGTTTACTTGAGACAACCCTAGCTGTTGCGACAATGCCTACACGTTGTCGGCATTTACAAGGAGATCAAAGGCGTCGTCCTACTCGTACGTCCCCTACTCTACGTCGTCGTATGTTTTTATGCTGTGCATAGAGTATGAATTTGGTAACGTTACCAAGCCCTGCCGGATCGTACCTTAGTGTTGCCACTTAACAAGGGTGCGTTCCTGACAAACTTACAAAAACTTAAATTACAAACGACGACGCATAATCCAAGGTGCGTTGACAAATGCACAATACGTGACGCCACAAACACCTCCTTCAAAAATGAAACATTATATTAAACCTTTGTATTAATTGCTGATTATTCAGCTGTTAAAAATGTATCAACAACAAGGAGTTAAATAAATAAAGGCATTCGGCAATATTGAAATCGATATCTTTGTGCCGTCACGTTACGCGTCATCACAACACAGAACTTCGTACTCGAACAGTTGTATCGACATACCGCTAGATGGCGCTTGCGCTGAGAGTTAACAAACTTCATGAATCAAGGTAGAGAAGATAAAGCCAAGGCCGATCCGCAATTATGAATTACTTAAACATTGGTTTTAATAGTGAAACCTTATTTCATAAACCGGAAATGTTTCACTTATCAAAATCCAAAGTAATTGAGAGTCTTCTCTGGGATCGTAGGTGCATAGGTAATTGTTTGCAGGTAAGCAGTGGTGCAGTGCATTGCCCCGTCATCTGATTACTGCAAGAATTAACAGTGACACACTCTGCAACCAACGTAACAATTTAATTCCATTGAAGTGGGAATTCATGATTAGACTGTATGATTCATTACGAGTGCTCAAACTTTATTATGTAACTAACAAGTTTCATTCTCACGATTCGAAGCTTAAAGGAGGTAGATACCTAACTTACCTATCAGACGACAAACAGTACCTAACTACTTCAGTCAGGCTACTTCACATCCAAAACTAAGTAGGTAACCTAACTATAATAAATATCACGCGAGAAAGTAACGCAAGGCCGCTCACTTTATTGTCTCAATTCGTTGACGAAAAGAATACCAAACCAACCACATTCATAAGTAATTGTCAACTAGAACTGACTAATAAGTACCATCTACATAACGCACATAATTATGTATGTATAATTCTCTAGATGAGTAATACATTACATTCATGCATAAGTAATTAGATGCCTATTTATAACACTATAAACTAGAAAATAACTCTTGTCTGTCTGTTTAAATCCGTTACCTTTTCACGCTTTAACTGCTGACCTTATCAGATAGACCACGGCCTGGACATGGGATCATTTTTATCTAGCAGGTAATTAGTTAGTAATACCCAAAGGTTTAGATAGAGATTTCCCTACTTAATATAGTACATCCACATTACGCCAGTTAAGTCCCATGGGCGACAAATCCAGACTCTGCGCTGCAAATGAGAAATAACTGAAAAACACAATCACACTGCCCTACTCGGGAATCGAACCCAAGACCTCATGCTCAGCAGTATCGCTTACGACCACTAGATTAACGAAGTAGGTGGGACATTTTAATTTTCGACCTGCACACGGGCGTGAGTGTCGTCAGAGGCGATTAAGCTGCCAGGGTCGCGAGATTGTTCGAAAGAGATACCGTGACCCTGGCACATGGGCAACTGAAGGAACACGGGTGGGGTTTAGTCAGTAAAAGTCTGACACGCCCTCCCGCTCCGCCTAGAGCGGGAGAAGTCATTTGATGATTTCCCACCCAGAAAAAAAAAAAAAAAGGCGATTAAGGGATTTTTTCTACAGAATGAACAGCAGCGTTCTCTATGCATTATACCATCATACTGTGATTGCCAACCCGCCTGCAAAGCATGGTGATTACGGCAAACCCCCGAAATTGGGGGAGGCTTAAGTCCAGCAGTGGACGTGGACGTCTTTCGGCTGAAATGATAATGATGACTAGTGTTGCCCAAATGCAAGAACAAGACGAGACTTAGCCAGTCTTGGTCTTGGTCTTGCGCCAATACACCTGGTCTTGGTCTTGGTCTTGGTCTTGCGCTCCCAGTCTTGGTCTTGGTCTTGGTCTTGCAGCAAGAGTCTTGCAAGTCTTGCAATTACCTATTAGTCTATTACTATTTATTAAAGTTTACTTTAAATCTTAGAAAAACGTATTAGAATTGGAACATTGTGAGCTTGAATTAACATAGCCATAGTAAAGATCAAGCAGATTAATAAATAACTGAAGATTTGATATAATATATTGATTTAATACAAAACTCTTATCGCAGGCTTTTTATTTTATTAGTAGGTAAGTACCTACGCTTTTTATATTATTTTATTAGTTTTGTAGAATTTTTTTACACGTTTCAAGTATATTTAAAAGTGGCTACAATATTTATTAAACGGGTGATATTTGAACACTTTTTTGCTATTTTTTCTTGTAAAAACTTAAGAAATATAATGACTAAATGTACTAAGTAATTAGTTTAAAACCATATAAGTAATCAATATTATAATATACCGGTTGACATTTTTTACCGTCTCGACCTTCATATGGTGTGTTGTGTAACTAGAATAGAAGGCAGGAAGGCCTTCAGATTCATCGTAGGTGACTAAAGGAGCGCGGGACGTGGGTGGACAGGGATGCGTGTGCGGCTCGTGCGCCTGCGAAAGATCCACGAGGCCGCCTATCGGCCGGCTTCAAAGGGTAGGACCGCGCTCCGAAATCAATGATACATGCCGCGCATTGAGTAGGGTGCGTATGATTTGAGTTTCGATAGATTTTAATTATTTTTTTTGTTTTTTTTTCCAAATTTCTGTTTTTGTTGTTCTAGTATGAAAATGTTACTTTAAATGTGTAGTATTTATTGCTAGATCAGTTTAATTACATGTTATTCAAAAATAAAAATAATAAAAAATTCTATGCCAAAAGCTTCTATTCCGTTCACCTATTACCCCCATTTTTTTTCAAGACGCTAAAAAAAGTCACCCAGTATACTTACTAGAATGAATTAATATGACATCTACTACCTATCCTTACCATTTTATCCTAATCATAATACTACTTGCGTGATCAGTATAATGTATTCATTTTCATTCTAAGCACTCTGAAACTTATTTATTCTTTGGAACACCTGTAGGTACTCTTAAAAAAATTCGAAATTATTTTGCATGAGTATACCTACGCCCTATGGCGGCAATCAAATAGTGTCACAAATGTTATGATTTCGGCGTGGCGGCAACGATTGTTTTAGATTTCAAAAGAATGCGCGTGTATCATAACCATGTACTTCCGAAAAGCGGCAAATTTCTTTGAGAAGTAAGTACAAAACCTTTGATGCCGCATTATCAAAGTGCCGATGGTTAAAACATAACTATGCATGCACTCAGTTTGATTTTAATAGATATTTTTTTATTCGTTATGTTTATGGTATTAGTCGTAATGCGCATAGGTCCAGTTTTTCATATTCTTTGATACAGTTTTTTGCGTCTCATAGAATTCCTAAGCGTACCTACCTATACACCGAACTGTTACACCTAACTACTCAGTGAAATAGCGCTAAGTCCTAGCTGCAAGACGCAAGAGTCTTGCAGGCTATGTCTTGTTCTTGCTCAAGTCTTGCACGGTCAGTCTTGGTCTTGGTCTTGCTAAAAATACGCGGTCTTGTTCTTGGTCTTGGTCTTGCAAAAACGCAAGAACAAGACCAAGACTGCAAGACCAAGACTGAATTTGGGCAACACTAATGATGACACGGGCGAAGTCGCGGGCATAAAACTTTTGCCCACGGCGTACTTAGCTTAAGGTGTCTTCAGACAGCGGGCGCGACGCGGCGGGACCGGGCGGCGACGCGACGCCGACGCTGAGTAGTTGTAATGTACTAGATAGTATGGACGACTTCACACAGAGCGCTCGGCGCGACGCGCCACGCCGCCGCCGCGCCGAGTCGGAATACAACTCAGAGGCCGGCGTGCCGCGAGCGGGGCGCGAGCGCAGCGTCGGCAGGACGGCGATAAAAATATTGTCATGTGTAGAACCTATACCTACATATTATATCGCACGATCTATTCCACTCGTTGGACGCAATTAATGACGATGTTCAAGAGTTTGATAACCAAAGACATCTTTGTTGATAACCATTACAACACTTGTTTCGTGGTTCCATTCTTTTTAACCGACTTCAAAAAGGAGGTGGTTCTCAATTCGGATGTTTATATTTTTTTTTTTTTTTATGTATGTTCGGCCATAACTCCGTCATATGTAAACGGATTTGCAAAATTCTTTTTTTATTTGAAAGGGGTTTATTCCGAAATGGTCCCATATAAATTTCATATAGATCTGATGATGAATTCCAGAGATAGACACCGGAACTCTTTTAAAAATGATAGCAAATCAACCGCGATTTCTGCAATCGCATACATATGCATTGTTTGTTTGGAATTAGTGCGGGGTGGATACCACAACTAAAAATTTAAAAATAAAAACTTTTTTACAAAAAAAAACAACCGACTTCCTTAAAAACACTACAAAGTGAAAAATAACTTTAATTTCGGAAGTCGGTGGCAAAAAAACCATAAATACAGATCCTAAGACACCTACTTCCGAAATTAAAGTTATTTTTCACTTTGTAGTGTTTTTAAGGAAGTCGGTTGTTTTTTTTTTGTAAAAAAGTTTTTTTGTTAAGCACAGTTGCGTCTCTTCACTTTTAAGGTAAATACAAGACTGCACAAAAAAGGTGTCGTAGGTACCTATCTTTATCTAAAAATATAGTGTGCGCCTATTGCCATTAAACTAAGTATCAAGGAACAAATCTAAACAGTACGCGAGCGCGTTAAAACAAAACGAAAACTAGCAATTTAACCGACCTGGGAATTGACCCCTAGAAACGCTCATAAGTGACTAGAGACTCACCACTCTACATGTCTACTACCTGAGTTTATTGGATGATGTGAAACGCAGCGGTAGGGTAGAGCCATCAGTAAAAGTCTGACACGCCCTCCCGCTCCGCCCAGAGCCGAGAAGTCATTTGATGATTTCTCACCCAAAAAAAAGAGCCTTAGAAATCTAGACATCTAGACAAATAAATAAAATTGGAGTGTCTGTTTTTAATATTAAAATTACCGCTTTTTACTAAGTGTATATGGATGTATACACGGTACATTTACCAAAACAATTTTATTTTTTTAAATTTTCTTTTGTCTGTCAGACAGACGTCTGTTTGTTCTGGCTAATCTCTTAGATCTTACGAAAAAAAAACGAATAAAAAACTTTTTTGTGAAATACCACGCGGACGAAGTCGCGGGTAATCGTGTATAATATGACAAAGTTAACTTCTCAACATTATATTCATTGTTTATTCTCTGTTTATTAGAAGCAAGCAACATTTTTTTTTTACAATTTCTATTTTCACCAAGCAAAACGAAAGTTGTCGCAACATTGAAAAAGGTGGCGCTGTTTTTATGTAATTTTGAGCAACTGCCATAAGATGGCGCTGTCACACATTTTTTAGTCGTGGTGATTCGTATAAAAAATCATAGATGGCGCTAACGTAGATTTCTATTAAAGGTTCTTTTTATAATTTATTTATTTTATTTTAATAGTTTATTGCAATAGTTGGGATTTGTTGGGTAATTTTTTATAATAAAAGAATATAACGCGTAGTTTCTCAATAATAATCTAGACAAATAAATAAAATTGGAGTGTCTGTTTGTAATATTAAAATAACCGGTTTTTACTAAGTGTATATGGATGTATACACGGTTAATATACCAACACAACATTTTTTTCATTTTTTGTCTGTCTGTTTGTTCCGGCTAATCTCTGAAATGGCTGGACCGATTTTGACGGGACTTTAACTGGCAGATAGCTGATGTAACAAGGAGTAACTTAGGCTACTTCTATTTTAGAAAAAAAAAATAGAATATCACGAAAAAAAAAACGAACGAAAAACTTTTTTGTTAGTCGCGGGTCACCTATATAACTTGGATTAATGCATTCTTAATACATTAACCGGGGTACGATCCTCTTGCGATAATTTCCGACATCCACGCGGGCGAAGCCGCAGGCAAAAGCTAGTATATATAAAATATATCTTT
Organism: Aporophyla nigra; assembly: GCA_947507805.1. Lineage (NCBI taxonomy): Eukaryota > Metazoa > Arthropoda > Insecta > Lepidoptera > Noctuidae > Aporophyla > Aporophyla nigra. The sequence continues at coordinate 3,485,379 of OX382293.1, read as the reverse complement.
GGCTGTGTCATGGCTTAATCAAATTAAAACTACACAGCTAATGATATTTCTCTTTTTCCTTGTAACTTTCGTAGCTTCAGTTTAGATGGGTCACTCTCATGGTTAAAATTGAAACACCAACATTATAAAATAATAAAAGTATTATATTTATAAAATACCCAGGTACAACATAAAAATACAATATACAATGCAATCTTTCTAAAGTCCGTACCTAACGTATAAATAAAACTCTTTTATTACTATCTTTTAAAAAACGGTGCAGTGGAGGAAAACTCCGTGAGGAAAGTGGCATATCCATATCCTACAAAATTGTCATGACATGTGACGTCTACCAACCCGACTTGGGCCCGCGTGGTGGATTACGGCCGACTAGCGACTCCCTCTGTCTCTTATTGAATGATTATGTTATGTTAGAATTTCACAGGCCACCCTGGAGCTTTCACTTTAACATAAGTAATTATAGCATTTACATTGCTCGCAATAAATGTGTGTGGATCACGCAATTTTCTTGTAAATACTTATTTAAAGATCTACTAAGCCGAAGTGAAGAGCTGGAGGAAAAAGAAAAAGCAATAATAATCTGCCTACCTACTAGTGAGACTTCTAACACGGTAATAATTTGCTTCTAACGCCTGCTTATATCTCGTGGACTATGATAAAAGCCAGTAGGTATGTAAGGACGTGCGTACTAGGTAATTTAACGAATTTCTTTGTTAGCCACAAAGATTAAAGAAAACAAATAAGCGAACACTTTGTCATTTCAGCCAAAAGACGTCTACTGCTGGACATCTAGGCCTGTCCTAATTTGGAGGGGTTTGCCCAGGTTTGCCATCACCACGCTAACGCCACGCGGATGGCGATCGCAGAAAAACATAGAGAAAAAAAATGCATAGAGAATGCTGCTGCCCATTCTCTACTAAGTCCCTTAGTAGCCTTTTACGACACCCACACACACAGCGAACACTTAGTATAATATATGCAATGATATTTTAATAAAATCATTGTCTATCTATGCAAACCACTAAAACGCTGTGAAACTGTCAATGTCCTCATGGTAAGTGTTTTACGGAAGATAAATTGGCATCGACTGGTGGATGATGACAATTTGAGAAAACAAATATGAAGAGAGAGGGACACTACAATCCGTTCGCAGTAATTTTCCTCTGACAACAGTACAAGCAGCCACTCAACAGCAACCATAACGAAAAGACTTTAGAGATCTCTGCGATATTAAAGATTTGCTAGTGGTAGCAACTCAAAAGCAACCGTCGTAACGAGAAAAAAGTTCATCATCTGCGTAGCCTTTTCTCAACTATGTTGGGGTCGGCTCCCAGTCTAACCGGATGCAGCTGAGTACCAGTATTTTTCATGGAGCGACTGCCTATCGGACCTCCACAACCCAGTTACTGGGTAATACGATACCCCTTGGTAAGACTGGTTGTCAGACTTTCCCCGGAACGTTACGGACTTGACCCGTAACGACTGTCTAAGATCTACGAAAGACAGCCGGGACCAACGACTTAACGTGCTTTCTGAGGCACGGAAGGGTCTTGGTATGTAAAGATGGTGACCCATCCAAGGACCAACCGCGGCAAGCGTAGCTTAACCTTAACGATTGACCCGTGCGGTTGTTATAAATTAGCCACAAGCCCTTCGAGAGAAAAACGATTACTTTTACATTTACAGTGACGCAAAATCAGAGGTAAAATAAAATGTTGACAGATCGTACCATGATATTTTGGCGCCTAAATGACTGACAGTAGTCCGTCATTGTAAATGTGCAATTGGAAACGAATGAAAGTTAACAGAACAACATGGCGGCGCTAGTTCCAATTTTGGCCACGCGACAAAATAGGCTTGTATCGCTGAGGGTACGCCATTCACCGATACGATTGGAAAACTATGAATTCTTTATATGTATGTATTTAAAAAGACAAGGTGTATCATATGAAAGAATATGTATATTTTAAACCTCTCTAGTGTGTTACGCAATTAGTGTGCTTCCTGCACACTAATTGCGTAACACACTATCAATCACAATCTGAATCATTTTAAAGGATATTGCTAATCCATTGCTTCTTATGTTCGCAAAATTTGTCAGCTCAACAACGTAAATAACGCAACAAATATTGTTAAATTGTCAAAATGAAAGCCATTGCTACTGTTAGTGAGTTACGTAATTATCCATATGGTTAGTGATTTGATATTTAACTCATGAATCATCTTACAAATTCCCTTAACCATAAATAATAATATGCGTGCGTGCAAATAAACAAGTCGTATTCAAAAACATCATTAAATTAATAAACTTTAACAAACTCAACAGCATGACTAAGAAATCAATTATTATTATTACTATGGACATTAAATTATGTACTTTTGTTTAGGTATTAATTGGAGATATTATTTATTAAACATAGAGTACAACAATGTAGGCTAAAGACAAATAATCAAACTCGGCCTAGCTGTTTATCTATGTAGTATAAACAAAGCGAATAACTCGTCCATGTACCTATGCCGAGGTAAATAGATTAATCCATATACAACACGGCACCGATATACGCACTACCGTGTTGCGTGATATACAGTATGTTATATAGAGGTATCTCTATAAGTCGACGTTATGACGATACTCCACCATCCATTGATGCTTTCGTTCAAGTTGGTTAATAAGAAGTCTTTAATAAACTGATGATGTTCGTGGAAAATCCGTCAACATTGGCAGAAGCCCAACCCACTAAAATGATGACCTCAGCAAAGATGCATGTCATACTGTACCTATCGACTATGACGCTATTTCCAGCTGCGGAGATTGCCGGAACAGTCTCCAGCATAAATAAACAATAAAGTATAGGTAAGGCCAATATAAAATGAGCGTTCAGTAAAATATCGTTTATCTCCGCTTTTGTGAACGTCATTATAATGTAAACACGCAATTGTCTTCTCGCATAGTCCACACGGCGACATAAATATCAAGTTATACTTTCCTATTTTAGCTGAGCTCGCATGGTATTGACTTTTCGTACAATGAGAAGTCAGGTTATACTGGAATTGTATAGCTTGGTAGTTGATAGTCGCCGTTCTACGCGGAAGTTTAATTTTTCAGTTGTACTTGTAAATTCGTTTTCAAACGCTGAAATGGCTTAGTTAGGTACCTTACCTTTCCAACTTTCGTCTTTAAGAGCAAAAATATGAGTTTCGCAATGCATAATATGGTACAACATGGTAAAGAAAATGTTACTTTGTTTCCTATGGAGACACTGATCTTTAGGAGTCAACGAACTGATTTAGATAACGAGTCTAGCCAAAGTCTGGCCGAGTCTTCTTTGACTTTGGGTTTATAAGTGCTAGACAGTTCATCTACATCTACATCCGTTTCTTTCGAAATAGACTAGTCTAACGAATGTTAAGGAATATTAATTAACTACTAAAAGAAAATAAAGTAACAAAACAAGTGGAATCACGAAGTAAATGTAGAGTGGAATCTTCAAAAGAGTACGATAACTGATAACTCGAAACTTTTATAGATGTGGAGTTATGGACACAACCACGGAATAAAGAAATTCTTTGTTCTGTGGGCACAACATAGAGTTTAACACCGAAGTTTGGGTGGGGCGTTGCTAATAAAGGGGTGCAGTTAAAAGAAGCAAGCTAAATAAAAACAAGTCTGTAGTCTAGCTGTATGACTGACTGATCAGTGCTTATGTATGGACGAATGACCTCACACAGAATACTTCCACTCCAATAGGGATGGCGCTTCTGATAACATCAGTTTATGGTCCGCGTATTATCGGTACAACACCAGGGCCTCAAGTCTGCTATTTTTTATAAATTCGTCATTCCAACACGATCCCATTGTCATTTTGCTAAAAGTTCGTAATCTGCTAAATTCATAATGGTGGATCATTGGTCGGTCAGTGGTCTCGTAATAGAATCGTGGTATAATGACATTGTCGTATTGCCATTATTATGAAACCCGTTAGTAGAAATGATTTTCGAAAAACTACTACTAAATTTGAACATTTAATCATGCCAAATTTCATTTATATATATTTTTACATATTATTTATTAGTGTTTTAAACAATCTGAAGTAGTAAGAAGTTCGTAAATAGCAAAAACATTGCATTTACATGTATAACGCGGATAAATGTGAAAATAGACAACTCAATAATATTTTATCTGTTTAGCTGTCAAAGTCAAAGGTGACATTACTGCTTACCGACGTTAATCTGTTTTAATTCTAGCGGCCGGTGTTTTGTTAGTTAATTATGTATTAAATATACAAAATGGTTCTAATTGAACAAATTTCGGCTCTAATTGATTAATAAAAAATATAACATTAATCAACCTATTTCGTGTTTATAGCTATAGAATAATAAATCAATGTCAAATTCAGTTTTGCTATCGCTTCGACGCGGTCTGGCCATAAGGGGAATGAGTTCTTCAATTAACCCCCTTACTCCTTTCCAAGGCGAAACGTTTTTACAAATTCCGCTTCGGGAATATCAATAAAGGGGTTTGTACTCATTCTCGTCAAGCGACGGGTTTGACGACGTCTTTTGCATTCCGCCCATCTTCTTTCCCTAGCATCCACTGCGTTGGCTAGCTCGAGAATATTTGCTCGTAGTGAATACATTTCTCCATTCAATATTCACACAAACACGTTAGCTAGCAAACACTTATGTTGAAAACCGAGCTATTACAAGCAATGACTGCACAATGACGGTCCAATGGTAGGTCACTGATCAAAGAAACTGTCAAAGTTTTAGCAGATTACCGCCTGAGTCAGTCATTAATTTGTCATTATGTACGAGATTACCATTCTAAGCCATTTCTTTCAATGGAGTGTCAGTGGTTGACCATTGGAAAGTCATAATGACACCATTATATTAGTAGATTACTAAACTTGTCAAAATCAACAATTATGAAATCAATGATAGACCATTTTGACACTATTGTAATAGCAGACTTGAGGCCCTGAATATATGCGATAATGGAAATAACAAATAGCGTGATAATTTTAGTACACTGGAGTCGTATTTAGCATTAATTTGACTGTAGCGTTAAAACCCATTGCTATCGTCCAAAAGGATAGGTATTTTTGTCAGCTCTTATCTAGTTATATTTAGATATATCGGTAGGTACCAACATTAGCGTGTGTACCTGTCGTTCATATAATTGTTGGTATCTAATCCATCTGAACTGAACATGCGATTAGAAAATGTATTTCTAAAGAACTAAGGACTATGTTAGGACTTGACCGAATGGATTACATCATCATCATTGATTACTTGGTTAGGCTATAAAAAAGTGAAGTGAAGGAGACACCACATTTGCTGGTGGTTGATTCATTCAGCGGAAGTCGGTGCCTGCTTAGGTAAAACGTAGGCAAAGGCGATCAAGAACGTCATTTAGTACCAACTTTCAGACTATTTTCGAAACTCGATAAAGGATTACGTGTCGGCACAAATTGCTAAGTTTACTCACCTGTTATGATAAGTAGGTAGGTAATTCGTTTTGGGGCTGGTGCAGAAACGTGACTCGCTCATAACGATAACGAAATTGCTATCAATTCTATGAACTGGATTACTTATATTATAATTAGTTCGTTTTGAAGGCTAACTAGAAGACAAAAAACTCTTTTTATATGCGTTTTGAGCGAAATGTAAGTGGGCGCAGTGGCTATATAATTCAATTTGTATACTCGTGGAGCGGCTTTTTATTGAGACATTCACTAATCTCCAGTTCAATAACTCGGCTTTGTTAGCTAGCTCTACCAGACTGCCACCGTAAATATACCGATTTATTCAACCTAAAATTCACGAAAGGTTAAACGACTTTTAGAGTGAGACAGTTCTAGCTGCTTGCCTACAGGAAGAAATGAAAGATATGTAGGCATATATATTTCTAACGTGTCCACATGAATATGAAAACAAACACGAACAAGTTTAGATAATTTAAAACCAAACCCACTAAGTAAAAACTTGTCTTGTAAATGTCATTCCAGCTATGCATTAGGCAATCGAGTTTCATGGGAATTTATAGTATGTTGAAGATCAGATGTATTTTAATTTTTAATGCCATGGCCCTAGCAATTTATAAACGCTAATCTTAGTACAATCTTTTAACATGACGTACCTACCTAAATTAAATCAACATCAACTATCGATAAGAAAGAAAAAACAAACATTTCTAAGGTGTTTGCCTTAGAAATTGAGTGTGTTATATATTTAAATTGTTCTATAGGTTTGCTCATAAGGCCTAACTAGGTATTTAATTCTTTTAAAGTGGACTTGGTAATACTGAACGGTCTGGACAGTTCAGATAAATATTAGCTCTAGTTATCAGTGGATTTATTTAACTGGGTTACCTGTTACCTATGTTTATAAAGGGTCACGAGTTCACGACCTCGCAGGTCGATACTGCCGTGTCGGACTATCCCTAAGCCATTAGTCACTGAATACACGTTTTTTTTCATTCAAAAGCTTTAGATTATTGGTGAGGTAAAATTTATTATCTACTGTATTTTAATCTTGTCTATCTACATCCTCGGACTTAGCAAGTTTATTTAATACCAACGCCATTAGCTGATTAGTTCGCTTCATTGTGCGAAAATTGTCAGAAATAATAATATCTAACCTCTACTTTTGTTTTCTATGTGACGTCACTCAGGAAGCCATATTGCCTTACGGACGTCTCATCACTTGCCCTTGTAAAACAAACTCATGACATAAAACAACGCGGCTGATCTATGAATAGACTCGTCTAATTCTCGCAATAATGTGAAAACATTCGCAGGTTCATAGTTCACAGCTAAATAGCACATAACAATATGTGCTTACGATAAGCTAACACACTGATTTATTTTCAAGAAAATAGGCAAGGAACAAAAAGATATTTCATACTTCACACGGTCAACAAACCAAGCGAAAAGGGAGCAATAAGAGTATAACAGAGTTATGAACTAAATGGTTGTACTTCGTAGTGTCCCAAATGTTCCGCTCATATGTCTTAAGTAATTTGGATCATTTACAGCGTGACTAATGTCGGAGGATCGTTATCAACGAACCGTTAATGACAGTCGCAAGGCTTCAATACAGCCAATTAGTATCATGTGTAATGTGTTCACGTGCACTTGGTATGAGTAGCCCTGTTTTGATTCGAACGTGTCTGTCACGCACAATTATAATCATGGGCTATTCATGGACTTATCGGATCCTTCTCTGATAGGTACCTATAAAATAGATTCATCGAGCTTTTGTTTTAGCTGCCGTAGCTGCTAATTCCTTCGTCTACTAAACTAAATAGATGAATCTTGGGAATTATCAGTAATCGGACGATGGATAAAGAAACAAACTACCATAATATACATGGACGAAACATTGCGTCTGAAGCTAAGAAAGATATTAACAATACTACTGAATTTAGTTTATTATTGACCTTCCAATTGTATCACATCCAAGGTAAACTATACTACCTAATAGGTACCTAAGGAAAAACTACATTTCCTTACCGCTTAACAATAAGTAAAGAAATACGGTTTAAACACGTGCGCATAAGAGAATTCATAACCAATCAGATAATTATTTAAATAAACGCCTATGATCAAGAACTGACCAAAAAACCTTGACACACCGAATGTGCTCGGGACCACGTTGTATCACATTACGGACTGGGTGCTGTCTTCGTAGACTACGAACCGGTTTCTATTTCAAAATCGGTGTAACAAACTCGTACTTCTTCATTGCTGCTATAGAATGCGCGTTTATTAAAACTAGCACGAGCAACATGCGAAATTAATAAACAAGTCGAGGAGAATAATTTCCTCTGCGTAAATATGACTTTTCCAAGTGTGGAATTAAAGTTTTTCTTGGCACGATTCTTACATGCGGTCGTGGAACTTTTGGGTGTCTGCGTCCATGTCCAAGGACTTTTAAAATGTTAGTCAACATTTGCACGAAACAGTGAAACTATGGACGAACAAAAGGTGACTAAGTATTCGTTCTAAATACTGGCATTTAATGTAAATGTGTTCATAACACTATCGCTATAAAGAAGCGAATTACGTCAGAAAGAAGTCCAATTATAAGCTCTAATTGTTGCGCCTGTTTGGAAAATCGCATATTTTGTATGATTTATTACCAAGAAAATGGTATTGGTAATAATTTTGAAAAAACCGGCCAAGTGCGAGTCGAAGTCGCGCACCGAGGGTTCCGTACAAACCTGTAGGTATATAAGTAAAAGTTCACCCATCACGACAATCGAGTCGTAGTTCTGTTCTCTGTCTGTGTTTTGTTCTGTTTATTATATGATGTAACTAAAAATTTACGGTTTTCGCAATTTTTCCTTTATCTGTGCTATAAGACGTTGCTTCGTACCAAATTTCAAAATTCTAGATCGACTGGAAGTACCCTTTAGGTTTTGATTCCCTTGCGAGTTTCGAAAATTTGTGGAAATTTGCGGCATAAACGGCTATATCTTTTGATTACGTTAGCTTAGAAGTTTTATTTTTTTACAGCTCCAAGGGACAGTAGTCTTGAGTATTTGATATAAATTTCAGCTTGACATCTCCACGTGTTCCTGAGAAAAAGGGTCTTGACAGACGGACGGACAACAAAGTGATCCTATAAGGGTTCCGCTTTTTCCTTTTGAGGTGCGGAACCCTAAAAATGGAAATTGGAATGGAATACAAATTGTTGAGACAAGCAGCAAAGCTCTTGGAGTTTATATGCCTATTTTTAAACGCATTCTCAAGAGACACCTCGTTTTCGGTAAATACATAAAAATATGCAGTCACGAACAAAATGACATGTATAAAAATTGTTTTAGCAAAAGTGTTGTAATTTGCAATTTCAAAAAGCAAATCTTGAAAACCTATACTACTGACGCATAATTGATTGTTGTTTTTATTACAGATGTATGTATTATATATTTGTAGTATGTATTCTAGGCATTTCAGGGCAGTGTGTTTAAGGAAATTCAAAAATAGGTGTTACTTCAGTGTTTATTTGACAATGAGGATGTTATTTACCTAAAAAGAACACGAAAGATCTCGTTACAGTATGTACAAAAATAAAGCATAATTATTAACGTCTAATAAGTTACTAAGAATTAGGAAATATAAAAATGACAGCCATAAAACAATCACAAAATTAAGAGAGTTCTGATATCTTATGTTCTGGGTTCTGCCGAGTTGTCTTAGGCATAGCGGAAGAAGATTACGGGGAATCTAAGACACAATCGTTACTTTTGCCTCTACTAGGCGCATCCAATTAGGGATCAACATGTGATCCAAGATATAATCAAATATTAAATCCATTCCATTCATTACTCTAGTGTAAAGCTAACAACAAATACAGTGCTTGTAGAAGCGTGATCTACCACTCAAATCTTTATTCACGAAAGAAAAATCTTTTTGTAAAAAGTGATTCGTGTAAAGCAGTAAAAGATAAAATATTTATCATAATCGCTTGTGGGTCAATGGATTACTTAACTTTAGTTAACAAAACAAAACAATGAAAACTAAAATTAAGATCCGAACATAAGATTTCAGGCGACTACCTCTATACCTAGGTACTTCAATATATAAAAATATTGCATTGGTTATTTACATTGATACAAAATTCTAATCCTCTCCTGTATCGCAAACAACGATACCCAAACACGTATATCGTTTATCACTGATATGAGCGGACCGCAAGTTAAGGCAATTACTTGATAAGAAGACATTCGCTAATTACAAAATTATATATTTATTGGACCGGGGCTATAAGAGTGCGTCGTTACAGGTGACGAAGCACCATAATCCGGAGTCGTAGGTGATGAAGTAGGGGGGGAATCAATGGGTTTCGTCAGCGCGGGCGCCACATACTCTGGGAATCGAACACTAGATTCCTCCTGCAGTGGAGCAGGGGGCGTGCAACTCGGGAACGGACTTAGCAACAAAAACGTCCCGAAAGCAACTATCGATGCCATGATCAGAATAATGGTTCTAGCTTCGAACCCTGCCCTTAGACCAGCCCAAGCGGCCATGTTAATGAGTAGGAGAAGGACCGAAACTCGAATTAGTCGGACAGCGGTCGCGTGGATCCTCCCACCGCCGACGCCGCTCATGTCGCTCGGACCGTAGGCGAAAAACAGATTATGTTTATCACCCACGTGTTTTAGCATCATGTACATTAAACCGAACGGCGAAATCAACGGACAAGCTAGGCTGTAAACCATCGTTATCGAAAAGATTGCTATGCTCCAAGCATAATGAACTCCAAATGGAAACTCGTAAAGAATGGCTCGCTTTACGTAGCTCTTCTCAGCCTTTGATTTTGACTGCAGCAAGTACCATACATAAAGGAACAGTTCCGGGAAGCGGATCAGTTCTAACGCCGTACCGATTAAGCCAGAGGTGATAACGTAATTGACAAAGAATGCGCCTTTGTCAGGCAAAAATACACAATCCCAACGCATGCTATTGTCGTGATCAATTGTCCATCTGAGAAATGCTTCAGCACTAGCAAGACCCAATGAAGGTAGGATTAGAGTCATTAACAATAAGAAAGATACAGTTTTAGTCATAATAGAGTAGTTCTGCTGTGACTTGGTCCAATGAGAGAGGAATTTATCAGAGAATGCTACAATGGCAGGCATGATTGCAGCCATGGTCCAAAGAAGCAGTGTTGGCAGGAATTCAAAGATAATAGTACTAATTTTTCCTAGAGAATCTGGTTTAGCTATCATTGTATTAAACAGATTGACAATAATTGCAGGGGTTGTTAAGAAGAATAAAACAATAAATAAGAAAAAGTTGACGATAATAGCCTTGAGGTACCATACACCAGGTTGCACACTCAAATTTTCCCAAATAATGTCAGACGGATTTGTTGCATGAGACAAAACCCAACCATAGTGCAGAGTAAAGTTACTTATAACGTGCTCTGCAAGCTGGTACGATGGTAAAGTCAAGAACGCAATGCCTAAAGGATCATTGAGTACCATTGCTCTGCATCTCTTTGCTTCATCTTTCAACCTCTTCTCTTCATTGCTGTAGTACTCCAGGGCATCCAGTTCAGGACCACACCATGTTGGCTTCACAGTAATACGCTTTCCCGACTTCTTGAAGTACTGGTCAGTGTAAATGAGCGCTTCAGTCACCATATCTTTCTTCTCTTGAACTTCATTCAACATATTGATGTTGTAGGCAAGGCGGAGATCCACTATTTGAATATGAGGGAAGTTGCTGGCAAAATAAGCTCTTATCGTAGATTCATTTCTGTCAGCTTTTGATATGTTAGTGATCATAATCGTGCCAGTCATCGATGTTGGCGCTGGTTTACGTCCAGTGCACCTCCTCATTATCAATACAGATATTGGTAGGAAGGCAATGCTTAACAGGGTATGGACCCACAGCCAGCTTGACCTTCCAGTAAGGTTTGACAAAGTGGTTCTACTAAATGTGCTGGAATCAACATTTAAATTTGTGCCTTGGAAGTTTATAGGCAGTATCAGGCCAATAGATACTAGTGTCACAATAAACATCAGTGTTATTGCATGTCTTTGGAAAGAGAGGTAGTGGACGGCATCAGGGCCGCACTTGGCCAGTACCTGCTCGCGAGTCAGACGGAATACAGCTGGCAGCCACGTAAAGAACCCTTCGTCGATGTTGTGTACATCGTCAGCACTTCGTCTTCTGTTCACTAATGCATCGCCGTCACCGCCACGGTAGAACAAGTTGGTCCACCGACTCTTTGTGCGCTGTACGAGCGCCATTCGGCCATAGTTCCATGCCGTCCGCCGCAGCACAGTAAACAAAGCGATGAGGAATGTCCACGACACCAAGTTGAGTATTAAAGTTTGTGGAATACCGTTGTACGCACCTGTTATTATCACATTTTGCGTAGTGTTCACCAACATACAACCTTCATCATCGGTACCATTCGAGCTGTTCGAAACTAAAGAATATGACACTATGTTTGTAAAAGCACTCATTTTCGATGTCGCAACACGGGCAGTCATGCGATAAAAGAGAAAGTATTTACATAATTAAAGTTCCACAAATCCACAAAATGCACTGACTCTTCACTAAACACTTGGTACACCTGCGTACTCCAATTTCAATAACATCTGGAAATTCTATTGTTGTCAGATATATTGGATCAAAAGATAACAAAAATGACGTTTCTCCGTAACGCTGCCGTTGTTGAAGTTACAGTAAAATGACAGATGGATGACAGCATCACCAGCAGCCACAGACAAACGATTATTGCTAACTTTAAAACCGTTCCAAATACCGTCACGTTTATGTACTTGCTCTTTTACACACACGATGAAACTCATGGGATTAAAGGAGATAGTAGAACAAAATGTTCTAGAACTGTGTGACAGTTCGACTCAGATTAGAGTAGTAACAGCTTTTCTACAAACGTTTATTCGCTGGAAATAACGTTATAACAGCTACTGGTAGTAACGCGTTATAATAACAGAATGAGTTTTCCAAGAGGTTTATTTATAGTTGAAATATAAATAAATACAACAGCAGCCTCATATAAAAGTGCAAAACACACATACGTTGTATTGAAATAACTGAGAATCTCAAAAGGAGTCATTTTACATCAGCACGCACGTTAGTATCAAAAGTAGTGTAAACGGGCCTAGCATTCAATTGGAACTCCGGACCATGCTAGGCCAGCACTAGGTCTAAGTGTTGTCTACACACTTACGGGCCACTGTACTCATAACTGAAAAACTTTTAGTGTCAAACCCTACCTGCTATTTGTTTATGTTTACGTATGTATGGAGAAGCTGATATTTTTCAGAGATTTTATTTTGAAAATTGATCCCAGAGTAAAAGTTGTTCATAATATCGTCAGTAGTCTAGGGCTTGTGGCTAAATTCTAACAGCAGCGTTGGTCGATATATCAGGTTAAGCTACATTTGCCTTGCCTTTGTCCATGGATGATGACCATCTATACATTCCAAACCCTTTCGTGCCTCGGAAAGTACGTAAGTTGTTAGTATTGGCTGTTATTCGTAGTTCACTTCTATCTTTGCAAGTCATTACGGGTTGTGAGAAGCCCGAAAGTCAGACAAATTGTCTTATTGGGTTATTGTAACTGGGTTGTTGTAGTCAGAAAACCAACATTGCATAATCCCCTTAAAATTTTGTCACTGCTGGGACACATACCTCCTCTCAAGAGCAGGAGCGAGTCATAATCTATCATGTAGGCCGAGTAGGGATTGTTAGATGTCACATGTCTTCAAATTTTTAGTTCTAAGACATACAGGTTTCTTCACAATGTTTTTTTTTTCACCGTTTTGTGAGCAGAGTTGAAGAAATTAAATAAACAAAGCGCCTGCCTAGATGACCTAGATGCATACTGCAACCGTTAGATCAAGATGGCCTAGAAAAGGATGCCTGGAGGGATTTGGGGGAGGCCTTTGCTAAGCAGTGGGACAGTTTATGCTATAAAAAAAGTGCTTGTCTTGGTTCGAACTCCCGACCTACAACTTATAAGTCGGGGGGATACCCATGAGATGGGCAGTCACTCCATGTCAAATACTGTAGTCAGTGGCACCCGGCTTGACTGTCGACCACAAGATACTAACATAGTTGGGAAAAAGCTAGGTAGATAATGAATGCTATCATTGGCACTGATATACAATGACCCACCTTCAGTTTTTCAGTTATTTCAGCTACAAGATGTAGCTGAAATAATTGATTATGCTGCTAAATATACTGCTATTTTTAGGGTTCCTAAATGGCAAAGACGTTTTCGAAATTTTTAATGCAGTTGTGCCCAGACCCTTATGAAGTTTTAAATATCTATTTATCTAACATAACTGATTTAACCCGTTCGTTGCGTTAGCTATGGTATTCGTTAAATGTAAAATCAGAAGTCACAACCAGTCGCAACTCTAGTACCACTACTGTCAGTTTTGAACTTTTGAAATATTCAATTTTACGTTTCGTTTTATGTCGAATAAAATAGTTAATATTTTATTAAAATTATACAATTATTTAAAGTGATAAAGTTGTGGTGACTATCATAAAACATCTCATTTAACATTAAACTGTGCATTTGTTAATTGTTTTGCAATATACAATTATTTTCTATCTATAAATTGCGATAATTTATTTCTTCTTACAGTTATTTCTATCCAATAATACTTTCTGTAATGAAAAGCCCTGAGAAAGAGACAACAATAAACAATGTATCGAGTAAACGAGACGGATGCACCGTACTTGAAATGTAGATGAAACAGAATGAATTTCTGAAATTCGTAACAAGTTCGACCGTTCGATTAACTTGTTTTGTGATAATTATTTTAATTTGATGACTCCTAACGTAACGATAAACAAAAAATTATGGCAGAGTTCGACTGGAATACTTATTTGGAAGTGAATAATAATGTTGCTGTTCCTGAAGAATTATTTTCTCATGTAAGTTTCAATTATTTCTTACATGTTGTATAATATTATTTTTATTGTTGTTCTTTTATTTACTTAGGTATTTAAATATTGTTCAGAAATAATACTACGCTCTATAAACCTTATTTTGGTGAGAAAACTATGATTGAATTTGAAAAACATACATTTTTGTAGGAAAATATTAAAATGATGTGTACCATCATAATTTATTTCTATTTATAAACCATGAATATTTTAGAATAATGTTGTCTTGTTTAGATATTAATGCACCTCATGGGTAAGAGATTTTATCCTCTAATAATAATATAGGGTGATTTTCTAAAACATTATAAAAAAATATGAAACCATATGGTCATGAAGTTCCTACTCACCCAAGTGGTTCCCTTATTTATTTATCATCACATTTACACAATAAAACAACTATTTGAAGTAAATTATAACAAGAAGTCAAGAAAGTTATCAAAATGCTGTCACAATTTATTTTTAGAATCCAATTAAATTCAAGGAAAAAGTTACAATTTACAGTTAACAATGTGGGATGCCCATAGAAGGACTTGGTCATATAATACATAATTATGTCAATTATGTATGAGATTGTTGAAATTAATTTAAAATAGATTAATTGCAATTTTACTCTATAATCAACTTATTTGCAATGTAATGCATTCTTTATATTATAGTAATCTTAAAAAAAAGATCAGAAAAATATTCAATAAACAAAATAATTACCATTTATGAATATTATTAATGATTAAATGATTAAATCTATGGAAGTGCTGTCTCTATTATAACTACACACATAACTGAATGGCCACGGTCTTTGGTCTAATTATTAATCTCTAACCCTGAAATCACCATTTAAACTTTCTTGAAAAAAAAAAGATTTTTTTATTTGAAATTTCCTACTGATAGATGATTGTGGGCAACTGTTATCTGATAGACTTATTATATTATAGTATTCAATAACTTCCATGTTTTGTGTTTCCTCATCAAAATTATGAATCAGCTTTCACACCAATTTATTCTTTGTCTTACTTATTTAAGTATTAATTATTCAAGTACTAATATCCCTCCAGTACCCTATCCAGATATATTCTACAGAAGTGTTGTCCTGCCTTGTTCTTTAGTACATGAAAAATCTCCAAAAATGAGGCATTTTAGAAATTTTAAAAATATTCCATCTCTCTGAAAACCTAGTTCTGTTGTCTCAGGTGGAAACCAGTCTCTACAATGGCATCAAACAGGGCATGCTGCTGGAAGTGTGTCACAAGAACAACCCCGACATCTACTGGATAGCAGAGATCACCATGGTCTGCGGACACCTCCTACGCATCAAGTTCATCGGTGCAGACAATGACTTCTGGTGCGACATATCCAATACTAAGGTCCATCCATTGGGCTGGTGTGGGAAATACGACGAGCTTATAGAACCTCCAGATGAGATAAATGAGAAGTATGGAGATACTATCATAGAAATTATGAAGAAAGCCTTATTAGATGGTCAGTCCGTGTCCATAGAGGCTTTAAATAATAAGGGATTGTCCCCAATAGATAGAATCAAAGTTGGAATGAAAGTGGAAGTGCAGAATATTATTGATCCTTACAGATATTGGATTGCTACGGTAAGATTGCATTACTATTATTTTATTCATTCAGAAGAACAAACAATTACTTATTATATTGTTGAATTATCTCAGGAATATAGCACTAAAGAGATTTGATGTCTCATATATACTTATGTATGTGTATTTTCAATTTTAACAATAAGGTATTATTATTATGCTTAAGACAGCCTAGCTTGACAATCCTTATTATAATATATTCATTGTTTAAATGGTTTATGATACAAAACCTCTGGCACAATAATACAGTTTTATAATGAGTTGACTGTAAGGCGAATAATAAGATCCCAGTTGGTAGGTATATGTGTTGTAAGTCCAATCGTTCAAACCTCGCGCATAACATAGTTATTACAACTTTTGCTCTAGTCACCGCAAGCATTAAGCCATACATTTTCGGCCCAAACTGAATGATGCGGTATTTTCCCGAATGTGGTGGGGCGTCCGGAAAATCCTCGGATCATGATTTTGGTGTTTAAAACTGAAAGCAAATGAGCGGCCGGCATGTAGTTCACAAATCACAAATACCAGCGCAAACCGCAATAAGAGAAACAAAAATGTATTTTGCTAGCATTTTTGTAAATCATCATCATTATCATTTCAGCCGTAAGACGTCCACTGCTGGACTTAAGCCTCCCCCAATTTGGGGGGCTTTGCCATAATCGCCACGCTTGGCAGGCGGGTTGGCGATCGCAGTATGGTGGTAAAATGCATGAGAACGCTGCTGCTCATTCTCTAGTAAGTCCCTTAGTCGCCTTTTACGACACCCACGGGAAGAAATGGGGTGGTGTTATTGTAAATATTGAGCTAAAAGTAGGGATAAAAATTCAACCGTATGCGATTGAGAAAATCCGTGCCATGATTTCGATTTCCCAAGTCTGTACCTGACAGGCGTTCAGATTTAAAAAAAACCGGCCAAGTGCGAGTCGGACTCGCGCACCGAGGGTTCCGTACAAACCTGTAGGTATATAACTAAAAGTTCACACATCACGACAATCGAGTCGTAGTTCTGTTCTGTTTCTTAGCTTGGTTTAATTTCTGTCTGTGTTTTGTTCTGTTTATTATATGATGTAACTAAAAATTTACGGTTTTCGCAATTTTTCCTTTATTTGTGCTATAAGACGTTGCTTCGTACCAAATTTCAAAATTCTAGGTCGACTGGAAGTACCCTTTAGGTTTTGATTCCCTTGCGAGTTTCGAAAATTTGAGGAAATTTGCGGTATAAACGGCTATATCTTTTGATTGCGTTAGCTTAGAAGTTTGAGTTTTTCACAGCTCCAAGAGACAGTAGATTTGAGTATTTGTTATAAATTTCAGCTTGATACCTCCACGCGTTCCTGAGAAAAAGGGTCTTGACAAGTATAAGGGTTCCGCTTTTTCCTTTTGAGGTGCGGAACCCTAAAAAAGAAGTTAAATCAGTGTAAAATAGTCTTGATTTTAAATAGGACTCCGTGATTTTATAAAAGTCGGCAATTCTAATATAATTTCTTGAAACTATAAAACGTGATGGAGCAAGTTATCAATCCGCATTCATAGCATAGTCGAATATGCCATAGTTACGGACATCGCACTTCTTTAGAAGCCAAGGTTCGACTTTGTTATAACTATAGAGAAGAAGCAGGAATTCTACGAATCGTACTGAAATAAAACATCTCAGGAAAAATCTTAATCATTGCGAAATGTTTTTCTTACTCTGAACCGAAGTTCTGAAAAGGACAGCTTTGCAGCGGCTATGAATAGATCGCCCTATCACACGCGGTGTGGGTGGTTCTAAAGGGTACTAAGGAATTATCGGACGGAAACCTTTTCTGCTTAGCTAAGAGTACACGTACTCTTAGCTAAGCAGTAGAGTTGTCTTATTTGTCTCAGAAATATGTAAAAGAAAGTTCGTTTGCAGATGTAGAACCATCATCATCTGTCTAGCCCTTTCCCAACTACGTTAGGGGGCGTCCATTAATTACGTGGGGCAATTTTGAGAATTTTTCGCCCCGCCTCCCCCCTTGGTGTGATATCGTATTGATTTTCCTCAACTCCCTCCCCCCACCCCTAATCTCACGCGAGATTCTTCAAAACTTCTATTTGGGCGTAAACGTGTTGGATTATTGAGAAAAAAAAAACAAAAACAAGGAAATTTTCAAGCATTTATTCTCTTGACTCAAGAAAATCATTTTCTTCAAAATGGTATTCTTGGTTCAAGATTTTGGCTCTTGAGTCAAGTTAATTTTTTTATCAGTGTGTTGTCTCAGATTTGGCCATATTTTATTGTAGAAATAATTTTTCACGCAATTTTTCACCGTTTTCTGCGAGAAAAATAATTACGTGATATTTGCCAAGACCCCCCCGTCCCCCCTAAGTGAGATTTAGAAAGATTTAGCTTTATCCTCTCCCTCCCTGGAACACCTCACGTAATTAATGGACGCCCCCTTAGGTCCTAACCGGGTGCGACTGCTCATTCTTCATGTAAGGTAAGACTACCAGTGTGACTTTCGGGGTTCGGTCGCGCCGTAACGTCTGTCAACGGTCTACGAATGACAGCCGGGATCAACGGCTAAACGTGCTTTTCGAGGCACGGAGGGGTCTTGGTATGTAAAGATGGTCACTCGTCACGGACCAACCGCGGCAAGCGTAGCTAAACCAGATCGATCGACGAGTGTGACTGCAGACGTAGAACCGCACAGAACAAAACATGTCCTAAGGGGGCGTCCATTAATTACTTGAGGCGTTTTGGAGGTCAGGCCGAATATCACTCTATCTCACGTGGGGGAGAAAGGGATCTTCGTTTTTAGGGTTCCGCACCTCAAAAGGAAAAAGCGGAACCCTTATAGGATCACTTTGTTGTCCGTCCGTCCGTCCGTCCGTCCGTCCGTCCGTCTGTCAAGACCCTTTTTCTCAGGAACGCGTGGAGGTATCAAGCTGAAATTTATATCAAATACTCTAATCTACTGTCCCTTGGAGCTGTGAAATAAATCAAACTGCTAAGCTAACGCAATCAAAAGATATAGCCGTTTATGCCGCAAATTTACCAAAATTTTCGAAACTCGCAAGGGAATCAAAACCTAAAGGGTACTTCCAGTCGATCTAGAATTTTGAAATTTGGTACGAAGCAACGTCTTATAACACAGATAAAGGAAAAATTGCGAAAACCGTAAATTTTTGGTTACATCATATAATAAACAGAATAAAACACAGTCAGAAATAAAACCAAGCCAAAAAACAGAACAGAACTACGACTCGATTGTCGTGATGGGTGAACTTTTACTTATATACCTACAGGGTTGTACGGAACCCTCGGTGCGCGAGTCCGACTCGCACTTGGCCGGTTTTTTTTTTTTAATCATTACGTGGTAACATATAATTATTGTTTTTTCTGCAAAAAAAAATTGTTAAATTGCGAGTGTAAGTTGCACTATAATATGGCTAAATCCTGTAAAATAATACTTACTCGGTAATGTGGCACAGTAGCCCCTTGATTTTTATGCCGCTACCGACCAGCCAAGCTAGCAAAACGCCACGCATAAATTCAACATAATAAGCTCAAATTAACGTATTGCACTAAATTGTGCATTTTGAAAAATCTCATGTGATATTATGTGGGGCGGGGGAGGGTCGAGGCAGATCTTACGAAAAATAGAAAAATAGTCAACATTGCCTCACGTAAATAATGGATGCCCTCTTATTTCCAGATAAAGGTTTAGGCAGCGCTGTATAGTACACTCTAATTACATAAGGCCAGTTATTTTAATGGGCCGTTGTAACGAGGCGCGATAACATATTACGTACTTGTGTATATTATATTATGAAATTGTTTAATTACGTGCCTATCCTACAATACTCCATTTATGACGTATAAGCACGTTAAAGTAACCGCTTTATGCGCCATTCCTATTGGGTGATAACTTGTCACGATTTGTAGGTTTTTTTTTTTCGGCCATTAAAGTAGCTCTCCGGAAAGTCCGGCTTGTATTCGTTAGAACTGTTCTCTCGGATAAGTTGAGCCAAACAAAGAAAGAGAAAAAATATTCAATATTTTTTCTCTTTCTTTGTTTGGCTCAAGTCAAGCCTCCTTAATAAAAGACTCTCTCAGAAACTTCTTTCAGTTCTTTTTTGGCGTATCGATGGTTTCATAAAATTAGTTTATGACTTGAGAGTGTTTCTCGAGACTGGTCTTAGAATGGTCTCAACATTCCTACCCTAAACAGATCATCAAACAAATATGTCATCATCATCATTTCAGCCGAAAGACGTCCACTGCTGGACATAGGCCTCCCCCAAGCACCGCCAATTCGACCTGTTCTGTGCTTCTCGCATCCAACGTATTCCTGCGGCCTTCACCAGGTCATCGGACATCTTGACATACTGGATCGCCACTCCAGAATCTTCCGACCCCATCGGCCATCCGTTCTGCGAGCAATGTACCCTGCCCACTGCCACTTAAGTTTGGCAATTCTTCGGGCTATGTCGGTTACCTTGGTTTTCCTACGGATCTCTTCATTTCTGGCAAACATATGTAGTTACCAAAGATTGTTGAACCATCAAAAAATAGGCAGGCACGGCTCTGTTATAATTTATAAGTTATAGGTCTGAAAACAAAAGATTTGATATTATCTTGACCTTTCCCAGGACCCTGGGCTCGAGAACTTTGGAAGCATACAAGGGGCCGAAGCCAACTCGCATGCAAAGGAGATACGTTAAACAGTCATCAAACGTTCATTCATAGCTGGTACTGACTAGTATTCCGGTTCGCACTATACAAGGGCACCATGGACAACCCCCAGTTGGTGTAAGACTTTCCAGAATATGGAAACAAAGACTTTGGATTGTGGGTTTGGGTGGCTAAAGTGAATGGGTTATCTAGAACTATGGAAAGACTAAAGACCCTCTCTGATGTCCTGACATGGTAGGAGGTGCCATGCACACTTAATAATGGGCCCCCGAAATTGTCGCTAAAACAGTCTCGGAGACATAGTCTAGGAGAGAGCCTAGTGGGTATCAGCCCCGACTTACCAAGTTGTAGGTCGTGGGTTAGAACCCAGGCAGGTGCTTTACTTGGTGTAAATTATTTCATCACCACTGCCTTCAAACGGTGAAGGACAAACATCGTGAAGAAACCGGCATGTCCTAGAACCAAAAATTTGAAGACATGTGACATCTACCAACCCACACTGGGCCCACGTGGTAGATTACTGCCCACTCTCTCTCACTGAAGAGAGAAGAGGCCTGTGGCCCAGCAGTGGGAACAATATAGGCTAATTATGATGACATAGTGTACTAGTGACAAGAGACAATATGTCCTGACGAGTGGAGATGTATTCCACGGCTGTCAACACAAGGCCAGAAGTACGGTTAAGATCCCTACCAGCAACTTACTGGAATACTTCCTTCCTCCGAGCACGTTTGCTCTTGTGAATCTCCACTCAATCCGTCCAATAAAGGCAAGATCAAGGTAGGAGCTCCTGTTCCTCGTCATTGTTCATTACAGCCGGACAATTAGCCTTCAAGCAGGCACGCGAATGTTGATTGGTAGAAAATGCCTATGGCATTAAGTCCGCCTCTGTACATTTGTGTGCGTAAAGTAAAACAAAGATGTTTCTTCGTAATTAAATGTACTATCTTAGGATACAATTTTTCGAAAAAAAACAACTTACTTAAACCCTCAAATAACGTAAATGAAATTTTCAAAAGCAAACAAAAACATAAAATTTTATTCTTGCTTTTGCTTTCGACATGGTGCCGCGACTAAAACAACTGCGATCTGTGCATTGCCGGGGCGCGGAGTGGGGGTGGTGGGGGCTGTTTATTCTGTACCCACTGAAACAATGAGTGGCTACTAAGTAAGCATATAACAAGAGATAATAAAATAAAGTGTATTGAGCGCGGTCGAGTTGACGTCACGCGACTGCTTGAAGGTTACGTGCAAGCCAGAGATGAGGAACAAAACTACTGCCGAGAGTTAGGGTCCGTGGAGTCGGTACTGCCCGTTAGGTCGTCACAGGCTGCCCTGCGGGTTTCTGTATCTGTCTTAGTCTAACTCCTCATCCTTGACTTGTCCCATCTGCACTCCTTTGGAAACTAGACAAACTCAGTTAAGCTCAGTAAGACCGTAAGCGCAAGTTTTGTATGTTTTTACTCGTTTCGGCAGAAACTACGTATATAAAAATAAGAAAAGTCGTGGCAAAAATTTTCAGCAGCCAGCAGGGGGTAGTTGGGCTGACAGCCTAAAGGCGTAATTGCGTAATATACGATCAGTATGAATCGCTTTAATTTTGATAGTTCCACAACATTCATGGAGTTATTAACGTTGATAAGAAGTTTTTTTTTATTCGAACATAATAGAATAATTTTCAGGGTTATTTTTCCATTTTTCCGACTTTTTTTGAACGACACCAAGGAACAAATAAAGAAAATACGTTTATTTGCGGCAAACATGACGCAGAAAAAGACATTAATCCAAAATTTCACGAACCAAATCCAAATCTTTACAAATCTTTTTTTTTGTATCATCATTATAATAAGTATTTTTTGGTAGTTATCAAAAATCATATTCGGTCATGCAGTGGTGAAAGTATTTAGCAGCAAGCAAGGAAGCTATCATAATAGCTATGCATAAGCATTCTACAGGCAATCGTATCGGAAATGACACGTTTCGATAACCTTATCTGCCTTGCCCCCAACACCTCGTAAGGAATCTGTCGGAAGAAGGTCGTTTGATTTAAACTGACAATGTTCGGGTTCTGGATTTATGAACAGCATTTAAAGAACTCCTATGATAACAATAATGGATGTTGGATTCGGAACGGAAGCGTATCGAATTGTTTGGAATAGATATGCTTGGCTGGCTACCCTAAAAGCGCCTGGACCTAGGTTCTTAGAAGGCCAGTCGGCCGGTGTTTTTATGTAAGTTTCTCATGGCAACGTTTTTCGCCAGGTATGTGAGAACGTCGGTGGTCGTCTTCTAGTCCGATATGACGGTGCCGATGAAGACCTGACTCAATTCTGGATCTTCTTCTCAAACCCTCGACTGAGTAGCTTCGGCTTCGTTACCAATAAGGTAAGTCAATTTCATCGCCTGCAATGTTTTTTTTTTTGTTAATCTTTTGCCCACCACAACTAAATGGGTTAGGTATGTAGGTAAGGTTAGTACTGTGAACAAAAACGCGTGAACCGAGCGAGCGAAGCGAGCGGTGACTCGCCAGCGGCCGGCGAGCGCTACATCCAAGTTGGTATTTAGTATTTTTTGGACATATTAATTATTTGAGGTTCACAAAAAGAGGCGCATTCATTATTTCAGAATTACAATTATCAGCCTTTCATGTTGCCACTGGTGGGACATAGGTCTCCTCTAGGTGAGACAGAGCAGGCCGTAATCCACCACGCAGGCCACTGTTTTAAGGAAAGGGCATTATTTGATATTTGTATATTAGAGTGTTCATTAATACTTTTAGGACGTGTGTGAATGATGATATGGATAGAAAGGGGGTTACTTCCGAGGTGACGATTAATAGAGAAGTGTGAAAGAAAAGAAATATTGCGCTGACTCCAAATAAATTGGAATAGGGGTAGGAGAATGAAGTGATTAATAATATTTTAGGAAAGCAAGAATGGAATTATTAGAGATGTGATTTAATACCTGCACTTTTTGAAGTGAAGTTGTCCGTGGTTCCTACCATGAACTTCAGCATAAAAAGGACAAAAGAAGCGGATGAAATGTGCCCAGATGGTTAATGCAGGTTATAGGCTACCTGTATTGTCTTTTCATCCAAATCCATTCAGCCGTTAAAACGTGATCGTGTAACAAACATCGAAACTTTCACATTTAAAATGGTAGTCATGCGTCATACTACCCAGTACTGCACCCTAATTGCGAAACGCACAATTTATCAGAATCTGAATGGGATTGAAGATTATTTCTAAACCATTGCGTCATGTGTTCGAATACATTGTCGGCTCAGCAACGTAAATAACGCAATGAATGTTGTTTAACTATGAATATTAAACCAATTCCTACCGATAAAAAGTTCCGCAATTACCCCTCTGTGCTGACCCATTTAGATGAGGATAACATTTGTGGTATTTTTATTTTGACTCATTTTTACAAAAACTCAAGGTTAGCTGATAAGAAACTGTTTAGTTTATTTAGAAGTCTGTAATAGGTGATCTTTATCCTTATACATACCAATGGAAAAACCTTCTTGTGAGATGAATTTGAAGATCAAGTTACCACCTTTAATTAACTTGATCTTCAAATTCATCTCACAATTTTAATTAAAGGTGGTTCTTTACTCAAAATACCATTTAGACACCAATCTACATAATCTTGACATGATCTGACCAAGATTATGTCTGGACTATAAAAGAGACTGTGACCTCTGAGTTTGTATCAGCCTCTCTTTTCAGAGTAGTCAGATAGGAAACGCCGATCTCATCTTGTTTTTTAAATATAATTGATGTGTAAAGGAAAATAAATCATTTAAGGCGAGGTTGCAGTACTTTTCAACTTTTTAAACCTCTGTAAATCTAGCAAAATGGCTAGTTTCCGTAAAAAAAAAATATTTAGGAAAATTGAACATACTGTTAAGCGCTGTGTGAAGATAGAAACGTGAATTAAAACAATTGGCTCGATAAAAAATAATCATAAAGATGACACTAAATCGCCATTTAAAACGGGTACCTTGAAGAGATTCCATCATTAAACCATGTAAAACTTATACTAAAAGATAGGTTTTATTGGTTTTTAGGGCATGCTGAGAAAATATTTTATAATTTCCTTATCATTTTGTCTCCACGAAACAATTATACACAAAATCTAGCAGCTCAAGCGCTCGCAACGACCGGCCAGTGTTCGCCGAAACGTCTTCAACTACAAGAGGGCCTTAAGTATCATTTCGCTCATTTTTCCGTAATCTTAAAGTTCGTTCATAAAACGAGCCTGCTTCACAAGTTTTATATTTAGAAAGCGATCAATATAATAATGTCTTCGAAGTTCCCCCCGCCTGCCTGCGTCTGGTCTGATTCCCAAGTATTTTAGTCCAATAATGGAAGCTTTTGCATTATTGATTGACTCACGTGTACATGTCTTGAAACAGGGGTTTCCTAAGGTCATGGTTTATAGGTAGATACCTTAAATACGAAAGCTGTTTCAGTGTCCAAAGTTTAACTTAGTTTGATCGTAGTGAAATGAACACACCTTATCCAGTATTAATTTAATAAAAAACTTGCACCAAAGAGATTTATTTTAAACTAGCTTTTGCCAGCGTCTTCGCCCGCGAATTATACATTTAAACATTTCTCTTGAATCACTCTCTCTATTGCTGAAACTGAATTGAAATCCGTTGAGTAGTTTAAAAGTTCTAAGCGAACAGACAGCGGAAGCGACTTCATTTTATTCTATGTGTGTTATAAATAATGTATATCTTTGTCTTGCACACATGCCTGGGATTTAGATTTTTTTTCCAAACTATTTAATAAGGTAGTCAACACAATATCTATATAGACTTCTTGAAGACAACCTATTTATTCATGTCAGTGGCAAAAACACAGTGATCTTTATTTTAACCAAAATAAGGCTGTTATTGGTTGCCGTGACTGACAAGTCCATATCACAGTGAACTTTTTGCTGTTGATTTGCTGCTGTCAGAGGTAAAAGGACTGTACACGACCTATCACACTTTGCCCTATGAATATGGTATTCTAATTCGAGCCCGGGTTTCCACTCGCAAGTAATGAACTTAGTTTAGCTCTAATGAAAGGTCATTCATTCGATACTTAATTTATTTACTTCTCTTCAATTAGGAGTCGTTTTATTTACTTTCAAAGAAATAAATTACACCATCTTGTGTTATTCAAATACGGTTGCTTGGTGCCATACTGTATTTTCTATTTATAAGTACTTACGGAGCAATTTGAATTTTCTACTTGAAAGTAAACTGCACCCTAGTTGCGTAACACACTACCTATCAGAATCCGAATCATTTTATACATTGCTTTTCCATTGCTTCGTATGATCAAAAAAATTGTCTGCTCAACAACGTAAATAACGCAATGAATGTGGTTGAAGTGTCAAAATGGAAGCCATTCTTACTGTTAGTGTGTTACGCAATTTCGCTGTCGCCCGCGTGGATGTCAGAAATTATCTCACCCCACGGGAACCTACCACCTGTTACTCTTTATAGCATCAGCGATCTATCTACCAGTAAAACCCCGTCAAAATCGATACAATCGTTTAGAGATTTGTTAAAAGTACCGTATAATACTTTCTTAGCATTTAGTAAAAATATGTTATTGTGAAATTATAAACAGACACTTCAATTGTATCTATTTGTAGAGATTACAGACATTTCTAATTATGTATGACCAATTATAACATAAACATTCAATTTCTACGACGACGCGCGGTGCCAGCACTTGCAACCGGCGTGTATGTATGACCAGCACGCGTAGCATGGCCACTATAGAAAAAACTTTGTCTATTCTTGGTAGAATAGAGATAGAACGTCATGCTACGCCAGCATAGAAATGGGTTTTGTCGACGGAAGAATAGACAAAACTACAGATTGTAGAACAATTTATACCGTTTTATGCAGGCTTAGCATGGCGCTTTCATTCCTAAAAGAATAGACACAGTTCGTTTCTTTAATTTTGATATCGCACCGTAGAAATCTTTCTGCAATCTGTTATCTTCTCGTTCGTTTCTCACGATCTTTGTCTACGTCCCTTTAGATGTAGACTATTTTATAAGAAAGTTTTCTATCCAAACTGTGAAAATCGCAGTGACAACACTGTTAGTTGTATAAGGTAGTGAAGATAATTTGATTTTGTAATCGCCATAACTAATCGAGTGGATTTAGATTTAAAACAAAATAACAACCAAAAGTAAATAAATAGAGACACTTTGGATAAATTTAGTTTATTGTTGTTAGTTTTCACATTGTGTGAACTATCACTTTGTCTATTCTTCCGTCGACAAATCCCCTCCGGTGGTCATGCTACGCATGCAGATATATAATAATGATAATATTTTATATGAACTTAAACTATAATGTATAATATTTTATATGAACTTAAATGAGACAAATTGAGTATGTAAGGATCGTTGTAGGTAGCGTTTTGTTGTTTCTGCCTACGCCCATGGAAAAAAGGCGTGATTTTATGTAAGTATGTATGTTCCACGACAATAATAAACCATTAAAATTCTAAATGTTGTGATTCATATAAAAGTAAAAGCACTATCGACTATCAACGCCATCCCCGTCGCGGTCGCATCGGTCGGGTCGCTCCGTCTAACCTAGATTCGAAGTAATTTTAGCTCCAATCAAAGATCCATTGTTACATTATTTATCGATATTCCGTACTTTGTAAGTATGTAGGTCGGCAAACATATGAAACCGTAATTCTCGTCACTTGAACTGATCGGATTGATTGACCTCGATACTAATTGCAGCTAGAGTCTTTAACCGGTAATGTGTTAATAATTTGTTCTAGGGTAAGTAGTACGATCGGAAATATTTATATTGTTAATGTTAACGTAACATCACACGTTGTTTCTCTAAACGGTTACGCAGAGGTGTACTTTTAGTACATCTTCATTTCGTTAGTTATGTTTAAGTCCCAAGTATTAGGGGACGAGCTTATTATTACCATCAACCGGGTATAAATCCCGAAATCTGGACGGCTACTGAGAAATTCCAGATATAAAAATCCAATATCACTGCCCGACATAAGAATCGAATCCAGGACCTCATATTCAACAGAAGCGCTTGCGACCACTAGTCCAACGACGCATTGTTAATTTCGTGCTTGGAAATACATGATAATAACTCGAAGTTTCTCGGAAACCTTCCATCTGTAAATATTGTTCCCCTAGCAGCCATCGACTTAGTGAGATTGGCACTACAACGTAGACCCTCGTGGTCTCTAGCGAGAGCGAGACTTCAGCACGACTGAAATCGGACTCTTTATAGTATAACTAATGTTGACTCATTATATCTTCGCAGGGTTCTCCGTGGCAGTTCAAGTACCCTGGCAAAGTGAACAAGTTCTCGTGTAAGAACAAATTGAGCACTCAACTGCGTCAGAGCGCCGAGGAGGCTATCTCGGAACCGACGCCCGCAGACCTGTTCCAAGTAAGTTTATAGTATCAGAAAATATACCAATTTTATTAATGTAGGTATTTGGGTACTTGTTATCCTTCTGGCCGATACCCACCAGTGGCGGAGATATTGTATTTATAATTTACATTAACCACAGAGCTTCTTGTATATAGCGCTACAAGGACTTTTCGCTGTGTGGCCAAAATTGGAACTAATTGCCGCCATCTTGTTTTTTGAATACATTTCAAGATATGTACAAGATATTTATTTTGTAAAACATGAGTGCAGAATTATACAGGTCTTGAAAATAATGAGAGGTAGCTACATGTTTTGCCAATCATGGCGTACAAAATTAGTCGCACTAAGACAACTATTACAATAATTATAAAAATCGTTAATAACAAATTAAAACAATGACTTAAAAAGAAAAATAAAACATAGGATTAATTTAAAATGTCAACAATTTAAATTCATCTTAAGTAAAATACATATTAGAAATAAATAATAGTTTAAAAAAACTAAAAAACACGCTTCCATGGAAAACCAAACTAAAAAGTACAAAATAATGGAAAAAAAAGCGTGGGGTGCTTTTAAGGTATTTTTTTATTGATATCAGGCAGCCCACGCTTTTTTTCCATTATTTTGTACTTTTTAGTTTGGTTTTCCATGGAAGCGTGTTTTTTAGTTTTTTTAAACTATTATTTATTTTCTATTTTTTAGGGTATTTCGAATTTTGAGACGTATGTCAGCGTAGTTTGTGACAGTTTTTTTGCTGTCCTGGTAACCCTGGCAAGGGTAATGGCACAAATTTATGAAATTATTGCATTGTCATCAGTCCTTGACAGGTGTGCAAAGTTTGAATGAAATCTGGTCGTTTAAAGTGGGTCAAAATCGCACTATAAGGAGTCAGTTACAAACAAACATACAAATATACAAACATACAAACATACAAGTGAAGCTAATATAAAGCGTGTAAAAATGATAACACAGGTACACATTCCAAATTCTATTGCAGAAGATTATCATTTAAAAAGTCATCTACGCTGTAATAGCACTTTTCTAGTAAAAACCCCTGAACGGACTTTTTAAATTTGATTAAAGGTAAACATTTAACAACATCAGGTATTTTATTATAGACAATGGGCTCCCTAGCAAAGAAGATCTTTTTCAGTAAGGCAGTTTTGCACTTGATTGGACACAAGAAATTCTGATATTGAGAACGAAATGCGGTTCTTTTGACGTCAGAAAATTTTTGAAAAAATTCCGGATTTGCTTTTACGAAAAGTGCAGTTTCTAAAATGTACAAAGATGGTAAAGTTAGAATTTTTGATTGTCTAAAGTAATTTACGCAACTATCCGTTGTTGACCAAACATTGCTCGTATACCTGCATGTAAACACTACACAAACTTTTAATTATTTTATTTTATTTTTGTATACACCCTTTTTTTACCGATTATGTACACGTTACGAATGAAATCATTTGAAATTAATTAAGGCTATTGAAATGTATAATACTCCAGGGGTCTGGCGCTGATAGCCGAAATACAGGCTCTGCCTAGTTCGGCTACAGATGACTACACCACTTTACAGCCGCAAAAACAGCCTGTTAAAATATTTTGTAATTTATGTCTAAGTTTCTTTAAAATAAACTATTATTATTATTATTATTATTTTTATTTACGTTAACATATCTCGGGACCCTAAGATCCCGGTCTTTTGGAAGGCGTACGAGGGGCCGAAGCCAACTCGCAGAGGCCCCTTAGACAATTCTAAATGATGAGGGGGCACCAACCGACGATTATCCTTGTATGCACTATGCAAGTGCATCCAAAGACAATCCCCGTTTGGAGCAGAACTATTACAGAATATGGAAACAAAGCAAATTAGGCTATAGGTTTGGATGGCTATAGTGGATTGGTAATCGCAACTATGGAGGGACTATGGCCCCTGCCTGATCAATGTTTTGTATACACGGATAAAATGGCAGGGGGTGACTTGCACACTCAATAATGGGCCCCCGGGAAACGTCGCTAGCACATAGTGACGTAGCGACAAGGGGGCAACACTTCCTGAGGTGCTTGAGAAGTGGAGAGGTATTCCACGGCTTTCAGAACAATCCCAGAGCCCGGAAGATGGTCAAGATCCCTACGAGCACTTACTGGAATACTTCCTTTCCCCGAGCACGTTTGCTCTTGCGAATCTCCACTCAAGCCAGCCAATAAAGGCAAGAATGAGGCGGGAGCTCTGAACCTCATCAGTGTTCACTCCAGCCGGCCAATAAAGGCAAGCCAGAGATGAGGAACAAGAATTCTCCCAGGAGATAGGGTCCGTGGGGTCGCTACTGCCCAACAGCTCGCCACAAGCTGCCCTGCGGGTTTATTATTATTTCCTTTATTACATTTAAATACATATTATTTACATTTTTAAATATTAAAATATAAAAAGATATAAGAAAACATTTAAAAATATAAAAAATAGTAGCCCACCGGTATCGGGAACAGGGTCCAAGCCACCGGTGGTCAGGGCTGCTGAGAGAGGAACCTCCTAACAATACGCGCCGTGTCCAGAATTACTGCTTTCTGGATCAGGCCCTTGATCCAGCTGCCTAACGAGAGCCTCCTGAGATGTTGATCGAGGCTCTTGGCTATTATGCCATTGGCCGTAACGACTATCGGCACAATGACTGCCGTATCCACATCCCACATGTCGACAACCTCGCGAGCCAAGTCAAGATACTTCATCTGCTTATCTTTTTCAGCTTTCACGAGGTTCTCGTCATGCGGGACTGCTATATCAACAATCATTGTGCGACGCTCTAATCGATCTATCACCACTATATCCGGCTTATTGGCAACAATAGTCCTATCAGTGATGATAGATCGATCCCAATACAACGTGATATTGCCATTTTCGAGAACTGGGTCGGGCACATACCTATAATATGGTACTTCTGATTCCACAAGGCCGTATTTCAGAGCAAGTTGCTGGTGGATAATCCTGGCTACAAGGTTGTGTCTATGCAAGTAGTCTCCGTTAGCCAAACAAGAACAGCCAGAAATAATGTGTCGGATTGATTCACCCGGACGGTGGCATGCCCGACAGATGTCAACCGTGCCATCCTTCACAATATATTTCCGGTAGTTATTTGTCATCATAACTTCGTCCATAATCGCAAAGACAAAACCTTCGGTTTCTCCAAATAGGTCTCCGAAACGTAACCAGGATACGGACGCTAAGAGGTCTACATCGGATCCATGTAGGACCCGGTAAAAGCGCCCGTGAAGCTCCTTGCTTTGCCATACTTCCATGCGGTCAATAGTATCTAATACTTTAGGTTTGCGCCAGTTCTCGACAGCCAAGGAGAGCGGGGTGAGGCACTTGTCCACTGAGACCACATCTCGGTGCATCCCCACGTCGGCTTCTAGGAAGTATTCCCTGAGACTGCATACCTCACGGTTGTGCAGGGTCTTAGCATTCAAAAAACCTCGACCTCCGCACTTCCGCGGGATATACAGTCTCATCACCGAAGACCGTGGGTGATGCATTCGATTTGCGGTCAGCAGTGAGCGGACCCGTCTATCCAGGGCGTCAAGTTCCGTCTGAGTCCATTTGAGTATGCCGAAAGAGTACATCAAAACCGGCATGACCCAACCGTTGAAGGCGCGCACCTTGTTTCCGCCTGATAAAAGACTTTTTAATACTTTATTCAGGCGGCCAAAGAAGCGCTCCCTCAACGATTGTTTCATGTCAGCAGTGTTGATGCCTAACGCTTCCGACATACCCAAATACTTGTATGTGTCGATTGGGGAAAGGGATCTTAGGTGTATGGAATCCGAGAGTTGGGTTCCCACGGATTCCACAATCACCCCTCGCTTTACATGCATGACCGCACATTTGTCCACACCAAATTCCATCCTGATGGCGCTACTGAAGGTTTCAGTTACTTTCAGTAGCTCCATCAGTTGCAAATTGTTGGGGGCAAAGAGTTTTAGGTCATCCATGTAGAGGAGGTGAGATATGACCTGACCACCTCTCCTCAATCGATAGCCTATACCTGAATCCTCCAGCAGTGTGCTAAGAGGATTCATGGCTAGGCAGAACCAAAGTGGACTCAAACTATCGCCCTGGAATATACCTCGCTCGATCCTTATCGGTTCGTTGTTCCTCTGGATATTTCGACATCCTGGATAGCGAAGGACTGTCCTCCATTGCCCCATACATGATATCAAGAAGGTGCGCAGCGTTGTATCTACTTTGTACAACTCCAGCACCCTCTTGAGCCAGGTATGTGGCACCGAGTCATAGGCCTTCTTATAGTCTATCCAGCATGTCGACAGATCCCTTCGGGAACGACGAACCTGTTGACTAATGGTCATATCGATTAGGAGCAGCTCCTTAGTACCGCGGGACCCGTTCCTACATCCATTTTGAGAGACTGACAAGATACAGTTTGTGTCTATATGTTTGTAAATTTTAGCTCTCAAAATGGATGTAAGAACTTTATAGACCGTCGGTAGACAAGTGATCGGTCTATAGTTTTTGGGTTCCGCGGTGCTACCTGATTTATAGAGCAGGTGGGTTATCCCTGTTGTTAGGAACTGTGGCAACGACCCTGACTCTAAGGCTGACTGGAACTGAGATGCCAAGCGAGCGTGCGACTTTTGGAACCACTTGATCCAAAAGTTGTGCAGTCCGTCCGGCCCTGGAGATTTCCAGTTAGGCAACGGACGGACTGCACAAGCGACATCTTGGGGGCTGATGGTTATTGCCCCCATTTCTGGTATTTGTCCGCACGCTCGCTCGATCTCCCTAGTCCAATCACCTTCGGTGTGATTGACAGGCACCGACCAGATGTTTCGCCAGAACGAAGACATGGCATCATCATCCGGAAGGGGCGTGTCAGCCACACCTTGATCCGGTCGCTCCCAAGCTCTGTAAACCCACCTTTCATCGCTTTGGAATGTGCGGTTCCGAGTGTACCGCACCACCCTCCGCCGATACCGACGAATACGGTTTGCCCATGCACAGATTTTCTGCTTCAGGAAGTCGATGCGCTCTGTGACGCAGGGCAAATAATCTCGAGGACTAACATTAGTCCCGGAGAACGCCCGCTTCACAAAGCGCATCACTCGAGGGCGAGTATTGCCCTCCCTGAAGCAGATTAGCTTACCGATGAGTGCTCTAGCCTCACCGATACGACGCTCAATCCTGCACTGCCAAGCTGGTACGGTTGGTTTTGGTCGCGTAGCTCTGTCACTGTTGGGAAACTTAACACGAGCTACACGACAAGCCGCTACAGCTGCACAGTACAAGATCGAGTGGGTATCGGCAAGGTCTCTGCTGCTGTCAAAACATGTTGACAGCTGAGAGTCTAGAGCACACACCAGTGCCTTATTTTTCTTGTGCATGGGCAAACGAGGTAAACGTGGTCTAAGTTCAGGCGGAGTAGAGCGATACTCCCGGAAAGCATCTTCCAAAGCGCTCCTCAATCGTGCATTGCATTGGGTACTCACGGATATAGCCCCGTCATCATCCTCTTCACCGACGCAGTTGGATCGCGGTGAAACATTGGGTAAATTTTGCAATTGCACCGCGACCAGTGGCGAAGCAGGCGTAACATGGCTATTCCGTGATTCGAGGCAAAGTCGATCAAGTACGGCGGCATCCAGCATATGATTACGCTGGATGACTCGCACCTGATCCGACAGTCGTTGTGACGACACGTTGACACCTGGTTCAAGCACCTGAAACAGAGAGAGCATCCGACCACGATACGCAGTCAAGTTAGTTCCCCCCTCTGTAGCCCCATAGTATGCGCGCATGACATTTTCATTGACAGCTTGTGTCCACTTCATGCGCTGCACACTTCCACCGGTAGCGGGGACCCTATCACAGGCCGGTGGGCCTCGGAGTCCCAAGCTGGCCGGTGGTCGGCCTCGTCCGCGCCGACGTACTGGTGGTGGTGTCGTCGGCGGCGAGAAGTATTCGTCGCTCGAGCTCGACGCAACTGCAGCGGCCGGTGTCACTGGACTCACGTCTGGAGCAGGATCCGGCAACTGCGAGGCGGAGCTGAGCGACGAACCCGAAGATGTTGGGCGTGTGTTATGTAGTAAACGTGCCCGACTTCGCGTCAGCATCTCTCAATTTCCCGTGTTATTTAAATTTTTCTTACATCCTGGTATGTTATAATGTTATAATTATGGTACCAATATCTGGCACTTTCTTGGTGTTGTAGAAACTTATAATAAAACATATTTCCATGATTGGTGTTTAAAAATAATCGAAAAAATACACGGAGAAAAAAAATTTTGCACCGTCATGTTGACAGTCGGGCCACCTATTATTATTATACATCTTTTTTGCATCCTGAATATAAGTTCTTCAGTAGTTGACTGTCCCCAAAAAATAACACCCATATCTTAAAGTAGAAGCGACCAATCCATGATAGGCTGTTAAAAAGTGTCAGTATTTACTTTCCTTGACAATTGGAACAATAAATATGCAGATTTACTAAGGCGTTTACAGATTTCCTCTGTGTGATGTTTCCAAGTTAGTTTACTATCTATAGTGATACCTAAGAATTTTGCATGTGTAACTTGTTCTATCACAGAGTTATTGTAGGCAATGTGTTCAACTGTCATGGTCATTGACTTGTGCTAGGTATTGACCTGCATCCGATTCTCTCTCTCGCTCTGGAAGCCGACTCGAACGTAGTTGAGAAAAGGTTAGGCAGTTTGACTAGCAGCTTGTGTTAGTAGAAATATTATTTGAAGGTAGAAATAACATCCAATCAAAACATGCATCCAAAAACAACACTTTCTGAGTTTGCCGAACGTGTCGAAATAGCACCATCCCATTTCTTCCCGTGGGTGTCGTAGGAGGCGACTAAGGGAATTACTAGTAAATGAACAGCAGCGCTCTCTATGCATTTTAGCACTATACTGCGGTCACCTACCCGCCTGCCAAGCGTGGAGTGGCCCTTGGGGAAGACCTATGTTCAGCAGTGGACGTCCTTTGGCTGAAATTATGATGATGAATCAAAACATTCTGTTATTTTGAAAATGAAGTGCCAATCTCAGCTTTATTTGAATAAATGACTTATAATTTTGATTCTTACCAAAGACTAAATTGAATGTGTTTACGAAAACCGAGATAATTCATGGAAACACTTTGCGGGAATAAAGAAGTGTTCCCATCTGTTCTGCCGTCATCAATATTTTTGGTAAAACCTTGGTTGTTTTGTTTGAAAACTTGGTGTGTTATTTTCCTGTTTGTAATAAGTATCGACAGGGGGTATTGTTCTATTCGGCACGGCGCACGGTGGATCGAAAATCGGCTGTAGAAGACATAGGATCTCGATGTCTTAAATGTTATTTTTTTTGCTGGAAATGACTTCTACCGATCATTACTGTTCTATAAAATGTCACATGAAGTAATTGTGTGCACAAATGGAAGAGTTATAATTTTTATAAGTAAAAAATGTATGGAACTGACATGAAAAATGAGGATATTTCTGGAATCGCTAGGATAACCATTATATCCTTGCACACTGTTATAGTACTATTTATTTGTGAATTTTTGACATACTTAATATTGCGGCATCACTTGCGATTTTTTTTTTTAATCGTCAAAATAAAAAAATAAAAAATGTTTATGATATGTACATTTTAATGCTTAAATATGGCTATACCAAGTGTAACTTACAATATTTTTTATGCTTAGACCAAAACATTCTAAGAAATCACAAAGTCGTATTACCTACTTTGTGATTTTCATTTGAAATGACATGGTAATTATGAATTACGTAATACGTAATCTTGTCTAATGCCTCAAGTCCACATTAGCTAATGATTAATAAAACTTAATACCTATATACCTAGTTAAAAGGATACGTAACAAAATAATTTGGGGTACTCGCTAATTTAGCAATTAGTGCAGGATTAACTTAATGAAAGTAATTAGATAAATGTGATACCATCATTAGTCAATAAAAATAAATAGTCAAACATTGGATTCACAACTTCAGTTCATTTAGAGCATTTCTAATACTAACATCTATCCTACCGTGTCTTTTTACTCAGTGATCGTGAATAATGGAAAGCATTATTACAAATTTGGATTTGTTTGTTATTCTGAGCAATCAGGATGCTTCGTCTTTCGATCATGAAATATTGTTCAACACACTTGTTATTCGACTGGGCTCTAGCCTTTGAGATGAAGACAGTGTTACCGTGAAAGAATTTTGTCGAAGAATTACACGGGCAGTTCAAAAGAGATGGTTACGATCGCACAGGAAAAGTGAAGTTTTTAGACGTGATTACAGTAATTGGCTTGAGGCAAATATTGACTGGCCAAACTGCGTGCAAACCAATTTGCTCATTCAAGAATCAACAAGTGAAAATATTTCTACTGAACCTGTACCTGAACCTGTACCATCAACTTCAACAATGAAATCAACTTCAACGATGACAAAAAGATCTCGAAAGCCGTTTGAAGATCTAAGTAACAAGCAGAAGAAGAGACGATCTGATGAACATATAGGCGATGACCCTAATGAAGTAGCTTATTCAGCTGCAGCACTTTTGAAAGGAGATGGTCGTGAGGATATTGCATCTGTTATTGAACATATGCTCCAAAGTCCAGAAGCAGCAGCAAAAATCAAGGAAATATTGAACAAACCATCTCCTTCAACAATATTTTCACCAGAAAAAGCACTGGGTTTGCTACTTTCATTAAAACTATCGAAATGGCAATATATCACATTAAGGGAAACGACTATTCGAGACGGTTCAAAGGAGATATATCCGTCTTACTATAAAGTGCAAAAAGCTAAGCTACAGTGCTACCCTCCGAAGACATTTGTGACTGTAACGGATTCATCTGCTAAGATTGCACTACAAGCGTTACTAGATTTAACAGTGAACAGAATTTTTGAAACTATTCGTAGTCCTGATGCGATACAAGATAAACAATTGATATTAATATCAAAGTGGGGATTTGACGGTGCATCTAACCAAAGTAGATATAAGCAAAACATAGAGTGTGGTCAAGATGATTCCAGCATATTTATGACCTCTTTGGTTACATTAAAGTTGACAGCTGACGGTGATACCGTACGGGTGAATCCAAAACCCTGCTCATCTAGGTATTGCCGTCCAGTCCAGTTTAGTTTTGTGAAAGAAACCAAAGACGTTGTCATAAATGAAAAAACTGCAATGGATAACGAAATTGAAGCTCTCGTTCCCTCAAAATGACAAGGACATGAAATTAGTCACAAATTAATGATGACGATGACTGACGGCAAAATTTGTACATATCTGTCTGAAGCTAAGTCAAATGCGGCCTGTTACCTGTGTTTGGCTAAGCCTACAGAAATGAATAAGTTAGATGTCATTGCGTCAAAAACCATTTCTTCTGGTGCGTATGAGTTCGGATTATCATCACTTCATGCTGGCATTAATGTGATGGAATGTCTTCTACACATAGCGTATCGTCTCGACTTCAAAAAGTGGTCTGCAAGAGGAGAAGGTCATCAAGAGTTATTGCATTCACGAAAAAAACTCATTCAAGATCGATTCAAAGATGATCTCAACCTTTTGATTGACACCGTTAAGTAAGGATCAGGCACAACTAACGACGGGAACACAGCAAGGCGGTTTTTTGAATTTCCTGATAAAACTGCAGCGATCACTGGATTAGATGAAGACCTAATACGCAGATTTGCTGTGATTTTGCAAGCTATCACATCTGGAGAGATTGTAGACGTGCCGAAATTTAAAGAATACGCTAGAACAACCGCTGAAAAATACGTGGAACTGTACGATTGGTACTACATGTCATCAACCGTCCACAAATTGTTGATTCACGGAGGGGACATAATTGCAGAAAATGCTATTGTACCAATTGGAAATCTTTCGGAAGAAGCTTCAGAGGCCCGAAACAAAGACTTTAGGAGGTTCAGAGAACACCATTCGAGGAAAAAGAGTAGACAAGCATCAAACGAGGATATCCTCAATATGCTTATCGTCTCTTCTGATCCTCTAATTTCTTCCACAAGACCAAAATTAAATGCCCACAAGAGGCAGACATACTTTAAGGAAACAGTAGAACTACTGAAACTTCAGGATCAGGAAGCTCCGACAGAGTTCTTAGAAGTTATATCTATTGTAGAGCCTGATTCTGAAGTGGATTCTGATGGTGACGAAGTATAAAATAAGTTAACTTTTATTGTTTATGTTAGGTTAGGTTAAGTTAATTTTTTTTTAAAAATAATTTGCTTTTATTTTTAATCATACAATAGTTTACCATTTATTGTTATTGACTAATGATCACGTTTATCTAATTACCCTCATTATGGTACGTATCCTTTTAACAGGTATATAGGTATTAAGTTTTATTAATCATTAGCTAATGTGGACTTGAGGCATTAGACAAGATTACATATTATGTAATTCATAATTACCATGTCATTTCAAATAAGTAGGTAATACGACTTTGTGATTTCTTAGAATGTTTTGGTCTAAGCATAAAAAATATTGTAAGTTACACTTGGTTTAGCCATATTTAAGCATTAAAATGTACATATCATAAACATTTTTTATTTTTTTATTTTGACGATTTAAAAAAAAAATCGCAAGTGATGCCGCAATGATGTCAAAAATTCACAAATAAATAGTACTATTAACAGGGTGCAAGGATATAATGGTTATCCTAGCGATTCCAGAGATATCCTAATTTTTCATGTCAGCTCCATACATTTTTTTCTTATAAAAATTATAACTCTTCCATTTGTGCACACAATTACTTCATGTGACATTTTATAGAACAGTAATGATCGGCAGAAGTAATTTCCAGCAAAAAAAAAAACATTTAAGACATCGAGATCCTATATCTTCTACAGCCGATTTTCGATCCACCGTGCGGCGTTTGTTGTTTCCACCTATGCCAAAAAATCTTATGCCATCTATATTTTGCCGCATCTGTTTTAATTCAAGACTAATTATTTAAATACAATCCACAAACTAACACTAAAATAAATAATAAATATATTATACAGGGTGTCCAAGAACCTGGCGTCCAACTGGATTCCCACGATGCCCCAAGTTCTAACAGTACTCAGAAAAATATTTTAAAAAATCCACCCCATGTACTTACAGAATTATACTGATTTCAAAAAAAAGGGGAAATGAGCACCCTGTGACATACTTTTGAATGCTGTGACTGCTAATGCTGATAATTTCGATATTTCTTGGAGGTTTTGTAATCTAGGGTATTGCTGTGTCTAAATAGAATGTAAAAATAAAGTACTTATTGTACCATTTTAAAATAAAATATTATTTTAACTAAAGGTGATATGGAAAACTATTGAATTTCGCAACTTTGACCGACTGTAGTGTAAAAAAAATGTACCAAAATAGTATGGCAAGTGACGTCAAATTTTGACGCGTTTATTCCTCTTTTTAAAAAGGTATAATACTTACACATTAATTTGAAAAAAAAAATTTTTGATAATATTTTTACTCAACAACCCAATTTTTACGAAGTGCCTACCTACTAACGGTAACTGTCGGACCCTTTCTTATCTTAGAAACTGTTATGTTACTACTATTATTTACTTCGGTTCCAAGAGTGAGCAAGAAGGAAATACACACAGGTAGATGGGTTCCCAGTAGAATAAAAGCAAAGAATGTTAGTTTAAAGATATTTTATTACAATAAATGTTCAAAATGTTGACCACCCGCGGCAATACAAGCTCTCACTCTCCTTAAAAAGGACCGCTTTATGTTTCGCGAGTAACTTTTTTGACGTATCACCTGCACTGCTTGTGTTATCTTCTCACGAAGGTCAGCGATGTCATTAATGGGCTTCGCATAAACGAGCTCCTTCATAGTTCCCCAGAAAAAAAAATCCAGCGGATTTAAGTCAGGTGAGCGGGCTGGCCACGGGATTGTTCCTGATCGCCCAATCCACCTGTTCGGGTATTGCTCGTCCAAAAACTCTCTAACGGATACGCGAAAATGTGCTGGACAGCCGTCGTGTTGGAACCACATATCTGGTGGGGTCTCTTCTAGTAAGTTTGGCAAATCATTTTGAAGAAAATTTAAATATGATTCGCCAGTCAAATTCTCGGGCATCTCAAATGGACCAATAATATTCCCACAGAGAATACCGGTCCACATGTTCACTTTGAACCGGTACTGGGATCTATCTTCTCGCATCAAGTGCGGATTTTCCACATGCCACTCGTGCAAGTTGTGTAGGTTCATGTAGCCATCCTTCTTAAATGTTGATTCATCTGACCACAAAATTTTGTCGATAAAGTTTTCGTCTTCTCGATGTTTTTGCAGGATTGTTTCACAAAACGCGACTCGGCTCGGATAGTCTCGAGGTAAAAGACTTTGCACTCGCTGTACGTGGTACGGATGATATTCTTCTTTTTGGAGAATACTGTGTGCTGTGCTCTTCGGTATCCCCGTATCAGCTTCTATTCCTCGCACAGAGATGCTTGGATTTGCCGACACCGCCTCTAAAACTTCATCGCGTATGAAGTCATTTACGGGTCGTCCTTCACCAGCTACTTGATTGGGGAACCGCCCGTCACATAGTGATCTGTGCACATTAATGAAAACTCGATGGTCGGGATATCGCGTAGCCCTCGGATACCTTTCTCTGTAAAGTCTCGCTGCAGCTCGTCCATTACCTCTACATTCTCCATAAATGTAGTGCATATTTGCGTATTCTTGCGGAGTGTAGGTCGCCATGGTAGCACACACAAAACACAAACTGTCCAAACACAGGCAAAGGTCGTCGTAAAGAGTTCGTTTCAAAGTCCAGAGCACAAAGAGTAATCGAGTCCAATAAACAAAGCTTTAAATCGTAGTACGTGATCAATGGTAACAATAAGAGAGAGGTGCGTAGTAACGGCAGGAGGCAGTGACGCGTACTGACCGTACTGTTATCCTAAATAGCACGATCCCAGATAGCGTCACTATCTATCTCACTCGCACCTCTAACCTTTTTCTCCCTCACTCTTACCTGAATAATGGGGTACCATAAAGAAGAACCAGCAAATCGCAAAGATAGTTTCTGTCTTGCTCCCTCCTGTTGTAATAACGAATCACTATGGTGAGATGCATGCACATACCGTCCCTTACGGTCTAACCTGTTTTTTGAGAGGCCTGTTGTTATTTTTATGAGCATACAATAGTAATTCTTTAGAGGTTAGATTCAATTCGTCGTAAATTTTTCTTTCTAAGAATTCTGTAAGACATCGTAAAAATTGGGTTGTTGAGTAAAAATATTATCAAAAATTTTTTTTTTCAAATTAATGTGTAAGTATTATACCTTTTTAAAAAGAGGAATAAACGCGTCAAAATTTGACGTCACTTGCCATACTATTTTGGTACATTTTTTTTACACTACAGTCGGTCAAAGTTGCGAAATTCAATAGTTTTCCATATCACCTTTAGTTAAAATAATATTTTATTTTAAAATGGTACAATAAGTACTTTATTTTTACATTCTATTTAGACACAGCAATACCCTAGATTACAAAACCTCCAAGAAATATCGAAATTATCAGCATTAGCAGTCACAGCATTCAAAAGTATGTCACAGGGTGCTCATTTCCCCTTTTTTTTTGAAATCAGTATAATTCTGTAAGTACATGGGGTGGATTTTTTAAAATATTTTTCTGAGTACTGTTAGAACTTGGGGCATCGTGGGAATCCAGTTGGACGCCAGGTTCTTGGACACCCTGTATACAATAATTAAATAAAGGTCTTTATTGTATGGATTAACTGGTCAAATGAAGGCGTAAACCTTCTTAGCGTCTCGATGGCAATTATTATTTGAAAATATTAGAAAGAAAAATAGTTTTTTTTTTATCATTGAAACCCGTGCATCCAAAAATGATAAGATTACATAAAAGAACAAGAAAACAAAACAGATTGGTACTTAGGAACACAGAACATAAAAATATAAAGCGTGTAATAGTCGGCATTTAGCATGATGCTGTGCTATGGTGACAGCACAGCGCTGATTTACAGCGGTCACCCTAAAACGACTATAACGATATTGTTAAATATTTTTGCTTAACTCTCTGAGGAGTACAGTGTACAATACACTGTACACAATACAATAATTACATTTTGTAATTATTGTATACCATAGGTGGGTGTATATGTACCATTAGGCGATTATCACACGGCACCGCGCACCGCCGCGGAGGGCGGTGGCCGTAAAGCGAATTGACCGCGCGGTCGGTCGGTGTACGTGTGTTAGGCATCAACGGATTTAATAGAGGGTAATGCAACATGAGGTCCGCTTCACCGCCTACCGCGGCGGTGCGCGGTGCCGTGTGTTAATCGCCTTTCTTATGTATATATGTATACACCTATGGTATAGTATTATACCATTTAAATAACCGCGTGCTCTGCCCGCGTGGTAGATTACGAACCATTCCCCCTCGCAGAGAGGAGGCCTGTGTCCCAGAAGTGGGAACAATATGGGCTGATTATGCTAAATGTGTTTAAATAACGAATGCACATAAACAACGTCTCCTATTCATATCCCATAACACTGGGGTATTGAGAACATGTCAAAAAATAAACTGGCGCACGATTAAAAGAAAAAAGTAATGGGTTTTTCCTTTTCTTGAATATGAATGTGAGTTTCATTGATAAGTACGATCAAATCATTTTCATTCAATTCAGATTTAAAGCTAAGAAAATGCGACGTTATTATATTTCACGTAAGGGTGTTTTACATAAATAATCGTGACATCGAATTATTTTTTATGAGAAATTTTAACAAAACAAAAAAAAAAAAACAGTCATGCCAGTTGATTTTTTGACATGTTCTCATTAATACCCTAGAGTTATAGAACACCATGTATACAGGGTACCAGAGACAACGATGCAGAACCGAAAAATTTCAGCGCAGACCCCTGCGACACCCGCTCAGAATCATTTATTGAATTCATAAAGAGTCGATGCGTCGATTACCTTGCGGCCCTGAATATAAAGATATAAACATCACGCCTTATTTCCATGAATAGTTAGGCAGAGGTGTACCTATACTACACAATGCAGTCAGTCATAAATACACTTTCAACACTCAATTCTATTTAAGATTAGCCCATAAATATAATTTTGCTCACTTCAAGCTTGCAGAAGACCGTCATTTATAATTGTATCCCTCTCTTCCACAGCCAAATCAAAATCTGGAATCTCACAACTTCGTGAGCGGTATGAAGGTAGAAGCTTTAAGTCCACAGGACATGCGCACTGTCCGTCCGGCGACCGTCACCAAAGTGTTCAACAATCTTCACTTCCTTGTAGTTATTGACGACCACATGGAGGACTATGAGGACTCCAAGATGGCGTGGCTTTGCGACTCCATGCACCCATACATATATCCCATCGGATGGGCACAGAAAAAAGGCCTAGTCTTCAAAACTCCCAAAATCTGGAAAGAAGGACCTTTCGATTGGGACGAGTATCTGACAATGACGTCGTCAGTACCAGCCCCTGATTAC
Organism: Aporophyla nigra; assembly: GCA_947507805.1. Taxonomy (NCBI): domain Eukaryota; kingdom Metazoa; phylum Arthropoda; class Insecta; order Lepidoptera; family Noctuidae; genus Aporophyla; species Aporophyla nigra. The sequence continues at coordinate 3,441,712 of OX382293.1, read as the reverse complement.
TGCTTCGGGAACAAAGTACCGCTAAAAGGCGTCGAAGTCAATATGAAATTAGAAGCTGTTAATCCGCAGAATCATGAAGAAATACACGTAGCAAATGTAGACTGTATTGTGGAACACATGTTGTGTGTGGAGCTTCTGCCTATAGGAGAGAAGTACTGGTATGCACAAGACAGCGACCTGCTGTTCCCTGTTGGCTGGTGCGATAGCAATGATTACGCTTTACACATTCCCGACACTACGATAGAGAGGGAGCAACCGAAGCCAGTTGAAGAAAAGGTGGTCAAAGAAGATGTGAAGTGTTCAGACGAATGGTGCGATAGGATATTCTTTAACTATAAATGTTATGCGGGACCATCGATAAGTAGGAACAAATTGTCTCAGTTGCCAAAGCACGTGGGCCCGGGGCCGTTGTCGCTGGTGCTAAAAGAGGTGCTCAATAAGATAATCTCGGCGTCGTACAAGCCTGCTAAGCTGCTCAAGGACTGGGAGACTGAAGGCCCCCCGGAAGAGGGCATGAGGCTCGAAATGTTGAGGGCAAAGTGAGTATACGACAAGAAAAAAAAGATTTTTTTCGTATTCACGTGGACTCAAATCTTTAATATTTTCTCTTTTAGTTTTTTTTTTAAAATTTTTATTCGAATTCATTATTTTATTAAGGCAGAATCCATACCTTTTGGACCATAATATTTAATTACTTGATTAGCTTTTGTGGAGATCGGTAATTATTCCACGGAGACGTAACACCGGGATAAAAAGTAACATATGTGTTAGTCCAAGTTATAGACCATCTAAGTGCCAAATTTTATTTAAATGCGTTCGGCCATTTTTGCGTGATTGAGTAACAAACATGCAAACAGTCACATTTATAATGTTAGTAGGATAGTATAGTAGGTTAATAAAGATCAAAATAGCATCTTTAACCAATGTGGAGTTGACATCAACCTAAAACTAATTTTAATGGCCATTTTATGACAAAATTAACTAAAATACTATCAGAATCTGTCACTGTCACATTCTTGATTTGGTGTGACAGTGTGACATGTAAAGAATATGGCTGAATGTGATTCTGCGGTGTTGGCATTACGATGAAACAATGTTGCAATGAGCAGACAAAAATAGCCCTTATGGTAAAGAACATATTATTCAAGCTATGAATTAAAAAAAAACTAAAAGTATCAAGTTGATTAATTAAAACACGATTTTTATTATATACTATATTCTGAATTGCAGACTAAAGTCCAGCACATACCACGCGTACGTGCCGATAGCGCGCTCGTCGGAGCAGGTGGGCTCGTTCTGCCGCGACGTGTGCGTGAAGCTGCAGGCCTGCCCGCGCCTGTTCGGGCCCGACGAGACCGTCTCGTGCCCCAACCACTGCCAGCACGTCGACAAGTCTACCTTCCGTAAGTACACCTCTAACATGATACTCCTCAGGATAAATATCTATACAAATGTTACGCGCAAACTGTTACCATGAATTCAGCAAATGATTTTAGACCCCTTAAATGATTTGGAGGAAAGGCATGACCCTCCAGGACCTCCCTCTTGGACCGCGCTTTAAAGCGAGCGCGAATGTATAGCTTGTAGCCACACGGCTACGAATAACTACATTGCTGACACTGGTACTAAAATAAAACCTGTGTCCGCGATGCCTAAAATATCGGCAACGAATTCAAGTAGCTCTGAGGTTTTCCCTGAGTCTGCTGAAATAGATCTCGGTGACATCATTCTTAATCTCAAATCCAACTCCGCTACCGATTGCGACATCCTCATTAAAATCATCAAGTCCACGAGAAGTGTACTGGGCCTAATCATTACACATGTCTATAATCTCGCCATCTCATCTGTAGTTCATAAAACCGGTCGCAGAGACGACGTTAACAACTACAGACCTATCTCGGTATTTTCTGCCATGTCAAAGATCTTGGAACGTATTTTCAACAAGAGTCTCGTCAGTTTCCTCGATGGTAATAAAATTTTAGCCTCCATTCAATTTGGTTTCCGGAAGGAAATTAGTACTGTAGATGCAATGGCTCGTGTCTGGCTACGCAGTTAGGACTATATATTGACAACAAGCGAAAGTGTCTTAGCATCTTTCTTGGTTTATCTAAGCCCTTTGATACTGTTTCTGTGCCCTTACTAGACAAGATGGAGGGCATAGGAATTCGAAGCTTAGTGCTGGATATCTTTAGGGACTCAAAGTCATAGCATTTATTTCAAATAGGCCCAAAAAAGGCACTTTTGAACGTCAACCTGCGGAATCGCACTCAAGTGATTAAAACGGCCAAAATGTGAGTGAAGACCTTCCCAGTGCATACAGTGTGCCTCAAGGTAGCATATCGGGTCCCATTCTATTCCTTATCTTTATAAATGAACCCTATAAACTGCCCATTCGAAACTATTAAGTCAGTACATACGCCGATGATACTTCCCTGTTTATAGATGGAGTAGACTGGGCCCAGTGCTATAGGAGTGCCGAGAAAGTACTTACACGTGTAATGGAATAGTTGAGTAACAACCTACTCACTCTAAACTTCAGTAAAACGGTCTTTATGCGATTTGCAATCAAGCCTAATCTATGCCTATCACCTGCCCTTACACTTAAACCCACATATATACGTCACATAAGTACGCCTTCCCTCATTTGAGACTGCCTAGCAATCTCTACGTCCACTCGTGCCAAATACCTAGACGTAAATATCGACGAACATCTCAATAGGCATAAACACCAAGACACACTTTCTGAATTACTCGCAAGCTAAATTGCGTTTTTTTTTAAATACGCATGTCTGCTGATAGTGATACATTGAGAGTGTTTTATTTTCCATCGATGACGTTCTAATTGTTCTGGATTACTTGCAGGCTAATTTGCGTTTTTTTAGAAATACGCAAGTCTGCTAACAGAGATTCATTTACGGTTTTTTATTTTCCGTCGATGACGTTCTAATTGTTACCCGATATACATCACCGAACCCAAATCTACTCGTAACTCTCTCTGGGTTCTCGACTTCGACGTCTTAGTAAAATGTTATGCAAAGTATGGGAACTTTAAAATAATATAACTATTATGCATGGTCGCCAAATTATGTACCAAAAAGGGGTTATTTCCTGTAATAAAAAATATAAAATAAATATTAAAAATTCCAGATAACAGCACAGAACGCCGGGGAAGACCAAAAGGCAGCGTCAATGGTCGAAGGAAAAAGAAAAGGGCTGCTCCAGAGAAGAAGGAAAAGGAACTGCAACCGCTGGAGTGCGAGAGCAACAAGGATGTGGAGTCTGTGGAGAGTTCGCACAGTGCCGGCTCCACGCCGCCATCGGAGGCCGGCACGCGGCCCAGCACGCCGCGCGCCTCTCGGCCCGGCTCGCCACGCGACATGCGGCCCGGCTCGCCACGTGACATGCGGCCCGGCTCGCCACGTGACATGCGGCCCGGCTCACCGCGGGATGTGCGGCCCGGCTCGCCGCGCGACCTGCGGCCAGGCTCGCCGCGGGACATGCGGCCCGGCTCCCCGCGCGCCTCGCCCGACGCACCCCGACGCGGACGCCCGTCCCGCCACAACTATCCCAAGATGGAGATCAAAACCCGCGGTGCCAAGCTGCCCAACTTCGCGCTCCAAATGAAGGAAGCCCACTGGAACAAAAAAGAAGTATACAGCAATACCTGCGTCAAGAAACAGGACAGCGACTCCGAGATCGAGACCAACGAGAGCAGTTCCAACTCTAGAGACGCCAAAAACATTTCCGACGTCTCGGACTCCGAGGAACCAGAACTGAAAAAGTTGAAATTCAACACTTACGATCCTCTGCCGTCCGATAACAAAATGTTCGAGAAAGACATGGCGATGTCCTGGATGAAGGGCAAACTGAAGCTGTCTCCGAACCCGTTAGACTGGTCCGTCGATGACGTATACGCGTACTTACGCAGCACTGACGACTGCAAACTTATTGCAGAGAAGATGAAGCAAGAAGAGATCGATGGCCAAGCCTTCGTTATGCTAGATCTGCCTGTCATTAGAGAATTTTTACACATGAAGAAGGAATTCGCGCTCCAACTTAGTAAACATATAGCTATGATGAGGTGGTACATAATTAATTTTGAAGAATGTGGTGTATCCTGATTTTGTTCCTTGTTATATTCTTTGTCTAGTCCACAATAAAGTATTTGTTAAATAATTATGAACATATTCATTCTATCAAAAATGTACATTACATCAACCTCAAGAGGTTTTGCTGAATTTCCAGCACAATAAGTAACATAGAGGTACCTACGTCATTTATCATTTAACAAGATTGCGACTACGATCATTGAGTGCTAGCGACTACGAGTACGCCAGTAGTGATCAGGCCTGCATAGTTCAAGAGGTCCCTTAGGTATGGATGGTATGCCCATAGATATGTACGTTCCTTAGCTATAGGTATAAAAGCGAGGTCACTCATTCATACATTCATTCACTCACTGATTAATCACGAAATCTCAAAAACTGCTGAACCTAAGAAGATGAAATTTGGCGCAGAGGTAGATTATAAGTAGGAGACGTCAGCTAAGAAAGGATTCAGGAAACTCCTCCCGTAAAGGGATGAAATAGGGGGTGGAAGTTTGTATGAAAGTCTGTCAGTTTTCCAACTAGGTTCTTCAAATTTTGCGTTTAGGCTGATGTTTAAAAATTAATTTATACGTCTCTCAGCGTTCATCTCTGTTTCATTTTGTATTCGTGTAATGTGTGGAATGAAAGAAAAATGAACAGTCACTTGAATGAAGCGCCTGTTACACGTCACATAATAAGAATAAAAAATTCGCGCTGCAACTTAGTAAACATAATAGTTATGATAAGGTGGTGTATTATAACCAAATTTGAAGAATGGCATAGTCATCATGATCATCATTTCAGCCGAAATACATCCACTGCTGCACATAGGCCTCCCCCAAGCTCTGCCACCTGGACCGATTTTGTGCTTCCCGCATCCAGCGGATACTTGCGGCCTTCACAAGGTCATCGGTCCACTTTGTGGAAGGCCTCCCTACTCTACGTCTTCCGTTACGCGGTCACCACTCCAGAACCTTTCGGCCTCATCGGCCATCTGTTCAGCGAGCAATGTGTCCTGCCCACAGCCACTTATGTTTGACAGCTTATGTTGAAATGTAATTTTGTTCCTTGTCCTATCTTTGTCCTTGATAAAGTATTCAATAAATTATGGACGTACTTATATTTCCGAAACATGTTTATTACATTGATCCTAATTCGTTTTACGGAACTTCCTGCACAAAAAATTACAAAGCTTAGCTATAAATGATTTTTCATTATCGCGATCTTGGGAGAAGTCCTCATTGAGATATATATTCTTCTTCGCGTAGGAAATTTTTACAGGTATTTCCCTATCAGGCACGTTAGCATCGTGATCTTGCTCAACATACTTCTCTAACTCCATCTTCTTAGCAGCTAGCCTCTCCATGTTCTCAGCTGACGCAACGGGTTTCCCACTGACTGGCTCTTTGACTAATTCCTTTATATTAATTTCAGATAACAGGTTACGCTCATTTATTTTAATTTGCACACATGGATTCCCACTTAGAAGAAAAATGTTGAAGATTTCATCCTTATTAGCAGAAGGGGTTTTGGATTTTGAGGGATTATCGTCTAAAGTAGAATCCGTAAGATAATTGTCGTTTTTGTAAGCTTCGAATATCGAATGTAAATTATCGACTGTTGAATTGGTTGTATCATAGCTTGATCCGTCGTCAAAGTTGCTAACATTTGTTTGTTTATCTTTGAATGACAACGACGCCAAATCAGTGGATTTCCCACAGTCAGTATCATTCAAAATATCCTTGTCTCTTAACGATGTCGCTTGATCATTGGATTGCCTACCTTCAATCGACATAACTTCTTTGTCTCTGATTGTGAAAGACGCATTTGCCTTCCTGCCATCACTAGAAATTAAAGTCTCAGAAGACATTATATGCTGTATCATATCTTTTATGAAGTCTTCCATGTCGGCAACAGCATCTTCTTTATTTTTTTCAAGAATCTCGTTAAACCTTTTTTTATAAAGCTCAAAGTCGCGCATGCTCGCATAGAAGTTATCAAATATCTGTAGAACAGTCGTTTTGAAAAATTTTATATTTGACTCCAAACTACTTTTCGAGTTGTCCTCATCAGTCTGAAGTTCTTGTGACATGTTTTTAAATATTTTGGACTCCAATTTATCGAGTTCAGAATTAGTTAAAGATCCTTTGTCTCGTATACTTGGCGCATCTTTAATATTTGAATCTTTAACAGGTACTTCATCGTGTTCATATTTCTTGTAGTACTCTCCGAGGCTTTTGAAGGGGGTGTGAACATCGATCTCGCGATTTCGAGAGTGGTTCGCCTCTAAATGATCTTTTGGGGAGACAAAATTAACCTCTGATTTGCAAACGTTTTTGACCTGTCCTGAATGTTTGGATGCTTGTATGCTGAAGCTGTGCATCGGTCTTAGCGTATGGTTGGGCTGGTCACCTGTAAATAGCAGGATGTAATTTAATATTAAATCGTAAGAATAATGACTCAGTGGCTGTGAATCATGAGTTTTCTAGTTCGAATCACAGTTAAGGCCAAACATATTATTTTTGGTTTGTCTAGCAAGAAAGTCTCTATAATAAAGCAGAGGTTTATGATAGCATCGTGGATATATTATGTAGGTACTATTTTATCTAAACTTCTTGGATACTATGGACTGGCTATGAGAAGAAATGTGATAGCAAAACCGTAATCACTGTTTCAGCGAGGTCATCTGTGACATGATTACCAGAGGTCGGAGAGGTGATTGATTTTACGTACTCGCATCACGAATAGTCATAGAAATCATAACAAGGATAAGCCTTTTTTCCAGGATTTCATTTTGGTACTTACGGGATTGAATCAAATATTGTGAAAGTAAGGATTTTTAAACTAGGTACTACATTAGAAATTTATAGAAAGCGATAGACAAACCTTATTTTTTTTTACTTTAGAAGGCTGGTCTCCTATACTATAGTACTATTAAAAAGACAGCAAAAGGATACACATTTCTTATTCATATTGATGTATTCTTTATTCTACACATTACAACATTTGAAATTAGTTTCAAAATACCGGAATCCCAGAGGCTTATCCGTACTAATATATACGTGCCAGTTCATTGATCCCATTTCAATCTACCTACTCCGACCTCTGATGATTACCATGTTCAACAAGTTAATTACTGGGTTAAATGATAAAATACCAGTTTTTGCCCGCGACTTCACCCGCGTGTAATTTCTTGTTCCCCCGACTAGCCCGTTACATTGCATTTCGCGCTATTACTTGGTTTCCGGTCTTTTTATAATGTTCCTTAAGCGATGGTAAACTCCCTAAAGCTTCCTCAAGAAATAGGCTATCAAATGCATTTTTTTTAAATCAAATCCCACCGGTTATATCAGAGAGCGCGATCAAACAAACTCTTGAGACCAATCTAATCTTCCTAGATTGGATTAGATTGGTGATAATCTACCCCCCTACCGGGGTAATAAGGAGTAGTCAATTTAACAGGGGAGGATTTAACTGCGTGGCTTGATTATTGTCATAAATGACTCTTAAATTGGCATAAATAAATGTTGAGTCAAGATAGGAAACCATTTTCCAGTATTCCACCCCTGTGGTGAAAGAGGAGATACAGTTTATGAAAAATCTCATTTGCTTGGTTAAAAACCTTGAAACTTGGCACAGTGGTTGCATAAGTTTGTCACTATTAATATTTCAAAACTATCCCTTAAAGGGGATGGATGCTAGATTTATGGGTTAACTATTGTAGGGAGGCGATGTTAACGCGCGGTCGGATAAATTTGAAAGCAGTATTATTACTTTTGACGGAAAATAAATAATAATAAGTTTTGGGTTTTCTCAAAATCGAACCCTGACGAGATAGTAATGTTCTTTTCTCGAAAATGGGTATTAAATAAAGTTCATACAAATGCAATGTACCAAATGATTCGAGTGTGTTCAGTGTTGTACTCGAGCGATACGTTATAATTAGAGTTTATCGATTACATTAGTTTCGAATTGGTAATGGAGGATTCACTTAAAAAAATTAAAATCAAGTAACAAAAGTAATTTTAACAAAAGTTACCCAATTAGATAAGTATTAGGCTTAAATTATTTTTGAGCCTACTAGGATTACGGCATCTTTATGAACATGTCTTGATAATATATTTAGGATTGTGATGCCAAGAACAAATTAGTGTAAACTGACTTAACTTCGGACCACTGTGGTTTATTAGCTAGCTTTCCCAATCCCCATTACATACAATTCCGAATAAACTTGAACGCAGGCCTTATGTACAGCTAGTTGTTGCGACAAGTTTATAAAAATAATATTGCTCATACGTAGGACACTCAGAAAGTTTTGCGAAAATAAAAAGAAGTGTTCTGTAGGTAAATATTTTTTCATTAAATCTTTTCAAAAAACTCTCCACTAGCCTCTATGCAAAGTTTTATGCGTCTGAACCAGTTTTCGAAACATTTTTTCCAGTCCGCCACAGACACATCGTTTACAGCCTGCTCGAACGCTGACAGCGCATCTTCCGGCGACGAAAATTGTATCCCTTTGAGCTGATTTTTAATTTTTGGGAATAAAAAGAAGTCACACGGTGCTAGGTCAGGGCTGTAGGGAAGGTGACCCAGAAGTTTGACCGGCGTGCTGTCCAAGAAGTCCCTCGTTTTGAGGGCGGTGTGCGTGGGCGCGTTGTCGTGGTAGAGCAGTAGCCCGCGGAGCCCTGTGTTTGGTCGTTTGTTGCTCACAACAGAGAACACTTCTGCCAAGCATTTGGTAGTATACCATTCGACGTTGATGCTTCTTTGGTTCCGTAAAGGGATTGACACCAAGTAGCCAGTCAAATTGAAAAAGCTCGCGATCAAAGTCTTACCCCCGCTTCTAGATCGCTTCAGTTTGGTAGGTGTTGATTCGTTTTGAAACACCCAAACCGTCGACTGGCGCTTCGTTTCTGGATCGTATTGATAAATCCAGGACTCGTCACCTGTAATAATGTCGTAAACACGCCGAGGCGAGCCTGCTTCAAATTTGTTTATCATATCACGGCACCATTCCACCCGGGTCTGCTTCTGAGCATCAATGAGGTTGTGAGGCACCCAGCGTGAACTATCCTCCTCCCGCGAGGATGCACGTGTAGAATCTCGTGAAAGCTTCCCGATCCAATCTGCAGTATGTGTTGAATCTCCTGATACGTAATTCGCCTATTGTCTTGGATTAATTTTTTCACTGCTAGCTCGTTTTCCTCCGTAACAGCCGTCAAAGGGCGACCACTTCTTTCTTCATCCCCCAAAGTTATCATTAGTCTATCGTATGATTCGTCCGGTTTCAGGCGACACTTGAAATCGTAAAAAATCATAGCGCGAAAATGTTCCCGGCGGAAATCCATTTTCCAATGAGTCACGATAATTTAATTAGCTCGCAAAAAAATGTGGTGGGAAATTTTGAAACTAGAACGTTCCTATTTTTACTCATAAATAATTAATCATTATTTTTATAATAGTTTATAACTGGCCGGTCTCTCATACAAAAAACTTTTTTTCGCAAAACTTTCTGAGTGACCTGGTAGAAGTACACCATCTATAGTTATAGTAGACCATGAGAATCCTAACGAAATTTATAGAGACCTTTTTGATATTGTGCTCAATACAAATCTACTTTCAAGACCAAGGTCCTTATCATTAATGGCACCTCCGCCTTTGCTGGCTTTAACCAATGGGCTACTCTAGGTATTTACAAAAGTGCAGCGAGACTGTACGAGTAATATGGTCTGACAAATACAGGATTGATAGTACTCCTTCCCAAGACTATGTCAAAACTTTTAAAAAATTATAAATAGCTTAGATGCGGGTGCTCAGCCGAAATACATCTTGAACGCATGGGAGAACTCTGAAAATGGTATTTTATGTGATCTCTCCAACGCCTTTGATTGCGTGTATCATGTCATGCTTTTGCGTAGACTACACCTTACGGTATCCATAACAAAGATTTAAGACGTAATAAATTGTTAATTACATAATAGTTTCCAGTGTGCAGAAATTAATGGTGTACAATTTTCCGGGCTACCAGTTCAGTTAGTTATGCCTTAAGACTCAATACTCGGCCCATTTTTATTCTTAGTGTATATCCACTGTATATCAATGACTTACGATTATATTTAAAGGATATATACAAGATTTTGACGTATAAACGTCATCTGCAAACAGTACAACGTCGGTCGGTCGTCGTCGGTTCAACGTCGTCGTGTCTAGTCCTGTATAAACGTATCGTGTATACAGGACTAGACAAGATTTTGACGACGTCAACAGTGGACTCTTAATGATTGCGGTCCCAAAATGGGATTGGTGTACGGCAAATAACCTAGTTTTCAATGCCCAGGAAACGCATTATCTAAATTATGTCAGAAATCTAGGTCGCACCTAGATTTCTGAAAAAATTTACATAAAGGTAAATTATAAAGAGGTGTTTGAAACTGTAGACTGCAGTTCTTCAGTGGGGCACCCATATTAATATATGGCTTGATAGCCTACAAAATAAAACCTAAGCTAACATAGAATATTTATATGTGACTCCACAAAGTATTCGTACGATGGCAAATACTTACTAATTAGTTTTATTAATGTTAACATTTAATAAAATTTAATATTCGTGAAATATTGTACATGATTAGTATTTACAGTACACATTATTTATTCACTTCTTAGCTTTAAAAATAAGAAAAAAAATCATGAACATGGAAAAATTTAGCACCATAAAGTATTCGTCGTACGTACGCCCCACCATCTTACCTTAAATATGAGCCGCCGATCCCGACGACGCGACGGGAAGGGTCAGGGGAGCAAAAATTTGACGCGGACGAAGTCGCGGGCAGAAGCTAGTTTATATTATATTTTATTAGTTTAGATTATTATTTTAGATAGGTCGTTTTAGCACTACGATATTCTTTGCGCCATATCACAATGTAACTCAGCATTTTTTCTTATAGCACACAAAGCGGCCTGACATTTGGGGCGTACCGCGTATGACCAAGATTTTTAAATCTTTGCCTATGACACGAGACGAGAGAGAACTAAATTGAGCGAAGACTGGCCCAGTGGTTATTGCAAGAAGATAAAGATGATGTGTTGTTCGCTTTGTCCCGTCGATTGTAAATATGTTAAATGTCTTTGTGAAATTGTATGAAAAATATTTACCCATGATTATGAACTCCCGAAAATGCAATCAGGAATGTAAGACGCGAAGAGGGATTAATTTGTTCTTAGTCCTGGTGGTCCCGATGGACCTTTTATATATTTTATGTCTGTACTATGGACAAACGTTATTTATAAAAGACTATAATTTTTTATAATTTCTGAAAAATAAACTCATGATTACATAAAACGTCAGATTTTATTCAAAACCGAACATCATAGTTTGATACCATAGATATTAAGATGGAAGCGGCAGTTTAGCCTGCGAAATTCAAATCTGATGTTTTTTGCAATTTGTCGTCAGTGCCAGGTTAAATATATAATTTATTTTTGACCAAACTATATAGTGTCACATTTTATAAGCCTGCTGTCGCTAGTCGGTATTATTGTGAAACGTCGGGGTCAAAAACTTATTGAAGTGAAACTTCCAATGCGACTTCCAACTAGAGGGTGCAAAAATTCGATAATTTTGATTTTCGAATAATTTTTCAGTGATGTTCGAATATTATTCCAATATTTTCAAAATATAAAAAACCACATTAAAAATCAGCCTTTTATTTATTTATGCATAAAATTTAAAAAAAAATAAGAATGTGTTAGCAACAATTATAAAATTAAAATCAAAACATAATAAAATTGGACACATAATATTAAAATTGGAAAAATCAAATAAAAAAAATAAAAAATCTATGTAATAGCGTCAATAAAAAAAATTAAAATCAAAACATGATAAAATTGGACACATAAAATTAAAACAATATTAAAACAATTAACAAATGGGTAACTTTTTTAAGCCATTAAAAAAAAATTAAATCATTTCAGTCACAGCGCATAATAATTATTATACTATATTTATTTATTTTACTTTCAAAGAATACGTAAAAAACTATTATTATTTACGTATTCTTTGAAAGTGAGACCTGAGGAAACGTAAAGCGCCTATGGAATCATCGTTTAGTTTATATCTGAGATGATTACAGATATACTTCGAATTTGAAAATACCCTTTCGCAAACTACACTAGTTGGTGAAATGCACATTAACACGTCATAAGCCTGAGTTAGGTGTATTTGTCTTGGCGGTCCTGCATCATATAAAGCCATCTGCATTTTTATCGATGATTTTAGATCATCTTTGCAAATTGCTGTGGACGTAGAAGGCCTTGCACAGATTTCATCATTTATCTTTTTCTGCAGCTGTTCTTTTATTGACATATTTGAGATTCTAGATGTTTCTTCGTTTTGACAATGCTGTAGGTCTGTTAGAAACATGTCATCTTCGTCATTAGAAGCGCCAGTATAAGTTGTCGTTGAAGGTCTTTGACTAAAATATTTTTTTTGAATATCAACTACTTTTAAGTTCTACCAACATAGACTTAAGACTAGTACCTTTTTTTGGTAGTATTCGAATATTCGAATGTATATGTATTTGCTATTCGAAAATAAATTTGGAAAGCAAATTCGAATATTCGATTGCAACCTCTACTTCCAACCGAAGACTACAATATGCTTCCAACAAGGTTGGAAGCATATTGTAGTCCTACCTCTACAAAAAATTCAAATAAGGTTTAGGCCAATGACATGTAAAAATCTAGAGAAATTTAATCATTCTTTGGCCAGTACATTATGTGTTCACAGTTTTAATAATGAAGGTGACCCAAATGAGTTCTACGCCGAGTTCTTCTCATTATTAAACACGCAATTTAATGACAATTTCCCACTAAAGACTAAAAGTATTTGCACAAAGTTCTTATTTAGTGATTGGGCAACTCTAGGTATACGTAAAAGCAGAGAAAAACTTTTTGAACTTTATGGCCTAAAGCAACATATAACTAATAGAAGCTTTCATCAGTATGTTGCAAAATATTCTAAAATTTTTAAAAGTGTGTGCAGCTTGGCTAAAGCGCTTTATATTAGCAATAAAATAAAATCAGCGGATGATAAAATAAAAACTACCTGGCAAATAATAAATAATGAAACAGGTAGGAAAAAACAGCGTAATACTGAATTTAATTTAGAGACTGCACATGGCCCCATTAACTCAGATATAGAAATAGCTCAGGAATTTCAAAATTTTTTCGTTAATATTCCCGTTAAAACTACTGAAGCTTTAAATTCGTCACCCGCGCTTTCCGCTGCCTTACTCAAAAAGAATGTAGGGTCATGCCCTTTAGAGTTTAGGTTTCAGCATACTAACCCCCAGGCTATTATAAAAGCTTTTAAAGATCTTAAAATTAAATCAACAGAAGATCTTTGGGGAATGTCTGTCAAATTTTGTAGTTCTATTATTGAAACCATTGCGCCCTATTTAGCTTTCATATTTAACACCAGTGTAGACCAAGGAGTCTTTCCGGATCTGATGAAACACAGCAAAGTAGTTCCTTTGTTTAAATCCGGTGATAGTAAAGAACCAAACAATTATAGGCCCGTGTCAGTTCTGCCAGTTCTCAGTAAGGTGTTTGAAAAGTTAATGCTCAATCAAATGTTACGTCACTTTAATAAAAACTCCATCTTTCATGAACACCAGTTCGGTTTCACCAAAGGGCGTTGTACCACCGACGCTGGTGTTACCCTAATAAAGAACATTTTTAACGCCTGGGAAGAAGCACAAGATGCCATTGGAATCTTTTGTGACCTTTCCAAGGCGTTCGATTGCGTAAACCATGAGACACTTTTGCTGAAACTAGAGCACTATGGAATTAGAAATACAGCTCTTGACTTAATAAGATCATACCTGAAGGATAGAACGGTCAAAGTCCAAGTAAACGGCGTAAACTCATTGGGGTCTGAAATGGCAATGGGCGTTCCTCAAGGCTCGATATTGGGTCCATTCCTCTTTTTAGTATACATTAATGATCTACCCCATCTACTTCCAAACCAACCGAAGATGGTGTTATTTGCAGATGACACATCATTGATATTTAAAATCGACAGACGGTCTCAAAATCTTGACGACGTCAATAACTGCATTCTTCAGGTCCAAGACTGGTTTACGGTAAATAATTTGGTACTTAATTAAAAAAAAACCAAGTGCATTAGATTTCAATTGCCTAATGTCAGAGGTAGCGAATGTGACATCTTATTGAATGGGAAAAAACTGGAATTTATTGATCAAACGGTTTTCCTAGGAATCACGCTAGACGAGAAATTACAATGGGGACCTCATATAACATCTCTTGCGGGGCGGTTAAGCTCGGCCGCTTATGCTGTTAGAAAGATAAGACAGTTAACAGATGTAGAAACCGCGCGTTTGGTCTATTTTAGCTACTTCCACAGCATTATGTCGTATGGCATTTTACTGTGGGGTAGGGCTGCTGACATTGAATCCATTTTTATTTTGCAAAAGCGAGCTGTCAGAGCCATTTATAATCTATGTCGCGGCGAATCCCTCAGGGAACTATTTAAAAGAATTAATATTATGACGGTACCTTGCCAATTCATTTACGAAAATATTATGTATGTAAGAAAAAATCTACATCTTTTTAATAAAATAAGCGATAGACATAATTTTAATACTAGAAATAAAGACAAGATAGATCAACCATTTTTCAGATTAGCAAAAGTACATACATCTTTTATGGGGTACTGTGTTAAATGTTACAACAAAATACCTTCTGATATATTGCAATTAAATGAAAGGAGGTTTAAAAGTCATATTAAAAGTACACTTTGTAAACGAGCTTATTACAAATTAGAGGACTACATCCAAGATAAGAACGCTTGGAAACATGCTGGTCTCGCTCCATAGGACAGTCTTAGAGTTTATCAAACTAGTTTCTAACTTAATTGTGTAGATAATATTTATTTTTTCTTCTATGACACTGTTTTACATTCTGTAATTACTGTAACTCACACACTGACAGTTTATATGGGTAGTTCATATAATTGTTTTTTTATTTAACTGCTTTTGTTAATTTATTTTTATTTTCTTTTAATTTAATTTGTTGTGTATATGTATCATTTGCATCGTTGTATATGTAAGCGGGCACGCCCTTTATGCCTGGAGGCTTTAGCAAGGTTTTAAGTTCTGTTTACGATTTTGTTTCATTATTCATTTCAGCTTGAGTTTAGTTTTCAATGTTTTGTTGGTATAATGGCTAGCTGACATATGGCGAATAATGTATGTTTTGTTTTATTATATTAATAACTTATACAATATTGTATAGAATCAAGTTCTTCTAACTTAACAGACAGCAGTGCTGCTGGGGAGTTTGTTCCGCCACTTCTTCTTCCCAGCCAAAGCACTAGGAAGTGTCGAAGGGCGGGCGTTTTGGGGGGACTGTCTTATGTGACTTTGACGTTCAAAAAGTGCTGACTCTCAGCCTAGTTTGAATAAATGACTTTTGATTTGATTTGATTTGATTGTTGCGTTAAACGTACGCTACCATGGAAGGGGTATGAAAATAAGTTCCTTGGTATGAAAGCACAATATTGTCAAAGAGTCAAAACACGTCAAGTGGATCCCCCTTTTACTACTTGATGATAGAAAACTTATTAAAATATAATTATCGAAAGTAGTCATACCTAAAAATCATCCCTCAAAACAGTTTTTGAAATTTTTTTATTTAACAACAATTTTTAACAATAAAAATTTTCGGTACATTTAATTTAAAAAATAATTTTGAAAATGCTATTGAAGATAACTTAACGAAATTTTCAGCGATTATAGTAAAATATCTATATTTTCACATAAAATTCTTTTGCAAATTTTATTTGTTTATTATCATACATTTTTTTAAACATTTAAATAAACAAATTCGGATTTTAATGACTTCTCAGTACGATAATCGAATTTTCTTTTTTAGTAATACGCATTGTACATTTAAGTTCTTTATTTCAAAATAAAATTTCACTGCCCGGTTATCGCGCTCACACCAATTCGGTACGGGCGTTAGCGCGCTCAAATCGATGTGAGCGTAATACGGAACGCGGCGAAGGTATGTCATAATAGGAATTTGCAGCGGTTGTATGTTGAATTCATGAAAAAATCATTTAGTGAGAGTAAATAAACTATAAGGGTTGTATTGATGATTGAAATTCTGTAAATACACGGTCGCGAAACATAGTTTGTTAAACATACGGCCCGACACTTCAGGTCACTCTCGAGTTGTATGTTGTATGGTTTGTTGTATAATTCCAGAAAACGTTAGAAAATTAGAATTTCGCTGGCTAACCTCCCGCTTCCACCTTAAACTATTGTATTTTGATTAGCGAGAAGAAAAAGTAAATGTTCCCTAATCAAACTTCGCGGGTTTTTTCGTACCTAGCCGTTAGTGATCCAGTCCACTGCAAGAATTTTATTGGAAACACAGACAAATTATTCGTTACATACATACATAGAATCACGCCTTTTTCCCATGGGGGTAGGCAGAAACCACGGAACGCCACCTGCTACGATCTCTACACACTTCTTTTGCCTCGTTTAGGTTCATACAATTGGTCATACACACACGCCGGTTGCGAGTACTACGCACCTGACCTTTCTGAAGAACATCACCAATAAGGTCACTATATGTCCTCCTAGGGCGTCCCCTCCCGGTGTTTCCACTCACATCTGCCTTGTAAATACCTTTTGTGAGCCGACCTTCATTCATCCTCTATGTTCTATGTTATGGGGGTTTGGTTTTCGCACTTAGTCCTTTGAGTGGACCATTGTGCGTGGGCCATGGCGGCCGTCGGTATTTACTCCAACCAGCCCACCTCCCTCCAGAAGTTGATTGTGTCTCCTGGTCTGCTAAGAACGTCCGTGTATGATTTGGGTGTCCCGAGGGTATCTGTCCTAATCTGGGTGACGCCTGTACATTCGAAGAGTACATGCGCAACGGTTTCCTCAGCCTCCATGCAGGCCCTGCAAAGGGGGCTGTCCGTTATGCCTATTGTGTGAAAGTGCTTGTTTAGCGGGCAGTGTCCTGTGATGGTGCCCGTCATCAGACGCAGACCATCCCTGTCCAGGCGTAGCAGACGTCTGGTTAGCCTGCCATCCGGGGATGGCATCGCTTCCCTGGACTGCCTGCAGCCTGGTGCCGAGGTCCACCAGCTCTCCGCTTGTGTGTGGGTAAATTCCTGCAGCCACCTGCGTAGCTGGTTAAAGGGGATGGGCACGATGGGCTCGGGGCCGCAGACTGACGCGCTGGATGCCTTTCTGGCCAGTTCGTCAGCAGCGTCATTGCCTAGTGATCCACTGTGTCCTTTTATCCATTGCAGTGTCACTTTGTTGCGATTAGAAACTGTTACCCGTTCTAATGCGTTGTGACATTCTAGTGTAAGGCTTGAGGTTATGTATCGTTTGGCTAGGGATTGGAGGACTGAAGCGCTGTCGGAGAGTATACGTATATGAGTGTCCGTAACTCTTCTGGCTTCTATGGCATACGCCGCCTGTATAATGCCCACGCATTCCGCCTGGTAGACGGTGTTGAGCATTCCCAGCGAGCTGGATATTTTTATGTTAAGGTCGTGTGAGAAAACTCCGACTCCGGTCCCAGAGGTGGTCTTTGAGCCATCAGTGTAGACTCTTAGCTCTTCCGGGCCCGAGTGGTCGTTTTGTTCTTCTGTGAGTATAACGTTGTAGTGCTTTTGAAAGTAGTGTAGTTTTGGAGTTTTATCGCAGGGTGATGCCATCATTGGTTGTCGCTTGATCGCATCGTCCCTAATGCGTGAGTGCTTGACCCTCGAGTCATTGCTTAGGGTCCGTGCTATATTCAGTCTTAGGGCAGCCAGGGCAGCCTCCTCCCGCACGATTAGGTGTAGAGGTGGTAGCCCGAGCATTACCTGTAGGGCAGCGGTGGGTGTAGTTCTCATGCAGCTAGTGATGGCTACACAAGCGAATCGTTGCACCTTTTCAAGGTCTTTTTGGGCTGTGCTCAGGTCTGTTCTGGGCCACCAGACTATTGAGCCGTATGTGATGATTGGTCGAATAACTGTGGTGTATAGCCAGTGGGTGACTTTGGGGCTGATTCCCCAATTCCTGCCAAGCATTCTCTTGCACTGCCACAGGGATATGCTGGCTTTTGTAGTTATGTAGTTGGTGTGTTTTGCCCAATTCAGCTGTTTGTCCAAAAATATGCCCAGGTATTTGGTTTCAGTTGAAAGGCTTAGGGTGGTGCCAAACAGTCGTGACAGTTCGAGTTTCGCGAGTTTTCTCTTTTTTGTAAAGAGGATCATCTCGGTTTTTGTGGGGTTTACTAATAGTTGGTGTTTATTGCACCAGTCCTCTACTATTTTCAGGGCTTGGCGCATGAGGTGGCATAGGGTGTTTTCATGGGTGCCATTTATTATTATGGTTATGTCATCGGCGTAGCCTACGGTGAAATAACCTTTATCGTTGAGTGTTTTGATGAGGCTGTCTACGACCAGGTTCCATAAAAGTGGCGAGAGGACGCCCCCTTGCGGGCAGCCCTTCGCCACTACCGCCCTTGTAGTGTCGTTCACTGTGACTTGTACAGCTCTCAATTTGAGCATGTTGGTGATCCATCCGCTCAAGGTTGGATTTATGTTGTGTCTGTCGAGGGCCATGCTGATACTATTGAACATAGTTTTGTCGAAAGCGCCTTCAATGTCAATGAAAACCGCCAGTGCTGAGCATTTGTGGTCCACTGCGCATTCAATTTTGGAGACCACGCTATGTAGCGCAGACTCTGTTGATCTGCCTGTGGAGTACGCGTGCTGTTGTTTGTGAAGGGGTTTTACCCTGAGAGGTCCGTCTCGGATATGTCTATCACAGAGTCTCTCGAGGGTTTTTAGTAAGAAAGATGTGAGACTTATAGGCCTATAGGCCTTTGGTTGTGTATAGTCGGGTTTGCCTGGCTTGGGTATGAAAATGACTTTCACTTCGCGCCACGCTAGGGGTATGTATCTGAGTGCAATGCAGGCCCGATAGATCTCCACCAAGCATGGTATCAGGTGGTCAGCCCCCCACTGTAGGAGGGCTGGAAAGATGCCATCCAGCCCTGCAGATTTGTAGGGCTGAAAGGTGTCAATGGCCCACTTTATCTTTTCTTCTGTCACCATGCTTTGGGCCCTGGACCAATCTAGGTTTGTTGGGGTCCATTCTGGTTCACCTTCTCACATCCTGACCTCTTGGAGGGTGCAGCCGGGGAAGTGGGTTTCCAGGAGGACTTTACTGGTTTCGTGGTCACTCAATGTGTATGAGTTGTCGGGTTTTTTCAGCGCACCAAGGTTTCGATCCTGATCGGTCGAGAGGATTTTCCTTACCCTTGCGGCTTCGTTGTTTGTTTCGATGGATTCGCAGAATTTCCGCCATGCTGCCCTTCTGGCAGTTCTGATCTGCTTTTTGTATATGTATTGGGTTTCTTTGTATTGCTCCCAGTCGTCCGGGAGCCTAGTGTTTTTGGCCCTATTGAATTGTTTGCGTAGTGTATCTCTGAGTTTACTAAGGTTGGCGTTCCACCAGGGATTTCTCTCGCTGTTGTTTTGTGGCGCCCTTAGTTTGCAGCATGCATGGTATGCTTCGGTTAGATATTCAGATAATTTTGTCACGGTGTATTCCAGTTGTTCGGGGGTTTTTATTGTTACCCGTGATAGATGCCTAGCTAGTAAGGAGGCCAGGAGGCGTTTGTACTCGGGCACATTAGTGCGCCGCGGGTTACGCCTCGGTGCGGGTTCCCCAGTGTGGGTATTTAGTGTGAATCGGATTCTTCTGTGGTCGGAGCAGGAGGGTTCATCCGAGACGTGCCAGTTTGTGATGAGGTTTGTCGCGCTTTCTGTAGCAAGCGTCAGATCAATTATTGTTTGTCCTCGGACTGTGACCCAAGTGGGCTCAGAGCCTCGGTTAACAATGTTAAGGTTAGTAGAGAATAAATAGGTGGATAGTACCTCTCCTCTGGAGTTCGGCGAGTCGCTACCCCAGAGCGGGTGGTGGGCGTTGGAGTCGGTGCAGATGATCAGGTCCAGTTTTTCGCGTTCACAGTGCTGCACTAGGTCGGCCATCTCCTTTGGCGGGCAGTTAGCGTCCTCGCCTGGCATGTATACCGAGGCTAGTACGACGTCTGGAACGTTACCGTCGGTCTGGAGCCTGACTGCTGTCAGGTCTCTGGAACAGAATTGTGTGAGTGGCGTGGTAGGGATATCTTTGGGTATGTAGGCGCAGGTTCGTGGTTTGTCTGCGCCGTGTGTGTTGAGAATTAGCTTACCTCCGATGTTACTGAGGCCGCAGATTCTGTTGTTCCTGATCCACGGCTCTTGGATCAGTGCGATGGTTCGGGGTTTAACCTCCAGAGCTCTGCGTAAGTTGGCCGTGGCAGTTTGGCTGTGTTGGAGGTTGGTCTGGATGACGTATATGGGCGGTGACGGTGGTGGGGTGGAGTTAGTCGGAGCTGCATCCATCGGAAAGTCTCTCCTCTACCTCCACCCTGAGCTGGTCTTCGTGTAGGTCACCCGGCGACGAGGCGAGTAATCGATCGTTCCAGCCGGGTGATGAAGGCGGTAGGATGTCGCTGTCGTCCTCCATTGCTGCTCGGGCCATAACCTGCTCGAGTTGAGCAATGTCGGTGTCAGTCGTCTGTGTCAGTGGTTGTGCGGTTGTCTCGTCGGTGCTGTCGGTCTTGGTGACAGAGGGTAGGGTCGTGGGCCAAAAGCGCACGTATATCGACCCCAGGAGGTACGATATCCGTCGCTCCCTGGCTAGGACCCTATCAACTTCCTCCGGTGGTACACCTAGGGTCAGATACGTCCCGTAGTTGTCGCCACCGACGGTAGTTGCCCTGTACAATGACCACCTGGCAATGTCATACCAAGTATTCTGACGGATCAGAATACTCTGGAGCCTGGCCACGTCACCTTTGTAACGAGGGACGAAGAGCGAGGCTCGGACACGGGTGGGCACGTCGGACTGTTTCAGTACGGTTAGTGTTAGATCAGTGTCGGGGAGTCTTATTCTGGGTGCAGCTTGTGTCAGCCAGGTCAGGGCATTGTCGTCCTCGCACCACATCTGCACGGTGCCTTCCGCTACCCGTGGGTACCCACGGAAGGCCGGGAGTGGTGTCGTCGGGTCGGTGTCCATTAGGAAGTCCTCTAGGGCCGTTTTTATGTACTCGGCCTCTTCCTTGGTCAGGTCTCTGGAGGGGGGAGGGAAGCAGATTGCTACGGCCAGTCTCGCAGGAATATCCTTCGTGGCTCGCGCGTAGGTTCTCTGCTCCCCATGAGCAGAGTGGACCCTCACACGCTTGGCGTCCCCTTGGAGAGTGCTCGGTGAAGCCGTGTCGTCTGAGCGTCCTCTCCTCGCCGGCCCTGTACCGCTTGGTCCAGGCTGCGGCTTGGGGGGCCCTGGCAAGGTGTGTGTTGCCGGCGGCGCCAGTGCGTGCGTTGGTCCAGACCGCCGCCCTCTCCTCGTCCTAGGTCCGGGTTGGGTCTTGTCGGAGGTCAGGGGTCGACTGGCGACCCTGGCAGATCCCGCCGCGTGCGGAGGCTGTTCACGCTGGGTTTCCCCCGCGCGGACTTGCCCTCGCCCGCTTTGATGCGCGTCCGGCCGCGTTTCGCTCGGGGTTGTCCCTGTGCGGAGTGACGGCCGGTCGCAAGGCTCCACGCCCGGCCGCGTTTCGCTCGGGGTTTCCCCTGTGCGGACTGACGGCTGGTCGTGTGGCTCCGCGTCCGGCCGTTTTTCGCTCGGGGTTTCCCCTGTGCGGACCGACCGCCGGTCGCGTGGCTCCGCGTCCGGACGCTTTTCGCGCGGGGTTTCCCCTGTGCGGACCGGCGTCTGGTCGCGTACTGCCTGCGCCTTTGCCTTTTTTCTTTTCCGGGATGTGACTTTTCCGCGCTTGTGCAGCAGGCGTACTCCATCACCCGAGAAAGTTTTAGAGCTGCCAGGCTCGCTATCTTTCCCCGTCCCTCTCTGTCTGTGTCGGTCTGTGTCGTTGTCTGGGTTAGTCACGCTGTTCCGCACGATGCTCTGTTGCCAGAGACTCGCGGGAGGCGCATATTGCGTCGTGGGGTTTGGCGCGTGGGTCGCAGCCGTGGGTGTGGTTGTTGGCGCGTTTGTCGCAGCCGATGTCGGGGGTATGGGCGCGTTTGTCGCTGCCTGTAAGGTTGGCGCTGAGTCAGCAGCCGAGTGCGCTAAAGAGCGCGGCAAAAATGTGCAGTTGGTTGCCCCCCCCCAGAATACGATGGGGGCTGACCGCCGTGGCGGTGTGGGATTCCCCGGCTTGGCCGGAACCCACCTGGGTAATTTCTTTTTCCTTCTGCATTTTTTGTTTGTTTGTTGGGGGTGGGCTTTTTTGGAGCAGAGGTTACCCCTCCTCTGGGACCGATAGGATGTGAGGACAGGAGGGAGGAGTTTTTGTGGGATGGAATGGGTTTATTGGAGTCACCCTAGGTCTGGGATCTGGCCTAGGGATTTCGGATTGACGGGATAGCCGGAAGAGGAGGGATGGTTTGGTTGGATGGTGGTACACGGGGGAGATGGTGATTGGTTACCCTATGCCTGGGATTTTGGCCTTCGGGAACTTCTCTTGTCCGGGATCTCTTTCAAGATGCCCCGGGTGCAGGATCTTCCGCAAGACGGTCGATCCCGCAGCCGGGGATGGGCTATCCGCAACCTGCCCACCCGCTCGGTTGCAGGAGAAGAAGTGCCTGGCAGTCTGGGTCGCCCCACCGCGGATGCACGTATACATCCGCGTTGGTGCAATCCAGCTGTCCCCGAGTTCATTCATCCTCTCAAAATGACCAAACCATCTAAGCATACTTTTTTTCAATTTTTGTCACTACATCTTCTTTTACACCACACTGTTATCTTATCACATCATTCCTCAGCCTATCATTCATAGTCACACCACACATGCTTCGCAAGGAACGCATTTCCACAGCATTTATTCTACTTTCATGCTTCTTTTGCCATACCCAACATTCACTTCCATACATAAGCGTAGGCACCAGTACACCATTGTGAACAGCCAGTCGAGCCTTATCGGACATCAACTGGTTGGTCACAATCGCATGTAAAGCACCGTTTACTTTATTTCCCGCATTCACTCTTTTTTCCACATCTTTATCAATCTTTCCATCCCTTGTAAACAAACTCCCCAAATATACGAACTCACTTACTTGCTCCACACTCTTATCATTTATTTTTACATCACATACCGATACGTTCTCCTCTCTTTCAAACACCTGACCTTCGTCTTATTCACATTTATATTCATCCCCTTCATCTTAAATGCTTCATCCATTACAGTCACCATGTCTTGCAACTGTTCTGCTGACGATGCAAGTAGAACTTGATCGTCTGCGTAGAGAAGGCATTTGACAGGCAACTCACTCATTGTCAATCCACACTCACCCTCTTTCAAATCTATCAGACAACTATCCATGTACAAGTTGAACAGCCACGGTGACGCTACACAGCCCTGTCTAACACCCCTCGAGATGCAAAACCAGTTCGTTTATGCCCCATTTATCCTAACACAAGCACTGGAATCCTTGTATAAAGATTTCAGTGCCCGTACCAAGCGCCAGTCCACACCGTACATGGATAGTGTTGACCACAGTTTTTCTCTGCACACACTGTCATAGGCCTTCTCCAAGTCAACGAAAGCGCAGTAAACTTTCTTGTGCTTTGCCAGATGTTTTTCGGCTATGCACCTTAGGGAGAAAATCTGGTCCATACAGCCCATCCCCTCTCTAAATCCTGCCTGCACATCCGATATTTTCTCACCGGTCACTCCTATCACTCTATTTATCAAAACCTTCGCATACAGTTTGCCGACAACACTCAAAAGACTAATGCCGCGGTAGTTTTTAGACTCCTGCTGTGAGCCTTTTCCTTTCTATAGTGGTACGATTACAGCCTTACACCAATCATCCGGTACACGGCCATATCTCCAACACATATTAAAGATCCGGCACAACAGGCTTGCTACCACCCCGTCACCGCTCTTCAGCATTTCAGCAGACACTCTGTCATATCCTGCAGCTTTTCCAACTTTCATACCTTTCAGCGCTCGTACTATCTCCTCTATTTCTATTTCATTATCTTCATCTACCTCTGAGTAAGGGTCTTCTAAACTGGCATCTGCCCAGTTGCCCACTCCTTGCACACTGTCCTGACAACTGAATAAACTTTCAAAGTATCCCTTCCAGCGTTCCAAGACCTTACATTCTTCACTTAATAAACATCCATCTTCTGCTCTTATAACATTCATACTTGATGTTCCTGTTACTCCACGAGCCAATCTTACCTGTTTCCAAAACAGGTTAACATTGGCCCTGAAGTTATCAGAGAACTTCCTGTTATACTTTTCTTGCCTTTCATCCTTTTTCATTTTTACTATCTCTTTCACTTTTACTTTCATTTCGGAGTATTTCCTTTTAACTCTTTCCAAACCATCTGTCACATTCGCTGCCTGATTCATCCTATTTTGGGCCTTATAGGCTTAAATTATTATTCCTTAAATTATTCGTTATTTTAATATATTTCTTAAATATTTAAATCATTACTACTTATTATTTATTTATGCTTTTTAACGCAAGTATTTACCTCCTTAGAATGAATTATGTTCAAAAGCGGACGAAGTGTAGACAAAAAATACATCTAAACTAAAAACAATAAGATCTTTGACAGAGAATGCTAAAGATACGTATATTTTTGAGTCAAAACACTGTTAAAGGTTTAAAATAATAATTGTACAACTTTGTAATAAAAACTAATAAAAGAAACCATATTTCAAGTGGATCTCAAATATTTAAAAACTTACATTATTTCTAAACGTTCAATGAAACTTCCCTTGTCTATGGTCGCTAAAAAAAGAAAGAGAAGTTCACCTTGCTCGCAAGTGCAAAAGAGAAGGCAAATAAAACGGTCATGGACATTGAAAAGAATCTTTGTCTATGCCCCACCAGTCATTGAACCGTCAATTGCTGAACGAACGAACGACAGCGAATCTCAGAGGCCCCGCCTTTAAATCCGTAATTTTATTATTTCAGTTGGTTTTCGCGATGATAATATTATAAAAACGAGCATTTAGGTAATAACTTGCATTAGTTCTCATGTATAAATGTAATCTATGTTAAGAAATAATCGAGTTAGCATTATCGGAATGCAATTATTGATTTGTCGTGTACGGCAACAAATTGTGAGTTTGTGCGGGTTTTCTAGCGTTAGCCTGTTGTGAAACCGTGCAACTTTAAGGGCTAAGGGAATTGCGGTACTTTTTAAGTTTGCGTAACAAGTTTTTGTGTCATATGAGGTCGTCAATTTAGTGTATTTGATGTTGCTATTTTTAGTGGGTGTTGTCATTGTGGTCCAAGCTTTATTCGGATTAGGTCATCGAGTGCGGTGAACATGTGTGCCGGAGAAATGTGTTTTAATAAACTTTAAAGTGATTTATTTGATTTCTTGTTAGATACACGAGTACTACGAAGTAGGAGACCTGTAAAGATGGGTACAACAAGAATACTGTGTTTCATCGCGTTAATAACATGTGCAGCGGCTTTACGTGAGTATTATTTACATTTTTATTCAGACTTTTTCTCTCCCTCAAGGAATATCACTGATTTATCGCATTGCTAACCATAGTTCATTCAACTTTTTCTCAGTTGCGCTATCCCCAGGGACATAATTAAGTTATGAAACAGACTTGTTGATATGTACAACTCTCTCTTCTGTTTTAATTATTGCCTTCGTGCTTACATATGTATCTGTATCACAACTATCATACTTGATGTTAAGATTTAGATTTTAACACAATTCAATTTTGTTCTGTTCGTAACTAAATTTAAATATTTTTTCTTCACAAACTAAGGCATAAAAATTTAAAAACTATGTGACACTAGTTTGTGATAGACTGGGGTCTGCACTAGAAATACCTGTATAGCAGATCACCAAGGCCCCACCACACGGTCTATAAAAAAAATCACTTATTTAGAAAATGTGAAGGGATAGGGGATAACATAAAAATCTATGATAAACTGCAGATTTAAAATAACAACACCAAAATAATTTATAAGATTGAGTCAGACCAAGCCTGGGCCAAGGGATTGCAGGACTGATATAAAAATATAAAGAAAATCTTTATATTTTTACTAGCTTACCGTACATACGTTGTCCTGTTTCCTAGAACTCGATAGCAGCAGCATCTGTCGGGCTGATTTGTGAATCTAAACCATCCAGGGTGCCACACTAACACATTAGAAGAAAAACATTCAAATCGGTCCAGCCGTTTAGGAGGAGTTCAGTGACATACACACGTATAGTATAATATCAGTCCTGCAATCCCACTTTCCTTAATAAAAGGCATGGAACATTAACAAAAGCATTGGTACTCATTAAATTCTCTGATGACTTGTATGGTGGTATTACTCACAGACATCATATCTTAATTTAGTAGTCTACATGCCAGATTTGTAATTGACAACATTGTTTTGTCCTTGCTCATGCCGTAATCAAGATTTTGATGTCATAGATTGAATTTAACTCTGGGCTACCCACACCTTTGGGTATGTATAACTTAGATTTTATCTGCCATTGTTTAATGAGGGGCATAGTTTTGATTTAAATTATTGTTCCGATGGGGTATCATATCTTACATAAACATAAAGCAGCACTTTTACTTAGCATGTCTGTCATCTCTTCATAAAAACCTGGGAATGAGTCAGGATGGAAGAAAAATAATGTATTGATTTGATTATACAATCAATCTGCCTAGCCTTTTCCCAAATATGTTAGGGTCATCTGCCTGTCTAACTGGATGTAGCTGAAAACCAGTATTTTCTTGGAAAACAAAATCTCTCTGTTTTTATTAATCATAATAATTTCTAATTAGCATCAATCCACCGCTGGTGATACTTAATATCAATTTGGTATTGTTAAATTCAAGAAGTTAAAACAAAAAAGCCAAATTAATAAATGGCTAATGGATTGATTGTGATTGACTTAAAATCTGTAACCCTGCATTGATCTCTAAAACTTAGCCGGTCAGATTAATTTCCAAGATACAGTTCTTCCTAAATCCATAGCTTCCCTAAAAGTGGTGTTGCCTCATATTCATGTAGGTATATGCATTAAATAGATTTTGCATATAGTGTTATTCAGACTCCCGACCAATTAAAACACATTACATTTTTTTTGTAAAGAGTTCTGCTTCCATCCTATGGTCATGAGTTTAAATTTGGAACTGTAATGACACCAAATTGGTGCCTAGTATATTGGCTTCATAACTGCATCAATACTTTTTCTTTGACTCATTTCTATTTTGATGTTTTAGGCCTTTATACATAACATGGAAATGTATGAAGGCTCAATTAAGTAATTCGGGAGTATATTTTGGTTAAGAATATGTCGAGATTTCCATTTACTCACCTTGGCATTGTTCAATGTTCATACAAAAGTCTAGACATTTTAGAAGCATACAGCACAAAGAAGACATGTTATTGTATGCAAAGCTTGACTTGGAAATTAGCATAATTTTTCATTTTGTATGTAATGTTGACATATTGTTCTCATCACTATTGGCAGCTAGAGCATAGGGCCTATCAAAGATTGGCATGTAGTGTGTAGGGCTTTGATTGGAGTATGTATCAATGCCAACTAGATCATAGGCAATGCAATCAACATGCCTTCACTGCGCCAATTGACCAATATATTCTTGTAACCGTCTTTACTTTAAAAATATTTTAGATAGGTATTTAAATTTATTTAATTCAATTTAGTTATAATTTAACATCACTCCCGTAATTCCAGGTTAGACAGAGGTGTACCTATTATAGTATACCCACATTTTGCCTTGTTATAATTTTTGTTTCAAGTTCCATATAATAGGGGGTGAGCCTATTGCCATGTACCGGGTACAATTCCAGACTCTGAGCTGCTATGAAGAAATTCCAAATTCAGAAATACAGAAAATAAGTTAAATAACCCTGATAAGGGCGCAATATGTTTACAATATTAATTAATTATAGTCTATATTATTACTATGAAAGACTGATATAAAAAAAATAAAATAACTTTCTAAAAATTTAAGAACAGAGCCTTGCCAAGTTGTCCTGTGAACTTATGTGCCAAATGTATGAGATCATAGGGAGTTAAGAAGTAGGAGTAAATTGACACTGAGAGACTGACCTAACCCAATGTTATGTAAATGCCTTGACATTTGAGAATGGCTAAGAAAAGTATTTACTGTTTCAAAGGTGAGCTGTATGACTAAGATACCCGTTCTCCATACTTTGTACATTTTCTTATAACCTCCTGAGACCCGGGACGTATTTACGAATGTTAACTTAATATAACATAGAGATAAATAAACATCAAATAAAAAAAACTACCCGACCCCATTTAGCGAAAGGGAGGGTATCACCAGTGATACCTTGGGTTCAAAGTGGTATTAAAACAAATTATTTTAGAAGGAAAATTTAATTAATGAAAAAATTAAAAAATAATACAAAATTTACATATAAAAATACTTAATTAAAACAAAAAAAACACCAAATCACTAATTAAAATAAATATTTACCTTTACGTAAAATCTACATGTCGGTAACGGCAAAATGTTCGATTTTAAACTGACTGCAATCGATGTAATTTGACAGCTAGAGAAATGGTGAATGACTAGAAATATAAAGGATATCTATGCTAACCATCGAACAAAAAAGCTTACGGGTTCCGATAGACGGCGTGGAAATCAATTTTTAACTAAGTGTATCACTGGTGATACCAAGGGTCTCAGGAGGATAAAATTATCTCAACCGTTTTGAAATTGAAATAACAAACATAAAAAAAAATGTCTTACAGTAAGATTCAACTCACAGTCAAATCTAGAATCTTACAATTTATCTAAAAATGCACTTATTGTTATAGTAACAAAATGATAATTTTTAGTTAATAATATCAGGGTTAAGGTCAGTAAGAAAAGATAGTCTAAAATTAGAGCATACTCATTTGTTTTTCTTATGTAATGAGATTACTTATCGTGCAGTCTTCAGACTTATAATGATACCTAGTAATAAAATAATTCTACTAAAGAAACAAAACGACTTTCCAGTACTTTTCCAGAAAAGTTCTAATTATATTATCATCATCATTATTTTTGTTGGGATCAGCTTCCATTTTGCATGGATTGCCTGCTAATCTAACTTCAATCAGAAAAAAAAACAAATCTAAAGTCTTTTATTCAAGTTAGACTGGCCACGTTGGCTAAAGAATCAACATTGCCATACAAATGCCGATGCAGACGAACTTTTTGATGCCCCATGATAGTTTTCTTTTTAATCGTAGCTTTTATTTTTTAATTATGTTAATAGTTAGGCTGAATGGGGTTAGTGAGGCAAAATTCAACAGTTAAATCAAATGAATTATTTCAATGTTACTCTGAGCCATCATTACGAACTCGTCATAACATAAAAATTTATCCCCAGTGACGTCACCGCCGAAGATCGTCAAACAGCCGACACAAGAAGAGATTCTGTTCCAAGTGGCGCAGCCCGGCGAAGTGGACAAGCCGTTCATCATAGAGTGCGAGGCTGAAGGCGAACCGGCTCCTAAGTACGTCACCTTGTCTTACTAGAATAGTTTTACTTAGAATCTAAGCGTAAAGTCAGATGTTCTGAGTTTTAGATCATTATTGTAAGTTCCGATGACGGAGCGAGCATAATAATATTAGAATAACTCTACAAGTTACGACACAGTACAGTCAATACATCAGTGGAAACATTTGCAGCACGAAAAGCGCTGCCAGTGCCATATTGTTACCATTGATGAGCTGTTGACTGTACGTTTGACGTACCCTGCTCCTTGGGAAGTCTGCTTCTTTGGCGTCATTTTCGACTGTCTAATCGATTGATTCGGCAAAATGATTGCTATGCGTTCCTCGTCTTCACCCGTTGATTTGAAATGAAATAGATGCTTCGTCTTACCACAGGGTTTAGTAAACGCGACTTTGACATCGAGAACAGAAACAAACCGTTTAGGTTTACGCTTTGTATTACGCTTCTTAAGAACTGAAACATTACTAAAGATCACGCATCTTCAGTGAAACGCCTGTCATGTTATACTAGCTGGCGGCGTAGCCCGCTTTGATGTCAGAAACTATCCCACGGGAACGTGCTACCGAGGCAAAACCCTAGCCTAGGTTAGTTCTTATATCATCAGCTATCTGCCAGTGAAAGTCCCATATAAATCGGGCTAGGTTTTGGGGATTAGCCACTGAACAAATAGACAGAAAAAAAATCTTCTCTTTTTCTATTTTTTTATAAGTGCCGTTCTTAAGCAATTAGTAAAAAACTGTTATTTTGAGATCACTTCAATTTTAATTTATATGTGTAGTAATGAGAAAACTAGTCCTTTTATTATACATTTTATTTATTAGCTTTGATTCTGTGTGTGTTGCCAGTGATGACATATGGCACTGAGACGTGGTCGCTCACAATGGGCCTCATAAGAAGGCTCAAAGTCACCCAAAGAGCAATGGAGAGGGCTATGCTTGGAGTTTCCCTACGCGATCGAATCAGAAATGAAGAGATCCGTAGGAAAACCATGGTAACCGATATAGCCCGAAGAATTGCCAAACTTAAGTGGCAGTGGGCAGGGCACATTGCTCGCAGAACGGATGGCCGATGGGGTCGGAAGGTTCTGGAGTGGCGACCGCGTACTGGAAGACGGAGCGTTGGAAGGCCTCCCACAAGATGGACCGATGACCTGGTGAAGGCCGCAGGAATACGTTGGATGCGAGAAGCACAGAATAGGTCGAAGTGGCGGTGCTTGGGGGAGGCCTATGTCCAGCAGTGGACGTCTTTCGGCTGAAATGATGATTCTGTCTGTGGGTAGATGAAATGGTGATCACCTTTTAATCCCTTTACCATTTCAATCTGTCAAATGTGGTGTACTGTTGGCCGGTCATTGTGACAGGCCACCCAACAAATTACAGTAACGGTTATTGCTCGTCTATCGTAGTGGCGCCATTCGTAGAGAATTCTTCAGATAAATGTATAAATTTGATGATTCACACATTTAAAGCATTGATATCGTGTCTTTTCGCAACATGAGGAATTGAGTTAGTGTAACTGTTCTGTTGAATAAATGTTGAAATGTATTCAAAATGTTGAGGTTTTGGTCAACTCATCCCGCTTAAAACTTATCCCGCGGGATAAGTTGTCCGCATTAATATTTTTATTATTTTTCTTTGGTCAACTCATACCGCTTTAAAGAAAAGGTAAAATGTATTGTATTATTTGAAATATTTGTACATTCATGAACAAAAGTGTTTGGGGAAAAAATTAAACACCCATAGCTTGGTTAAGCTGATATAATCAAAAATCACAGTAGTTTCATTAATAGAAATTAAAAAAAACAATAACTATTAAAATTGCCCTTGATTAATATTATTACACTGTAAAGTATTTAAACAATCAGAAATCACAGTTTTAACTATCAAAATCAATAAATTAAACATAAAGAAACTAGTCAAAATCTCAATAGTTTCATTAAAAGTTACGTATAAAAATCTAAAAAAAAAAAAAAAAAAAATCAAAAGTCATTTATTCAAACTAGGCTGAAAGTCAGCACTTTTTGAACGTCAAAGTCACATAAGACAGTCCCCCCAAAACGCCCGCCCTTCGACACTTCCTAGTGCTTTGGCTGGGAAGAAGAAGTGGCGGAACAAACTCCCCAGCAGCACTGCTGTCTGTTAAGTTAGAAGAACTTGATTCTATACAATATTGTATAAGTTATTAATATAATAAAACAAAACATACATTATTCGCCATATGTCAGCTAGCACACGCCATTATACCAACAAAACATTGAAAACTAAACTCAAGTTGAAATGAATAATGAAACAAAATCGTAAACAGAACTTAAAACCTTACTAAAGCCTCCAGGCATAAAGGGCGTGCCCGCTTACATATACAACGATGCAAATGATATATATACACAACAAATGAAATTAAAAGAAAATAAAAATAAATTAACAAAAGCAGTTAAATAAAAAAACAATTATATGAACTACCCATATAAACTGTCAGTGTGTGAGTTACAGTAATTACAGAATGTAAAACAGTGTCATAGAAGAAAAAATAAATATTATCTACACAATTAAGTTAGCAACTAGTTTGATAAACTCCTATGAGACTGTCCTATGGAGCGAGACCAGCATGTTTCCAAGCGTTCTTATCTTGGATGTAGTCCTCTAATTTGTAATAAGCTCGTTTACAAAGTGTACTTTTAATATGACTTTTAAACCTCCTTTCATTTAATTGCAATATATCAGAAGGTATTTTGTTGTAACATTTAACACAGTACCCCATAAAAGATGTATGTACTTTTGCTAATCTGAAAAATGGTTGATCTATCTTGTCTTTATTTCTAGTATTAAAGTTATGTC
The DNA here is from genome assembly GCA_947507805.1 of Aporophyla nigra. Classification (NCBI taxonomy): domain Eukaryota; kingdom Metazoa; phylum Arthropoda; class Insecta; order Lepidoptera; family Noctuidae; genus Aporophyla; species Aporophyla nigra. Next base: position 3,409,157 of record OX382293.1, on the reverse strand, counting down.
TATCGCTTATTTTATTAAAAAGATGTAGATTTTTTCTTACATACATAATATTTTCGTAAATGAATTGGCAAGGTACCGTCATAATATTAATCCTTTTAAATAGTTCCCTGAGGGATTCGCCGCGACATAGATTATAAATGGCTCTGACAGCTCGCTTTTGCAAAATAAAAATGGATTCAATGTCAGCAGCCCTACCCCACAGTAAAATGCCATACGACATAATGCTGTGGAAGTAGCTAAAATAGACCAAACGCGCGGTTTCTACATCTGTTAACTGTCTTATCTTTCTAACAGCATAAGCGGCCGAGCTCAACCGCCCCGCAAGAGATGTTATATGAGGTCCCCATTGTAATTTCTCGTCTAGCGTGATTCCTAGGAAAACCGTTTGATCAATAAATTCCAGTTTTTCCCCATTCAATAAGATGTCACATTCGCTACCTCTGACATTAGGCAATTGAAATCTAATGCACTTGGTTTTTTTTTTGTTAAGTACCAAATTATTTACCGTAAACCAGTCTTGGACCTGAAGAATGGAGTTATTGACGTCGTCAAGATTTTGAGACCGTCTGTCGATTTTAAATATCAATGATGTGTCATCTGCAAATAACACCATCTTCGGTTGGTTTGGAAGTAGATGGGGTAGATCATTAATGTATACTAAAAAGAGGAATGGACCCAATATCGAGCCTTGAGGAACGCCCATTGCCATTTCAGACCCCAATGAGTTTACGCCGTTTACTTGGACTTTGACCATTCTGTCCTTCAGGTATGATCTCATTAAGTCAAGAGCTGTATTTCTAATTCCATAGTGCTCTAGTTTCAGCAAAAGTGTCTCATGGTTTACGCAATCGAACGCCTTGGAAAGGTCACAAAAGATTCCAATGGCATCTTGTGCTTCTTCCCAGGCGTTAAAAATGTTCTTTATTAGGGTAACACCAGCGTCGGTGGTACAACGCCCTTTGGTGAAACCGAACTGGTGTTCATGAAAGATGGAGTTTTTATTAAAGTGACGTAACATTTGATTGAGCATTAACTTTTCAAACACCTTACTGAGAACTGGCAGAACTGACACGGGCCTATAATTGTTTGGTTCTTTACTATCACCGGATTTAAACAAAGGAACTACTTTGCTGTGTTTCATCAGATCCGGAAAGACTCCTTGGTCTACACTGGTGTTAAATATGAAAGCTAAATAGGGTGCAATGGTTTCAATAATAGAACTACAAAATTTGACAGACATTCCCCAAAGATCTTCTGTTGATTTAATTTTAAGATCTTTAAAAGCTTTTATAATAGCCTGGGGGTTAGTATGCTGAAACCTGAACTCTAAAGGACATGCCCCTACATTCTTTTTGAGTAAGGCAGCGGAAAGCGCGGGTGACGAATTTAAAGCTTCAGTAGTTTTAACGGGAATATTAACGAAAAAATTTTGAAATTCCTGAGCTATTTCTATATCTGAGTTAATGGGGCCATGTGCAGACTCTAAATTAAATTCAGTATTACGCTGTTTTTTCCTACCTGTTTCATCATTTATTATTTGCCAGGTAGTTTTTATTTTATCATCCGCTGATTTTATTTTATTGCTAATATAAAGCGCTTTAGCCAAGCTGCACACACTTTTAAAAATTTTAGAATATTTTGCAACATACTGATGAAAGCTTCTATTAGTCATATGTTGCTTTACGCCATAAAGTTCAAAAAGTTTTTCTCTGCTTTTACGTATACCTGGAGTTGCCCAATCACTAAATAAGAACTTTGTGCAAATACTTTTAGTCTTTAGTGGGAAATTGTCATTAAATTGCGTGTTTAATAATGAGAAGAACTCGGCGTAGAACTCATTTGGGTCACATTCATTATTAAAACTGTGAACACATAATGTACTGGCCAAAGAATGATTAAATTTCTCTAGATTTTTACATGTCATTGGCCTAAACCTTATTTGAATTTTTTGTAGAGGTATGTACGAGCAAAATGTTACTGTTTGACCACTGTGATCAGATGGCAACTTATTTACAATTTGTTTGTGTAAGTAATCACAGTTACAAAAAATATTATCTATACAAGTGGCAGAAGAAGCTGTCACTCGGGTTGGTTCCATAAAAACATTTGACAGATTAAATGACTTAAAAAGACTTAATAATCTGAAAGTATTTGAGTTACTTTCTAATAAATTAATATTAAAATCACCACATATGACCAGTGACTTACTACTAGTACTAAGTTTCTTTAGCACCTCTTCCATTACAGAATCAAACACAGATAGATTCTGGTAACTTGGAGGTCTGTATACACATACTATAACATGCTTATCAAGCTCAACACAGGACAGCTCAACAGTGTGTTCAACAGACAGCCCAATGATGTCCTTTCGTTCTTTCGATTTAATAGAATTTTTAACTAATATTAATGATCCGCCATGTATCATGCGTTTTCGGCTGAAAAAGCTAACTACACAGTAATTTTCATAATTTATTGACTTTACTTGATGATCTTTTAACCAATGTTCAGTTAAGCAAATGACATCAAACTTAGTGTTTTCTAAAAACAATTCTATTTCAAGTAATTTGGAAGAGCAACCTTGGATATTTTGATTATACAATTTTAAAGTGTGTTGCACTCCCTTTGGTTTTTTATTTTTATGACTAATAATGCCAGAAGATATCTTTTTATTATTCCCTAACAATAATTGGTTATTTGAAAGGGTACCTTCTGTTGTCTTATTACCTAGTTTAACGAATTATCTGGAGTGACCACCACTACTCTAACTGAAGAGTCAAGAATGCCCGTCTGAGTTCCAGCAGGAAGAGAAAACTCTATCTGACTGGTAGTGGCCTCCGAGGATGTTGGTATTATAGATTTAGTAGTTAAACTAGGCAACATAGACTCATCACTAACACTATTCATGGTTATTTTAGCTATAATCTGATTAACATTATATGCTATCAACATAGCAATCATATGTCGACATTTCCAAGACAGAGATAAAGCTCTCTGAGTTAACTTAAAACCACTAATAAATTTATTAGTATCAAAATACAATAATTTGTCACTATGACAACATGTCAACTGGTGAATAGTACTATTCAACCTGTAAATATAATAATTATCAATATCTGATAAAGTATCAGAGTAGGGGAAAGCACACAACATTAGCTTCCCTATGTTTAACTTGAGTAAGGTGTCTACTCCATCCACTATGTCCTTTCTGGTAATACCAGTACTATTACCTAATAGCAAAACCATTGTGGAATAAGTATCTAGGTTTGTGCTTGCAATTCTTTTAATCATTTGATTGAAACTTATGTTATGATAACTATGATTTGTAAAACTGTGGCTAAGGTAATTAAGTAACATTTTTCCAAAGCCTGAACCTAATTCATCACAAAAGAATATAGACTTATTATTACTGTGTATATTAACACATGGCTCTGCTGGAAGCACCAACACCGGCGGAGACAAGTCAAGCTGAGGCTGAGTTGGTGGTGTTTGGTTGGCACAGCTGCATGACAGGTTATTGGTCAGAGACTCATAACTCTCAGCATTGCACTTCACTAAGTCTAATAGTTCCCCAGCCTCAATCATTCGCTCACCTAGTTGTTGTTGTGACCTCTCATATTTCTCAAAAATATTGTTTAGCAAGTGCTCCTTTTGTAGAATATCATTATATAGGAGCTTAATATCAGTATCATACTTTTCCCTACATTCATCTAACTCAATGGTACAACTACTTAAACTTTTTGAAAGGTTAATACGTTCCTTTCTGAGGGAAAGATTTAATTTTAAGAGATTTTGTTTTTTAATTGCTCTCTGTGACCGTTTAATTATTTTCTTAATTTTAATATATTTCTTTAATTTATTGTGACTCATAACAATAGGACATAATGGTATGGTATCGTCACCAGTAAGATCAATTAATTCAGCTGGCTCACACACTGATGTTGACTTACTGCCTACCAATTTATAAAATAGGTTATCGGTGATAGCAACCTGTTCACTTACTTTGACAGACTGTGAAAGAGATAGGGCCTTATGGGCTTCACATAATTTCTGTTTTAGTTCTAAAATTTGGTTCAAAGCCAGTTCGTGTGTATCACTGCACTCATGAAATGTTGTCACTTGATGTTGTAGTTGACTGTGCCGGTCGGCTAAGTCCATGTGTAGTATGTGTAGCTCAGCCAGCTCACTTTTGAGGAAGGAGTTCTTAGCAATAATGTTTTCCACTTCCACTTCACTGTCTTCCCTTTCCTGGAGCAATTGCTTGCACTCAGTTTGAGATGCTTCTAGCTCCTTTAAGGTAGCGCTCAGCTTCGCTTCCATCTCCTTGAGTGTAGCTCTGCGGGTCATCATTTTGAATGATTGTCAGTCTGGAATGTATAAAGTTAAGCAGCTAAATAACTGTCGCAAGAAAAACTGTTTTGTTAAGTGGATAAGTAGGAGGTAGTTGGGAGAAAAATATAAAATAATAAAGTAAGTAATCAATTGAGAGACAGCTGTTACATTTAGATTAAGTTAGTTAGAATTAGATTTAGATGGGAAAGTTAAACAGAAAAGAAGCAAAACATTGCTTTTCTTGTTAATATCTTTCTTAAAACTAGTTACGTAGCTCGTAGGTAGTACAAGGAAAGTTCATTTTATGCGAAGAGTTCGTGACACATTAAGAGGATTAGATATCCCGTACTATGCTTATTTTGTATAGTATAATAAGTAGTGTTTATTGTCTGGGCGAATGTTTTCGTCTTCAATTTTGCTTCCACTAATTGTCAAACAAAAGGAGACATAAACCGTGCCAGTGTGTGATGGACGTAGCTCAGAGACCTGAGCAGTATTTTGTGGAGTTATGTGGTCTGTAATTAATAACTACAATTACTTAAATAAAACAAAATACTCCCCGGGATTGATGACTATTTGAAATCCGTCACCGTTGAGGCGTTGAGTTGACAGCCGGTTCAGATTCCTTTTGTACGAAATATTTCGCGACAAAAACACTGTTTCTTCACTGTATACAATAGTTAATACCTAGGTTTTACTATATTACACAAATTTAACACATTTATAACACTTTTATTAATTTACTAAAACAATTAACCTAGGAGACCGTTTTTTTGACGACCAGCTACCAGTGTTGCCATCGCCAAAAAAAAAAAATCTCTAAATTTCTTTTTCTAAATCTCTCTCTAAATTTTCTAAAAAGAATATTTAACAATCAAATCTATAACATTTATCAATCAAACTAAATAATTAACAACTAGTTTTTAGATTATAACTGGTTTACTTAAAATTAGTTAAAATCACAGTCGTTTGATTAAAAATCACGTATTAAAAAATGTAAATAGTCTTAAAATTTGAAATAAAACTAAAAAATTAACAATTATTAACAACTATTTGGATTCTTAAGATTTACTTAAAACTAGTTAAAATTATACTCTATGATTATAAGTCCCAAATAAAAATGCACGAATATAAAAAAAAACTTACAATTAAAATCTGAATAAATAATCATTAAAATCAACAAGATTAAATATTTGACATACCTATATAAAATAAAATTATAGATACAAAATTTACGACGTCATTTAAACATAGTCAACTTCTTAGTTTTTCTAAACAATGTCCTACTGTGATTTGACCGGTGATTAGTTGGTTTATGGCATAGTCAATTTTTTTCTTGTTCTCTATAGTTTCAGGCAATCTCGTCGAAATTTTGAAGCCGCCTGTAGATTTTCTTATAATGGAGGCGAAGAAATGTATATCTTTGATTAAGCCCTCCGAAAATTGAGCAATATTCGGTTTTAATTTAATATATTTTTTGATGTGCCCGTTCCATATTTCTACAACATTATTTGTCTTATTCATTTGCCGGAATGTACACCAAGTGTCTGCGAGAACCGAATTTTCGAGTCAAGTTTTCACGAAGTAGTCATTAAATTGTGTGACACAGTTGCTGTTTGGAGCTTCCTCCATCACGTAGAGCCATCCTTCATTAACTAACTCGGATGGGAGATGAGACAAAGCAGCACAGAGTTTTACATGAATTTTGCCTAATTGTGTTTTGCATACACCTAGCGCCTTAGCTTTACGCCAGAGACTGCGATTGAAGTGGAAATAGCAGCCCGTTATTTTCACACCAGGGAAGTTGCTTCGAATTGCCAATATAGCTGGAACTTCAAAATCAACTGTAATGTCATTGGGGTCCCACTCAGTTATTTGACTTTTTATTATTTGAAATAACAGCTCGTACGTGGACATTTTCTTATCAGGTAACAGAGCGTATATTACTGGAATGACATTAAGATATTCTTGACTGCTTCCAAGCTCAGCGTGAATAGTGTACAATTGATAGAATGGCTTTGGACAAACTTTGAATGTACCATCCATGTAAAATTTCTTACAAGTTGCCATGTATTTTTTCAATTCATTATCAGCAAATATCAGAATACGCGTTTTCCCATGTGCGTAATCAGCAAATAATATCTTTTCAAATTTTTTCGGCACTTCAACATCTTTAGCTTTTGCAAAAGTTAATTTTCTTGCTCCTATTGATTTATTTCTTTTTCTATACAGCATTTTTTGTACACTATTTAGAGCTGGCAACTTCTTTATTAGATCTAAACCACGATCTTCCAGAGAAGCCATATTTTCTTCAAATATTTTTGAGATCGGATCAGACAAATTCTCCTGTACAGCCTTTGAGCACTTCTCCATTTGCATTTTTATCTCAACTTCTGTTGTATTTAAGGGTTCATGACTATGACTCGTTTCATTCATTATCACATTAAAATCAGAGTTAGTTTTTATCGTCGCAGAGCATGTTTTCATTTTCGCACACCGCCACAAGATTGATTTGTCATTATTTTGTCTTTTAATAACGTATTCATAGCCATGTCTTGTTAACTTTTTGGAACCTCTTTGAGTAGTACTTATATTTAGAGATAGATTGCCACGTGAAGTTGAAGGGCTATCTTCATACATTTTGATGGTTGATTCTAAGGGGAAAAATAATAAGCATTAAAGATTATTAAGTACTACGTATAAAATTCAGTACTTAAATAATTTATTGGGAGAGAATGCTTTAAGATATTGAGTTCAAAATTTGTATTTTTGATTCTGCGGGACAAAAAAAAGCTAATAAAAAATAAATTCAATAGCTAAAACCCGACTACTGAAAAATCACGCTCTCAAAAGTTTGAAACAAGCATTCTCATCTGAAATAGTTATGTACAAACTATTCAATATTTAACGTCTATTAAATAAACAACTTACCAACAAGTAATATATTTTAATGTGATGTTTAGAGGATAGCCATGGTCGTATGCTTTTATATGCGTATAACAAAAATTAAAAAAAAACCTACTTTAGTAAAAACAATTATTAAATTTACTCACCCAAGGAACGAATTGAAAGCACTTATAACTTGATATTGATAAATATGTATTTAACTGTTCACAAAAAAATCACACATTCACACACATTCAATCACTTTAACACAACTAAGTACGAAAAAATAGAAAGATGCACTCAACCCTTCCTATTGTGATAAGTTTCTTGTCTGTGATTGGCTGGAAGCAGGTAGTCGTATTCGCATTTCCCGATGAGTTGACCTTGAACTGTCCTTTACTCAAGCAATAGATTAAATGCAATTTGTACGTTTGTGGTTGCGTTGTTGTATTACACATAAAATATGCACCAGGAAATCATTGAATTTAGTTTTAAAGCACTTTTCTTCATGTCCGTACAAGACGTAAAATATATCAGCGGGATGAGTTGTCCGATTCAAAAATTCCACTAGGACAACTCATCCCGCGGGATGGGATTGAGCGGGATGAGTTGACCAAAGACTCAAATGTTCTTAGAAGCACCTATGGCTAAAGATTCAATTTTATTTTTGCGGAGCGAAAAACACTTCTAATTCTTCCTTTGGACAAACTTTGGTTGATCTACGAAACACGCTACTCGTCGGTTTTTCGTCCTTTCGTATTTCAAGCTCAGCTAGCACTGTTTACCTGATAGTTTCTTGTCTCCATTTCGACTACTTTTCTAATAAAAAAGACATGAGTGGCAAAAGAATACGTTTACTCATGTCCCAAAAAAACGGGAGTTAGAAGTTTTTCAGACCGACACAAATACATAATGAATATGATTTTAATTCACGGCGTTATGAATGAGAGATGCCTGCCGACGCTAAACATTTTTATTAATTCCTCAATGGAAGTGAGCACGCTAGCAAAAAATTCATCATGCTGTTTAATACCGTGTCGTAGTTTAGCTACTTATTTAGACGTTAAATAGAGGTAAAAACGCTGGTGAAAGGATTCTTTTTACAGTTTACCTATATTTTGTTACTGGATTGAGTGTCCGTGCTCTTATTTCGTTTCTGAGCTGGCGATCTTAGAAAAGGATTACCTAGCGGCCAGCGTAAAACTCTTATTATGTTATACTAGGGACCCTTTCTCTAAATCAGGATGGTATAATAAGAGAAAGGGAGGAAGAGGGTCCGTATTAAAAGAAACACATCACCAAAATATCGGGCCTTAAATATCATGTAGGGTAACATGGGTTCTTCAACGAAAATTGAGCCGCAGATTAATTAAAGTAGTAGGTTAGTAATTATTTAGGCTGACCAGCGGCTCCGTATGTGTTGAACTTAGAGGAGATAGTTCAGAAAACCCACAGTTAACGTTTCTGTTTCATTTCATATCGAGAAAAATATAATGACGCGGTCATGTCATCACAGAATTCACTCGACCCAATATTTGGTCTTCACGGCTATACGCGCAAAACAAATTGGGTACCTTTCCTATGCCTATGTGAAAATTACAACCCGTAAAAGCTTGTGAAACATTCTCGCTGAATCCGGGGGATTACACAATACACCATCCTTTGCAAGAGGTTTGTCAATTGTACTAAAACGCTATTAGTAAACAGATGCGAAGTGGGCATTCACTAGAGATCCCCAAACCGCTTTGGATTATTGGAACTTGCTTCTCCCAAGCCAGGGAGTCGAACGACAAGTACTACTAGCCTAGATTTCCCAGGGGATCTACAGTTTCATTCGAGATAGCATCTAGTGTCCTTACCGTGACGCCAGCTTCCTGTGTGCTTCTAACCTCATCCGCTGCACTGTGATTGAGTGACAAACAAATTGACTCACGTTTTTATTAATAGTTACGATTTATCATAGCGTTTTATGGACATCACTTCATAGCTAAACTATTTAGCCTTTGGCCTTTGTAATGTTCTTTATTATCTGAAACTTGAGTCTACCTTTTATGGGTAATGATTTTACTGACTGTAACTTTGTTGCACAAGTCTGACGTTATCATTGGATGACCTCTGTCGTTTTTATAATTTGAAGTTTGATAAATTTCTCTTAATTGGTGACTCTTATCAACATACTAGTAGTTTTCGGATTTACTTTAAAGAACGTGGTTGATATAAGCTATTTCCCGCCTTGATTTATCCTAATTATTGCGTTTAAAAACAACCAACCGTAGACAACTGCTGGTATTGTTTTTCTAATCGTGTTGCGTTCGTTCCAAGGGTTTTTACTTGTGACTTGTGAGAATGAAAGTAAATACTCGTTAATTATTCTTCGCACGCCTTATGTAAATCGAGACACTAGACACCAAATCCTTTTAAATGCTCAGCAGGGTTTAAATCACTTCCTTGTCTTCAACACATTACTTGCGCCCTGTGACTAAGAAGCACTGAGCAACTAAGTTGTTACTAAGCTCTGAACGGTGACTTAATCTTTTCTAGAAACTCAATATCAGAAACCAATTGAAACTTTACGGTATTTAAACGGTGTTTTTTTTTTTAACTTAAACGTATCTGTCCGTGGCAATCTACAAAATACAGCTCATCTCATCTGCCTAGGACTTTTCTAATTATGTTGGGGTCGGCTTCTAGTCTAACCGGATGCAGCTGAATACCAGTATTTTACATAGAGTGACTGTCTATCTGATCTCCACAACCCAGTTACTGGGTAATATGATACCCCTTGGCAAGACTGGTTGTCAGACTTTCGGGCTTCTGACGACCCGTAAACGGTTAAACATGCTTTCCGAGGCACCGAGGGGTCTTAGTGCTTAAGGGCATTACATTGCCCAATGACCTTGAGCATGCTGCCTCGTACTAACTTACGACGAAACGACGAGAGAGAGAGGGACGAGTGCGGGAGTGACGGAGTTTTATAAAATATTTTAAAATATTAAAAGAAATAAGAGAAAAAAATCAATACACATTGTTAAATACGTCATTACGTATTTTTTGGTATAAAATTCATGCCGAGTTATTGAGCCGTTATAGAGAAAATTTTCAATTTGGGTTGAAAAAGGACCTATTTGTTACGATTTTTTGATAAAATTTGAGTAAGTTTATTAAAATTTTAAACAATACAATGTATTTGTGATGACCTTTAGTTTAACATATATTTTTTATGTTGAAAACGCACAAAAGGATTCATCTACAAACTTCTTTAAACACACGGTATTTTCAGGATTTGAGCGAGGTAATCCCATCTACGGGCCAATCGTGGCAATCGTAGTTTGACCTGATCGAACGGCCCGTGTACCTGTTATAACTTATCTACAAGCACCTGTCAGTCAGTCGTGCCAAACTAAAAAACTACTGAACCAATATTGTGTAGTTTTAGCTGTCGATCACACACTGTATGCCGATGACCTAGCATTTCTATACACGTTCGTTTATTCTCGTACAATATTATAGTCCACTATAAATACCGTACCGAAGGTCCAAGCTGTTTCATATAAAATTATGAAGATAGTTACTATAATTTGTGTCGGATGAAATCAATGACCTGTGGCAGATAACGGTATTATTGATTATAGTGTTCATATCAATTAACTTGACTTGAAGTGATTTGACCTCGGAAGCTGTTTTAGAGAAATTGCTTTTCTCCAATACATTTGAGAATAAATATTGGAAATGGACGTCAATTCTTGTGCTCTGCAAATACTGCTGAAGAATTTTTTAAATAGTAGCAGTCGTAAAAGAGAATGAGCAGAGATTTGGTAAACTTCTCTGCATGTATTTAGTAGAAGCAAAAGTATGAAACATCTTCGCACGAAGATTTAAAGTTCTTAGAGTATGTTGCGGTTTCAACCTGAAAAGTGTAAGTCTTCTTTGGTATGGACTAAACTGCATCATTAACATCTACATTAAAAAGACCTTCGATGAAACAAGAACTAATTCAATTACATATGATGGTGTAAAAAAAAAAACGAGTAAACCAACAATAGCATGTTACTAACCAGTTATTATAATTAACAAATGACAATAAAAGCTTACCTAAATTAACATTATACTTAGTCAACCGACATGACCAACTACGAGCAATTATATTTGAAAGCCTTTAATATTAAATTACTAATAAACATACACAAAACCGCAATAAACAGGGCTCATTCATCGAAGTATAGATAAATTAGTAGTAAATAAATGCGGGGACATGAATAATGTATGGCGTGAGTCAGCCTTGGTTCGAATGCAGTCATCTCGAGGCGAGAAGCGTCGACACACTCGGAAATATTATGTCATGTATGAATAACGCTTATTCGCTTAAAAATAAAAATAATAATGACGGTTAGGAACCTGTTTTTCTCTTTTTGTAAAGTTGTTGTTGGTGTTGATCTCATTGCCCTGGAGCTTTTATCGACTATGTCATGTCTGGCGCAGATAGTCGTTGTTGATGTTTGTCAGTAACAAAAATATAGAGCAGCGGTAGCCCAGTGGCTATGAGAATTGTTGGTCGTAGGTACAAATCCAGACAGGCGCTTTCCGTTGTGTAAATTTATTCATCAACACTGGTTCTCAAAACGGTGAAGAAAACCGGCATGTCCTAGAACCATACATTCCAAGACATGTGATATCGATCAACCCGCACTAGGGATTCCTGCGCACTCTCTTTTATCGAGCAGAGGCCTGTGTCCTAGCAGTGCGAACATTATAGGCTGATTATGAAAGAACTTAAATTCCAGAAGTATTTTTAATAATGATGAAGTATTTAGGATAAGATGAAGTATCTAAGAATAGGGAAACCTTATTCGTGTCTCTCATTGACTCAAAATACTCTAGGGGAGGTAGCAGTGATCTAGCAGTAATCTTATGCCATAAAGTCAGTCCATCCTAGAATATGGCTTCTCCGAAGTTGTCTGAACACTCACCTTCTCCGACATCCAGTCTTGTATCCACATGAACCTCTAGTCAAGTCCCATTGTTGGCTCCCTAATAAAGCCATCCCACATTACCTGAGTCTTCGCCCGCCTGATGTGTTATGCCCCCACTAAGCTAATGTGTTTCCGCTATAAGTGGGTTAACTACTGTACCTAGTTCTCTTTTATGACTTGCAAACAGGACAGGTCGTTCACCTTGCTATGTCTGGAAAATCAATCGTATCTTACCTTTATGTTTATGAAAACTTTATGGTTTAAATTGCAATGTGTGATATAAGAGGACCTCAGACAGAAAAACCTTCATAAATGGAATGTATAAGAGCTATAACATTTTTTGTATGCTCGTTTCCTTTAAACAAAACAAATGATTTTATTTACCTATGGTAGCATTTTTAGAAACTGGGCATGTAAATAGATTCGTAAGCAAATTTTAGCTGTGGTAGCTACTTCCATATTGGAGGTTCTTCTATGCACACCTATGAAGGTCTTTACTACATTATTGATTTAGATACAAGACTCTTGATTTCAACCGGAGGGGCAGTCCTCGTAATTTTGAAAAACGTTCACAGTCTGATCTCAGCCTCTATCTGTCAAAAATACCTCGAGTTTCCATACATTTTTGAAAAAGTTTTTGAGATTGGATTGTCGCCTAGAAGAGACTGCAACTAGATTTTGATTGTTTTTAATAACGTGAATTGGTCTTTGCTTCATGATCGTAAGAGTATTAATTTTAACCAATAACGGATCGTAAGTTATTGGAACCGGTAACAAAAGTGGTAAAACATACCTACTGTGACTAAGGGAAATGTTTTCAAAGGGTACTCAATGAATAATATCCAAATGTGTATTGTTTTAATAATAAATTGTTTAATGTTACGGCAGGAAAACCGCGGATATATTGTTAAATAATACGAAATGTAATTACTTATCGCTTGTTATAAAATTAAAGCCTTGTTTGTGGTTTTGAATCCATTGCACTCATTTTATAAAAAGCCTTCTTTGACGTATTTATAAGCAGATTACTTTAAACACCCTTCACTTTGCGTCACGTCTGTGGTTTGAAACGCTTAAGGCTGTAAATAGTGCTAGGCTTATGTTTGAACCTGCGGCCAGACGAGAGGCCTCCACCACTTCACTTCGTAATTTGTCGCATCAAAGTCTTTGAACTTGGAAAAGCAGGATTTTAATAGCGATTGAGTTGGCTTTCAGGAAGATTTTAAAGTAAATTTTAGTGTGAGATATGCACTCCAGGACATCTGAATCAAGCCCCGTGCATATTTTGTCAAAGGTAGCCCGCGAAATTCAAATTTTTCTACGTTTATTGCAATTTATAGGTCAGTGTCGAGAGTAAGTATGTTTATTAAAATATAATTTGATTTTGCAAATTGCAAAAACGGAAATTTGAATTTCACGAGCTACCCTGGCGCTTCCCTCTTAGAAGTCTCTACTTTTTATAAATAATGATAGAAGAAAAAAAAATACGTGGTTTTGCAGCCAGTAACTAAGTATCATTTCCGTTTATGTTGTTTCTAAATTTAAAATCGGAATACAAAAAAAAAAAAACTGTTTAATTGTCATTCAAAAGTCGCCTTCTCGCGTTTTTCGGGGGCAAAAGTAAACCACCCGCCCTCATCATTGCTTTACTACTACGGTTGAAAGTCGCTTGCGCTTTATAAAAAGATAGGCTCTATTTGTCTATGTGACGGTTACATAATTTAAACCTTAGTGCCGTTTTAATTTTCAAGGAATTGTTGTCTTGTGAAAAATCAATTGCGACGTCAACTATACGCTGCTATTAAATTTCAGGAAACCTACTTTACAGGGTTTCGTGTACTGTAGGTAGTAATACATATAACAAAATAGGTTTTAAAATATCCTTGTTCATAGCGATATTGTCTCTATGGGCTTGGAAACCGCATATGTGCACGATCCATAAAGTAATTATTTTATTATATTGCGTATTTTACGTCTTTGTTTACTTATCATAAAACAATGATAAGGTAATTAATTCAACATTCATAGCTTTGGTCAATATATTTCCTTGCAAAGAGTTTGTCCTTAACCCACTGAACCATGAACAGATATACTATGTGTGGCATAATTTCACAATAAAGAGGAAAATGTTTGTTTTTTGTAGGATTATTTTTATGCTAATGTAATGAGAGTACATCGGCAACTAGCTTCATCATCTTTCTGACTTACCGCCCCTTGGCAATTCAAATGTGCCCGTAATTGGTTTATTTGAAATAAATGCTTTGAGTTTGTATTTGGTTTAGGAAACTCGCACTGCCTAGACCCTAAGATAGGATTATTTATCCTTAAGGCTTATATTGAGTACTCTGACTTTATATGAACAGCAAGGAAGATCCAATCCGATGAGATACTATGTACAATAAGTTTATTCCTATTCACAGCTGAAGATTTCACTTATTAACAAAACTTTTTTGTCCAAACAGGTACAGATGGATCAAAAACGGCAAGCCCTTCGAATACACGAGTTACGATAACCGTATCTCCCAACAATCTGGACGCGGTACACTCGTGGTCAGTCAGCCGCGTGATGAGGACCTCGGACAGTACCAGTGCTTCGCTTACAACGAGTGGGGTACCGCCGCGTCCAACAGTGTTTTCGTACGACGAGCTGAACTTAACTCCTTCAAGGAAACTGACAGCCAACAAGTCATCAGGGCAGAGGAAGGGAAACCTTTCAAACTCACTTGCGAACCTCCAGATGGTCACCCCAAACCCAAAGTCTACTGGATGTTGCAAGGCGACCAGGGACAGCTCAAGACAATCAACAACTCTCGCATGACTTTAGACCCTGAAGGGAACCTCTGGTTCTCGAACGTTACTCGTTACGACGCAAGTGAAGACTTCGCTTACATTTGCACAGCTAATTCCATCTTCAGGAATGAGTACAAGTTCGGCAACAAGATATATTTGCAAGTGACTCAGACAGGTATCGCGCCTACCTTGAACAAGCATGAGCCGGTGCGTCAGTACACTACCAGGAAGGTCGAGAGAGCGCTGAAGGGGAAGAGAGTGGAACTGTATTGTATTTATGGTGGAACGTGAGTACCTTTGATTCTTTTGTTCAGTAGTTTGACGGAAAGACTAGAACAATGTTGAACTTATCGTGCCGTGTCTGCAAGAGACTAATCGATAACCATGTCCTTCGTCGATGGTAGACACGCAAACTTTAGGGTTACTTATTTTTTCGTTCTTCAAACACATTTGTGATAATTAGCCAGGTCATCATAATAGTTGTTAGTACTGAGCTACCAATCTGCTTGGTACTGTTTGCTTAGGATTTTAGTACACAATTTAACTTGGAAATAGTGAATATATCTGTTGTGACTTTATAGGATTATCGAGCGCGACATAATACACAGTACGTTGCCCTGTGTTCTGCGAAGCGAAAGAGTTCTATATTCTACATAGGTGCGAGTAATTGACGGAAAAACTAAAGGGGTGACCAGACTTTTAACCAATGCATAGAACCAACTTTGGACTGAATTTATTAAGCGTAGCCGTCAACTAGCTGGCCTATTTACGAGTAAATGACCAGCTGTTCATACGATGATGCATAGAATGATTTCATTCATGCCCAAACCAGTAGGAGTCTAGCATTCTAGATGTGTAACCCGAGATTTTAGGTTAGACGCGTCGATTCTGCGCTTGCGCCAGTATCATTAGGGTTGCTTCCATATTTTGCTGGATACATTTGATGATTTTTTCGGACAAAAACTAGAAATTTTCTAGTTAAGAGTAACATTTTGATAACTTGTCTGTGAATAAAAATGTGCTTATACGACGGAAAGGACAATCTCATGATGCACACTCACTGGGCACATTTTGCCGAAGTAAAATCCGAAATAAATATCCTATTTCAAAAGCCTCATTCAACTTATATTTTTGCGCTGGTAGCCCTATCGTATCCAGTTCAGGTACTGACCTATTGCGCCCCCGCCACGCGTGCATGAGTGGCCGCAGTGGGCTTTTCTCTCCGCTATCGGGTTTCGTACATGCCGCCAATTCGCCGCATGTTATCTGACCTAGCTATACGGTATTTATAAAAGGATTGTGGCTGTATTTAGAATAGTTAAAAGCCTCTTCTCTTAGGCACGAGCATTGATCACCAAGGTTGCTCAAGGCTGGCGATTTCAGACCACTACAAGTCCAAGTTTCCTCAAGATGTTTTCCATCACCGATTTGTAAAACAGAATTGTAAAATATGGTCATAAAGGTGTTCCTAATTAAGCAGCAGAAAAAATACTATCCTACCTAGTGGATGTGTGGCAGATGCAACGAAATGTCCGTCTTTTGTGCGTTGACTTTGATCATAGTTGTTTCCATAACACGTTGGTCGTACACCAAATTAACTGCGGCTTCGCTCTCATCCATGTCTGATATTACCTCACGGGAATGTGCTATCGGGTCGAAAAGCTCATGTTACTTCTTATAGCATCAGCTATCTGCCAGTGAAACTCCCGTTAAAGTCGGTCCAACTGTTTCGGATATTAGCTGGAACAAACAGACAGACAATATTTTTTAAATTGTTTGTTTGTTTTAAGGACCGTATACTTACTTTCATAATTATGCCATAGATAGGTAAGGTAGATGTGTACGGTAACCGGATAGTATAGTTTTTGGTTTTAAATAATTACGATAGATTCTAGACGTTCCTCTGATTATCTGAAGTTCTAGTCTTGCTTGCACAACAACATCAGTACACGTATTTTAAACATCATTCTATTTCTATCATCTTCAAAGTCTGTCAGGAACAGAATGATGCTGTAATTACGTAAAACGATAAACAACGCCAAATGTAGTGCAAGTGCAATTGAAATCTAATTCTATTACTATATTTTAAACCAACACCATTTCCCCCAGGCCTTTACCGCAAATTGTTTGGAAGAAGAACGGCCGAAGCATCCTGTCTTCTCAAGGCATCACTCAGGACAACTACGGAAAGACGCTGGTTATCAGGTACCCGACCTACGAGGACCAAGGCACATATACCTGTGAAGTTAGCAACGGTGTCGGCACTGCTCAATCTTACTCCATAATGCTCAATATTGAAGGTGAGTGTCAAACTATTTTAGTATTATGTAATGTTTCCAGGTCATCAAACGCTAAAGTTTAGTGGACTGTATTCTTCTGCGCGATTCTGTCAAAATTCAAGTCTTTTAATGAAAAGAAAACGCGTCTTGTCTGATTCTGTGACCGCGAAAGGGTTGTTTTTAGGGTTCCGTACCCGACAGGCAACCAACGGAACCCTATTACTAAGCCTCTGCTGTCCGTCCGTCTGTCTGTCAACAGGCTGTATCTCATGATCCGTAATAGGTAGACAATTGGTTTTTTCACATAATGTGTATTTCTTTCTTTTCTTTCTTCAATAAAAATTAACGGGGTATCAATACAAGAAACGTTTTTTTCGGCGTTTTTTGCCTTGTGGTACGGAACCCGTCGTTTATCACATTGTTTACGAGTCCGACTCGCACTTGGCCGGTTTTTTTAATATGACAAAATCAAATTATGTTATTTATTCGGCGTATTGTTTTGAGTTTAATTATACTACACTGGAATAACTTATCCACCAGGTGATGCCTGATATTCCTTTATCCGTACGGTAGACTCGATATTGGATAAAGTAAAGCCCTCTCAAAGATCTTAGACGTATTAGAGAGGTGCCTGCTCGGATATATTAATTTTTGTCCGAGCTGAGTGCGATCGTTTCATAAGTCATATGTAGCTTGATTTCCCTCGAAAAACAGGTTGAAATTAATATAGAAATACATAGGGCTTAGCCTTTTCACACAAAATATAAACGGTAATTTTATTAGGGTACGAAAAGATTAGGGACGGCAGTACACGTAAACAATTCCGAGCACACAAATAAACCTGTCGTGCTGCTATAAAATATTATTTTATGGTCACATGGTCACTATTTTTGCCATAAAAGAAATGCCCTGAATCTTCCATTTTAATGTTCCTTCGTTGCCAAACCGCGCTTCATCCCAGTTCCTTGAATTTAACCAAGATATTTTAAAACACGCTTCATTTTTAAATTGTCTTTAAGGCTTCACCTTAACACTAATGTCACTTTTTAATAGTTCTTGAACGCGACACTTGGCCTAAACAGAAAAATTCACAATTCACCCCCAGGAAGTGAAAACAGCACCCATAGATCTTTACTACTCTTTACACGGCGCGTCTTTAAAAATGGTGTCAAAGAGGGCCGACTCCTAATTATTCTGTTGTCGTCCAACAAACAATAAAGACAGCGTGCCAAATAAAGCCGTCCCTACAAACAGACTACGCCATTTCCGCAGTGCTAATTGTAAATGTAACTTTGCAAGGGCCCGGTGCCATAATGATGCTAATAATCGTGCCAGCGTGCAGCGTCATTTCCGCTTTCCTCTATAAAGTTTGGCTGCGTTCGTAAATATGTAATTGTTTATGGTTCGACTTAAATAGACGTCATTATAGCCATGTTTGGAGGCGTGGCGGCGAATTATGCAAATGTAATTTTTTGTTAAAAGTAATCTGAATAAATTAATGAGATGTTTAAAAGGACGTCCTATGGGCTATGCATATTCTTAGATCAACCGTCCTTCATTTGGAAAACATCTTTATAAAAAATGAGATTGTATAGAAGTCCATTTACAAATTATAAAACATTTTTATATTTAGACCGGTAAATGGGAGGTTCCAAAGCTAAAGGAACAGACATATTTTAGGGATGACAAATTCATTTCGTAATAATTTCTGTTCTTTGTAAATAATAAATGAATGAAAAAATGGTGACGGTGCCTTTTTTACGCGAATATGCCACGAAATTCACGGCACGAATTTATGAAATTCTTTTTTGGATAAAATAGGGTCGTGATATAGGTTGACATTTTCCTTTCTAATATTCTATTGGATTATTCAAAATGTGTTGTTTCCACTTCATGTGACATTCACAGACACGCGGGTTACATTGCTTTTTGATCAGTTCAGAGGAATCGCCCGTCTATCGCTTTTCATAAAACTTGTGACTTTTGATGGAAATAATCTTTTGACATCAATAGTGTTCATAAATATTGGTCAGACCTTTGTTCCCATGTCAAACTCGTACTTGACGAAATCCCTAATATTTGCCCAATGACATCATCGCTAAAGTCATAATGTGAGAAAGCATATGGCACACACATGATATTAGCCGAAAATATTTCAATTCCCCACATTATGTCTCTTGAGGGAGCCATTAAAATATAACGACTGCGCAAACATGGCCACAAATGTTGGCTGTAGACAATCATTGTGATTGTAACCTTTCGCTTCCTTCCGTTTGGCTTGTGTCAAGGAAGACGGGAATCGAAGGCTTCCTTTTGTCGATGAGGAGCCTTGTTGGTTTCCTGAGTTTGATTGCAGTAATAATATCGGACATAATTATGTCTCTTTTTATACACATAAGGCACGGGCAGCTATCACCACAATTGCACATTGCCTATTGGCGGTTTCAGTCAAAATTTTTACCGGTTTAGGTCTCATCATGATGGCTTCCCTCATCGTATCTCAGTGATGTCCTCAAACCTGCGTCCTTGGCGTTCCTCTTTTAACCCCCGGCTTAGCGACTTTGCAACTGGTTCATATCAATTCTATAAGGATGTCTCTCCCATATTTTACTTCAGCAAACGATGGGGCAGCTTACACCGTAAGTCGTAACCATGAATAACTGATACCTATATGAAGTTATTAGGTAACAGGTGTCCTCCTCACATCTCCCTAGTAATCCCTCAATCGGCTCTTACGACACGTCCGTGGCGTACGATAGGGTGATAAATTCCTAGAGCACGCAGCCATCCGCAGTCAATCCCTCTCCACCCTCTTAGGGTTTTCCGGCCTTTTCGCTGAGTCAGCTATATTTCGGATAGATTTAATTTTGTATTATTTATTCAATGACAAGGTACTCTTGGAGTTTGTTTGTAAAAGACATTTCCTTTTTTTAAACGTTTGAAAGTTAAGCAAACTTTAAGCAACGTTTATAGCGGTTTTCCGTGTAACGTTGGTAATATGGCAGGCTTTTTTTTAAAAATACGAACTATATGATCTCAATTTAGTGATCGCGAAAAATGCATTTTTTTGACATATCATTCATTAAAGTCACCAACCAGTACATTTTGATTGTATCAGTCCACGCATCAACACGCGTGTCGATGACGTAATCACTTGTCATGCACGCAAATAACTCGGTAGCCCGGTTCCCGTACTGCTGGATAAACGTCCGGCCCTTTTATTACGCCGTGCCTGAGGTTTGGAGGCCGGCCTTATAATAGAACGGTTTGTTATTCTTATTATAATCTGTCTTCATGCGTCTTCTACTTAATATAAATCTTAAATTCGTTAATTCACTGACAGACAACACTGGGCCTAAATAGCTGGTTGTAGAAGCGTGACATTTTGTACAAGAGATCCTTTTTATACCGAAAGTGAGCACTAATTAAACATTTTTGTAAATTGAACCCCTAATTGGGTTAAATAGGGTTCATTTGGGGTGGGTCTAATTTTTCTGACCCCATGCAGCTTGTTTTATATGATTGGCAACTTTTTTACTGAAAGGACAGTAGTTGAGATATTCCAAAAATAAACATAGATTATTCTTAATGCACCATCAAGATCAGACCATCAAGAAGACCTCCTCAATGCTAAAGAGGTAGGTATTCGATTCACGTATCAAAGGAATTTAATATGAACGGTTTTGTAGCAGGCGGATGAAAGCAATTTCAAAGTTAATCTAGATATAGTACGACCACGATCAAGAAACACCAATAAAGTCATTTCCATGTTAATTTGTGGGCGACAGAATGCATTAAAAAAACCGTCAGTGTTTGCCAGCCAACCCTTGCTTTAATAAAAAAGTTTATTAGATAAAAAGGTTATATCCGGAATCTCATCTAGTCGGACTACCTCGGACATAATTTCCTGATTTGATTTCTGGACCATTCCTCCGTCATGCCAGAAGGCTCTACCGGAATTTGAGATAGATCAGTCATGTATTGGTGATTGCTGCTTGTAAATGTATGTAATTTATAAATAGATACGTACAAAGCTTCTTATATAGTCTTAAAATAAAGGCAGAGGTCAAAAAGATAGGGATGATATGATGATTTATTATATCATCCGTTCATAAAAGCTGTAATAACACCGTAAACATGTTTCTTGTACATTATTATTATAACATTTTACATGTATTTTTGAATTGAACACACCTTTTCCCAGTTTAAATATTTCTGTATTTAAATTCTTACATACAAACGTGGTAATAGCAATGTTTAACGTGGTAATAACAACCTTATAATTTCGTAATTCGAAGATAATTGACTTAGAAAACTTCGCAAACATCATATTTTTATTATGTTCCGTTAAAACCAATACTTTTTTATTAACTGTCAAATGAGATACTTTTTAAACGTCAATACACTCATACAAAATCTTTTGACACAAATAACATAGTTTCGTTTAGATAATAAGTATTTAAAATCACTACAAAACTTATTAATATTTGGAAATCATGACAGTTGTTTGAATATTTTCTTTTGTTATTCTTCGTCAAAACCACTACCCATATTTTGTTCATGCAAAGCATAGCAGAAATATTTTTGTTCTTTCTTTTAAAAGTCTCGGAAACTTGTCTAAGGCAAGCATATGAAAGCCCGAGGCTTGCTTACGCCTGTAGTTCTTCTCTATTTTGTTTCGTCAACAATTCGCCGAGATTGCGAGCACTTGAGTGTGGCATGCAGTCTGCCGTAATCGCCGCGAGCATTGTCGTACTACCGTCGTCGTTCGAGTACTGTAATTTAAAATACGATACACAATAGAAAATGGAGGAAAAGTCTGTTGACAGAATACACAATACGTCTGTGCGGTTAGTTTGGCTTGTTTGACTGTATTTTGTCAGTACCGAATAAGATAAATGTGGTAAGATAATAAACATGCTAATTCGTAAAACATCAAAGCGTATGATGATCTTTAAATAACTAAAAAAATTATATATAATTGAGCAGTCGTAAAGTTAATTACAGATGTGAAGTCAGTATGTCGTCTGAACACAACTCTTTGCTCTGATATTGATCATAATTTTATTAATGTAAACCCTTACATATTTTTGTAATATCTAATAGGTACTTATAAATACGGTTGAAGCCATAACTTAGTAAACATTAATTTCGTTAAAGTCCAGTGGAATTAAATGTCAGTAAATATACCTAAAAGGCCATACACTTGGCCTCTGACATCATCTATTCTCCATTCTATTAACCTACAATATACAGTAACGCATAATATGGGAGAAGTCTATACATTCAACCGTGTTAAGCTTGACCTGCTTGTATGAGAAATGGACAGTTTATGGCACCGACCCAAGATTCGATTTAGAAGATTCTATTAAGTTAATTTGTAAAAGATACTATCGAAGATTGAAACTTACTTAATCAAATAAATCTGTAAATAATTACCAGAATGATGCCTAAATATTATCAAAAATACATTAGGCTAGCATAAGAAACTTCAGATACCAGGGAAATACAAGATCAGGAGCCATCAATACGACATTATGTCATTGTAAATTATGCTAATGTCGCGCCACCCGAACGTGCAGGCTTAATTTGTTAGTGTAATTTGTTACAAACATTAAAGATGTTACACGATATCGCTAACAAAATTGTGGTATGGTGAATTATGTCATCCAAATAGTCAGTAGTCTTACTCAGAAATTGTACTAATTTTCAATTTCTTTGCCCCCTAGCCGCGCCTTTCTTCACGGTGGAGCCAGAGTTCCAGAACCTCGCAGAAGGCGAGACAGCTGAGATCAGGTGCGAAGCCGACGGTACGCCCTCGCCCAAGATCACATGGATCCACAACGGCAAGCCCATAGAACAGGCCGACCCCAACCCAAGGAGACAAGTGTCTGCCAACAGCATAACCATCACTAATCTGGTGAAGAAGGATACTGGAAACTACGGTTGTAACGCCACCAGCTCCATCGGATACGTGTACAAGGATGTCTACATCAATGTTCAATGTGAGTACTTTATGATATCTTTTTTTGTAGATTTTATGTGTTTTTTTTCAGCAATTTGATTAGTTCTGAGGGAGTTACGTTGCTCGTCGATAGCTTTAACTCCAATGGTAACGCCTTCAGCACACAACAGCGAAAGCGAACCGAAATGAATTAGAGTTCAATTGTTTGTGGTATGTCTTTGACTGCCGCTTCACACGCGAAACGGAAGCCAAACTAACACGGACTTTAGTTTCGGTTCGCTTCTGTTTCGCTTTCGCTCATACTAAATACGTTTCTATGCTGTTCGCACTCTTCCAGGAAAAAAGAAGTTATACCCTTATTTGTCAAAGGTCTACAGTTGACAGCAATAGAACTGGTTACAAGATAAACTTGTTAGTAGTCCGAACTACGTCACTCATCGAAAGCTAATCCTCTAACTGTAACTCTCATATTTTAAGTTATCACACTTGTAGCGTCTCACTTGCAGTGTTCCACTTTACTAATGTCTTCAGAAGAAACAGGGAATACATCATTTTAAATGTATGTATGTATGTGCTTTCTTCCTGAGACGGCGCCTTGACGCGACAATGGCGCCGCGACGCCCCAGATTTTATATTTCACTTTACTTAGAACATTCTTTTAATGTTCTTTTATAATATGAAGGGAAGGTAATAATGTCGATTTTGCCTTCAAATTCGCATAAAACTATCAATTGATTAAAATAGTTTTAAATAAGTAGAGCGACTTTTCAATGGATAAGCAACATCGATAAACATATTATAAACACAGAAAAACGTTTGATCTTGTGTTCAAATCTGAAAAATTTCAAATGCGTGCAGTTTTGTAGAGTATATTAAGTCGTTGTGAACTATTTTAACTTATTCTTCCAACAACCTTTGAACTATTCGGCGCTCTAATTCATTCAGTAACTGGAAAACTTGGAAATTCACGCGTTCTGTTGCCAACTCAATATATGGATCGGCACTTTTCAACTAGCCAACATCAGTTCATAAAACCACCATTTTATTACATTCCGTTTCCTTTCTAACAAGTTCTGTTCTCTAACTTTTATAAGGAAACGACAAAGCGCAGCCACCATAAACTGTCACTCATAGTTAATTATGACCCTAATGTAAGCACATAAACTTGAATATACAAGCTAAATTCAGTCTTGTGCTGCAAAAAATATAGTTGAGATTTATTGTTGAACTATTGTGCTACTTGGCATTCGCCCCAGTCATTTCTAGATGAACTCATAAATATATTGGGAATAAATCTTTATTGTGTGGATGAAAAGTTGATCTCAAAACGTCACAGTTGGTCTGCGATGTATAATGTGGCGGGATCGATATCCCCATTGAAAGAATAAATATTTACCGATCCAACCACTCAGCCTACGGCAGTTCGCAGTCGACTGATTCTTTATAATAGAATTAAGCAAATATAAATATAATGAATGAGGGTCTGAAAGTTTATGCTTCACTATAAATTGTAAGACAACTTCGTGGAACTTTTCCCTTCTCGTAATGTTTCACCATTATTTGTTTTATTATTTACTTCTCCAGCATCCATGAGCGGATCTATCTTTGTTACTCTTATATCGAGCTGTACCTATACTGCGTTATCGATTCGATAGACAAGTGCTTTGTGTAGGGGAGACTAAATCGATTCCCATTTACAATACTTGTTTAGGGTCCTGTTCCTGTCGTTATTTTGGGGTTCCTAACTCAATAGTTTGGGACGTTGGGTCATTGCCTCAAAGCCAAACCCAGGATTGGTTTTGCATTGAAATTGTTTATGTTGTAGAACTTGCAACTCACAACGAGTGTTTATTTTAAAACAACCTTTATGATAATGCTAGTTGTTTAAAGGACATGGAAAGGTTAATGAATCCAGTTCAATTATCACATACTGTTTGTTTTATGACAATTTGGCATTTTTTCTCACTACAACCCAGTCAAAAACGCTCGGAAAATATGTAATTGCTCACAAAGGCCATTTCAATTATTAGACCTCACAGATAGCAAAAGAATGAGCTCTAGTTATACAATTTCTTAATTATCTTAGCTCGTGACGTGATGTCACGGTCGCAGTTTCATTCATTTGAGTCCCAAGTATGATGATGACACTCGATAAAGAAACCTAAGTATGCGCTGTCGTTATAAGTGTCGCGACTTTCAACTTGAGCGTTAATGTGACCCTGGCCGTTCAGATGAATCTTGATAGACCTATTAGTCCTATAGTGCCTACGAAGAGATTACTACATGGCTGTTTTGTTTATAAATTTCGCTTTTACGAAGCCGATTAACGAAACAATATTCTCGGTGTTTGGGATGAAAATTAAATTTGGCGCTTAAGTAGTTTATAAGTAAATTATATTGACTTAGAACAGCCCAGTCCACGGCGACGTTAGACGAAAATACAAGTGAGTTAAAACACAATACTTCAAAATGAAATATCCTATTACAGTGAAAGCTTGGAATACTTGGACATTCGGTTGCGTGACTCGCCTGCGAGTAATAATAAAAGGGCTTAATTAATTAGATTTACATACTAAATCTTATCGGTGAATTATTTTACACCACACATTTACACAGCGAGCCTTATTTAATTCATACTGTTGGAGAGCTGTTTACGATTTGCGTAAAATAATAAAGTAGTTCTGTTACATAAATTATTTACTTAATGTACTACTCTTTGTGTTCATTTTTTTATACGAACTTCGTCTGCGTCAGCATATGACGTTCTGGTACTGGGATGAACATAAAAACACGCATCGACACGCTAAGAAGAAGGAGAAGATATGAACTTTACAGAATTTTGTTTGTTCATGCATAAAGAAATTGTATGGCTTCCAGTGCTAAAGTAATAAGTAAAAACTAAGCTACCTCTTGCCACTTTTGGTTATCATTCGATTCTCATTCAGGGTGATTGTGTTGTCTCAACTAGAAAACTCTCAACTCAAAGTTGTACCAAGATAGATCACGCATTTCGATAAGATCTCATTTCAACCTTGGAAGCTACAGGACAAGATAACTTTTTGCTTTCCGTTCCGGCAAGGAATCGATTTTTGAATGTTCTTGATACCGTCTGTGTTTTATGCAGTGTATTACTGAAACCACCGCCTGTGTTTCATTCATTAACACTGCATTGTTGCTCGTGCAAGCAAACCTAATTGCAATCAACATGTATTTCAAACAGCCATTTGATTGCTCTCACAACATAAATTAATTTAATATGAATAAACCATCTCTGCATACAAAATATAGGTTTGACGCGTTGCACGTTCCCGGGATTACGCAGGCACCAGCCATGACCTAGATCCCGGGATGCCTCGACCCAACCGCGGCGAGTATTGACATTGTAGAGAACTAGGGAACCCACACCGGACTGGTTTCGTAATTGAGAGAAATTGCTGCAGTTTTTATTGTTTTAACATTATTACTCTACCTGTTGGCGCTCATTGTTATTTTTAGACCATTGGCTCTTCGTTTCTTTGTTTGCTCTTTTGTATTTTGAGCTAGATAACTTTTTAACCCAGAATGGCCGTTTTTAATCTCTGCTGATAGTAATGGTCCGTGTCCGTTAAATACAGCGCGTGTAACTTGCCATCCTTGCACCGACTATCAATAAACTCTTTGAGCAAAAAATCCGTATAAATGGACCGAGGGGGAGGGCATAGGGCGCGTACGTATGACTTGCAGCAAACGTGAAATGTTTGCACAGCGATTTTATCAGTTTTGACAGGTCGACTTTGCTGCCTAAGTACTTGATATAAGTCCTTAGTCACCGGAAAATGACGATGTGACCCTTCCTTAGCGGGAGACCACACGGCATGATTAATTTTAATGCTATATTATACTTTCGTTCCTGACAACGTAACGTACGTAACGTAATGTATTCAATAAGAAGTACTGGTTTAAACAGCGTGAGATCGATTTTCAGAAGGTATTCACTTCCCGTTTTTGTGTTATGGCGTGAGCTCAACTCTAAACGGTAGGACAGGTTTCGCAGGTTTGGCTAAAGACGCAATTTGTAATGTTTTATGAGACAAGAGGAATTTATATTTTATTTATTAATACAATGTGCATTTCGCTGAAATGTTCCCAAGCGCTCTTGAACAAATGTTTGTATTGAAGATGGTGCTTCTTTGCCCTATCCGAACTTGAAGGGTATTTTCGGCTTCATGCAGTCTCAGCAGTTATATTATGGGGTCCTTTGAACCTCCTGACATCTAAAGGCCCTCGAATAGGATTTTGCTTGTCACTCCCATCTCCAAAGCCATGCGCCGAACTCCCAACTTATCTAACTTGATACGAAACGTGTCCGAAGCATCCCAGACGGTACTTGGCTTATCTGCAGTGCGATTTAATATCAAGAGGTACAAATTAATTATCGAACTGCTTAAAACATCGTAAAGTCACGTTCGACCTCACGGTTGAATCGGAGCGAACCAAATATGCGACGGATTTGTAATAAATATAGTATCAGAGTAGCGATATATATAATATAATGTATCTTAGGACAATATATAGAGAACATGTTTCAAAGATCCGGTCATAGATGGATAGATGATGCATCATGCAAGGTTTAATATAAGCCCTAAATATATACTTGCAACCAGCATCGCCGAGAGCTGAATTCTTTTGTATTACTGTCGGCAAAACATATTCTAATTGGTTCCTCAAATCTTCATTTTTGTCACAGCTCTTACAACGACACATAGCGCTTTAGGTAGGCCTCGTGTTCACTCAGCATTACTATTGAAATCCCCGTCGCTCACTGCTGAAGTATGTCTGCTGTACCTTCGTACTTTACGGCTGTATGCAGCTGCACCCCATTAATTGCTGAATAGCGTGAGCTTATGACGTAACTCATGCCCTTTGGGGTTGAAAAAATATCTGCCTCGTATTTACTTGATAAACTGTTTTGGTTTAATCTTATTTTCTGGATTTATTTTGCAAGTATTGTTAACGATTGGTTATGCTTTGCTTATGCTGGAATGCGATTAAATGGTTAATCGATAAGCTTAAAATATTATTAAGCAAATAATGTTAATGTTGAATTGTAAGATTAGTTATGTTAGTATAGGGAGCTGCGTTTGAATCACATTTAGATTTGAAATAACGCTCAAAAGTACCCATATTTATTTTTCATTCGAACATAAATGGCTCCGTATACTAGCAGCTGTCAATCAGAATAAAACGCAACAATATAATTTTTTTCATTCGATACGTAGTAAAAACTTGTGAAGAAACGGTAAAAAGTGCAATCTCCTAAAGCCCGTATCGCGGTCGTTATCTACACCCATTCCCGCGCAATACGGTATTGTAAATTACAATAACACCCCAGTTTACCTGTGAACGTTTGAGTTTAACCCCCAACTACAAAGATGGGTGCGTCAGAGGGTGTGGATGGATTAATATCCGATTTTTTTCCTCCAGCCGAGTTCGATAACCTATTGTGTCTGAGTCATCCCCAAAATCCACAATAATGAATACAGAGGATTGTGGCATCGGAAATTCCTATTACGTCGTATTGTCCGCCCTTATTCCCTCCTCATATTGTATTCTATAGGTCTATTAAATACTTCCATGATAAAGTTATGCGATTCGATCATTTCGATGGTATGGGAAATGTCTTAACGTTAAAGCGGAGTCATATTTGAATATTTGCGAAAACAATTCACGAGTCACAGAATGTTTCGACACGACTTTTGTAAAGGAACCTTAATATCATTTTTAACGTTTTCTCGTGTCATTTTGTTATTTAATACGGGAACTTTTCAGATTCAAATAAAATTTGGGTCGGCTGACTGTGTCTTGCAAATTTCAAACTCAATTAATCAGGGGCTTTAAGAGTCATATTAAAGTGTCATCTGGCAAGAAGACGTCGCTAAGCGCGTTACGTCTTCGTTCAATCAAACGCTTAATAGAATGAATGAAACGAATGCAGAGGACAAAGTAGGAAGTACAGTCCTTTGAGATTGAGATGGACAGTTGCAAAGTACGGCGAATACTATGTAATGTTAGCACCGGTATTTGTCAGGCGCGTCCTTTCAGAGATAAGCCAGACAAAGCCAATGCTGGCTAACAATGTTTGTGCTATATGCTTGTTGTACGAATATGTATTTCACACCAATGTTTGCTCAAATATTTTTACCGGTAAGGACATTTAGGTCGTAGGTAGTAAGTAATATTTTTGCGTCAACATTGAATGTCACATATATAGAATTTTAAATGGACTGTTTGTTGTAGGCGCGGTTAAATATTCATACGTTAAGTGATGTTTTTATATTGATGGTCTTCAAACATATCAGGTGTATTTATAATTTGTGGCCTGAACATATATGAAGGACTGTTAATGGTAGAGGTTATCTGGAAATTCGATGTTACGAATATTTTCTATATGCCTGCATATTTATGTAGTCCAATGTGCCTGTTGCAACAAAGAAGCAACGTTATCATTCGACAAAATATTGGTTGCACACGCAGACAAAGCTTCAAAGTTAATTTTACAAACAAACCTTCTGTGTTCACCATAACCCTAGTGCCGTTAATGCGGTAATCATATCATCATCGTTGTATAGTAACCCGATGAAACATTCGGGCGTATCAAAATAACAGATTTATTTCGATAATACAAAGTTTATTACGATAATTCGGGTATTCAGCCTGATTTCCCTTTTCATAATATTGAGCTTATTATACTTGAAGATTATATTTTATCGTCTCCACTCTCCCCCTATTTTGTTTTACCGTGTTTTCGGGTCTCGATGTCGTTTTAGATGTTACAAAATATGATTTGTATAGCACCTTGATTGCTTCAGCGTTTTTAGCTTATTTTGCATTGGCGAATACCGTAATATCGATTTTCCGAGTTCCCATGTCAACATCACACACAATTCGGCAATATTCGGCGAATTCTGACTCGGCACTGAATTGGTCGAGTTAAATTTCATTTGATAACCGAAAAGTTCACCGTCCATATTTGTTAAGCTTTTATTTCGATAGGTTATGTTTCCATTCGTCGGAAAAATTACTTTGTTGACTAGCTGTATCGTTCTATATTCCATAATATATTATCATGTTTATTGTATCAGTAAATTTTGGTACCAACTATTGGTATAATCCATATTTCCATTTCTATGGCGTCAAATAGGACTAAAGCGTTTGATGTTTCTCAAAGACAGGCCAAGCGTAAAAGACACTTATCTATTCATCAAGAGCCCCAAATAATACAGTCTGTGCTCACAATTTACGAATTCATGTGTACATAACGAGATCGTCTCTAGTAGCGTCTATTGGACACATCCTCACGACACACATTCACACGCCCACCCGCGATCCGCGAGAAATATAGCCCACAGATATTATTATGCACTTAGCATCTTGTATATTGTGATTTATGTACCTGTTTGTTAGTCCACGTTGTGGGGAAAACAGTCAATTTATACCTCTTTTAACGAAAATAGACGAGAATTTTGGTGCAGTATACGCTAAATGTTTAGACAAGGATAAAAATATTATTTTTTTGCCCATTTGGGGTTTTGAGGAGATCTTTATAGCACAATGTTGACTCATAGCGCAAAAACGAGAGGAGGGACGTGACCAATTAATCAAAAGAGGGATCTTAAAATTGCCGGGCGATGATTTGCTGAATATTCCAGCCTCCGACGCTGTGTAATTGATCCCTTAAGTACTTAAAACCCTCATTTTCGCCTTAAATGAATTCAAATGAAGCCTACATTTTCCCTTTTCAGTGTTCCTTTGTTAATTTGCGTTAAAATACTTCAACTGACTAAGCAAAGTGGGACACTACAATAGAACCATAGCTATAAAATTTTAAAACATTGACTATTATTATGTATTTCTAATCCTTGTGTTCTTGTGCAGCAATTCCGCCAGAAATCAAGGAAGGACCGGAGAACCTCACCCGGGTGGATGGTTCGGAAGCTGTGCTTAAGTGCAGAGTGTTCGGAGCGCCGAAGCCCATCGTCAAATGGATGAAGGATGATGTTGACGTCACTGGCGGGAAGTAAGTTAAGCATATTCTGTTATTAGTTTACCCATACTTAGTGAAACAAAATTAATTGGCGAACTTCACAGCTGGATTCGGGGTAAAAGATATTGTAGTTAATAGAAATAATGAGTTCATAAAATCTCTCGAACCCGCGGTTTCGCGAGATTTTCATAGGTAACCTACGACACGTAAGTCGGAGTCATTACCACCGTACCAACACTTCTCTGATTGATACCCATCTCAAATCAAAGTATTTATTAGGTACTTTGCCAAAATAGTTAGTTGGTATGAAAATATTCTCGTCTGTAAACTATCACTAGTTTAATTTAATGTGACTTCCATTAATGTGACTTCCAGTCCTCATATCAGGCAGTGAACATCACTAAACTCATTATGGTTTTTCATAAATCCCTTATTGATGACTGACACAGCTGTGAAAGATTAGGCCATAATGATAATTCGATTTGGTAGCGTCTGAAACGTACTAATCATTATCGATTCGTAACTCATGACAATAGATATTTATCGACCATTTATGGTTGTCAAAGTTTGATTTATTATTTCATACCAAAAGGGTAGATTCAACAATGTACATCGATTGGTCATCGATCTTATAAAGCAACACTATATAATCCTACTCGACTTATTTTCAAAGAACCTGCCATATTTATTTTTCCGTGACACAAATACCCGCACCGCTGCAATATTTCTCACACTGCACAAACACTTGAGATTACAGCTCCTAAGAATCGGATATCAAAACATCCCTAAGACGTGTTTGCTCAGGAAAATATTATCGGATTTCAACTCCCCCGGTGAGACATGAAAAGGGGTTTTACAGTTGATTGGAGTTCTTTAACATCGTATCGACTGTTAAGGTATTAGAAAGGGATCGATCAAGTTTACTTGAAGCGTATTTTTATACGTATATTCTTGAGCAAGTAAATAAATTAATAGAACTACTCATCGATCACAGCTAGTCTGATTAGTTTCCAATAAGTTTTCTTGATCTTGTTATGGAACTAATCTCTTATGTTTTGGCGCTTAAGGGCAGAGGTTAATCTGTTAATAAAATATATCGTGTTCACATGTAAAAGGGAGGTTTATTTATATTTATCAGTAAGGGAAGCTCGGTAAAAGGTCGACACGTGTAATATTATATTATCTCTTCCATTTTTTCATATTGTGTTACGTTATTTTAATAGATATTGTTATATTTATTTATTACTCGTCTTTCTGACGGTTAAATATAACATTTTCCGTTTTGTGTTTTTGTACTTTCAATGGAATTGCCTATTATATCTTTTACTCCTGATTTATGGCATTATATTGGAGGTTTTTCATTAATTCTAGAGCCAAATAATTATAACACTAACTAAGGAAATTATACATTTGCCTTTGAGAGGCTCTCCTTTTATTGATTACTAGGTTCTGCCCGCGACTTCGTCCGCGTTAAATTTCTTGTTCCCCCGAAATTTCGCGTCGTGTCGAATCGCCTACCTGTGCGATTTTTTCCGTTTTTGCAACATTTTTCATTACTGCTCCGCTCCTCTTGGTTGTAGCGTGATGTTATATAGCCTATAGCCGTCCTCGATAAATAGGCTACCCAACACAAAAAAAAAATTTCAATTCAGACCAGTAGTTCCTGAGATTAGCGTGTTCAATCAAACAAACATACAAACAAACAAACTCTTCAGCTTTATAATATTAGTATAGATAACTGGCAAAATGTACTACATATCGTAGCCTTTCCTAACTTCTCTTCATGATTTGCCTAGTCTTTATTACTCAAATAAAGAAGGCAGGACTAGAAGGCTTCCAGTCTTATTCGATACAGCTGAACACCAGAATTTTACATGGAGGTACTGTCTATCTGAAATCCACAATCTATTTACTTTCTGGATAACATGGTACCTTTTGGTAAGGTAGGCCTGGACTCATATTAACAATTTATTAATGTTCATCTAGATACAATATAACTCCGGACGGCGACCTGGTGATCCGAGACGTGTCGTACACGGACGTGGGAACGTACCAGTGTTACGCCAAGAACAAGTTCGGAGAGAAGTCCGCTTTTGGCTCCCTTGATGTTAAGAGTAAGTAGTTTTATTATATAATACCTTTTTCCCACGTGGGAAATTATCCCCTGACAACGTACTACCGGGATAAAAATATCCTATGTGTTAGTTCCGGCTATAAACAAATTTCAATCAAATCCGTCCTGACGTTTTTGCGTGATTGAGTTAAAAACAGACAAACAAAGTTTTGTGTTGTTTTGATGAATCGATCGCATTAGCTTACATATTATTTTACAACCGCCCAGATACAAAATATATATGATAACCGCCTAGATAAACTAGGCTTTCAGACTTCTGCAGCTAGTGTAAAGACGAGTGGATGTCACACTAAAACCTGTGGTTACTACACTATCCAAAAGATTTCATGATATTCATTTAACGACCTTACAAAATATTTATTTTGACAATGACCCCATTCAAAAACAACTCAGCCTATACCTTTTTTTGGGTGGGAAAATCATCAAATGACGTCTCCCGCTCTGGGCTGAGCAGGAGGGCGTGTCAGACTTTTATTTGTCAAAACCCCTCCCGTGTTCCTTCATTTGCCTGTGCCAGGGCCACGGTAACTCTTGCGTACATATCCACGACCCTGGCAGGAACTGACCACATACCTAACACTTATATTCCCGTCCGCAGAGCGCACAGTGATCACAGACAAGCCGGAGCACTACGAGGTGGCGGCGGGCTCGTCGGCCACGTTCCGCTGCAACGCGAACGCGGACGACTCGCTGAAGCTGCAGATCATCTGGCTCAACGACGGCCAGCAGATCGACTTCGAGAACCAGCCGAGGTTCCGCATGACCAATGACTACTCGCTGCTCATCTCTGATACTACGGAGTTGGATTCTGGAGAGTATACCTGTATTGCGAAGACGGCGATCGATGAAGCTAGGGCGCAGGCTACTCTTACTGTGCAAGGTGAGCAATTATAGTAATTTTGAATATAGCATAATCAGCTTAAATTGTTCCCAATACTGGAACAGCCTTCTCTTGGTGGGAAAGACTGGGTCGTATGCCACCATGCGGGCCCAATACGGGTTGGTAGATGTCGGTTGTCTTAGAATTTTTAGCTCTTGTATATGATGTCCTCACGATCTTTTCTTTCTCCGTTTTGAGAGCAGTGGTTATGAAAGTAAACCGCCTGTCTGGGTTCTGACCTAAAATTCATGACTCGCGGCCGTTACCACTGGACCACCTCTGCTACTATACCGCTGACACTATTTTAAACATACTGACACTGAAATACTGGTTTTATTATAAGGTAGAACTGACAGCTTAGTTAAGCACAACCAGCAACTGATGCATTTGAACGATAGGGCTAGGTGGCGTTCTCCAATTCATAAGCCTGCATGTGTATTTGCTAACTACATGTTTGCCAAGAACAATAGTATTCTTGCCAGTAAGAGCTCACATTTCATCGTAGCGATTTTTAACCGACTTCAAAAAGGAGGAGGTTCTCAATTCGGATGTTTATATGTTTTTTTTTTTTAATGTATGTTCGGCCATAACTCCGTCATATATAGACCGATTTGCAAAATTCTTTTTTTGTTCGAAAGGGATTTATTCCGAAATGGTCCCATGTAAATTTCATATAGATCTGATGATCAGTTCCGGAGACAGACAACGGAACTCTTTAAAAAATGACAGCAAATCAACCACGATTTCTGCTATCGCATAAATATGCATTGTTTGTTTGGAATTAGTGCGGGGTGAATACCACAACTAAAAATTTAAAAATAAAAACTTTTTTACAAAAAAAAAAAAACAACCGACTCCCTTAAAAACACTACAAAGTGAAAAATAACTTTAATTTCGGAAGTCGGTGGCAAAATAACCATAAATACAGATCCTAAGACACCGACTTCCGAAATTAAAGTTATTTTTCACTTTGTAGTGTTTTTAAGGGAGTCGGTTGTTTTTTTTTTTTGTAAAAAAGTTTTTATTTTTCTTATCAAATTAACCTCGGTCACCTGAATAAATTATATCATAATTGTTTGCCTATAACATCTCACTGCAAACCACAGGTTACTCTTGGTGTCCAAACTGCATGATTTTGTGCGAGGAATAAGTTTACAAGTAATCTGTTAAAGTGCCATCATCTCTGTAGTCAGGATGATGACATTAAAACCCCGACGGACACACAAAACTTTATGCTGTGTCGTAATGTGAACTGGACAATTCCGGACTCTACGAATACTGAACTACTTGGAGGATTGCCAAAACCAACGCAGTTATGATTGCTGTAATATGTTCAATGTAACTTTGGAGTTATTTCTATGTTTGTTCAAAATAGTTAGTTAAAAGGTCAAGGGGGATACGCCAGCGTAGCCTGCAAAAAATTAATGACTATTTCATAAAAAAGTTATACAGCGGAAGCAAATGATCTTACAGGGTTGTATTGGTGATTATAATTATGTTAAAACATACGAGGTACAATCGCGAATCATATTTACAACATATAGCCTGACACTAATCTGCAAATACCAAAAAACCTACGAAAATTTGAATTTCGTAACGATGTTATTGTTTTTTTTTTTTTTTTTTGATAATAATATTTCGCAGGTCAACCTATAAGGCTGGCGGCTGCTTAACCGGACTTGCTTGTAATCCTGTGACCTTAATAAATTAAAGCTTCCAAAATCTTAAAACTAGAGCGACTACTCGCTAATGCCACCCCCTATGGGGTACGAACCTCGGCTTAGGGCATCGCTGGTAGAGGGCAGCAAGAGCTGGGTCTGAATTATTAAACCCGACGATTGCTGTTGGGACGTGGTATATAAATACTAGCTTTAGCCAGCGGCTTCGCCCGCGTGGAGGTCAGAAATTATCCCGCGGGAACATACTACCGGGATAAAAAGTACCCTATGTGTTATTCCAGGTTATAAAATATCGGTGTGCCAAATTTCATCTAAATCGGGTCAGTAGTTTTTGCGTGAAAGAGGAACAAACATCCACACATCCATACATCCAGACATCCATACATACAAACTTTCGCGTTTGTAATATTAGTAGGATTCTAGTTGCGCAGTAAACTCTGCTTGCCAAATCCAGGATTTTGCGTGACGTCAATCTGATACGTATTTCACGTGTACCGTTGTATAATTCGCATAAAGCTAGCACTAAGAGTTTCATGCAATTGAATTGTACTTCCTTTACCCATAAGATTTCACGTCCTCCTCCTAAAACTTTTTATCAATTTGATGGCGGTTTATCTTATCCCGTACTCCCCAGACAAGCCCAACCCGCCGGCACTGGAGAGCGTGGAGTGCCACGAGCGCACGGCGACGCTCCGCTGGCGCTCCATGGGCGACAACCGCGCGCCCATCCTGCGCTACTCCATCCAGTACAACACCAGCTTCACGCCCGACACCTGGGACCTGGCCAGCGACAACGTGCCCGCCATCGACACCTCGTGGACCGTGCAGCTCAGTCCCTGGGCGAACTACACCTTCAGGTAACTGTTGTACCATCCAGTACAACACCAGCTTCACGCCCGACACCTGGGACCTGGCCAGCGACAACGTGCCCGCCATCGACACCTCGTGGACCGTGCAGCTCAGTCCCTGGGCGAACTACACCTTCAGGTAACTGTTGTACCATCCAGTACAACACCAGCTTCACGCCCGACACCTGGGACCTGGCCAGCGACAACGTGCCCGCCATCGACACCTCGTGGACCGTGCAGCTCAGTCCCTGGGCGAACTACACCTTCAGGTAACTGTTGTACCATCCAGTACAACACCAGCTTCACGCCCGACACCTGGGACCTGGCCAGCGACAACGTGCCCGCCATCGACACCTCGTGGACCGTGCAGCTCAGTCCCTGGGCGAACTACACCTTCAGGTAACTGTTGTACCATCCAGTACAACACCAGCTTCACGCCCGACACCTGGGACCTGGCCAGCGACAACGTGCCCGCCATCGACACCTCGTGGACCGTGCAGCTCAGTCCCTGGGCGAACTACACCTTCAGGTAACTGTTGTACCATCCAGTACAACACCAGCTTCACGCCCGACACCTGGGACCTGGCCAGCGACAACGTGCCCGCCATCGACACCTCGTGGACCGTGCAGCTCAGTCCCTGGGCGAACTACACCTTCAGGTAACTGTTGTACCATCCAGTACAACACCAGCTTCACGCCCGACACCTGGGACCTGGCCAGCGACAACGTGCCCGCCATCGACACCTCGTGGACCGTGCAGCTCAGTCCCTGGGCGAACTACACCTTCAGGTAACTGTTGTACCATCCAGTACAACACCAGCTTCACGCCCGACACCTGGGACCTGGCCAGCGACAACGTGCCCGCCATCGACACCTCGTGGACCGTGCAGCTCAGTCCCTGGGCGAACTACACCTTCAGGTAACTGTTGTACCATCCAGTACAACACCAGCTTCACGCCCGACACCTGGGACCTGGCCAGCGACAACGTGCCCGCCATCGACACCTCGTGGACCGTGCAGCTCAGTCCCTGGGCGAACTACACCTTCAGGTAACTGTTGTACCATCCAGTACAACACCAGCTTCACGCCCGACACCTGGGACCTGGCCAGCGACAACGTGCCCGCCATCGACACCTCGTGGACCGTGCAGCTCAGTCCCTGGGCGAACTACACCTTCAGGTAACTGTTGTACCATCCAGTACAACACCAGCTTCACGCCCGACACCTGGGACCTGGCCAGCGACAACGTGCCCGCCATCGACACCTCGTGGACCGTGCAGCTCAGTCCCTGGGCGAACTACACCTTCAGGTAACTGTTGTACCATCCAGTACAACACCAGCTTCACGCCCGACACCTGGGACCTGGCCAGCGACAACGTGCCCGCCATCGACACCTCGTGGACCGTGCAGCTCAGTCCCTGGGCGAACTACACCTTCAGGTAACTGTTGTACCATCCAGTACAACACCAGCTTCACGCCCGACACCTGGGACCTGGCCAGCGACAACGTGCCCGCCATCGACACCTCGTGGACCGTGCAGCTCAGTCCCTGGGCGAACTACACCTTCAGGTAACTGTTGTACCATCCAGTACAACACCAGCTTCACGCCCGACACCTGGGACCTGGCCAGCGACAACGTGCCCGCCATCGACACCTCGTGGACCGTGCAGCTCAGTCCCTGGGCGAACTACACCTTCAGGTAACTGTTGTACCATTATCTACTTCATTATAATCCTTGTTTTTATTCATTCACTGTCAGATAACGTACAACTGAAACCGCTGGGTCTAGCAGCAAAGGCGTCTGGGTCATAACTGGCGAAAGGTAGGTGTACTATATTTATGTGCGCTTTGCCCAAACATCCCCTCGGGGAAACAAGGCCAGGGTGCTTACTCTCGAATATAATTCCAATTGATCGACATTGGTCAAACGTCAGTTGATTGAGTTAAACGTCAGGGATTGGCTAGACTCAGTGAGTCCAGCCAATCACTGACGTTTGACTGACAATTCCAATGTCGATCTATTGGAATTATATTCGAGAGTAAGCACCCTGTTGTTAAATAATGTGAGCACTAAAAAGAGTTTTTTAATATTCATCCCCACTACGGAATGGCATAGTAGGTATTGAAAGTTTGGACGTTCGTCAATTTAGCATGGAAAATACCATCGGACACATGGCTTGAACAAGATGCAGAAACGGGGTCGATTGGCATCAAAAACTTCGAAATCTGTGAATGTTAATCAACATGTCTCAAAAAATCAAGGACTGTCTCCTAAGACCGGTTTTCTGTAGCTAAAATGGTTAGAGGGTTGCCATTCAGCCACAACTACTCTTAAATGTAATGTTTCCAATTCGCAGGGTGGCGGCTTGGAACAAGATTGGCCCGTCCAGTCCGTCGCAGCACTCGGAGGTGTGCACGACGCAGCCCGACGTGCCGTACAAGAACCCCGACAACGTGCTGGGAGAGGGCTCCGATCCTACTAACATGGTCATCTCTTGGTCGGTCAGTATCTACACTTTGGTTAAAAATATGAAACTGAAGTCGATTTAAGGTGGATGGATGATTATCTCAGATGCCATTTTGTCGCTAGATGGCGCTAGATCCACAATTTGGAACATTTTCAATTTTTACGCCTAACTTAGAAATCTTTAATAGATAACTTTATTATATGCGAAACCTAGGGCATTAACTTGATTTTTTTAGATAGTCACTGTGCTTGTTAACTGGTCTCATACAAAGATTTGTACATTCTAAAGATTTAGCCGCTTGACTTTACTCTTTACACACACATGCAAAGTAAATAGTAGTAACTTTCGACACCACTAGATGTCGTTTTATTCAAACAGTTTAAAATGAAATTAATATAGGTACACTGTCCCTATAAGTTGTAGTAATGTGACTGAACCTAAATTGTAATGTGTAAATAGTCATCATCTCAGCCGCAAGACGTCCACTGCTGGATATAGGCCTCCCCCTATTTGGGGGGCTTTGCCATAATCACCACGCTTGGCAAGCGGGTTGGCGATCGCAGTGTGATGGTAAAATGCATAGAGAACGCTGCTGCCCATTCTCTAGTAAATCCCTTAGTCGCCTTTTACGACACCCACGGGAAGAAATGTAAGGCAGAAGAAGGAATGGAAGTGTAAATAGTGACGTGTACTAAATAAATAAAAGACTATTTATTACATTGTAAAGCTTTTTATTGTACCCTACTATAAATTAATAATATTTATTTAGTAAAAAGGGGTTAATATTTTCATAAAAATAATGTTTTATTTACTCTCACTACATTTACTTAGATAGTTTCCGTTTGGATTCAAACCATCGAGTCATACCACCATACAAAGATAACATACTTTTTTAAATATTTTGATATTTACAATTATGATTTTGAATTTAGTATTAGAAAGAATTATGTATGTAGATTACAATATAAATAACATCATACGTAACTATATATAACGGCACATGTATCTTACATAACAACACAAAGGGGTTGCTAGCTAACCATAACATTTATTAATGTTTCAAGAATACCTACTTATGATACAATTTTGAACTGCAATAAATATTCTTTTACAATTGAATTGTTAGGCTGGTACCTAAATACATGAGTGAAACTTATCTACACAGAAAAATCTTATGAACTAACAAAATAACACAAACTATACATCGCTACGTGCAAAAATAGCTTATTAATTATTCTATAATGTTCCCACTGCTGAGACTCAGGCCTCCTCTGAACTGTGGTGATGAAATAATTTACACTCAGCAAAGTGCCGGCTTGGATTCGAACCATCGACTCGTACCACCATACAAAGATACTTATAAATATTATAATAAAATATCTTCTTTTCTACGCGCTACTTTTTGCAGTCGCCGCCGCCGCCGCGCCGTATCAGTCTTCTGCTTGTCACTTTTTACTTCCATTTATATAATTTCCGTGCGATCTGAATCAAATGCTGGAAGACGCAGTTTTCGCTGCAACAAATGAATTTACACAGTTTTGTTAGACTATTCTTACTGAACCCACACCTCAGAGACCTGCGGAATAAGTTAGGAAATGAGTAAGACTTATATTTTTATACCTTTTAATTCCTTGATGTCTAGACATTTAGCATTTTTCTCAACTCTTCTCAATATAATTTCTGGCAGTACACGTTTTAAAAAATGTTACCAACTTCGGCATCATAGCGTTGATAACTTCCTCATCCCGGTTAACTTCTATGACAGTCAATGGTTGGGTGACAGATATAAAGCAAATGAAGTAACATTTATTCATTTTGGTAATTCGCAATTGACCCTGGACCTAGAATCAAAATAATAATAGCTGTTAAAAAGAAACAATCCAAGAAATACATTATTTTTATACATACATACCAAGAAATAATGATATTTGTTACACTGAACATTGTGTAAAATATGTTGTACTTTGGTATTGTCAAACATAAACTTCATCACAACAAACAAGCAAAAGCGTACTAATGTAATGAACACAAAAATATGGTATCAAGTTGGGACTTACCATTCCAGATGAAGAATCAAAGTTGTGACCATATGACCTTCTTCAAGTCAACAATACGGTACCCTACCAAACCTGATAAGTTGTCACTTGATGTTCTTTCCACAGTTAGTTGATAAGCTTCAATCTCTGAATCGGGTTGTGGCCAATCAAAATCAACAGTCTCTACTTGCTCTGTAACAGATTCAACTGTATTGAAGCTAGAGCTGCAGGCTATGGCTTCGTATCGAATTTCTGGTATACCACGCGAATAGGTTTAGGGCGTATCTTAAGCTGTCGAAAGGTTGGACAGCTGATGACGATCTTGAGTTGAATGTGGACTGAAATAAAAGATATGTTAAAAAAACAGTGTTGAGAGACAGAAAAATATTGATAGGTCTGTAGGTACCTAAATACAACAGGGCAAACCGCGGTTTCTTCCACTACCTTCTGTTTCTTGTTACGCCATGCTTGCATGCTTGTTGTTCCTTCGCTTGCTTTCGGCTGCAAGGAAAAATGGCTGTAAACGAAGACTACAACACGAACCAACGAGTATCAAATAACCTCCACTCACGTAAATCTGATTCGAAATCTTATGGGAATCTAATTTACTCACTATAGATCACTAAAAGAACTTCCATGATGTCTTTTCAATACAGCTTGCACTTTTTTCCGTGATTTTCGCGGTCCTGAATACACATGTCGTATACATTTATGCAAGTTTATTAGTCGGGTTCATCTTAGGCAGTTCAGTTGCAATTCAATCTGAAATCAAAAAGAATAATTACAAACAACAGCAAATGTATCTTATTTATGAAATGTTTCAAGAAACAGAAATAACACCACCATCAAGCTGTTGTTTTCAGAGAGAATATCTGAAATTTGTAGTATGTCATGTGACGACAATCAACGAGTGTTGCTAACGTTTGATTTTGTATTTCATCTTCTAAATCTTACACTTTTGTAAAGTTTTAAGGGTAATTAATTACCATTATAATAATACTCTATATCACCTTGAAAATCATTCATTGCACATAAAAATAACACTTACCGTCAATAAAACACAAAAACGCTTCACTTTTGAATAAAAACCAGGGCTTTGAATAACGTTAAAAATTTGGTATCGTTACTTTCATCGGACGAAGATAACGTTATTAGTAGAGGTCACGTAATGCTTGGTAACGATACTTGGCATACGTTTTACCGGTAACTGAGTACCGTTAATTTTTTATTTATTTTCTTTCATCTCTTTCTTTCGTCTACATTATTGAAGTTGCATTTGCACCGTTTGATTGGCGATGTTGCCGTAGAGCGCCGCCGCCCATGGCGTGCCGCTTAGGTTGCGCAGGTTGACAACAACGCATTAGGTAACGATGTGATAAGAGAACGGTGTGGTGTAAAAGAAGATGTAGTGACAAAAATTGAAAAAAGTATGCTTAGATGGTTTGGTCATGTTGAGAGGATGAATGAAGGTCGGCTCACAAAAGGTATTTACAAAGCAGATGTGAGTGGAAACACCGGGAGGGGACGCCCTAGGAGGACATATAGGGACCTTATTAGTGATATTCTTCAGAAAGGTCAGGTGCGTAGTACTCGCAACCGGCGTGTGTGTATGACCAATTTTATGAACCTAAACGAGGCAAAAGAAGTGTGTAGAGATCGTAGCAGGTGGCGTTCCGTGGTTTCTGCCTACCCCCATGGGAAAAAGGCGTGATTCTATGTATGTATGTATGTAAAAGTATCGATACTAGTAACGTTAATTGGTAACGTTATTTTATAGATTCGATACCAAAGTATCGTTACCCGTTTTACCGTTAAAATATTAACTTTATGAAAATAACGTTACTTAACGATACTTATAGTGTGAATTTGGTAACGTTAACAAGCCCTGATGAAAACTGTTTCACGGATGGCACTCATTTGAATGGTTCTCAGTAGTAGGTAGCACAGTTTTTTTTAAGTAATAATAAACATGGTAAATATCTCGTTTTAAGTTCTAATGATACTGGTGTTTATTGTTTCGTGTGGATTTCATGACAAAGTCTCTTCCGAGCCCCTTTTCTTTAATAAAAAAACCTCGTCGTAAAGTTTAGTTGCTAAATTGGTGTCCAGATTCTTAAATATTATACCAAAATGTTAAATTTTGCGTTGAAGTTATAGTAACACCCACCACATTTGTTTACCATTTATTTTATTGAAATTTCAATGCGTACTATTTTTATTTTTGAATTCTTAGCAAAGTACGATCTTTTAAAATGTATGGTACGATCTTCTAAAAAATAAAGTTGGCAACCCTGCTTGACGCATTTTGTGTGTGCTAATAATACTAGTAAAATAAGCAATTATGAAAAATCAAAGTGGTTTGTCTGTGTATTCACTAATCTTGCTGGTTTCACATGAATTATAAAAGAATAGAAGAATAAATATGATTCAATC
The DNA here is from genome assembly GCA_947507805.1 of Aporophyla nigra. Classification (NCBI taxonomy): domain Eukaryota; kingdom Metazoa; phylum Arthropoda; class Insecta; order Lepidoptera; family Noctuidae; genus Aporophyla; species Aporophyla nigra. The sequence continues at coordinate 3,365,437 of OX382293.1, read as the reverse complement.
AATAGATGTACGTAGTACCTACGTTTCACCATTGTGTAGGTAGCTTCGCTGATCGCCTGATTTAGTTATAACTTACTTATACATCAAATTCTATTCTCTGATTTTATTCAACCCAAACCAATGGATTAGTACCTAAGCGTATCAGAATGTTATCAGTACCTACTTACATACATTAAAAAGATTTTTAAATCTGGAAAGTCGTGTACTAGTAACTACTTACTACATATTTAAACTAGATAATACAATAATTACATTAGTATTGTATCTGTGTGAACCAAGGGCAGATCGCAGAGATATTTTTTTCACTTTATGTAAAGCATTCTTTCTCATTCCATAATAAAAAACATTTTATCAATCATAAAATGTTAACTCCGCGGGCAAACCCGCGCGCCCGGCGCTAACTTGCTAGAAACACAATATTCTGGAAACGATTCGCAAGTTTTCAAGACTCAAGTAATCACGCATTGACGGTATGGCAACAACGCGGTGTGCGCGCGCTGCCTCTAGAATGGCAACGTCGCATTATCGAATTTAAAAGATAAATTCTTTTAAAATGTTCGAATATCAAACAGCGCCATCTATTATGAATGTTTACTAATCGTAAACTCGTAACACAACAGCAACCAACTTTCTCAGTGGTTCTATAAATTTCTGTCAGATGGCGCGATTCAGGTCACTCACACATGTAAAGATTTTTCGTTTTTTATTCGGTCTAATTCTCCTAGAAATACTGTTTTTTTTATAAAATTTGGGCTATACGCGAACATAATACATTATAAAGTCTCATTACAGTTGCTTTTATTCTGCAGAAACTGTTTATTTACCGAGATTTCCACACCTGAAAAATGTATGGCGAGGGCTATCTAGGCATTCACCTTAAATGTACACTCCCTTCCAAGCTACTTTTTCACTCTGTCATATACGAGTGTATGTGCGTGTTACTAAAGCGTAAGCAATTTTGTTCCTGACGGGTCCGCCGACCGCATATGTTTTTTTTTTTCCGGAAGAATGTTATAAGTTTTTTGCAAGTAGATCTTTAGTTCACTTACGCCCAGTTTCTAACAAACTCGAATAAATGTGCTCGGGTTGGCTGAATAAAATTAATTCAGCCAGTCAAGTCTCTTGACTTGAGTTTAACCACTTTTTAGTGACTTTTTGCAGTAATTAGCCTTAGAAAAGGTTTTATGATCTAATTTTATGTCATGATGTCTATGTGTATTCTACTTCGACATCTTGCTTATCTAATAATAAATATTTCTGAAACTAACAGGCGACTTGTCAAATTCTTTTAGCATTTGTTAGCCCAATTCTTGAGGAAGGTTATAGACTGTTTCACGCTACGACCCTTAAAGAGCCAACTCTAAAGAGAGAGAACTCTTGAAAACCATAAAAGCGACATCCATGACGTAATCTTTGAAAATTTTCGCAGCCACCATCTTGGCTTCAGTACCTCTCAAAAATCTTGAGAACTATCCTATTCTCTCGCTGTTTCTTTCTATTATATGATGCAAAGTCGCATGGAGGAGGCATATCGCTTTTTCGTAACGAGATGATTTCTATAATTTTACTCGTACTGCACGCTACGTTAAAGAACTTCGTTCCCATAAATAATATTTTTGGTGAACAATACAGCTATCAGTCTTATCGACATTTCTTTCTTCAACCGATCGTAACCTTTTGTTTCCTTACAGAAAATGCCTCAAATCGAGCACAACGGCCCCGGCTTCTACTACCTAGTGACATGGCGACGCAACATTACTGGACAGCCGTGGAACGAGGAACAAGTGCGCGACTGGCAACAGACTGAGTACGTCGTACCCAACACGCCCACATTCGTGCCCTACAAGCTTAAGGTAACCAGATCCAAAAGGATTTTACGGAATTCTCTGATGGACATTTATCAGAAAAAATAAAACAATTTTCAAGATCGTTTGTCTCATACTGGTCAATATGCCAATAGAAATGGGCTAATAGTGGGCTAGTATTAGCTCTTGTAAATATCGTTAGTCTCGACTATCGGCACCATTTTGCTACTAGTAGAGATGACAGCAGTCCAGTTATTTATTTCTGTATTTCTGTCGATTAAACTAGCGGAATAATGCTATTGCCATGATTGTACTGTCAGAGTCACAATAGAACTTATTTCATCTGTGACTGAAGCTGACGAAAACTATGATAAATTATACAGATAACTTCACATTTCTATGTCACTTACAGGTAACCGCAGTGAATTACAAGGGAACATCGAATGTGACGCCCGTAGAAGTCATCGGCTGGTCCGGAGAAGACATTCCTCTGCAAGCTCCTCAGAACTTCACGCTCGTACAAGTCACCACCGGCACCACAGCACTCCTCAACTGGAACCCAGTCCCACCAGAATCAGTCCGAGGACACTTCAAAGGATACAAGATCCAAACCTGGGTCGATGGCGAAGAGGACAGGCTCAAGGAAATCCTAGTCAAAGCTGACGCTTCTAGCGCTCTAGTCAGTAAATTCAAGCCATACAAGAAGAACAATGCCAGGATCTTGGTTTACAACGGCCGTTTCAACGGACCTCCTAGCGACACCCTTAGCTTCCACACTCCTGAAGGCAAGCCTGGTACCGTCAAGTCATTCGAAGTCTACCCAATCGGCTCCTCAGCCATGCTCCTGAAATGGGACAAGCCTGTCGACGAAAACGGAGTCCTCACCGGTTATAAAATCTACTACCAGAAGGTCACAGGAACATCCCTAGGTCCTCTCCAAGAACGTAAGAAGGAGATCGATCCTAAGTTCGACCGCGCAAAGTTGGCTGGTCTTGAACCCAACACGAAGTACCGTATTGAGATCAGGGCGAAGACTAAGGCTGGTGAAGGAGACAGGTACTACGTGGAACAGTCTACTAAAACAGTTGTGACAGCAAAGCCTGATATTCCTCTATTCGAGACGAGTACGCTGCCAGCTAAGGAAGGAACTGCACATATTCTTGTTCGTTGGATTCCGTCTTTAGATGGGCATGCCGGCACTCACTTCGTCGCGTGGTACAAGTTGAAGGGACATCCTGATTGGACGAAGACAAATGAAGTGACAGACGATGATTACGTGATTCTGACGGGCTTGGAGCCAGGACAGGTGTATGAAGTAAAGCTGACGGCTCATGATGGAGAGTACTTCAGTGCCAGTGAGATCAAGGATGTTGATACTACCATTGGTAAGTGTTGGTACGATAAGAGTTGTTAGATTTTCAAAACAATACTGTTGTCTCGGTTCTGTGTTTTTGTTACGTTGTACTTGTAATGTAAGGTGAAGAGCGAAACGGTTGTTATGAAAAAGGTTATTTGGTTAGTTTTTTATATTTTTGTTACTGGTTTAAATAAATCATTGCAGTTTTTGATTGAGTTTCTTTATTACAAGAGGTTAATCTAAATAATAAACGAATCCTCTGATAAAAAATTCTCAGCCACGAGAAGTTATCTGATTACTTAGTGCTCAACTTTTTTTTAGTTTAAGGTTATCAGTAAACTTAAACAAAAGGTCAAAGGTCATAACTGAATTTAAACAAAAGGTCAAAGGTCAATGATAACAAAAACATTTGCTATCAACGTGGTTTGCGATTTATTTTTACCTCTTGCAATAATGAAAATATTAAATTGAAAAATAAAACATACAGTATACCCAGTATACCTAAAAAATATTTCGTGAAATATTTTTTAGGTAGTATTATTGAATAGACTACTTATTCTTTTTTCAAATATTTAGGCATAACAATTTTGGTGTTTCTACTATATTAGTAACAGATAAATTGTCTCTGACATATGCGCTAAATGATGCTGGTTTGATTGATAATATGCGTAACATCAACGGCCTTTAAAAAAAACAATCATAATTCATGAAGTCATACATTTTTTACACAGAAATGGTAGCTTTTATAATGCAACAGCATTATAAAAGCTACCATTTGATGTTGTTTTGATGTTCAAATGTTTACTAGTACTTTTCTGTATGGAAAATGCGTTATGATTTTTGTATTTTGAAGTACTTTAACAAAATCGCGACCCTTACAGCATGTATCAAAATAAAAGTTAATAAATTCAGAGTCTCTTAATTTAAGGACCAAGAAAATCAGTTGAATAAAATAGTCTGAAATCGATATGAATGCTTTGCGAAATGTTTGAAAAATAGGTCTTCGATCTGCAATATGACAGTAATAGGCTTGTATTATTAAAATAGCTAATACTAGCCAACAGTAATTTGTCAGTTTTTCTTCTAGTGTCTCCAACTCTCGTGTTGGTGGAAGAAATCGTTAATCTCTTAATAGTATAGAGTAACTGTTTTTCGTCTGTATCCTTTTTCCGATTCCACATATGATTTTGATAGGGTTTTCACTGTCATTCAGACAACATCTCCAGCAAGATTTATTTGTATAATACATGGTTAGTAGTAGAGAAAAGATAATTTCAAAAGATTTGTAACACTGTCTTAAAAAACATATTTTTGGGCGCTTGCATTGCTAACGCTAAGTAAACCTTACGAGACAAATCAAAATAATGCTCTACGGAATCATATATCTTAAAAAGGTAGTCTACAGAAAAATCCTCGATGGTATATGTCTATCTGATAAGGATTACCCACAGTTACCTTTTTTTTTAAATTATAAATGAGTAAAAAAATAGGTTCTTTACGAAGTTATTTTAAACTCTTCAGTATTAATCCTTATCCAATAAAATACGTTAGGTCCGTTGTGTATAATTAGATTCAAATTTCCGCTAACACAATATAATTAAAATTAATATCTTAGAAGCTATCACAGATTTAAAATTATTCATCGCTCGCAGCGGAAGGGGCGGTCGGCGGGTATGCTCCGTTGCCGTCCACGCTGCTAGGAGACATTTTATAGTTACACGACCTTCGTCACATACACGTAGTTTCTATTCAAATAAGCAGTACCTTTGTGCGCTTCTATCTTTATGTATCTATCCCACCATTTCTCCACAGATGGCCCAATAGTGAAGCCTGACGAAGACAAGACTGCAACCGCTGGCTGGTTCATCGGCGTCATGCTAGCCCTGGCCTTCCTACTACTGGTGCTGATACTGGTGTGCGTGGTGCGACGCAACCGGGGCGGCAAGTACGACGTGCACGACCGGGAGCTGGCGCACGGCCGCAGGGACTATGCCGAGGGAGGCTTCCATGAGTATACGCATCCGTGAGTACATTCTACGTTCCTCCTGCGGGTGTGCGTAGCGCGGCAAGTACGACGTGCACGACCGGGAGCTGGCGCACGGCCGCAGGGACTATGCCGAGGGAGGCTTCCATGAGTATACGCATCCGTGAGTACATTCTACGTTCCTCCTGCGGGTGTGCGTAGCGCGGCAAGTACGACGTGCACGACCGGGAGCTGGCGCACGGCCGCAGGGACTATGCCGAGGGAGGCTTCCATGAGTATACGCATCCGTGAGTACATTCTACGTTCCTCCTGCGGGTGTGCGTAGTGCGGCAAGTACGACGTGCACGACCGGGAGCTGGCGCACGGCCGCAGGGACTATGCCGAGGGAGGCTTCCATGAGTATACGCATCCGTGAGTACATTCTACGTTCCTCCTGCGGGTGTGCGTAGTGCGGCAAGTACGACGTGCACGACCGGGAGCTGGCGCACGGCCGCAGGGACTATGCCGAGGGAGGCTTCCATGAGTATACGCATCCGTGAGTACATTCTACGTTCCTCCTGCGGGTGTGCGTAGTGCGGCAAGTACGACGTGCACGACCGGGAGCTGGCGCACGGCCGCAGGGACTATGCCGAGGGAGGCTTCCATGAGTATACGCATCCGTGAGTACATTCTACGTTCCTCCTGCGGGTGTGCGTAGTGCGGCAAGTACGACGTGCACGACCGGGAGCTGGCGCACGGCCGCAGGGACTATGCCGAGGGAGGCTTCCATGAGTATACGCATCCGTGAGTACATTCTACGTTCCTCCTGCGGGTGTGCGTAGTGCGGCAAGTACGACGTGCACGACCGGGAGCTGGCGCACGGCCGCAGGGACTATGCCGAGGGAGGCTTCCATGAGTATACGCATCCGTGAGTACATTCTACGTTCCTCCTGCGGGTGTGCGTAGTGCGGCAAGTACGACGTGCACGACCGGGAGCTGGCGCACGGCCGCAGGGACTATGCCGAGGGAGGCTTCCATGAGTATACGCATCCGTGAGTACATTCTACGTTCCTCCTGCGGGTGTGCGTAGTGCGGCAAGTACGACGTGCACGACCGGGAGCTGGCGCACGGCCGCAGGGACTATGCCGAGGGAGGCTTCCATGAGTATACGCATCCGTGAGTACATTCTACGTTCCTCCTGCGGGTGTGCGTAGTGCGGCAAGTACGACGTGCACGACCGGGAGCTGGCGCACGGCCGCAGGGACTATGCCGAGGGAGGCTTCCATGAGTATACGCATCCGTGAGTACATTCTACGTTCCTCCTGCGGGTGTGCGTAGTGCGGCAAGTACGACGTGCACGACCGGGAGCTGGCGCACGGCCGCAGGGACTATGCCGAGGGAGGCTTCCATGAGTATACGCATCCGTGAGTACATTCTACGTTCCTCCTGCGGGTGTGCGTAGTGCGGCAAGTACGACGTGCACGACCGGGAGCTGGCGCACGGCCGCAGGGACTATGCCGAGGGAGGCTTCCATGAGTATACGCATCCGTGAGTACATTCTACGTTCCTCCTGCGGGTGTGCGTAGTGCGGCAAGTACGACGTGCACGACCGGGAGCTGGCGCACGGCCGCAGGGACTATGCCGAGGGAGGCTTCCATGAGTATACGCATCCGTGAGTACATTCTACGTTCCTCCTGCGGGTGTGCGTAGTGCGGCAAGTACGACGTGCACGACCGGGAGCTGGCGCACGGCCGCAGGGACTATGCCGAGGGAGGCTTCCATGAGTATACGCATCCGTGAGTACATTCTACGTTCCTCCTGCGGGTGTGCGTAGTGCGGCAAGTACGACGTGCACGACCGGGAGCTGGCGCACGGCCGCAGGGACTATGCCGAGGGAGGCTTCCATGAGTATACGCATCCGTGAGTACATTCTACGTTCCTCCTGCGGGTGTGCGTAGTGCGGCAAGTACGACGTGCACGACCGGGAGCTGGCGCACGGCCGCAGGGACTATGCCGAGGGAGGCTTCCATGAGTATACGCATCCGTGAGTACATTCTACGTTCCTCCTGCGGGTGTGCGTAGTGCGGCAAGTACGACGTGCACGACCGGGAGCTGGCGCACGGCCGCAGGGACTATGCCGAGGGAGGCTTCCATGAGTATACGCATCCGTGAGTACATTCTACGTTCCTCCTGCGGGTGTGCGTAGTGCGGCAAGTACGACGTGCACGACCGGGAGCTGGCGCACGGCCGCAGGGACTATGCCGAGGGAGGCTTCCATGAGTATACGCATCCGTGAGTACATTCTACGTTCCTCCTGCGGGTGTGCGTAGTGCGGCAAGTACGACGTGCACGACCGGGAGCTGGCGCACGGCCGCAGGGACTATGCCGAGGGAGGCTTCCATGAGTATACGCATCCGTGAGTACATTCTACGTTCCTCCTGCGGGTGTGCGTAGTGCGGCAAGTACGACGTGCACGACCGGGAGCTGGCGCACGGCCGCAGGGACTATGCCGAGGGAGGCTTCCATGAGTATACGCATCCGTGAGTACATTCTACGTTCCTCCTGCGGGTGTGCGTAGTGCGGCAAGTACGACGTGCACGACGTTACTTAATACATTTATTTTGTTTCGTCTCAATCAACATTTGGACGGGCCCGTATCTTCGTTGACGGAATTAGAGAGGAGTCCCCCTGACTAGTACAACTATATCTAATGTATTATAGCTCTTCGTCAGGACATAAGTCAGTTTAGTTCACTAATAAGCAACGTTATTTTAACTCACACAATGTCTATTCCAGTCTTGACAACAAGTCTCGCCACTCAATGAGCAGCGGCACCAAGCCCGGCCCTGAAAGTGATACCGACTCCATGGCAGAGTACGGCGAGGGAGAGACAGGTACGTTGGTTGTGTAGCTACTGTTGTGTGGCTGAACTGTTGGTTTACTATCGCGTCTGACGCCCCCGTACATGATGGCTGACCAATGCTGCATAATCAGCCCATGATGTTCCCACAGCTGGGACACAGGCTTCCTCTCTGTAAGTGGGAATGGGTCGTAATCAACCACGCGGGCCCAGTGCGAATTGGCCAATGTGACATGCCTTTGAGTTTCTGGTTCTAGGACATGCCGGTGGCCCCACGATGTTTTATTTCACTGTTTTGTAAATTTACACAAAGTGCCTGCTTGGGTTCGATCTCACGGCTTACAACTAGTAAATCAGGCTGTAACCACTACTTTCTCAATGCTGATAAGTAAAATAGAGTCCTTATAAAAGACTTCCTAAAAATACCCAAATTACTTAGTTATTTTGATTTGTGCACCCCTTTAAATAGCGGAAGCCACTTTTTTTAATAGTATTTGGCTTTATATTCCTCTCGTAACGCAAAATAAAACAATTTGTGACTGACACGCCCTCCCGCTCCGCCCAGAGCGGGAGAAGTCATTTGATCCCATTCAAAAAAAAAAAAAAAAGTACTCGCGTTAGTCGCTTTGGTCAGTCAGCGTGTGTCATACTTGTTCTTTCTTGCTTTGTTTTTACTAGAGTTAAGCTTGTCATTGAAGAGCATAGTTAAAAAAAAAGAAAAAAAAATGATTTTATCGCTAATTTTATTTCATGTATTGTCCTCATTAAACTGCACGCATTTTTTACGATTTTACTTTGATTGCACGATAGCTACCAAAACCATTATTATTTCACTGATCAAGAAACGAGTTGCAAACTTTATAAATAGAACGGTAAAATTGCACATTACACTTAAGCTATGTATAAATATTTTTTCAATGGGTATTTTCTGGACCATGGCTAACAAGTCATATTTGTAAAAGAATGCAACTCATTTTATGATCAGTGTAAAACCTCCCAATTTTGATGCTGCATGTGTGTCGTCGTGGCTGTAAAAGCATAAAGCATGTGTTTCCAGCGGGTATGAACGAGGACGGCTCCTTCATCGGTCAGTACGGGCGCAAGCGACGGCCCCCGACCACAGGACAGACTGATTCCGCCTCACAGGCCTTCGCTACCCTCGTCTAAACCCTTTACCTCTCCCTCTACCTTGCACCATTTGATTGAAGCTTGTGTATACTGAGATGGTGCTTTACAGCTAAGAATATGTATTATACAAGACTCTGATTTGTAGTGTGTCTTCAATGCAACTAGATTTTAATTCGCCATCTGCTTTTAAAGTTTTGTTAAAAATTAAGTCTTCTATCTCAGTAAACATTAAGCTCAAACCTTGGCAAAATAAGTGCGCTCCAAATATAGCTACGTTCTTGTATGCTTGAAATGTAACGTAGTGCCATTGCATCACAATAAAATGCAACATAAAACAGTCCGGTACTGCTAGCCAATCGCCGTAGGCAACACCCTTGTTCTTCGTTCTGATTGGTCGACAATTTACGGTGATGTCGCCCGCCAAAATTTTGTTCTCTATTACGTTTTGATCTGTGAATTATGTTGTGAATCTTTTTTAATAGATCTGGTAGTTTAGGTACGTTTTTCACGTACTCGACAGAAATAAGTAAAATGTAAGTTTTGTCTTGTGCATGAAAAAAGTAGTTTTAAAATTACTACAAGGGCGTCCAGTCTTTATTGCACTATTTCAGAAATAGTTTTAAAATAAAGGCTTTATCACTGAGTATTTCATTACCCTTCGCAAGTAATGTTTGCAGCTTAGGTTAGGTTATAAGTACAGAATAATTTGTTTGTAAGTAACTTTAGGTTGTAAAGAAACAAATGATATTATTTTGGAGTGAATATTTCCTACTTAAATGTTTATTAGCGTGCTTTGTTTTAAGTTTAGCATTTGTTTTAATGTTGATATTATTTCCTCGTTCCGTCCCTTTCCTCCTTTTCTTTGCCTGCACGAGCGACGTTTTTGTTTCGTTTTGTAAGGTATGATTTTTTTTGCTTTTTTTTGTTTATGAATTTTATTTTGCTAATGATTTTTATTATTTTAACACATTTTTTTTCCAAAGTTCCAAATATTGTGCTTTTATTGAGTTGACGACCGGTATTGTAACGTGTTCATGATATTTGGGCCCATAACATTCGTTGAATTAATGATAAAACACAGAATAGTTTGTTCAAGATCCAGAGATTTTTGATTACTTAAAGTGTGCATACACACAATATCTACTGCAGCCTTCGACAAGTATTGGCAGCTGCCGTATCTGTCATTGCCGTGCTCATGTGTATGCAAACTAACTGAGCATTCCTTTGATTACCTTATACATAAGGCCTCCGCTCCAGCCAGAGGCAATGTATAGTAATGAGTGGAGGTATACTAACAGTGTATGTAAACTTTAGGTCGTTTCACGGAGGACGGCTCGTTCATCGGCCAATACGTGCCGGGCGCGCGAGTGCTGCCCCCCCCGCCGCCCCCGCCCGCGCCCGGCGCGCCCCCGCAGCCGCCCACCTACGTGTAGACACACACACGCACTGCGCGACACGTCTCACCATCCACTGTGTGTGCCACGGCGCGGGGACGGTGCCGGAGAAACGGATCAAATTTAAAATTGGAACTCACATCTACAAGCGATGAAACCGAGCACCTCATTTCTCGCCCCGTTGCATATATCTGTAAGTGCGTCATGTAACTCTGTCTCTTTCACACTCATACGAAATGAATAAGTGTGAAAGAGTAGAGCGATATTCTGTCGTGTTAGACTTCGTCACGATTTCTCAGTGTCTTGCACGCGTCATGCGTTTTATTTAGGATTCTAATTTTCGCAATATTGTGTTGTAAAAAGTATTAACATACTTTACTAGGTTTCACGATGTCATTATGTGACTTTTGTTGAAATGTCGAATGTTTATATCGATTGCCACGACCATCTCGATTTCACAAGCTTTAACGGCTTATTAATATACTTTTGAGACGCGAAGGTAATGTCTATGATCTAGAACTGCACTGCCATTCTTCTAACATGTTTTAGATTGTCGAACAATAGATGGGACCCACGCGAGTCACTACTGAAGGAAAAAGGGTCAATTATTGCCATCGTGGAGAAATGAGTGAACATCTGTGCCTTTAACGCGACGAAAAAATATTTTCAGTAGTGATTTCCTACAGGGAAACTCTCGCATGAGTCCCAACTATTCCTAACGCTTGAAATTAATCAGTGAACTATCGGCAGTATATTTTGACAGTGACTGTATTTAGTTGAAATTTATTAGCGTGTAAGCATTTAGTGTAAGCTGATAACGAAGCCTACCTTTCTGTTTCGGCCGGCTGTTAGTGTCAATAGACATGGCTATAATGTTTTATTGACTATCTTCCCTGAGATCGTAGCGATCGTCTCTAAGTCTGTTGAACATTTCGTTATTTATGAGACTGATTTTAAGTAATGAGAAATAGTCAAACTGGCACTAACGTTTGGGTTTTGGGGCTCTTGTTGTCGCTCAATACTTTAAGAGCATGTATTAAGATCATTATAATCTTAAAATCTTAATTACATACTGTAGAATCCTGTATTCTTGCGTGATCTAGAATTGTCTACCTTCGTAGCTTCCTTGGGTCATTACATTTTCGACCACTGAAGATTCTTAATACTACGGTCTTAAGTTCTAAACACACTTGATTCAGGCCTTCGTTCACGCCTAAAAAGGTCATCTAGAACAAATATCTAAATTAGACCCATGCAGCTCTCCAAAACCTGAACGTTAATATCTCGGCTTGTGTTAGTAAGTAGGCGATGTTACGGCTCGATATCAATTACGTGTAGTTTACCATACGGTAGCTGGTCAAGACTTGAGATAAGAAAAGCTATTTTTGTCACAAAAATAAGGTAATTAGCTCTGGACCCCGGTGGTCATGTGCGCTCGTTGCGGACTTATCAGGCTTCGTAGATTTGGCTTAAGGAATTAAAATGATAAGTAAGAAGTTAAGGTTGGTTCAACATGCAACTGTCTCTATCGGGTTGGAGTATACGCAATGTAGCTTAGCAGCCAATGGTCAGTTCGCAAGCCAAAATTAATGTATCGCTTATTTTTATATCAAATGCATATCTTCCTAATAACTCTTTGAAACACTATGGACCATAAAGATTATTATTTTACTAATACTAACTATGACTGTTATTAAAATTCAAATATATCTTTGTCATTCTAAAAATAGATACATTTAAGCGTTGACCAAGCTTGTTCAATTAATACATGTTGTGTTTCGTTGCCGTGTTGTATAATATTGCAGATGTCCTTAGGAAATCTATTTAATATTTAGTTAAACCATTAAGAACTCTTCTTTATGTTGTACTTTCTAAGACTATATTCTCTTATGTATCGAGTATATCTGCAAAATTTTATAACACACAAGTAATGGAAACGACAAACAAGTATCTAAAAAAAAAATCTATATTTTATTACGAAAAATTAAATAAAATATTTTTGTATAATTGCGCAGTTTGACCACCGGGGCATATTTGTGGTGCTTTGCAGAGTTAAAGAGAGGCGCGGTTCGGTGTTGTGATCGTCTATTGTAGCGCGGAGACGTCGATGGTATCCTGTCCCTTCCCTATCCTCCTTACGTCACTTTATCCCACCTTGGTGTCAGTTCACGCAACCAAACGCATTGTGGTCTTTGAACGAACACGTATTCGCTAAAAAAAACGCTAGGAAATGTTGTTGAAAGAAGACTTTAGAATGGAGTCCAATTGAATGTCGTCAAAGAGACGTAGCTAGTTCAAATGTCACTTTACATTTTACTATAGTAATATCACATATATAAACATTTAGATGTAGATCATCAATATTATCAAATTGTATAAAAAGCCGCTTGAAATGTGTGCGTGTTGTGTGCTGACATGTCTGACTGTAACATAGTAGGCGTAATGATATATTCGGAAAGAATCTCGATTATTAGGAGTTACAAAAATCTCAATTTATCCCTCAACACTTCGAATATTATCCATCGATCATCGGTACACTAGTATCGATTGTAATCGATGAAGTTAATTGTATAGAACGTTTATCACTCTGATATTATAGTTGTCCGTGACCTTACACTATGGTACATCTCGCAAATCTCGAATGAATTTAAAGTACGGGGCGACCCGTCAGTAAAATGTCTCTCTTATGTAGTATTAAGTCCTCTTTATAGGCTTCTTTCGAATTTGAATTTCTCATATTTGACTATTATTGAAGTTTTGCACCGATCACATTGAATTTAATGCCCAAGTTAATGTTTCTGATTTTGGACAATTGCGGGCTCGAGACCGTTGCTTCCTACCAGTGTTGCATGACGCCAAAAAGTATAATTCGACTTATTGATGATCGTTAGCAATCGTCTCGAGCCGCATGAAACAATATCTCAATTGTGTCGTGTCTAGTTAAGGCTAGAGATTCGTGTTAACTAATGTTAGGTAGCTAACGCGTTCGCTTACTGCATCTGTACGTGTATATTTATTCTTTGCCTTATCTGTACCTATTGTATGCAGTTTTAATTCGTACACTGGCGGACATATTATTGTGTGCACACGTGCACTAAGACCCGTCGATTTATATTATTATAATTTATTTATTTGTGTATACTTATTTCTCCGCCTGAAAGGTGTCGGGTCTTAATTGAGTACATTCCAGACGGTCTAACCATGTTGATTTTTCAAATCGTTTAATTTAAAGTCTCCACAATGATGCGTCGGTCAGATGTAATCTGAACTATGTTTATAAAACTTTAGACCGGCAGCTGAGACAAGGAACATAATTTATTAATTATTTAAACAATTAAACCGTCACACATTTTTATTTCCCCTCGTTATTATGTATAGTTTCACAAAGGTAACATGTTCGGATGCCAACATTTTGATCGTTCTCATTTAGAGCTTATACTGTAACTATTGGTACCTTATACATTGCATATTTTATATTTGATGGCACTGTTATTGTAACCCCTTTAAGTTATTTGTTAAGGAGTCTTTATCATGTCTATTGTCTAGTAAGAATTTAATATATATATCTATTAATATTAATTGATTCTAGTAGGAGCCTTGTTCTATTCGCGTCTGTTTTTTATCGCTTTTTATACCCGTTAACGATTTGAAAATTCTGTCTTGATGAAAATAAAAATACTTGTTACGGTTCGAAATGACAATTTTGATATTAGATTGTTAGCCACCGGTTTACGGTGGATATTCTCACTGCCATCCCTTTAAATTACACTGTGTTCATTTTATTTAACACGTACCTAGTAAAGAATACTTGCCTTACGTAAAATTATTAATGAAAATGTGATTTTCATCGATCCAGATTCGACCTGACAGCACAATGTCTGCATTTATTTAGTGTCACAATATTTACCGTGAATTGTATGAATGTAGGTCCCCAATACTAATCGTACATCGCCGAACTCAGTAATAGTTGATGTTAGCAGTTGAATGTAATTGTTGTGGAACTTTATTCGGTCGCAAGTGTAACGAACTTCTGAAACATTTTTACATTATAACTTATGAAAATGTAATAGACCTAATGTTAATAGAAGCTGATCATATTGAAAGCATACTCAAATGAAATATTTAAAACACGAGAGAAAGGTGTGTTCATAGTACTCAATCAGTTTTATTGCATCTTCGAGCCTTTGTCATTACAATCTCCACCTTATCGGCATGGATCTTTATGGTCGAAAGAACAGTATTATAATAATCATGCTTTCAAGATGTTTGGCTCACTAAATATTTAGAAGTATTCGCTAAATACGAACTGGTAGATTCTAATTGTTGTGAGGTACATTCAGTGTTATCTATAATGTTGAAGATGCTTGGTTTTCACCATTATTGACAATAGTCTTCATTCATGACAGCTTGTGAGTTTATATTAAAAGACGGTAAAATGGTAAAAGACGCCAGACGTCCCACCATTGTTAATAAACAGAATGGAGAAAATGAAGCATCAGTAACAATTTAATTATATTTGCTAAGCAAGCTTTTTTATCTACATTGGACTATTTTGTTGGTTAGATAATAGTTTGCATTTATTATATAAAAATGTTTAAAAATCATGACAAAAGTGTAGGTAAAGACTTGTGAAAAAATTTCTGATCTGACCCGTACGATTCTGTTCACGAATTATCGTAAATTACATTTTAGTTCGCATTAAGTAACTGTAATTTATTGTAACTATGATGAATATTTTTTTATGTTGCATAGAAAATAAATATTAAGAAATTAAATTGATGCTTTTTGTTTTCATACTTCACACCCACTTTCTTGATACCAGGTGCACCTTGCGTAACACACTGTCAAACAGAATGTGAATCATTTTGAACGATATTGCAAATCTATTGCTTTATTTGTTAGAAAAAATGAGTCTGCTCAACAACGTAAATAACGCAATGAATGTTGTTGAACTGTCAAAATGAAACCATTCTTACTGTAAGTGTGTTACGCTTTTGTCCCCCTAGAGAATACAGCATCCTTAATGCTGTTTCTTTGTTTAGGGAAGAACCTCTAACAATATTTCACACATATATTTTTACGTTGGTGAACAGATTTTTCTGGAACCATTTAACACAAAATGTTATATAGTTAATACACAAGCTGTGGTCTTGAACACACGACTTCACACAAGGTGAATTAAATGTTTTTTTTTTTTCTAGAAGTAGGTTTGTTTACAATTTTTCAAGTCAATCATATTTTTAAAACTAGATGAGCTCGGCGTTTCCTATCGAAATACTTTGAGTAGAAAAGCCGAAACAAACTCAGAGACTCTTTGCAGGTCACAGACTCTTTTTAAAGTCCAGACATAATCTCCCGCAGATCATGTGAAGACCATATAGATTGGTGTCTAAAATGGTGTTCTGAGGAAAAATAATCATACAGATTGACCTTTTTGTTGGACCTGCACCCTAATTGCGAAACGCACAATTTATCAGAATCTGAATGGGATTGAAGATTATTTCTAAACCATTGCGTCATTTGTTCGAGTAAATTGTCGGCTCAGCAACGTAAATAACGCAATGAATGTTGTTTAACTATGATTATG
The DNA here is from genome assembly GCA_947507805.1 of Aporophyla nigra. Classification (NCBI taxonomy): domain Eukaryota; kingdom Metazoa; phylum Arthropoda; class Insecta; order Lepidoptera; family Noctuidae; genus Aporophyla; species Aporophyla nigra. The sequence goes on along the minus strand of OX382293.1, from coordinate 3,349,343 downwards.
AAACCAATTCCTACTTGATAACAAGTTACGCTATTACCCCTCTGTTCTCAGTCAGTGCACGCATTTAACAGTAGGTAATAATGCAGCTCAATTCAGAACATTTGAAAGGACATTTGATGTCATGACATTGATAATTATGATTAAAATTAAATGAGAGAAAAAATAAATAAAATACCCACATAATCTTCTGTCCAATTCAGGATCAAATAACTAACCCCACCCAACTGCTTAGAGCGGTGAGTCGGGGAAGATAAATAAATAAAAAATGTTTATTTGGAACATTAAAAAAAACTTTTTAACAAAAAATTAAACCGCCGAAAAAACTGAAAAGCAAAAAATAATAAACCTTTCAGTCATTTTGAGTAGGCGCTTTGATCTTTGTTCATTGATTGTTTGGCGCCGACTGATTGATTTTTTCGGCGGTTTAATTTTTTGTTAAAAGGTTTTTGAAGTGAAAACTTCTTTAGCGGCGTTGAGCACTTTTTCTGTAATGGGTATAAAATCTTAAACTCGCGTCAGGACACGTGACCTGATCGAAAAAGCGTAGGACGGATGGAGAGTAGACAGCTATCCCCTCTCTACGGCGCGGCGAAAATGTATGCCTGGGCCTACTGTTTCGTTTAGGCGGCGCAGGGCGCTTGCGCGAATGTTCGTCTATGTTACAGCGTGCCACGCGCATCCATGGATGGTGACAGCTGATGGCTCGACCGTCTGTGTAGTGATCACATTGTTGTGTATTCGTAAAATTCGTGAATATAAAGTGCTTAAAATATGGAAATTGAACAACAAATTATTCCCTAACCATTCCAAAATATCAAACATGCTCAACGTTAATAATCAAGTTTTCACTTCTGCCGGCACTCCCGGAGTGCAATTTTTTTTTTTTGTGGATATAATCTACTAATTACTACATGCTTTCAAAAGTGAACAATTAATCATCCCCTGTTTTCTTACCCTTTTTTTTTTTGGATAGGAAATCATCAAATGACTTCTCCCGCTCTGGGCGGAGCGGGATGTCAGACTTTTACTGACTAAAACCCACCCATGTTCCTTCAGTTGCCCATGTGCCAGAGTCACGGTATCTCTTTCGAACAATCTCGCGACCCTGGCAGGCATCGGTCCTAGCAGACCCCTACAGTGCTGCTGACATCTCTTTGAGGCGCGCGTGGAACACTACGCGCCGTCGACCCGAGCCTGGTCCTTACCGGGCGGCGAGCTACCCATTGCTCGTCGCCCGCAAGCTCGCGCCTACGGTGGCCGGGAGTCAGCTATCGACTCCCGGCGCCCGAGGCGTCTCCTGCGGCGGCTAGGGACGTGAGGGCGCAGAGACTGCCACTCCCTCACGCGCCCCGCCTCCTCCTTCGCGAGCATTACTGCTTCGCAGAAGGAGGTGACGGCTTCCCATGCCCTCTCGCTCCGTACCATGGCTCGCACCAGGGCCGGACGCGAAAGGTCGCCGCCGCCGATCGCCTCCACGAGGACACGGCGGTGTTCCGCCCAGGCAGGGCACACCTCCACCGTATGCTCCAGCGTGTCCTCCAGACGATCCTCGCAATGGAAACACCCGGGCGTTTCCTCCCGCTTTATCCTGAACAGGAACCCACCGAAGCACCCATGCCCGGTGAGAACCTGCGTTAGGCGGAAGGTGAGGACGCCGTGGCGCCTCTCTATCCGCTCCTCAAAGAGGGGACTTACCGCCGCAATTGTGGTGTGCCCAGTTTTCCTACCCTTAGGGTTGGATTTTTCAATGAAATTATCCGGATAAGAACCGCGGAGTTACCAACATAGCTCGTGGAGTAAGCAGGCTGAAGTAGCAGTGGGCTGGCCATGTCTGTCGAAGGACTGATGGCCGATGGAGGAGACGAGTCCTGGAGTGGAGACAGCGTATCGGCAAACGTAGCGTGGGACGCCCTCCAACAAGGTGGAACGACGACTTAAAGAAAGTGGCTGGGGCAGACTGGATGTGGAAGGCGGAGGACAGGGTGTTGTGGTGCAAAAGGAGAGGCACATAGACATAGGTCCAGCAGTAGACTGCAATAGACTTAGTTGATTGATAGTCTTCACATTCACAATAATTATAACAATAGTATACAAACTAAATCTTCATGTTGTCGTTTAAATAAAATGTCAAAAAGAAAAGTTTCTCCAGTATACGTTTAAACAAACTGAATTTATTTGCAGTTCTAAGATCGAGACTAATAACTAAAAAGGTTCCGGAAGATGTACTTAATGAAGTCAACAATCTTCACAGCGTTAATGAGCAGTCTTCGCCCTTGCGACGGAGAGTTCAGTTCAACAGCTGCATCAATGCTGGAGCACCAACTGTAGAGCATTCATGAGATCCTTGGTAACAAATCCATTTTTTGGCAGATCGGAAAAGGTAGAGTATATAAGATGTTCCTTTTGATATCCCATAACTAATGAGACCATGTCAAGGAATCAACAGGCAAGTCTTTTTTTTTCGTTTTAATTTTGCAGACAAAATAATTCGACGTCACGATTATTTATGTAAAACACCCTAATGTGAAATACGACAACGTTGCATTTTATTAGCTTTCAATTTGAATTACTGGTTTGAATGCAGATGATATTCCTACTTGTACTTAAATGAAACTTACACCCGTATTCAAGAGAAAAAAAACCATTACTTACTGCATTTTTTTTAATCATATGCCACTTGACTCTTTGAGATGGTCTCATTAATACCCTTAATTTACCATTAATAATACCCTTTAATTACGGGATTTAAATAAGAGCACGTTGTATTTGCCTAATTAATTTAACTTCGAGGAAGTAAGTATCAGAATAGTATTTATTGATTGATAAAAATAACAAAATAATATATTAACTTAACTAAAACTAATGAAGGGCGATCTTCCTCTATATCTCAAGAGAAGACTCATCAACATGTGTATTTTTCCCATCCTCACGTATGGTTCTCAAACATGGTCTTTAACAATTCAGCAGAGGTCCACTCTCGAGGTTTGTCAGAGAGCTATGGAACGGAGTATTCTGGGTATTAAACTTGTGGACCGGGTTAAGAATACAACAATCCGTTCTAGAATATTACTAAAATAACTGATGTCACTCGGACCGCTTAAATGGAATTTGGCTGGACACATGTGCCGTATGTCGGACGATCAGTGGACCAAACTTACGTCCCAATGGGTCACGCTTAATGGCAAGAGACATCGCGGCAGGCCCAGATGGAGATGGCGGGATGAGCAGGGTGGTCCTTGGCAGTTCTGGACAGAGAGACGTGGAGAGAGAGTAGGGAGGCCTTCGCCCAGCAGTGGGACAGCAATGGCTAATAATAATAATGAGAGCCTCACCCCGTTCTCCTTGGCTAACGAGAACTGGCGCAAACCTAAAGTATTAGATACTGATGACCACAGGGAGGTATGGCAAAGCAAGGAGCTTCACGAACGCTTTTACCGGGTCCTACATGGATCCGATGTAGACATCTCAGTGTCCGTATCCTGGTTACGATTCGGAAATCTATTTGGAGAAACCAAAGGGTTTGTCTTTGCAATTATGAACGAAGTTATGATGACGAACAACTACCGGAAATATATTGTGAAGGATGGCACGGTTGACATCTGTCGGGTATGCCACCGTCCGGGGCAATCAATCCGACACATTATTTCTGACTGTTCTCGGCTGGCTAACGGAGACTACTTGCATAGACACAACCTTGTAGCCAGGACTATCCACCAGTAACTTGCTCTGAAATACAGTCTTGTGGCATCAGAAGTACCGTACTATAAGTATGTGCCCGACCCAGTTCTCCAAAATGGCAATATTACATTGTATTGGGATCGATCAGAGCGTCGCACAATGATTATTGATCTAGCAGTCCCGCATGACGAGAACCTCGTGAAAGCTGAACAAGATAAGCAGATCAAATATCTTGACCTGGCTCGCGAGGTTGTCGAGATGTGGGATGTGGATACAGCAGTCATTGTGCCGATAGTCGTGACGGCCAATGGCATTATAGTCAAGAGTCTCGACCAACACCTAAAGAGGCTCTCGTTAGGCAGCTGGATCAAGGGGTTGATCCAGAAGGCGGTATTACTGGACACGGCGCGTATAGTGAGGAGATTCCTCTCTCAGCAGTCCTGACCACCAGTGGCTTGGACCCTATTCCCGATACCGGTGGGCTACTACTATTTATATTTTTAATTTTTTTAATGATTTTTGTTATTTTAATATTTAAAAATATAATTTATATGTTTGTAAAATGAAATATACGAAATAATAATAACTAAAACTATCATCATCATCATCATTTCAGCCGAAAGACGTCGGCAGCATGCTGGACATAGGCTAGACATAGACTAAAACTATACACAAACTAAAATAAAGCGTCGAAAAGTTCATCTTCATCGCTGTCGACTGGTAATGTACCTAAGAGACTGGCGGCATTACCACGTTGTATAGTAGTGCTTAGCCGCTGGCCAATTAAAAACTAGCCCTTGGGTCATGAGAAGGCACCTGACCTATCTGAAGAACATCACATTAACCCTTAAATTGGCAAATGAAAATATTTCGATTTTTTAATGATTTTTTGTTATTTTCTAGGGTATTATGTGACCAGAAGACTGAAAAAAATTTTGAAAAAAATCTACTTATTACGGTTTTCGCGAAAATATATGTACTCCGGGGAGTACATTGCCAACTTTAGTGTAAAGTATGTCTTCATATTTTGTACTACGTGGAGCACGGTGCCATGATATCAATGAAACAAATTTCAGTTAAATCTTGCCTTTATGGATCTTAATTCTTATTACACAATATTTATTAGGTGCCAAATTGGCGGAGGCAATTTCTCTTGTTACTACACTTCATGCAAAATACTTTGATTCTTCCCTCTTTGCAAAATGTAGAGCGCGACTGCTTATTTCCCGATTCTGGAAAATATCCGGCGGCATCGTACCTAACACTGTCCACTAGCCGTTCAGCTGTAGGTTTCTGAATTATTCTCCCCTCCATACTACTCCAACAGAATCCTTCAAATAAATCAAATTTAAACTCTTTTAGAGACGTTTTCAGTCTCCCATCTCGCCTGTAAAAAATCAAGCCGTTGTTAATGCATATATCCACCTATTGCGAAAAAATATGTACTACAACTCCAAGTGAATCTTCTTTGGCTGTAAAAGTGTGTTCAAGAAACGAGTCATCTCCACCGTACATGATGAAATCATAAAATAATGCCTGAAACTGAAACGGCGTGTACAAAGTTTTTGAAACCACATTTTTTCGCCTTGTTCTTCATGTACTGCTTCCATTTTCCACCTACTGAACATGTGAAAATATTCGAAAACCGTTGCATTTCGTGTTTTATGAAGTTCGTGTATTCTTTTATCAACGTGACGTAAATAAGTCTTTTCCAGCTGTTAACAACTGTTAACAGCTGTTACAGGGAATCATTAGACATGCTAGGATCTGATGACTGCAGAAATTTTATAGATGGAGTGGGTATTGATTGAATTAAAATCAACGTTACTATGGCATTGTAATTGGATGACGGAGACGGAACAAGCTTTTAGTGTGGATGATAGTGGTACATCATCAGTGTTAAAGTCAAATACGTTATCAGAGTCGTTGTGGTCGTCTTCTAGATGTTCAGTCTTTCAATATTTCAGCTCAACTCTGACCCACCTTCATTAGACTCCTCATAAGTCTAATGAAGGTGGGTCAGAGCTGAGCTTATGCGAAGATGGTGGAAGGAAATTTGATTCGTTATCCGAACTAGAACTGTCATCGGACTATGAATTTTCTTTCGAGATCAAAGCAAAAATGTTAAGGGGTCGTGATAGGTTCAAGTACTGCAAAAAATTTAACAAACATGCTGTACGACACACAATCCACACCTCAACCGATGCCATTTTATATCAAAATAAAAAAGAAGCCTTGGCAATGTACTTCGTGTTTACCGAAGTATATTTTGTGTTCCTTACCACGTACTTAGCAACGGTATTCTTGGAGTACACATAAAATTTCGAAGGCATAAAATTGAGATTTACTAATTTATCCATAAAATTACAAACGTTTGATATTATTTATAATGTCCATAAGCAATGTAAAGCCTAATAATCACAAGTCCCACCCAAAAAAGTGCAGAAAAACTTAAAAAGCTTACCCGTGTCGCACAGACATAAGTCTGCTTCGAATAGATTTTGAATTTGACAGATTTTTTTCGATTATAGCACATCCTTATATTTTTGCTACCAAAATATACAATGATTGCAAGCATAAAATAATAATAATCGGTATATTTTTAGGTTAGTAAAGGGTGTCCAGCGGAAATCTTTCGACTTCGAAATTAAATAAAAAATAAAGTAATAAATTTTAAATATTTATTATACTTTAAAAACGTAACCAGGTTCTGCGGATTTCACTTATTAAAAATAATGTCCTCCAAGTGACGTCCATTTCTTGCAATACAGCCTTGTAAGCGAACCCTCACATTGGCAAGTACGCGCGAACAAAGCGCTGGGGGGATAGCAGCGATTTCACGCCGGATATTTTCTTGAAGAGCAGTTATTGTACGGGGATTATTGCAGTATACTTTAGATTTAAGGTAATGCCACAAGAAAAAATCACACGGCGTCAAATCCGGCGCTCGAGGGGGCCAGGGTATGTCTCCGTACTTGCTTATTTATTTTCCAGGGAAAATTTCCCTTAACCTCGACATTGAGACGCTGGCAGTGTGTGGAGTTGCCCCATCTTGCTAAAAATGAGTTCTATTGTTGCGTCCGTGAAACACTTGCAGTTGCGGTACTAAAAACTCATCAATCATACGGCAGTACACCGAGGAAGTGACAGTTTCTCTCTCATTGTAAAAATATGGACCGATTATTCCATGAGTAGAAATGCCGCACCATACTGTCGTTTTAGAGCAGTGCAAACTCTTTTGACCCGTTCCCTTGGATTGTCGGGGTTCCAGTAACGCATATTTTGTTTATTTACGTAACCCCCGATGTGGAAATATGCTTCATCGCTAAACAATATGTTTCCAAGCGGTCTGGGGGTGCGAAAACGTTCCAACATCGTTCGGGCGAACGTTTCTTTTAAAACATAATCGCTTTCGTTTAGTTTTTGTCAATTTGCATTTTTTAGGGATGAAGTTTCAATTTTTTTTTCAAAATCATATGCACAGTTGACTTCTTAATGCCTGTAGAGGCGGCAATCATTCTCACTGATTTTCTTGGATTTCTAATGATTTCTTGACACACCTGTGCCACACGTTCTGGCGTTGCGGCTGACGAGGACGGTCCTGGGTGCGGCATATTAACCATTGTCTCGTCTTGTCGGGATCTTTGTACCCACGATCATATAAGCTGCGTGCTTGGACCATCGTTTAACCGCCGAATATCAAAGTGGGAACAGAAAGCACGACGCGCTCGAATCAACGATTCACCACACTTTAGATATTGCTCCACCGCAAACGCGCGGTGCGCTCCCGACCAGTGACTCATGGTTACTAACAAATCCGCAAAAATGACGCAACGAACGCTACCCCTCCTGCACCCCTAGCCCCGCTTACAAAAGAGTGACGATAATTTAAACTTGAAAAATTCCCTCTGGACACCCTTTACTACATTAGATTTTTTCAAAGTGTATGTCTTTGGTGGAGTACACTGCCAATTTAACGGTTAAGGTCACTCATGTCCTCCGTGGGAGGAGGGTCGTTTCCAGTCACATATGTATTGTAAATACCTTTTGTTAATCGCATTTCATTCTTCCTCTGAACATGACCAAACCGTCTAAGCATACTTTTTGCAATATTTGTCACTCTTTAACCACACCCTCCCACATCATTCCACAGCCTATTAATCGCCCTTTGAATACTGGGATTTTGAAATTCACAACAAATATTATTCCGAAATCCCGGAATTTATTATTCCGGGATTTCAGACGGCGGTATTAACTAGGTACTGTATTGTTACGTAGATCGTAAAGTCTAGAAACATCGTGCTAACTCCATCTCAGAAAGGGACAACATTACGTAGATCGAAAAGTCTAGAAACGTCACGCTAATTCCATCTAAGGATGGGGCAGTGTTGAAACTTCTAGATACGACACGCTAACGCCATCTGTTATCAAGTAGCAAGTACTACGAACAATTGTACGTAGACGCCACCGCCATCTATTGTCGAATAGCGGGATTAAACAGTAAATAGATGTCTGTGGAAGGTTCTCGAAGTTTCTAATCTACTTGTAAACTGTGGAAAAGTGTTGAATGTTCGCGAATGTTCTGCTCGGGATATAAATAGCGGATTGTCGGCCCGACGGGCAGTTCGATTTCGGAAGCGAGCGAATACGAATCAAGCGATACAGTACAAGCGAAACAAGTGACTCTGTTTGACTATTGCGATATTGTGATTGTTTAATTAAACTGTGGTGTGTTTCGATAATTTTGGCTTAAATTAATTTATCCCGAAACCCAGCTCGTAACAGTATGTTATTTACGGCCTTGAAGTTTGAGCAATTATGTATACTCTACTTATTCCCGATATCTGATTATATTATCAGTAAAGTAGACTTAGGTATATAGATACAAGTAAAACGTGGAGTAGACTAGTCATTGCAGTAGTTTATCCTCATCATAGACTGAATAGACCTACGAACCTGCTGAAAGCAAGTTTTCCCTATAGATATCCAAAATAATCATGTTGGTGTAAAGGATTTTGTGATAACCAAAACATTCATTTGATTTATCTATACTAATATTATAAAGCTGAAGAGTTTGTTTGTTTGATTGAACGCGCTAATCTCAGGAACTACTGGTCCGATATTGAAAAATTATTTTTGTGTTGAGTAGCCTATTTATCGAGGAAGGCTATAGGCTATATAACATCACGGTACAACCAAGAGGAGCGGAGCAGTAATGAAAAATGTGGCAAAAACGGGGAAAATCGAACGGCTAGGCGATTTGACGCGACGGGAAGGGTCGGGGGAACAAGAAATTTAACGCGGACGAAGTCGCGGAGAGAAGCTAGTAAAAAATATTTAGGTAGTCCGACCGTTCTGTTGGTACGGACTGTCATTCGTAGATCTCTGAAAGTCGTTACGGGTCGTCAGAAGCCTAAAACTGACAACCAATACGCTTACCATGGGGTATCATATTACCAGAGATGTGACTTATCTAAGATACAAGTATCTAAAATACAGATACAAGATACAAAATACGTATTTCATTTTGTATTGGGTATCTTAGTTTCTTGTAGATACTATGTTTGCTAAAATACTTGGAGTAATAGTTATGTATACATTTATTCAAATCACAAAATGTGACAAGATTGAATGGAGACATTAAGTTGCCCGCGTGGTGTATTATGGCCCACTCCCTCTCACTGAGAGAAGGCTTGTGGCCCAGCAGTCGGAACATTATAGTCTGATGATGATGAAGTTGCCTGCAGCAAATCATGCAATATTAACATCAGTGTCACATCCGCTCTTTAAAATGAAATGGGTACTAAAAGCGCGGAAAAATATGTAAAAGAACTTATCCTGATTGAATCAGGAAAAATGTATCGATCTCAAACAAGAGTGGCGGAGGTTTTAGACAACATTGAAGGTGATATTAAAAAAAAAATCAAAAGATGAATTACATGTTTTAAGAGGATTCTGATGCCTCTATTGCAAATGCTGCAAACACAAGGTCTACTGGCAGTACCGCTGACTTAGAAACGATGCATACCTAATTTTTTTTTTTTTTTTTTTTTGATGTTTCTGCTTCATGACAATCTGTTTAATTTCTCAGTTTATGTTTTCCTCAAGAGCCATACTTGTATTAAAATTCTTTTCACACGACTCTTTTAATGTCAAGTGGTAAATCTTTTATGTAGGCTCGGTATGTCACTTCTTTTTTAGCCGGGTATGCTGAAGAGTGCCTTCTCCACTCAGAGCGTTTGCCAGTTTGTTTACATGGACGGTCAGTTTCTCCTGGTATTTCAGGCTGTTTTGAGCTATTTCCTGCCGAACTGTTTTTATGCCGAGGTCGAGGTATATGTATCTATTACTTATACAATGAGGGATGCCAAACATTGTTCTCAGAGCTTTGGTCTGGAATCGCTCCAGGATATCTATATTACTGTTGCTGGCCGTTCCCCACAGTTGTATTCCATAAGTCCAGATTGGTTTTATGGTAGTTTTATATACCAGCATAAAAAATAAAAATAAAATATCGTTTATTTGCTTACAGGTTTTGGTAGTTACAATATGTGATTGAAGCCTCCTTTTAGGCAAGATATGCCTGTGTTAGGAGACTCCGCTCTTCCACAATAAGTTAAATTAATAATCCGGTAACTAGTGTAAATAAACTTAATCTAAGACATGCAATAAAAATAGTAACAACAATTAAAATAGTAAACAAAATTAGGTGCTAAGTAAACAAAGAACAATAATTACAACATTTAGAGTGTGTGTTGTGTGGTGTGTTTCGGTGTGTGTGAGGGTGTATATGTGTGTGTGAGAGGGTGTGTGTGTGTGCGTCAATGTACGTGTTGCAGAAGTGCCTCAGTATCACTATAAGTGAGGGTTTTTAACCAATTGCTTATAATTTTTTTAGAATCATAATAGGTTCTTGAGTAAATATACACGTGTTTATGGATTCTGTTATACAATTGAGCAGATCGTTTCCTGAATTGTGTACTGGCAGACACGGTCCTAGTTTGAGGAACTTTTACTATAGAGTCTTTTCTTCTTTTAGATAGAATGCTGGCATCAAAAACAACAGACTTATGTTTTTTTAAGACAATTTGTAGGATGTAAAGTTTTCTCACTGAGAACAAGTTGCTAATTTCATACAAATTTTCAGTTGAATGTCGTTTTCTCTTAAAGTACATGCACTTTATGAGTGCGCGTTGTGCTCGCTCCAACTCTAAAAACTTGGTTTTAGCTGTACCGCCCCAAATAGGGATACAATATATCAGGACTGACTGTACTAGAGCAACATATATTTCATTTAAGATATTTTTATGATGCCCTATATCAGTACTTACATTTTTGGGAACCACGTATCGAAGAGTCCTGAACATCCAGCTAAACTTTCTGACTCTGTTTGCTACATGCTCAAGGTGAGGGTACCAGGAGAGTCTCTGGTCAATGACAACACCTAGGTACTTCAGATAGGGCACTTTATTTATTGTTAAGCAGTTACAATTTGTGAGTTTGTCGTTGTCACATATATGCACTTTTATATTAAAATATAGGCTGTGTTCGATTGCAGACACTGAAGCAAATATAATTTGTTTTTGTGATGTTCAGTGTAAGCAGATTCTTATCAAGCCACCTGGCTATTTTAGCCAGACCTAATTCAGCACTAGTCTTCACGTCATGCCAACTGTCACCAGTGAAGACTACAGCGGTATCATCGGCGTACGAGAAGACTTGTGCGTTATTTATTTGTAAATCACACAGTTCATTTACGTAAATAAGGAACAATGTAGGCCCCAATACGCTTCCCTGGGGGACGCCGTATGATAGCTCTGCATCCCCACTGGTACACTGACCAACCCTAACTCTCTGTTTCCTGTTCGAGAGATAATCTTTAAACAGATTGAGAGGCGTTCCACGTATTCCGACACGTTCCAGCTTGTTTACAAGGATTGGGACAGAAACGGTATCGAAAGCTTTTTTCAAATCCAGGAATGCAGTTATACATTTTTTGCCGCTGTCAAGATGATCGGTTATCAACGTGCTTAGTGCAGTCACTGCATCCTCGGTAGAGATACCTCGGCGGAAGCCATATTGTGAACCTGATAGTATATTAAATTCGTTTAAGAATTTTAGAAGCCTTATATTGACTAGTTTTTCAATAATTTTGGATATAGAAGGTAAGACAGACATGGGCCTGTAGTTGCTGACATCGTCTCTGTCCCCACCCTTGTAAACTGGTGTAATGATAGCTTGTTTTAGTGGAGCCGGGAAGACATCTTGCTGTTAGGATTTAGTTGTGATTGGCGTCCCAATAACCAGTTCAGTGACCGCAGTTTTCCATCTAGTTGTTTGCGCTTTGTCCAAATATGTTTTTGCCATGTAAGCTTCCTGTCTAGGTGCATGCCCAAGTATTTTGCGTTATTATCTTGGGGAATAACTTTGCAGTTTAGCGTTACCGGTGGACATGTTTCTGTCCTAAGTGTAAATGTTACATGTACGGATTTGCTCTCGTTGGCTTTTATTCTCCAACGCTTTAGCCACTTCTCAACTTCTGTCAGGTGGTTTTGCAACTGTGATGATGCCGTTTCTGGGTTGCTACGAGCCGACAGTAGCGCCGTGTCATCAGCGTATTTCACAGTCGTGGTGTAGTCAGTTGTTGGGATATCTGCTGTAAAAATGAGATATAGTATAGGGCTCAAGCATACCTAAATAATAAAGATACCAACATAGAGAGCTTAAATGATTATCCTACAATCCTACCATAACAATGTTTTTCAAATACAACACCTGTTTGCCAAGCAGCGATTCTTCTCTTCCGAGGGTATGATTATGAAGCCTCATCGAAGTAAAATGAGTGATAAAATGATTGAAAAACTGGTTTCAGTTAAATCTCAATTTAAACCTTAAAAATAATATATTGTCGTCTCACGTTTGCACGATCAGCACGATTTACGCGTTAAAAAATAAACGTACCTACATTCAATAAAATGTTGTTTTCTTTCAAAATTATTTTATCTTTAAAAAGTATTTGAAAGACACGTATTTTGTATCTAGTTTTTAGAAATAAGCATCACCTTTGTACAATTTTCTGTGTTCTTTTTTGTCTGTTTATATTTGTGTGTACATAAATGGTTAAATAAATAAATAAATATTTCAGATACCTACCATTCCTGAAAGTTATTTGATTCTATCTGAAATACTTAATTTAGAAGTATCTTGCATTTTGTATTCCAGATACCTACTTTGTGTAAGGTATCTTGTACATCACTGCCTAGTACCCAACAACTGAATTGTGCAGGTCAGTTATGCAGTTGCTCCATGTAAATACTGGGACTCAGCTGGATCCGGTTATACTGGAAGTCGATCCTAACAAAGTTGAGAAAGGCTACGCAGACGACGATATAGGAGCCTGACCAGAATATTTCCATTAAATATTTTTATACAAATAGATCGACATAATTAGGTTTCTGCTTCCTGCCGATAAATCATTTCCAATACAAAGGTGTTATTCTCACATCCAAAAGACCCAACATCCGAATACCGTCATATTACCGTCGCAGTCAGGAACCATGTATTAACATAATGTGGTGCACCTATCGCTAGTAGTAAATTACGTTGCGTTCAGACCAAACAATGAGTCAATGGCAGGTAAAATATAAACCTCGGTATTACGCGCCATTCATTCATAAGGTGCCAACAATACTTACAAAAACAAACTGTGGTTTTATGAACGCAAAACCTTTTGACTTCTAAAGGAGCTTACGTATATACGTCAGCCAAGAATTATGATGAATATTCAAACTTGCGATGAAACTTTTTGCTCCCGGACCCTTCATCCATAATTTATAATCGCATGTCGTTTTTGCATGTGGTAATCCAGTCAGCGTCGACAAGATTTATTGATAATACGGCGCCATTAACTTCGAGCAGCCGTTAATCTAATCAGCAGAAGCTAAATTTGACCGGCCATAACATTGTATGTGAGCTGATTGTAAGGCATCCCACGTCTCCCGGATGATTTGCTGTCAATGGAAACATGCAAAATGTTAATCGCAAATTATATCGAGGAGATATCAGTCAAACCATATGGGGCTGAATGCGTCACCTCTATTTTATCAAAAATTAAGTCCAAAATCCTTTGTGGTGTAACTTTTTGAAGCGCAAAACAAAGCTGTGTATTGAGTAAAGAGCCAGTATGTAGGCAGTCTGTGTCCGACCGTCGACAGGGCGGGACATCACCGAACGATTTGTATTTGTTGTCAAACGAGACGACCAAGTTCGCGAGTTGTGAAGTGACTTTTAAAATTATGAACGTGCGTGCTGCAGTTTTATTTTAATAGGAAAACGTTGTTAATTACAGGTAAGATAAGACCGTTCTTATAATCTGTATCGTATCGCGAAATCCATCCAGGATGACAGAGGTCGGTAAATAAAAGATCGTTGATCCCACTTAAAAGTTAATTGTTTAATCGATTCGGAATTCGAGTGGCGATCGTCTTTATTAATTACCCACATATGTACCAATGTTGACTGATTACTGTATTCCTAATTATTTACTTAATTGAAGTTGAAAGGAGTTTAATCACTGAATAACTAAGGATTAAAAACACCCGAACATTATTAAAAAGGCGCGTTGAAAAAACAGGAGATTAAAGAAAGCATAAAAAAGTAAACATTGCTATCTGGCAAATGTAAACATCACAGGGTGTTATTAATAGAGGCCTAACTATGGGATCATATGTTAGGAGTACACTGCACATGCCGGTGCACCACGAGCCGAGCTAAGGCTGCCTACTCACATCCCTACTAGTCGAGCATGATTTCTGAGGATAATATTTAAAACCGGCTTTATGATCTATCTGACAACTCTGTAATCGTTAAAATAAATGGATACACGTTTGTAAAAGACCTGCCACTTACTTGACAACCGTATGCGATTTATTCTCTCGTCTTTATGCATCAGCTCGGTTGAGGTCAGACTTAACGATGTTTTAATTTTTGTAGGATTAATTGCTCCCAGATTGTGGAGCTTTTACTATAGATCTTAATTGCATGATCTAGATATTCTTATTTAATCTTATACAATCAAGACAAAACATCGGGTTTCTATTTTGCATCTGTAAATTGTCTGCTCAATAAATGTCCAAAAATGTAAAAGTTCTTACTGGTAAATGTCCTTCTACTTCGAATATGATAATATATCGCCAAATATTTACTAAACTAATTTCAACGACTTAATGATGATCACGATTTAACTTATTTGTGTGCAGTATAAATTGGCACACCAACGTCCACCTACGTCAATAAGGCACGGATTAGATTTCCATAAAAGTAACTCATTTTTCTCACTTCTGCCCCTTTGCGTTTTAAGCTTAAGACAATTTGATGCGTTTTTAAAGAAGCAAGTTCTCAGTCGCGTCATGAACAGCCTGCCTTACTCCGCGGCCGGACGGGGGCGGCCGCGGACCGACAGCCGGACTTTATTTTTTTTCTTTTTACACTGTTACCTGTTCCCTGAACGGGTATCGTATCGCCTGGCCCGCTGTCCGCTGCCCACTGCCCGCTGGTTAGCTTAACAAGTGCACCCGCCAGAGGTGCCCTATCTTTGGACAACACTCTTATAATATACCACTTCATGTTATTAATGAGATCGGGTGCTTGTTTATTTTTCGCACGAACAGGTACGGATTCGGTTTAGAAATATGACAAGACACATGATATTTAAATGGCCTATCAGTTTTTTTTTTTTGTTTATATTGGCTTGAGATCAGTACTGCCTTTTGCCATAATTTGAAAAATCTTAAATATTTCAGACAAAAAAAAAACATCGACGTACAAAAAAATCTATTTAGAAATAAATGAAACAGTTGCAGGAATACTAAAATCAGGATGCAGGCCCAAATTTTCAGAAGATATATTCCACTTTGCAAAAAAAAACTCAGATTGTAAATACTACATTCGGGTGTTTCGCGATCGTCCACGGTCATTCGCACGTCTTATCACAGGATGCACCCGTCTCATTCACTGAAACTGACAGTCGGAACTAACATATACCCTTTTAGCGTTATTTTATAACAGATTGAGCACCCAGGATAAATTGAATTAGCTGCAAATTAAAATGTCTTAGGTTAGCAAAGATCCTAGAGTAGGTACGTAGTCCGTTCGTATGTTTCATTATTATTCTATTTACTACTATACTGTAAAACACAAACTCTTTAACATAGGCACCTATTATTATATTATATCGCTGTTGGTTTGCTAAACAAAGAAAATATTATTATTTTATGCAAAATTTTGTTGATAACATCTCCATTACACACTAAATATACCTACAAAACAAAAATTATACTGTTCTAGTTCAGTAAATAAGTGTTCTTATCTACTACTCTGTAAAACACGCATTGCCGAGTTCAGATGCTGAGGAACAATAACAGTAACTTGTAGTTATGTTAATCAATAAATTAAAATCCTGACAATAATGGTCAGTTCACGAGCGTACATACACGCTCTTGGTTATTATGATGGTGTAAAATGACCTAAATGTCTGGCAATTTGTTAGGCAGTCGATTCACTAATAATCCCACTTGAGGTTAATTATATCTCCATGTTAGACCGCAAAAAGGTATTACCTACGATTCGGCTTGTGGTAACGTATTACCCAGAATGTGTTTTATTCAAATCAAAATATTGTATTACACATAAACCTACATTAAGGACACTTATGAAACGCTGGAAGCTAGGTGCACGGTTAGTCTTCCAATTGGTCTTTTCCTAAGACGAAGAGCCCGCAGCTGTGGAGGTTCCACGGCTAGTTTTTTTACAAATAATTGGGTTTTACAATTTTCTCTTTCAAATCGTTTTCAGAAGAATATTTTCCTTATATGTCTTTTCTGAAAATTTTTGAGTATAAATGTGAATGGCTATCAAAGTATGAGAAGACCAAAGAATCTATGGATAGACAGTGTTAAAGAAGATAATAATATGGCTAGAAAGTGGGACTGTCGATGGCGACTAATGGAGAAGTATGAATAAAGATATGCTGCGTTGCGCGGACCCCAAATAAATTTGGATAAGGGCTTAGATAAACTTAAACGCGAATAAGGTCAAGACAATGATGATCTCTTTCCGCAAAATCTCAGCATGCCATAACGAGTGAAGCACTCGGTAACATGTTCCTATGGGATAACTTGCGACATCTACGCTAGCGAAATGGCGGCCACAGCTCGTACTAAAATTAAATGGATGTGTCTGTTTGCAATGTCAATATTAACAGTAATAATATAATAGCTTTTACTAAATACTTTGAATGTTTTCCCGCTATGTCTGCTGCGTTTTAGTTCATAGATTTACTGTTCTTTATGCAAAGACATGCACTGTGTCAAACAAGATAAATATTTGAAGTGCTTTTGGTTTGCGCATGCTAACTCTGTCGTTAAGTTTACTGTTATTCCTTTTAACCTTGGAAAAGAGCAGTAAGTAATATTATTAAACTATAAATTGGATTAAAATTGCGCAAAATTTGCACTTTGAAAGCTATTGCTGTGTGGACTGCAAATCGCAGATCCACAGATGGTAAACCTATTTTTCATTTTCTATAATTAAACCAGATTAATTAACTGACCGAGTTTAATACTATAATAAAACAAGACGTAAACAAGAGACCCATTGTAATCGTAAACGGATACCAACTAGATAAGGAAAGTGCAGTACTTTCTATTGATAACAGATGATTACATAGGTAACGCCTATGTATCTGATGGCCCTACGTCCTATCACTGACCTGCGCCATGCTAAGCACGTGGCATGTTATACTGCAAAAGTAATTCAACATAAACAGGCTATATTGTTCCCACTGCTGAGACACAGACCTTCTGTCGGTGAGAGGAAGTGGGCCGTAGCCCGTAATCTACCACGCGGGCCCAGTGCGTGTTGATAGATCGTCGCATGTCTTCGAATTTTTGGTTCCAGGACATGCCGGTTTCCTCACGATGTTTTTCCTTCACCGTTTTGAGAGCAGTGGTAATGAAATTATTTACACAAAGTAAAGCGCCTGCCTGGGTTCGAACCCACGACCTACAACTCGAAAATCGCGGCCGATAATTAGGTAATTAATTAAGTTCAATTGGTTTATCTAAGGTACTAGACCGCGCTAATTTGGGGTTATCATACAAATAAATATTGTGGTTTCGTTACAACATATTTAGATAAATGGCGCCCGAAATATTAGATTTTTTATTTATAACAATTTGTAAATATTTATGTGACCTTATGATAAAGATGCTCTATTTAATACAAAACGTATGTAAATACGCATTTTTTCTAGAACACGTAAGTTATAGAATTGTTTGGTAAACATTGTACTATTTAATTGGGTGATAAAACGATAATACTCTAGCCAAAGTCACAATAGGTCACTAAATGACCTACCCCTTATTAAATAAGATTTGATGTAGGTAGCGGGCTCGGCCCTTTTGACAAAATAAAACTATCTTACAGAGGCAATCTTATATGACCCTTACCCTTATGAAAGTAAAGCAAGTCATTAAGTCCACGTACGGTTACCAAAATATAAAGAAACAGGGTCGTCACATATACCTACATAGTAGAAATTAAGTAAGAATACGATGGATTTTTTTGGATATAATTTAATCTAATCAATAGTCAACAAACAGTTCTGTTCGTCCATCGGTTTCCTACTAAACTTCTACTATATCTGACGCCCCTGGTTACTTTTCTCTGTTGGTGTCTTATTTATTTTAGAAAAAAGTATATAAAAACACTTTTTTTATTCACTCCTGGACAAAGGCCTCTCTCCACTCGTTCCAACTCCGCGAGCCCGCGCGTCCTAACGTGAATTAAAAATACGATTTATAATTTTAATTTAATTATTTGTGGTTACAATAACATTATTCGTGATTAGTATTAAGTTGAGATGGTTTCCGATTACTACATGTGGTAATTTTTTAGCCTATTGTTACACGATAGTGTGCTGTGTATCTTTATTTATTTAAACACAACAGATATGAAGTCTAGTGCAAATTGCGTAGATAGCAAAGCAACCCTTTTCAATTCGACCGGGGCGGGGTAAGTAACTAGCCGTGTCAGTTATCTTTCAGTATCTATTGTGCCTATTCTAAATCTTGATAATTTCCTCAGGCGAATAAATAGTTACCCGGAATGTAATCTATTAATTATTGAGTGCAAGAGCTGCATTTCTAACAGTGAAGTGGCTATCCGATTTTATAGTCTACAATAATTTACAGGGGCATTTACTAACCCGTTATCTTTCGGCATGATCTGGCTAGACCTAATAAAACGTTTTATTTTAACTGCATAATACTTTCGTTTTTTTTTTGGGCAGGTCTCACATGTTTAATAACTCCACAAATGAAAACATTACGTAGACAAAATTGTTGTGCACCCCTACTCCTAGAGCGATTGGAGTCTTCTTTTTTGTTAACACCTTTTGTACGTATAATTTGACACCGGGAGCGAGTAAAAAAACTAGTAGACATTACTTTTGACAGGGGATATTTAATGAAGTTGTAGCTTTTTTACTTTCGTCGGGCGTTTCTCACGATAATACCATTGTAGGAGCACGTCCCAAACGGTCTCAATCAATTATGTTAACTGTGATAATTTTGTTTTTCTTTGGTTTTTTTTCTCTGTGGACGCGGAGAGGTTTTGTACGGTCGACAAACAAATTATACGCCACTTACACGCTTATTATTGGTCCGCGTTGGAACGCTTTAATGGAATTATGACATATTTTAGGTGATAGCCCGTCGGACTGTTAATTGGACACTCGGGAACGATTCGGTTTTAACGTTGGAACCGGACTCATCCAGAGTTTACGACTCGATGTTTTTTATTGAGTTTTAATCGAGATGATGAAATACGATAACTTGTTGAGTTCATATTGTATTCAACGTAAATCAGGATTTGAAACTTTTAAAGACATGATATTAATCTTTGTAGGGTTAACAACCTACTATTATGTACAAATGTGAAGAGGTTTCAGTTATTGTGTATCGGTTTTAATGTATTTGTTTACTTCAGACAGAAGCTATAGAGATAAATCCCACGACCGCTAACTTATAGTCACTACACGCAAATTAGCATAACGATATTCCAAACGGAATTCCCAATGATTATTTCACGACACATCTTTTATTTGAACAATCGTGCATAAAAGCCTGAATCCTATTGTAGAAGTAATAGTCTAGTTTATATTGCGGTGGAGTACCCATCGAAGAGTGCAAGCGTTGCCGACCGGTACAAAACCTGCAACTAAGCCAACAATCCATCAACGGGAGTTCCAAAACAGTAGGACACATAATTTCAGTCGAAAGACGTCCACTGCTGGACACAAGCCTCCCCCAAGCACCACCTCTTCCACCCGTTCTGTGTTTCTCGCATCCAGCGGATTACTACGGCTTTCACCAGGTCACTGTTATCGGTAAGAAAATCTGAATCTGCCGAGGAAACCAGCCTTAAAAAAAGTATTTATAATAGAAATATTCCCGAACAGACTGAGAGGTCAACCAGTAGAAAGTAGTTCTTCGCCAAACACCTACTTAAAATTGTCTTGTGCTACAATTTCACTGTCTCTCATACCTTTAAACCAGAACATGGACACAAAACTTTTCAGAAAAAGTTGGGGCATATACTAAGTCAGTTCGCCTAACTTCTACCACACCTAACATTCCAGTACTATCTCCTCAGCATGTGGCGATCGGCTTCGATGGGCGCTCGCCTGTGTGCCGGGCTGGCGCTGGCGATGTCGCTGGCACTCGGCGCCGGTCGCCGCGACTACAAGGACCCCGAGGCGCGCCATCACTCCGACCTGTCGCTGTGGATCGACGAGCGGCAAGTGAGGATGTTTAGCGGTAAGACTTAAAAAAAACCTATTCTTCTCGACCTAGACGCGTACTCCAAGGGTTGGATCGAGGTGGCCCTGGAAAACGATCCCTGAAGGGATTTGGGGGACCCCGTTGCTCAGCAGTCCGACAGTGTAAGCTAATAAAAAAATAAAAATCATCTCGGCGTCAAAGACTCAATTTTATTCCGACCAATATGCTCTGTATTTTGCCTGAGAGACAGAAGGCCTTATCGCATAGGTCTATGTAAAATTTTGATGTTGTTGATCAATTTCCATCAAGTTTTTCGTAGATATGGTTTTATTAGAGTTGTGTCACGCTTTCGTGTGGCATCTGTTTGCTTTTACTAGTTAATTCTCACGTGAATCACGTGTGCAAATAATTTTAAAAGGCTGCGGAACAATTAAAATAATTATAACTTTTTAAATATAGGTACTAATTTATCCAATGCAGAAGTCTAAAAAAAATGCGGTAAAATTAATATTAGGTATTCTATTATTCTATCAAACTTTCCTGAAATTATATTTTGTATCCTCAAAGTTTCGTGATTGGGTAATTTGTTATACATAGGTAATATGGTAAATAAGATCATGTGAGTAATAGAAAATTCCCAAATAAATAATGAAATCTATATATATAAAATGAATCCCTATTTCCCTTGGTCACGACATCACGCGTGAACGGCTGGACCGATTTCACTTTTTTTTTTGTTGTTGTGTTTGTAATTGTCAGGAGAAGGTTCTTATGAAAGAAAAAAATTAAAAAATTGCGCGGAAAATTAGAAAATTTAAGAACACTTATTTAAGAATACTTAACAAATAGGACAATGTAAACTTTTTTAATGTAACATTATGACATTTGACATAGAATAGACAGAATGCGTGCTCAAATATCATCAAAGAGACAGGACAACGTCTGTCGGGTCAGCTAGTTATTTATAATTATAAATATGTACCGACTGCCTTAAGGTCGGCACTTTCCTCCTAGTTCCAAACCTATGACGGTGACCGTCAACAGTGACGACAAACTATAGTCACCATTTATAATAAAGTTCCTACGTAATTTTCGTACCTGCTAATTAGGTATTCGCGTAACTAATAACCACTTAATGATCTCATTCCAGGTATATCAATGCAAGTATTCGCAATAATAAACGGCCACGTTTCCCCATACGTGTTAGACCCCAACTTCTCCAACAAACTGCCAGTCATACCTTCAGAAGTCGGCTATGTGAACTTCACGTGGAAGTCGAAGAAGAGGTATTACTATGACTTCGATATCCTGACGTCGTCAGACCTGACTATACTGAAGCCGCCTGTTCTGTCGATAAAGACTAGAGGACGGGTGCCTAAAACATCTAAAGGTAATATTGAATTGTTATTATAATCACAAATATTGTTCTGCTCGACTAAACTGTTGCCCAAAGATTCAATGTACATTTTACTATCATCCCAAGTCTGAATTCGCCGGCAAAATAGTTGACGACAACGTAAATTGTGATGGCATTAGGTCATCCTAATATATTTGTCGTTCACAAATAATTTTGCCAGGAAATATATCGTTTACCTTTTCAGTAACAGCACTATCCGGTCCTCAAATAGGTTAATATTGTGTCCAAAATTAAATAACGAGTTTGTTCCACAGAATTCAGTATAATTCTGCCATGTGTCGGCAATAACAGCGGTGTGGCCACATTTGAGATAGGACTAGTGCTAAAAAATGGCCGCGGACTGCCGCTAAAAGGCACCCCACTAAGATTACACCTAAAGAAGGAATGCGCACAGAGAGGTGTGTATTTAGAAAGGACAGGTATTGTATCGCCAACGCATTTTTAACACTTACACGCCTGTGTTCTTGTCGCTGTCTTGTTTTCGGCACGTGTTTGGTTGATACTTACTACGAATTAATTAATCGCAAATAATTTGTGTCGTTGCTAAATCATTTAGAAGATTAACAACTCCAAAAACACAGGCGTAACGCTTATAACTTGATTTAAAAAATAACTTAGTTACTTCTCCTATCCAAACACTGCAAAGGATCTATTAGAGTCCCTCAGCTTATTAATTCAGTTTCTCATGCTTAGCATTCGAAAAAACGAAGTGTAGCGAACTTGAGTACCAGAACCGAAGCACTAAACATTGCATTTCATCTATTTTGAGCTCATATTGTTATGCTTACGCTACTAATAATACATTTATGGGTAGGTAGTCGGTATGAGCGAACGGCGTACGTCCATCTATTACCGTACCGTTCACAGCATACATCACCTCAGTGTTTGTGCCCATACGTTCAGTCAGAACAATACAGCGATTGACATTTTTATTAGCGTTTTGTATTCGATTTTATGATGTTTTATTTGAATTGTGTGCAAAAACAATCGAAAATATAGAGAGGAAACAGTAATTTAGATTTAATAATGGTGCTCTCAAGCCAAACTATAATATGAGTCAGTTTTGCGGTGAAAAATTAAACACTTACTTTATTGCTATTATTGGTAAAAACCGACCCATGTGTATGATGTGACCTGACGAAAAAAAATGTCTTACGTTCACAATCACGGTTTTATTCCTCGAGGGGTAGCGAGGTGCCTATCGAAATACTCTCTTGTATAATCACTGTTATGAGCGCTCTTATTGTCATTTATGACCCTAATTGTGTAACACACTATCAATCTGAATCATTATAAAGGGTGTTGCTATTCCATTCTTTCATGTGTTCGAAGAATTTGTCTGCTCAACAACGCAACGAAACTATGAACTGTCAAAATTTCGCTGGCTCTTTAGATTCGGTGCTGCTACCGGGAATCTCATAATGTAAAATTCAATAACTCAATCTGGGGATTAAATCTAAGACACGAGAGAATCAGTTGTGTTTAATAAATAACAATAATAAATATCTTAGGACAACCAACACACCGTTATCTGATCCCAAACTAGGCGGAGCCTGTACTATGGCAACTAGACAACTGATAAACATACTTATATATTTCTAAATACATACATATTATAGATAAATTACACCCAGACACAGAACAAATGATCGTGCTCATCACACAAAGATTTGTCCTGGGTGGGAATCGAAACCACGACCTCAGTCTTAGCAGTTGCAAAGTTACCACCACCACACCAATGAGGCTCTCACCCAAATAATTTCTATGATTTTTTTTTAATTACTAGTCTGCCTCGTTTTTCTAATGGTCACTCTAGTATGAGGTCCTCTATTCAATTCCCAGATCGGGAAAAGAGTTATTGGTTTTCCCATGAGTAATTTCTCAGTAGCAGTCTAGAGTCTGGTTTTGTGCCTGGTATATGACAATAGGCTCGCCCCCATGGGACTTAAACATGACTAGCGAAATGTAGGTGTCCTATACGTAGACCTCTGCTAAACCTTTCGGGTAAAACATGCGTGATGTTAGGTAATGTGTACTCAATCACTCGCTGTACTGTTTACCGCTCACCCATTCATTAGTACTAATGTCAGCTCAGTGTGTTTGTCTGCGAAGCCTGCGACACGCGCCGGGCCATATTAACCGAATGCATTATTTTCCGGGATCCGCCGAGTGCGCTGGTCGGCTGATTACGGTGCCTCTGCTCACGTCATTTGCGTTTTTTAGGTTCGTATCATATGCTTGCTTTCTCACTAATACACATTTAAAGGTATCATTTTTTAATTAATATTTTAAAGCGACATCATCAGCAATACATCATTACTGTCGCCTTTTATTTACTTTAAAAGCCCATATAAACATTTCATTTTAGAGTCGATACTCAGTCGGCACTGTCGAAGGCCTAAATAATCACAAAAGCAGTTTGTGCAGACTTAAAATGCATTGTTTAAAAAGGGCACCCTTCCTTCTCTGCTTAGTTCCTTACTTTCAAATTAAATTAAAAATTCTCTTCTTTATCTTTTTAATTTTTTTTAATTTATATTTCGAGTCCTCTCTTCATAACCTATCTTCCATACAGGTCCAGACCCAGAATGTGACAAAAAATGTGCGAACCATGGATGGTGCAATAACGAGAAGATATGCCAATGTCCTGAAGGGTACATGGGACAAGACTGTAGGACTGCGTTATGTTACCCGCAGTGTATGAACGGAGGGAATTGTACCGCGCCCGGGGTGTGTTCATGTCCGACTGGGTACCAGGGACGGAACTGTGAAGGAGGTGAGTTCATAGTATTTTGTTATATTCTACATTTAGACACATCATGAGAATGTCTTGAAGGGTACATGGGACAGAACTGTAGGACTGCGCTATGTTACCCGCATTGTATGAACGGGGGGAATTGTACGGCGCCCAGGGTGTGTTCATGTCCGACTGGGTACCAGGAACGCAACTTCGAAGGAGGTGGGTTCATACTATTTTGCTATATTCTACATTTAGACACATAATTGAGAATGTCCTGAAGGGTACATGGGACAGAACTGTAGGACTGCGCTATGTTACCCGCAGTGTTTGAACGGGGGGAATTTTACCGCGCCCGGGGTGTGTTCATGTCCGACTGGGTACCAGGGACGGAACTGTGAAGGAGGTGGGTTCACACTATTTTGCTATATTCTAAATTTAGACACACAATTGAGAATGTCCTGAAGGGTACATGGGACAAGACTTTAGGACTGCGCTATGTTACCCGCAGTGTATGAACGGAGGGAATTGTACCGCGCCCGGGGTGTGTTCATGTCCGACTGGGTACCAGGGACGGAACTGTGAAGGAGGTGGTTTTATACTATTTTGCTATATTCTACATTTAGACACATAATTGAGAATGTCCTGAAGGGTACATGGGACAGAACTGTAGGACCGCTCTATGTTACCCGCAGTGTTTGAACGGGGGGAATTTTACCGCGCCCGGGGTGTGTTCATGTCCGACTGGGTACCAGGGACGGAACTGTGAAGGAGGTGGGTTCACACTATTTTGCTATATTCTAAATTTAGACACACAATTGAGAATGTCCTGAAGGGTACATGGGACAAGACTTTAGGACTGCGCTATGTTACCCGCAGTGTATGAACGGAGGGAATTGTACCGCGCCCGGGGTGTGTTCATGTCCGACTGGGTACCAGGGACGGAACTGTGAAGGAGGTGGTTTTATACTATTTTGCTATATTCTACATTTAGACACATAATTGAGAATGTCCTGAAGGGTACATGGGACAGAACTGTAGGACCGCTCTATGTTACCCGCAGTGTTTGAACGGGGGGAATTTTACCGCGCCCGGGGTGTGTTCATGTCCGACTGGGTACCAGGGACGGAACTGTGAAGGAGGTGGGTTCACACTATTTTGCTATATTCTAAATTTAGACACACAATTGAGAATGTCCTGAAGGGTACATGGGACAAGACTTTAGGACTGCGCTATGTTACCCGCAGTGTATGAACGGAGGGAATTGTACCGCGCCCGGGGTGTGTTCATGTCCGACTGGGTACCAGGGACGGAACTGTGAAGGAGGTGGTTTTATACTATTTTGCTATATTCTACATTTAGACACATAATTGAGAATGTCCTGAAGAGCACATGGGACAGAACTGTAGGACTGCGTTATGTTACACCACAGAACAAAGAATACAGAGAAGTGCCCTTACACTGGTTAAGCACGGGAACCAGTGTCGCCAAACTCACACATTTGCATAGCAAATTGTCCATTACACACATAAAAAACAGTGATATGATTGGCTACAAATTACTCACGCAAGTTTTACAAATCATCTTCGTATTGCTTTCAAAAATTAAGTCGTATTACAAGGCATGAAAGTTGTTATTATTTGACATGACACACACAATAAAGACGTTTTTCGTTTAAAAACTTTAGATAGACAAATTTACAACGAGTTCAGCAACTCAATGCTAGATGGCGCTGTAACCAATTCATTCTATTCAGAACCCTAGCTCCTTTGAAATAGATGTCATATTCACATGCACTTGTAATCTCTGTTGGTGACTAGCAAAACAAAAGTAAGAGATGAGGAAATATATCGATATTCTAATATTGAAGTTACGTAATTTATTCGAGTGAGCAATGTAATAATTTGTTAACATCATACAAATGCTTAATAACGGAAAAGGTTGATTATCGTTAAAATATCAATGTTAAAGAGGTATTTGTATGTTTGTATGTAGGGGGGTAATGTTATTTTCATAAAATCAGGTACGCGGGCGAAACCGCTGATAGAAGCTAACGATAAATGAAACGATAACAGATAGTACTAAAAATATTTACTAACCCTGAAATAACACATATTTATTTAATTACTTGCCGTTTTTATAATTTTATGTTTATTTTAATAGGTGATGAAATCGTATATTAATATATTTTGCTGTGATAGCTTTCATTAAGTCAGTAATATGATTAGACGTAAGAAATTCCCCTAATTGATGATAGCTTATGTTTTGGAATATCGATGACCCAATGAACTGGCGCATTATTTTAGCCATGATATATTCTTTATTAAATATGTAACCGTCTTTTAAAAATATTTCGGACATCTGACATATCTTAATCACAGATTCTGATGGGTATAATAATCCCCCTCTATCTTTAGCTATAATAAATCTATGTATGATTTTTTTTTTCTGTTACTAAGCACTAACGCAAATATCACACTTAATTTTTTTAATCAACTGTCTTATTATATAACCAGCTATGTGAGCTATTGAATCCTTACTAAAATCAGACAAAATTATCGATACCGACCTACATTACGAATGTGTCCCATCCCTAATCGAGTAGCGTCGAAGTTACTAGAATTTTGGCTATGATTTTCCAGATGACGACTAAGTGCATTAAGACTTTGTGTCAATGAAAATAAGGTTGTTTATAGTTTGCATTGAAGTCATAACATGTGGTATTGCAATTAAAATCAATTATATTAAAAATTAACAAAGTTTAGTAGTTACTGATGATAGGATACACCTCCACAAGATACATTTTTTTTCTGCTTTCGTTTTTGCAGGTCAAAACCGCACAACAAGGCATAATTTGTAATATTTCGCGTATTTCTGCGACAACCAATCGCGACAAGTATCTGACGGCTAATAAGCTAAATGCTGCGCATCTGCGCTTAATGTTAACACGCGCGCGATATCTGAGGGGCACTTCCTCTAGTTTTCTTTATTCCGTGTGTTACACGCAGTATATGAACGGGGAGAATTGTACAGCGCCCGGGGTGTGGTCATATCTGACTGGGTACTAGGGACGGAATTTTGAAGGAGGTGGGTTCACACTATTTCGCTATATTAATCTACATTTAGACACACTTGACAATGTCTTGAAGGGTACATGGGACAAGACTGTAGGACTGCGCTATGTTACCCGCAGTGCATGAACGGAGGGAATTGTATCGCGCCCGGGGTGTGTTAATGTCCGACTGGGTACCAGGGACGGAACTGTAAAGGAGGTAGATTCACACTATTTTGCTATATTAATCTACATTTAGACATACGCGACAATGTACTGAAGGATACATGGGACAGGACTGTAACACTGTGCTATGTTACCCTCAATGTATGAATGGAGAGAATTCTACCCTGGGGTGTCCCTGTCCATCTAGGTACACATAAGAACCCCCCCCCCCCCCCCATTTGAGAGGGATTTGCCAGATCGCCACGCTTGGTTGGGTTGGCGATCGCAGTATGCTGGAAAATGCATAGAGAACGCTGGTGTCTATTCTCTAGTAATAACTAAAGTTTATTAAAGTTTTGGCCTACATATAGTTTTTATAGGAATCAACAATGATTTGCGAGAGTGAAAACTTATGTTGTTTTACCATCTTAATCGCGCCACGAATAAACTAAAAAAAGTTTATTTCGCCTAGTTGTTAGTAATTAATGAGTTGATTAATTAGCGATAAAAACGAGAACTGTATTTAATACACAATTTATTCATTTAACAAAAATAGAGGTACAACGGTAGAGTGGACTAAAAAATAGTCAAAGTTGATAAAATAGTCAAAGTTTTGTGAATATCCTAGACTATTTCCTGATATTTGGTCGGTCGGTAACTATAACAATGGCTAATGAAATAATACTATTAATTATATCTATTCTAATTGGTATTTAAATAAATGCTAAAATAAGCTTTTCCCGTAATTCCGATTATTTTAGTTTCTTTTTATTTGTTCCGGCTCACACAGTACAGATTACTGGCCTACATTGTACGAAACTAAAAACTATATATATACTCTCTATTATGCTATCTAGTGCCATGTCACGTCACTGTTTATGTAAGTACGGTCAGCAATAAAAATTTAATAACAAAATAAATTTTACATAACTTCTAACAAAAAGTCATGTTAAATAATGATATTCAGCTGCATCTGGTTACAGTAGAAGATAACCCTAACAAAAATATTCGATACTCTGCTATTCAGCATTATTTAATAATAATACAATCAATGTTAGCGAAGGAGTCTCCTAAACGCTCCTCGGAAAATGTTGATCTTTTAAATATCTAATAGATAACTGTCGAATGATTTTTTACCGACTTCAAAAAAAGGAGGAGGTTATCAATTCGACTGTATTTTTTTTAAATGAATAGCTGTGGTAAATGCTACCGACACTTTCTTGCTGACTGTAACATACGGTAACTATTTTGACGACATTATTTAGTTCTGTTGAACTAGCAAAAGTCATGATTGCATTTAAGTAATTACTAGTGACCTACATTATCTAGCAGTTTGGGCTGTGAGCAAACATTAAGGCCAATAGCATCACAAATCACTAAATGCATTTAGTGCTGAATTTAAAGTTTTGTTCAATTTCTGTTAAGCTGAATTTGAAGTAAATTTCCATTCCTGTTAATCTTTTGAAGATGAGAGGGACAGAATTATATTTTAAATATGTTTAGAGAGATAAATGAACTAAGTAATTTGTGATGCAACTGCTCTTAAAGACTATAAAAGATCATGTTGAAGTTGCACAAAACATTTTCTAAGGGCTGTTTTTCATTAGTCAGAGAACTTATATCTGAAAAATAAATATGATAGTTTGACATAAATTCTATACATAACCTGTTGAACCGCAAAAATTATTCCTCAGATAAAAATTATCTGACAATTGAAAAATCAAGCCTAAATCCCTTTTGTGACATTAATCCATTCCATGTTAGTACTCACGTGCATTATTTTCGAAGATGTTAGATTCATAATGCAGTTAAGATATTCGTCAGTAAACATCACTTCATATCCAGGAGCCAATACTTCTTCTAACTCCTTTTCTATAATACGTCTTTAACCTAAACCTGCTTTGAAATTGCAATGGCCGCTTTACATCCAGCCTTGATGACCTCTGTCATGGCTTTGTAGAATGGTGCCTGTTCTGCTCCATGGTCTATTCCCGTGTCGTGATGTTCCTGCTCCTCATTTCGGAATTTGGTGATGGTTTCCAGGATCTCCTTGTCTATGTTCGGGTCCTCCATTAAAGTTCGTAGCTGGTCGTTGTAGTGATCTACTATGACAGTCTCTACGGCCACTGTGCAGGCCATCGCTGCTTCTTTGCCTAGGAGAGCTGTGCCTGTAATCGATAAAGGGTAGAATTAGTATTCCATTTTGTGGCTGAGCGAGTAGGTGTTGATTTGACTGGTTCAAAAGTATTTGGTTATTTTAGTACTCGTTAATATGGGCTTAATTCGTCGAAAGAAAGGCGAGGCGCTAAAAAAAAGGAGGGCGAAATACATAGGCTTATTTCGTTTGCTATACTTTATCATCAATGGCTACCTTTCTCGACCATCACCTTTAAATCCACTCCGTCATTTGAGACAGCTGCTCTCTTACTGCATTCAAAAATTATATATCTGAACATACCAAACAATTATAACATCAAGGAGAAGCTACATTATATTCTACATCCGCGTCAGCGCCGCCAGCCGGACTCTGTTCTCGTTTTTCAGCTCAAACTTGGTGCGCAGCATCTTCTCCTAGTTTCGCATGTTTTGAAAAATATAAACTTGGTCCTTATAAGAGGACCTTCGACACTTACCGGCTCCTAACATAAATCCAGCTACATTCCATATCGGCGTCAACGCAGTCGGTCGAACCCTGTACTCGTTGATCAACTCCTCAAACTTGGCGCGATGCTTCTTCTCCTGGTCCCACATGTGCTGGATGAGCGGGCCCTCCGCGGTGCGGCCCAGCACGGCCATCTGACCAGCGTAGATGCGGTCCGCGCCGAGCTCGCCAGCGTGGTCCACGCGGATGATTGAGTCTAGCTGGAATGGGTATTGAGTTATATGTTAAAATTGTGATTGTACTAAAAAGAAGTTTTACCTATAATCCGCGATAGGAAATATGTATATATGTAAAGCATTTTATATAACCGTATTGGCCGCCGGTGTCCATTGTTTTGAATTAAAGGTTTCAATTTAATATTCCTATCGTATAATCAGTGTGCGTTGCAAATCAATAGTACTTACAGTAAATTCTTGTTTGCACCTTTACTAAATAAAGATCCGACTTGCTAAGTGCTAAATAGCATCAAGGATTCCAAGTAAAACATGCGTAATATTTCCCTACTTACATGAAGATTCTTCTTCCAATACGGCCTGCTACTCGAAGATACTGTGCTGTGCGCGCAGCGTACCTGTTGCAGCAACGGTGTTCGCAGCATCTTGCTTAACTGATTAATACAAGTTTATGTTACAAGAGAGTCTTTGTTACAGGTATTTGTGCACAGAAATGTTTAAATGGCGGCAAGTGTATACAGAAGGACACCTGCGAATGTCCTAAAGGATATTATGGATTGCGCTGTGAATTTTGTAAGTATCCTTTCCCAAGTTTCTGACTTTAGATTAGAAAATGACTGATAAATCCTTTTTTGACTTTTCTCAATTTTTAAGAAAACAATCTAGTCTAAAACCCCAGACTTTTGAAACCTAATGAACTGTTACTGTAATTTTCAGTTGATTGCATATCATGGTTTCCCCCCTACTTGACTGTCTTTTTCCCTTATACGAAAACACATTTAAGCAAGTCTGTTCTTTCCAGCAAAATGCGTGATCCCCTGCCTGAACGGGGGTCGTTGTAAAGGCGTGAACAAGTGCCGCTGCCCGGTCGGCCTGGGCGGCAACCACTGCGAGGTGGGGCGCCGGGTCGGGGACTGCACGTGCCGGGGCGAGTCGTGCTCCGGGCCGCACACGTGCCGGCACGGCCGCTGTGTGGCCGGCGCGTGTGTGTGCGACGCGGGCTGGAGGGGGCGCTGGTGTCATAGGTCCACAGGTATGTGGACCGGTACCTATCCAAGTCTATAGTTGAGCTAACTGCAAGTGTTCATGTTTAAACCTCTATTAAAACTTTGTATGTTGATGTGAGTAACTTTGTATGATAATGACCATTTATTAAACATAAATATTTCCTGACGCCGATCCCTTATAAATTGAGATATGTATGAGAGATTGATAATGATGACATATTTAGTCTTTATTTGCTGTGAGCATATTGCTAGCTGGTATAGTCTGTTGCCATTAAATGGTATTAAAGATATCTTAACATCTTTGCATTGTTTCCTCCAATCATTAACACCACTTCTAAATTAGTGATGCTAAGTTTAACCATTATTTGCCTTTTTTTCCAGGATCATCAGAAGAATCTGGCGAATACAAAAGGCCACGATGAAACAAAAACAGACAGTTGACGAAACTACTTAATAATGATGTGATTTTTTTAATTATATGAAAATTTAATACTTATACATACTTTGTAACATTGATAAATTAGTCATTTAGATGTTAAGTTCTACGCCACCTAGATTAGGTATTTAGATTGAGTATTATGAAATAATATAAAATATTAGAGACATACATGTAACTTGTTTTATTTAATAACATAGGGAATGTTACAGAGTCCTACCACAAATCATTGGCCTACCAGACACAATATCCTGAACAGCATTTGGTGCACCTTAGTAATGAAACCTAAACCTATAATTATCTAATAACTTCTCCGTAAATAAATATGTAGATATCAACTTTATCCTAGTGTTAATAAAATTGATTTTAGAATTACTGGAACTAATGGAAAGTCATAAAAAACTGTACTGCTTTTGATTTTGAACTTTATGTGTAGGTTTGAAGGTAATTATTCTTAAAATTCAATATGAGTTATAGTTATAAATTCTATTTAAATGTCTGGAAACTGTGAATGCAGATTATCTATTCTCAACCAAGCTTTTTTTTTTTTGTGGATGGGAAATCATCAAATGACGTCTCCCGCTCTTGGGTGGAGCAGAAGTGCGTGTCAGACTTTTACTGATTAAAACCCACCCGTGTTCCTTCAGTTGCCCACGTGCCAGGGTCACGGTATCTCTTTCGAACAAATCTCGCGACCCTGGCAGTTCTCTACCAAGCTTAGAACCATTTTCCACAACCAGAGAGGACATTTCATGTCGTAACAACCAATGTGTTTTATGGTTATATTTTGTATGAGACTCTGTGCTATACTACCCTTCCCTTACCATCAAACAGAAAAACCACAGTCAACATCATCATCATCTGCCTGTCCTTCTTGGAATCGACTCCAGTCTAACCAGATGCAGCTAAATACCACTATTTTACATGGAGCGAATGCCTTGCTAACCAATAACCCTTGATGCCTGGTAGTCAGACTTTCGGGCTTCCGACGACACATAATGACTTCAAAGATCCACATGATAGCCAGAACCAATGACTTAATATGCTTTCCAAATGAAAAAACACAGTATGCCTGAGATTAATGTCAACTTAGACAGGTCTATTCAACTACATCAAAAAATAAAACAGACAGATGTAATGTATTATCAATATCCCATCAACATCTCATACACACACACACACGCGCACACACCCGCACACACTAATACACACACACACACACAAACACATTCACACATAGACCCACTCAGATGTACACAGACAAAGAAACAGCTTCACACCTCATTTACATTTTCTCTTACATTGTGCATACTTTCCAAGTTTCTAGATACATGGCAATTTATAAATGTTTACAACCTTTAACATGGCTATCAAATTATCACAATTTATGTACGGGGATCAAATGCAATCCGAGATACAGGTTTACTACCTAGTTCGGATGCAGACAGTCCCAAACTTTATGTATTACCAAATTTAAGGACGCTACAACATTTTTCTATAAATATCGGTGGTTTTCCGGTACCAAATAAATCAAGAGGAATCACAATTGTGAGGTCAATTATGGTCTAAATTAAAGATAATTTAATCATCTCCATCTTGGAACCATAAAAATTGTATAGTCCGATACAATATTTTCACAAAAATTCGTTTTCCCCACCGCAATAATCGTAGAAAATGAAAAATAATGGGGTCTGAAAAGGTACCTGTATAGTGAGATCAGCTGCATATTTTAACTTCAAAATGACAAGAAATTGTGGCTAATATAATCTTCTACGTTTTGCCTAAATATTTTGTAATTAAATACATAACTTTATTATTTATGAGAAAAATAAAGAACGCTCTCAAATTCCTTCATACATTTTCTACTCGCGGCTTATCATTCCGCGCTCAGACGCGCCCTAGGAAGCACGGGCGTATCGCTTTTTTGTACGAAATAAATACGATCAAAATAATAATAAAGTGAGTGCCGTGCTGTATACAGTGGTTGAAAAATTTTGATACTTTTCGGGCCAAAAGTATGAGTACCAAACTTATTACTAGAACTTAGTTTAGAAATAAATAACTTAAATTCTTTTGGGAATTATGGAGGTAGTGATGATTATGAATATGTATTCATTTACAAGAATTCAAGATGGCGGATGATTATTCAATAAAAAGTTATATGAACATCTGTTTTCAATGTGGTAATTAAATTATGCAAGTGTCGTCCATTTTTGGAACGAAATTCTGTAACGTAGCTTGTGGTAAGGGTAGACAAGGGTGCTGAAACCGATTGTGAGGTCAAAATAAAAAATGGCGGTTGCGAAAATTTTCAAAGTTTTCATCATGGGTGTCGTTTTCAAGATTTTCGAAGGTGCTGAAGCCGAAAACTCCATACAAATTACATTCGGAGTCAAAAAAGACTAAGGAACATACTTCCTGGCGGAATATCCCCCGACGACCCCACAAGTTTTTCATTCAAAACGACGAATATTTTAATTTTTTAAATAAAAAGTGGGCATAGCTATCAACTTTGGGTAATTTTAGGATAGTGATTACGAATGTTTCATCCAAATTTGACCCAAATACGGCGGGTATTGTTTTTATATAAAAAAGATTATTATCCATAATCATCGATTTGTAATTTAAAATGGCGGATGTACTGTTATGATAAAATGTCGACATGGGTATCAATTTTGGGGGTTATGCTAGTATGTAGTCAAAATATTTATCGTAACTTTAATTATTTACATAAATTAAAAACCATGTAGTTAATCATCATCTCTCCAAAATGTTAAAGTCATTTCGAATTATAAATACATAATAGAGTACAAAAACAGCCTTCATACAAAAATGTATACATGTTCCTATTGTGTATTAAAAATTCTGAATACGCGCTCCAATCTCAAAGGTGAGGGTTCGGGCGTCACACTATTTTTGCTTAGTTTTCTTTAGGGAATATCCTATATATTTTCAACAATAGTCTACGATCAAAATCCGTTATATTTGTTTATTATCGAAAAATATTATTAAAGTTTTTTATTGTTACACCCCGTTTTTTTTTTAATTGACAATTTATACGTTATTCCAAAAATCATAATGATCATGGTAATAAAACTTATTAATTGTCACCAAATACAGCAAGTAAAGTTAATTTACTAGGTACTAATTTTATTCGACACTGCTAGTAAAATAAAATAAATAATACCTTCGAGTATCAAGATTAGTTAAGTAATGTTTAAAATGGAGCAGACAATGGTTTCAGTGTGTGCGTGCACGTAATGTTGTTGTGTGCCGACTCAGATACCTAAACTTCAGCGATTCAAAAATGTTATAGCGTCCTTAAGCCATTACTTAGTGTATATTGTCATTTTCATGTGGGGGGGGTCTGTATTTATGCTTTTGCGGTTGCACAACGACACGCTTTGCTTGGCTTTGCTTGGTAGTATAGATGCAGTCCTACTCTGCCGCCTCCCTCAGAGGCAGCAGAGTGGCGGGGTCTTGAGGGAGAGCGCTGAAGTCGTGTAGATCCTCAAGGCAAGTCTGGCGGATACACCTTCACGAGGTTGCCACCCCGTTCTTGGTCTAATTCCTTATGAAATAGACGTAACTGAAACCGCCAGGCGACTTTACCTCACCTTTCTCCCCTCCCCACTCCCGCACAAACCCTCATTCCCTGTCCCCAACCCCCTTCCTGCCCCAAAATACCACAACCCCTCCTCACACTATCCCACCCAAATCCCCAATCTCCACCCAACTCCCACCTGCCTAACTTCCACTCCGGAACGTGACCACCCTGTGACTGGGTGGTGGCGGGCTCGACTGTCACTAAAAGCAGCTGATGGCGAGTTAGGAGGCACCAGTCACCTGCGCTAGGACCTGCGCAGTTGAGCGCCGTGAGCGGGGATGAAGGAGTCCTGGGGGGTTG
Organism: Aporophyla nigra; assembly: GCA_947507805.1. NCBI lineage: Eukaryota > Metazoa > Arthropoda > Insecta > Lepidoptera > Noctuidae > Aporophyla > Aporophyla nigra. Next base: position 3,313,268 of record OX382293.1, on the reverse strand, counting down.
AGCCGAACGGCGCTGGTTGTTATGTGTCCGTGAGGCAACACGCCCCCTTTGGTCTGGATTTCAAGCGAAACGGTGGCCCTACCCACTAGCCAGGGGTAGGGAAATGGCCACAGTGTCCCGTCAGAGGGCCACAGGCGAGGTGCGTGAGGTCCGCGGAGGTTGTCCTCGGATGACCGAAGCGGTAGGTAAAGGTCATGCTGACGGTGTAAGAGAGGGTTGTTCAGCTCGTTGGGGGCCAACCCGATCGAGCACCCGATGTCGCACTGTAAACCAGCCTTGCGCCCCTATATCTCTCTGGTAATCCTAACGTTCGAGCTTTTTTATAGCAAGACGTTCCCAGGTGCGGGCTCCATGGAGGGTGGGAGCCAGAGAGACGAATCCTTTCACAACTTTTAACATGGATAATTTAACCCCAGTTAAAACCAACAAACTCGGAGTAGAGGCGAAAGCCGATGAAGCTCCCAAGAGTGGTGCTCGCACTACTCTTGCCCCTGGACACCCTGCAGCTTACGCCGCGGGTACCAGCGCGGGCGCCGGTCTGGCTGTGGCGAAAACCCCAGTTAAGACCAAACAAAAAAAGTCCCAAAACAAACAAAGGGCGTCGGCGCTGATTGGGACCAGTACCAGCCCTTCCAAAACTCAGGGGAGGACCACGGCGAAGTCTAACACCGCTGTCGGTCCGACCCTTCCCAAACTAACACCGGTGCCGGTTATTACTGGCACTGGGACACACCATCCTACCTCCGCGGCTCCTCTAGCCTCCTCCCATAAGGAGGTCGCCACCGATCTTACGGTGACCGACACCCACGAGGACGCGATCTCTCGCGCCTGGAAGGTTGTACAGAAGCGGGGCAAGGGCAAGGGTAAAAGCACTCAACAAGCCCGTTGCCCTTGCACAAACCCCTCATGCGCCCCAGCTGCCACAGCACAGCGCATGACGCGGAAGGAGCGCCGTCAGGCTCGCAGAAGGCCAGGTAGGGGGCCTCCAAACAACCAGGCCACTGCCGCTAGTTCGGGCAAACCAACTAGCGGCCAGCTAAACTTCGCCGCTGGGAAGCGGTCGCAGGCGGAGGCCAGCTTAAGCCGTCCGACGACCAGCCGACCGTCATCCAGTGCGCCGGCAAAGACTCAGCAACCCGGAGGGAAGGGTCAGGCCGCGGCCAAGCGAGCTCTCAACGAGACTATCACACCTCGTGGAGAGCATAAGCGGCCGCGCCTTGATCAATCCAAACGGGTTGCTCACAGAAGCTACGTCCAAGCTGCTAGTGCCACCCTCGATGTAGCGGTCACTTGTGACCGCACTGGATTCATCAGCAGTGACATATCGGACCAGGTACTAGCTGCTATTCAGAAGCAGATCCTGGTCGAGGCCTGCTCACCGAAACATGACACCACGGCGCCGACTTTTAATGCAAAGCCGCTGTATGCCGGTGGTGTCCTCAAACTGTGGTGCGAAAATGACCACACCTTAGCCTGGCTAAGGAAAACAATATCCGGAATGACTCTTCCTACTAACCTGACGCTAGTAGTCAAGAGTCAGTCGGATATCCAAAGACGGGCACGATGTGGCATCGTGATCCCCGACGAGCAGGGGGTCCTCGGAGAGCCGACCAATATTGGCCGTGCTCTCAGTTACCAGAACCCCTGGGTCGACGTCAAACGCTGGTTGCTGCTGCATGCCGACAAGCAGGCCTCGGCATGGTTCGTGGTGGTCGGTGTCCCGGTGGACCAAATCCCGACCCTGATGGGCGCGGGTCGCCGTCTATCTTTGGGGGCAGGGAAGGTGTACCTGCAGTTCCAGGGTAGGAACGGCAGGTTCACTGATGTCCCCCAGGGATGGGACTCCGCCACGGGAGCCATTTCAGAGGCTCTGTTGCGGCAGCCACAGACACCGGCGGGGGAGTCGACTCCTCCACCAAACAACCCGGTAGCGACCGCGGCCGAACCCGCTGTAGCAGAATCGGCCGCCCCAATTGCTGCCACCTTGGGCGCTGTCCCTTCTTCGGGCGAGGAGTCGGACGACATAACCTTGTCTCCGGCTTCGCGCCGGGAGGAGGTTGACTTCGACGAGGGCGGCCTGCTTGCCGGGCTCTATTTGGAGGAAGACGGAGAGGAATCGACCAGCAATGGCGTCCTCCTCGTCGACATGTAAAATCCTCCAAGCAAACCTCCACCACAGTCAGACCGCAACGGCTCAGCTCCGGAAGTGGTTGGAGGTTCAACAAACGGCCATCGCCCTGATCCAGGAGCCGTGGATTAGAGCGGGCCACATACAAGGACTCTCCAATCTTGGCGGTAAGCTCCTGGTTACTACTGATCATGATCAACCCAGATCGTGTATCTATGTCACAGGAAACCTTAAAACACAGCTTCTAACTGAATTCTGTTGCAGAGATATCTCTGCAGTGAAGCTGTTTATACAGCGTGACGGCGCCATGGAGATGGCAATCGTCTTCGCTTCGGCCTACATGCCCGAAGCGGAGTCGCCGCCCCCGCATGACCTCGCCCGCCTCGTGAGCTATTGCGAGAGTTCCGGGCTTGAGGTCATCATCGGTGCCGATGCCAATGCTCATCACCAGCTGTGGGGTATGGACACGCAAAACGAGAGAGGTAAGGCCTTGGTTGACTACTTATTCTCGACTAACCTATCCATACTAAACACTGGCTCCGAACCGACATTCGTAACCAGACGAAGCCGCACAATCATTGATCTCACTCTGGCAACAGAGGCCGCGGCGGAAATTACCACTGGGTGGCAGGTCTCCAGGGAGGCCTCCTGCTCTGACCACAGATGGATCCGCTTCGACATCCAGGCCTCTGTCCCGCCAGTAGCTCCGCGCCGCAAACCGCGCAACACAGATCGTGGTACCTACACACGCAGCCTAGTATCCAAACTTGCGACATCAAGCGATCCGACGTCATTTGCGGACACTACACAGATCGAGGTACAAGTAGAATACCTCACTAAATCAATGATAGACAGCTACCAAACTGCGTGCCCAGAGACGACCCCTCGTAGTACACCGGGCAAACAGCCTTGGTGGGGTGCGGATTTGGAGCGAAAGCGCGGGAAGGTAAGGAAAGCTTTGAATAGAGCCATGAATACATGTGCGGATGAGGACTGGGATGAGTACTACGCAGCCAAATCCTGCTACAAAAAATGCATCAGGTTCAGGAGCACCTCGGGATGGCGCAAATACACCGGTAGCATTGAGTCCTGCCAGGAAGCAAACAGGGTAAGGAAAGTACTGGCGCAACAAACTACACCGGGTCCAACAACCCTTCGCAAGCCAGACAACACTCTCACATCCTCGCCAGAAGAAACGAGACGCGTCCTTATCGAAACACACTTCCCGGGATGTATTTTCTCGCAAGCAATCGACTGGCAAGATGCAACTCAAACACCATCAGACAATGACTGGTTTTATGCTGGCAAGGTAATCACGCTAGAGAAACTTCAATGGGCCATCCGGAGTTTCCATCCATTTAAGGTCGCTGGCCCGGATGGGGTGTTTCCCGCCCTACTACAGTGGGGTGGAACCCTCATCGCAGAAAGACTGGTGCCTTTAATGAGAGCGTGCCTGGCCTTTAGATACGTTCCCAAAGGATGGAGGGAAGTGAAAGTAATATTCATCCCTAAACCAGGTAAGGGTGACTACACAAACGCCAAATCCCACAGACCAATCAGCCTGACCTCTTTCCTTCTAAAGACCCTGGAAAGGCTGTGCGACCGGGAGCTGAGGGACGGCGCTCTAAAAGCCCTACCGTTGCACGGTAATCAACATGCATACAGCTCGGGTAAGTCCACCGAATCGGCGCTTCATCTGGTAGTTAGCCAGATAGAAGAATCGATTCATCAGAAAGGGACCTGCCTGGGTACTTTCATAGACATTGAAGGAGCCTTCGACAAAACAAACTTCTCCAGCATCAGCAGCGCCCTCTCCAGACATGGAGTTGAACAGGTACTCATAGACTGGATCACAAACATGTTAAGCAAGCGCGTGGTTCGCCTAGAGGATGAGCAGCAGCTGGCCATGATTGCCAGAGGCTGCCCCCAAGGAGGGGTGCTGTCACCCCTTCTATGGAATTTGGTGATTAACGAATTAATCGCCAGACTCAATGCCAATCACTACTACACAATAGGTTATGCGGACGACCTCGCCATCCTTGTCTCAGGGAAGGTGACGAGCACGATCTTTAACCTTACCCAACAAGCACTACGTATCGTAGAGAAATGGTGCAATGAATATGACCTCTCAGTGAACCCCACCAAAACTGAGCTAGTCATGTTCACCCATAAACGAGCTTTAGGCCCCTTCCGCCTACCGAAATTGTTCAATACAGAACTTCAGTTGGCCAACGAAGTCAAGTACCTCGGGGTCATTCTTGACAGTAAGTTAAACTGGAGTAGTCATTTAGACAGCAAACTAAACAGGGCCTGCATCACATTCTGGCAATGCAGGAAAATGATAGGTAAGAGGTGGGGCCTATCCCCCAAAATCATACTTTGGCTATACACCGCAGTGATCCGACCCATGATCACCTACGGGGCCGTGGTCTGGTGGCCCCGCACCAAGCTCATTACAGGCTGCAACAAACTTCAACGCATGCAAAGACTAGCCTGCATGGCGGTCACGGGCTGCATGAGGACTACTCCGACTGCAGCCATGGAAGCCATGCTGGGACTACCACCGCTCCACCTGTTCATACAGCAGGAAGCCACGATGGCGGCAGCGCGTCTGAACACAACTAACCTCTGGAGGAAGAGAGACACACATCACACCGCGCTGCTTAAGGAACTCAACAATGAGTTCCCCATTACCAAAGCTATAATTGACCGGGTGCCTAAACAATTCATATTTGATAAAAAATACAAAATCCAGCTTCACGAAGATCGCCGGTGTGAGGGTCTGCGCCCCACTGAGCTGCGCATCTTCACGGACGGATCAAAAACAGACAGTGGCACAGGTGCTGGAGTCTTCTCGCAGGACTTCAACATACATATAGCCACACCATTAGGAGTCCACAACACAGTGTTCCAGGCGGAATGCATTGGGATCACTCTTGCCGCCTCAGCCATCATGGCCAGGGCGGTTAAAGACCACTCGATCCGCATACTCTCAGACAGTATGGCTGTTCTGCAAGCGCTGGACAGTCACTCGATTGACTCTGGGCTAATATACGAGTGCCACCAGCGCCTCAACCAGGTGGGTAGCCTCAATAATATAACCATTCAGTGGATAAAAGGACACAGCGGTTCGCTAGGTAATGATGCCGCCGATGAACTAGCCAGAAGGGGGTCGAGCATGACACCGGTGGGACCAGAACCAATCGCGCCACTCCCCTTAGGGTTCCTACGCTCTCTGGTAAGGAAACGTACCAGGGATCAACACTTTAAGCTATGGGTCGACCAAAGTGAGTGCAGGCAGGCCAAGGAAGCATTACCTGCCATCGATGCCCGCCTCACAAAACAGGTCCTCCGGCTAGACAAACGACAGCTGCGTATGGTTACAGCAGCAATAACTGGCCATGGGTCGTTTAATAAACATCTATTTGTCATAGGAGCTACAGACAGTCCGCTGTGCAGAGCCTGCATTGAGGACGACGAGACAGCAGCGCACGTGCTTCTAAACTGCCCGGCGATCGCCACATACAGGGCCAAGTACTTCGGTAACCCAGGTACCCTACGTGAGATAGTCAGCAACATCAAGACGTTGCTGGCCTTTCTCGAGGAGCTGGGGTGGATCGAATAACCGATTTCCCACCCGTACGCAAAATACGCGCTCAGACGTGGAGTTGCGGACACCAGCCCGTTCTACCTATTACCTATTACCTATTGTCATTTTCCTTTCTGTAATACGTGTTCTTATTTTGGTGAATAAAATTATTATTATTATTATTTATCTGTTAATATATCTCGGGATCCTAGGATCCCGGTCTTTTGGAAGGCGTACGAGGGGCCGAAGCCAACTCGCAGAGGCCCCTTAGAAAATTTAGATGACGTGAGGCACTAACCGACGATTATCCCCGTATGCACTGTGCAAGTGCACCCAAGGACAACCCCCGGCCGGTGTTGGACTATTGCAGGATGTGGAAACCAAGATGCTGGACTATTTATTTGGCTGGCTAAAATGGACTGGTTACCAAGAACTATGGAAAGACTATGGCCCCTGCCGCATCAATGTTTTGAATATACACGGATTATATGGCAGGGGGTGACTTGCACACTCAATAATGGGCCCCCGGAAACCGTCACTGGCACATAGTGACGCAGCGACAAGGGGGCAACACTTCCTGAGGTGCTTGAGAAGTGGAGAGGTATTCCACGGCTTTCAGAACAATCCCAGAGCCCGGAAGATGGTCAAGATCCCTACGAGCACTTACTGGAATACTTCCTTTCCCCGAGCACGTTTGCTCTTGCGAATCTCCACTCAAGCCGGCCAATAAAGGCAAGAATGAGGTGGGAGCTCTGAACCTCTTCAGTGTTCACTCCAGCCGGCCAATAAAGGCAAGCCAGAGATGAGGAACAAGAATTCTCCCGGAAGATAGGGTCCGTGGGGTCGCTACTGCCCAACAGCACGCCACATGCTGCCCTGCGGGGTTATTATTATTATTATTATTATAATATCATGCTTGCTAAGTAATGATGTTGCTTTGCTTGTTTAAAATTAGTACTACGATTGGTTCTTAGATTTACAGATGGGTTAATAGTTTGCAGTATAGGTTTCGCCAGAAATCGTAAGCAACAGACGTTTTTAAAGTAACAGGGGAGGCTTTGGCCCAGCAGTGGGAACCGAGTGAATGTAAGCCCACAAAATATGACAATTATTCAATGTTTTGTTTACATAACCTACTTGTGTAGATTGAACAGATGACATAGAAATGAAACATAGTGACTATGTTATAGGGCCAAAGTAAAATTTTGTTTGCCTGATTGACTGAAATATACCAAATAGTTTTTCATCCAATTCTATATTTATAATTTTTGTTTTAACAAAATAGGGAACGGATCATGTCAAGTAACCTCAAACATTAAAATTACTTCTATTTATCGTAAGAAATATAACCACTCACCTTATTTATTTATAAATCTACGGAAATATGTTACGCAATCTTCAAATAATATGAAAATAAGAAAATCAACACGCGAATTCACCAAACTTGTTTACAATCATGAAACGTCAAATATAGTTACTGAAAAACTCACTAGATGGCACTACAGTATGACGTGAAATGATCAATTTCTAAAATAAACTAGGGATTTTTCCTGAACATCATACAACATAAGACGTCAGAATAAATAAATAGCAATATTTGGGTGCCAAAATTGGTGAGTATCTTTCACAAAATAAGCTTATAACAAAGCTATGAATCCTTTCCCCCCTCAGGCAGAGGGGCGATTTCCCTTTCCATGCGAAAACTACACCGCGCAGACTCGTACAAAATGGCGACCCCTAGATACGAAGTTTATACGGTCCACATACCGCGCTTACCGATCGATATTAATGGAGGACTCGAATTTTTCGGGGACTCTCGTGCACTCCGTAAATTTTGTGAATTCAGTGTCTGGCCGAGTGCAAATGTCTTAAAAAGTGTTGTTTTGGACGGGTTACATCACAGCAAGTTAGCAAGAGTTCTAATTGGATTGCAAAATGTGCTTCAAATCACGCAGGTGCGTACGCAGCCGTAGTTTCACGATTCTGTCTGAGCCTGCTCGAATGCGCGGCTCCCCTTCATGATGGCCATTCATTTTGGTTTATCCTTTACGCCGCCGCAAAGAGCTTGCGTCATGTCATGCGTCTTCGAAACTGACCTGTCGCGGGGCACCATGCACCGTATAAACAAAACATCAAACAAAATGCGTCATTCATGTATGCGACTGCATTTATTCGCGCGTAAAAGACAGAAAATTGTAAGTTGCAGTTAAAAATATGCACCTGAAATGAATATGGAATCCTGAAAACATACATTGGTGCATTAGAATTGTTGGGACTCGTTCGTCTAGTTAGATTTTCGGTGGTTGTGAGAAGCTCGAGTATTGATTTTTCTCAGCTAGCTGCCTACACAATAGAATATTCCAACATTTTGTACTCGGCTTTGCTATTTGAGTAAATTCGGGGTCGCCAAACGATGTTTCTGCTTTTTATAGTGGGGAAAAAAGCAGTTTTTCTAACATAATTGACATAAATTCAGATAAGTAAGCAAAATTTCTAATAGGAAAATTTATTCCGACTCCATTCCGAAAACTATAATACGAAAAGCAAAGGCGACATTTTCTTTAGGCTTTTCTCAAAATGAACATTAGAAATGAAGAATAGTATCAATTTTCCATTGTATAAAAATGTTAGGTTCTAAATCAATACATTAACATATTTCAATACATACAGATTGACCATGTATAAGGTTGTAGGAACATTATTTTAGCCCTGGCAGACTTAAGCTAGAGTTAAGATCAGGGTTGGCTCACAGTGAGAACCGATTTTAGGCTTCAGAATTGGGCTACATAAAACTGGAGATATGATATTTGTGTCAAGAGGGAAGTCCATTGACCTCTATTGATTTTCCAGAGCAACCACTAGTTATGTGACCATTGATAATAGTGCTATTTGAATATTTAATTAGTAGTCTTATTGGATGGCCTAGACCCACTGCTAGAGCAGAGTTGAGGTTTAATTATTCTCATTTATTATGAATGAAATAGACACAGCTTTGGCAATGAGACAGTATTATCTAGGTCTGCTATGAGCTAATGTTGGGAACAAATGAATGAAATGTTGGTATAACATTCTGATTTAATTACTTATTTTATAATTCACACAAGAAAGTAAATGAAATATTCACTCATATACTTAACTATGGAAGAAACATTATTTGTGATGTTTTTTTCCCTATTATAAAATAGTTTGAATATCATTTGAAGGGCTATTTTTAGGGCAGATTGAATTCAAATTAGGTAGAAGTGATTTTATATTCAACATATTTTTTTTAATAATAAAAATGGAAGCAACCAACAAACTCAAGTAAGGATTGGGAATTCTGTTATTTCTGCCTACCCCCATGGGAAGAAGGCTCGAGTTTTCGTAGGTATGGAAGGAATCAAATACTTCAAGAATACACAAATGTTGTGTAAAAACATGAAAATAAACAACAAGCCAAGTATTGATCTTGTTACAGGCAGCTTACAACTAACAAGGTCATGCCCTTTAGTATGATCTATTTAGAGAATGGTAAAACTATTAGACACAATCAAAATACCAAAAACATAATGTTCTAACTAACTAAAACATTTACTATTTACTTGTCTTGAATCCTGGGATCTTCAAAACATAAATTATAAAAATAATATGAATCTACATAATATCTCCTGCAAATAAAAAAGTTAAAAACTGGAACATTCCCCTGAAATATGAATGCATCAGCAATTTCTTATCCTCATAATTTATTTTCAAGGCAACATTAAAATAAAACAATGAAATAAGATAGTAAAACAGACATTTAATTTCTTATATTCTTGTTGAAATCAAAATCATTATACTTAGATGAATAGTCATTCATATTTAAATGCTACCTCTTTATATGTTACCCATTTAAATTAGTGATGGATGAATAATTACAGGTTGATATGGAAAATAATACCTTATGAGGCTATAATGGCAGGAGTAAGTATGCAGGACTGCAAAATAAATTGCAAAAACAAGCAATCTATACTAATATTATAAAGCTGAAGAGTTTGTTTGTTTGGTTGAACGCGCTAATCTCAGGAACTACTGGTCCGCATTGAAAAAATCTTTTTGTGTTGGGTAGCCTGTTTATTGAAGAAGGCTATAGGCTATACATAACATCACGCTACGATCGAAAGGAGCGGAGCAGAAACGAAAAATGGACGAAAACTGGCAGGCAATTCGATGCGACGGGAAGGGTCCGCAGAGCAAAAATTTGGCGCGGACGAAGTCGCAGGCAGAAGCCAGTTTTCAAATAGACTTTACAAATATTACTGACTAGCACTTCGCCCGCGACTTCGTCCGCGTGAAGTTTATAGCACATTAAACTATATAATAGGTTGGGGAAAAAGTTTCTTCGCATTTTTAAGAAAATTCAAAACATTTTTTAATAAAGTTTATTTACATTTAACTAAAGTATGTAGGTACCATTTTGTTCGATAACTTTTTGCCATCTTGTAGGTAGGGACATGATCCCATTGCTATATAAATTTTTGGGACTTCTGGTCAAAATACCGCGACAAGTGGTTTTGGCAGTCCTCTCGTGATGTTAACCTGACACTGCCTAAAGAATTCTGAAGAGACCGAAACAGGTGGAAATCTGAAGGTGCAAGGTCAGGACTATACGGCGGATGCATTAACACCTCCCAGCCAAACTCTCTTAATTTTTGTTGGGTGGCTAAAGATGTGTGAGGTCTAGCGTTATCATGATGAAAAACCACACCCCTTCTGTTGATTAATTCCGGCCGCTTTCTCTCAACTTCTTGCTTTAATCTCATCAGTTGTTCGCAGTAGAGTTCAGAATCGATGGTCCTGCCTGGTGGTAACAGCTCATAATGAATAATGCCCTTCCAATCCCACCACACACACAGCATCACCTTGTTGCGAGTTAACCCAGGTTTCGCCACAGTCTGTGAAGCCTGACCGGCCTTTGACCACGACCTTTTTCGCACGTTCTTGTCATACGTGATCCACTTTTCATCACCAGTTATCAGCTTCTTCAAAAAAGGTTCGGTTTCATTACGTCGTAATAAAGAATCACAAATGAGTACACGGTTCATTAGGTTTCTTTCAGTGAGCTCGTGAGGTACCCAAATGTCGAGCTTTTTTGTGTACCCAGTTTTTTTCAAATGCGCCAAAACTGTTTTGTGGTCAATTTCCAGTTCTTCAGCTACGTCGTAACTACTGGTATGCCGATCTTGCTCCACTTTTTCAAAAATGGCATCCATTTTATCCGTAATAGGGCGACCAGAGCGACGTGCATCTTTGACATCAAAATTTCCGGATTGAAAACGCTTAAACCATGGAGACGGATACGCTTTCATACAATCTTGGGCCTGGATGTAAAAAGATGAAATTGGTGTCTATTGATAGGTACTATATTATTAAACAATCACTGAAAATTTTGCAGGTTTTGGCAATCTGAGAACCGAGTTAAATAAGATTTAGGAAAAGTGAGGTTACGTAACAATCTACACTTAACAGCTGATTTTTGAAGTGCGATTCTCATTCTTTAAAATACAGTTGGGGTGTTAAATATAAAGAATATTATTATAATTCATCATCATCATCATCATTTCAGCCGCAAGACGTTCACTGCTGGTCATAAGTCTTCCCCGATTCGGGGGGGTTTGCCATAATCGCAACGCTTAGCAGGCGGGTTGGCGATCGCAGTGTGGTCGCAAAATGCATAGAGAACGCTGTTGCCAATTCTAAGTCCCTTAGTCGCCTCTTACGACATCCACAGGAAGGAATAGGGTGGTGCTATTCTTTACTATTCTCTCTATTCTTAATCATTATATAAGTATTTGTAGAAGGGCTGGTGGCTAAGTAATAACAGCCGCACGGGTTAACCGATCAGGTTAAGCTACGCTTGCCGCGGTTGGTCCGTGGATGGGTGACGATCTTTACATACCAAGACCCTTCTGTGCCTGGGTAAGCACGTTTAGCCGTTGATCCCGGTTGTCTTTCGTAGATCTTAGACAGTCGTCACGGGTCATCAGAAGCCCAGTCTGACAACCAGTCTTACCAAGGGATATCATATTACCCAGTTACTGGATTGTTGAACTCAGATAGGCAGTCACTCCGTGTAAAATACTGGTACCCAGCTGCATCCGGTTAGACAGGACGCCGACCTCAACATAATTGGGGAAAGGCTAAGCAGATGATAATTTATATAGGTATTTCTAGAGTGAGGGAGAGAAAATAAAAATGTTCTTTAGTAATATTTTTTATTTATCTTCAATTATGATTAAATTGTCATCTAGAAACTGTGCAGGTGGTACTATATTATCTTGGTACCTAGCCCAACTAAGGTACCATATTATTTTCATAACAAGAGGTGGTCTTTGATCCAACTACCAGCAAGCTTGGCAAACATGGTCACTGCATTTTACCTAAAAGATGTAAAAAGTGGTTAATAACAGATAACATGATTAAGTACTTTAAAAAAATCTTGGTCCGATAGTTACTTAGTTCTATATAATGTATCTACATGGGCCTTTTAAATGTTTACCTATACTATATTATATTAATTAATACCGAACTACCTGCTAAATATCTCAAATATTATGTTCACTGATAACATGTGTGATTATTGGAGAGCGAGGAATACTGTCCTACCGTGATACAGTTTATACTATGATGTAGTACAGAGGTCAGTGTGAATTACTCTCTAACAACCAAACAACCATTTACGTTTGATATGAGATCTTATTTGTTTGTTTTTTAAACGTACATATAACTCATTGTATCTAAGGTTGTCATTGTGCTACTAGAAATAAGAATGTTGCCCCCAAAACGACCCACTGACCTTTTTTTTTTATTCTTTTTTTTTTAGTATAACGGTGTAGGAAAAAATATTGTAAAGATTGCAAGCCAGCGTGGTAGACGTTGGTGAGGTAAACAAGAAGTGAGTAAATACTTACAGATTGTGGTGTACGCCATTGATGAATTACTGCTAATATCATTTCGTCATCCAAATCTCGACGATCTGTTGTATTACAGCGATTAGTCGCTATGCGACAATTTACACTACGATCCATGGTGTCGCTTTCCAATCGGTAGGCTGTTCGTAGAATCCAAAATGACAAGTCCAAGTCCAACGTTTAAGCGGGGTTCTCCGTGTTGGGTATGGTAGCAAGGCAAGGGTCATACAAGAAAGTAGCTCCGAAGTCCGTAGAATGAAAACAGGGGTTGAGGAAACATCAATAAAACTATGGGTGGAAACACGACACGCACATGCATTAAACAATATGAAACGAGTGAGTGTCAGCGTTATGTCATGCATGTCATGCCAGAGTTAGCACAGACTAAACTAAACATACATTAATCGATTAACAAACGTGGATCAATTTATGTTAATTATATAAATATTTAATTGGTTTAAGCTGTGCAGTATGTTATTTCTAATAGATTTAATTTTTTTAATTGAATTAATCATCTGGTGAAAGAATCTTCTTAAATAGTATGAACGTTAATCGATTATAATTTAATCGATATTCTATTTAATTGGGAACCTTAACTTAATTTTAGGTTTTCTCTTTTTCCAGATTGTAAATTGAGTTGATTTTTCAGATTTTGATATAGAAAAATGTAAGCTTTTTTTTAAACCATTTCTCCACTTATTACATTTTGGCCCAGAAATGCCCGTCTCCTTTGTGCTACTCTCACAGACACTACACTAGGTCCATAAACATCGCAAATTTTTTTCGCGGCTTGCGTTGCTTTTTTACCTTTTTTGTAGTAAAATTTTAAAATGTATCGAATTTCTTCATTAGATTCACTCATCTTGACGGTACGAAAAACAAATGAAAATCACACATTTTCCTAATTTGAATTTGGAACTATGTTCTTTAAAATTTAAACTTTCAATGATACCAAAACCAGCCAGATACAAATAGTATAGCCAAAGAGATTTTATTACAAGTTCATACATACTATAATGCGAAAAGACTTTTTCCCCAACCTATAAAAATGAATCCCTATTTCCCTTGGTCACGCCATCACGCGTGAACAGCTGGACCGATTTCACTTTTTCTTTTTTTGTTGTGTTTGTAATTGTCAGGAGAAGGTTCTTATGAAAGAAAAAAAAAATGCGCGTAAAATTAAATTAACAACCATATAATAGGACAATGTAAACTTTTTTATTGTAACATGATTACATTTGACATAGAATTGACAGAATGCGTGCTCAAATATCATCAAAGAGACAGGACAACGTCTGTCGGGTCAGCTAGTACATAATATTAGGTTGGGGAAAAAGTCTTTTCGCATTATAGTATGTATGAACTTGTAATAAAATCTCTTTGGCTATACTATTTGTATCTGGCTGGTTTTGGTATCATTGAAAGTTTAAATTTTAAAGAACATAATTCCAAATTCAAATTAGGAAAATGTGTGATTTTCATTTGTTTTTCGTACCGTCAAGATGAGTGAATCTAATGAAGAAATTCGATACATTTTAAAATTTTACTACAAAAAAGGCAAAAATGCAACGCAAGCCGCGAAAAAAAATTTGCGATGTTTATGGACCTAGTGTAGTGTCTGTGAGAGTAGCACAAATTTGGTTTAAGCGTTTTCAATCCGGAAATTTTGATGTCAAAGATGCACGTCGCTCTGGTCGCCCTATTACGGATAAAATGGATGCCATTTTTGAAAAAGTGGAGCAAGATCGGCATACCAGTAGTTACGACGTAGCTGAAGAACTAGAAATTGACCACAAAACAGTTTTGGCGCATTTGAAAAAAACTGGGTACACAAAAAAGCTCGACATGTGGGTACCTCACGAGCTCACTGAAAGAAACCTAATGAACCGTGTACTCATTTGTGATTCTTTATTACGACGTAATGAAACCGAACCATTTTTGAAGAAGCTGATAACTGGTGATGAAAAGTGGATCACGTATGACAAGAACGTGCGAAAAAGGTCGTGGTCAAAGGCCGGTCAGGCTTCACAGACTGTGGCGAAACCCGGGTTAACTCGCAACAAGGTGATGCTGTGTGTGTGGTGGGATTGGAAGGGCATTATTCATTATGAGCTGTTACCACCAGGCAGGACCATCGATTCTGAACTCTACTGCGAACAACTGATGAGATTAAAGCAAGAAGTTGAGAGAAAGCGGCCGGAATTAATCAACAGAAGGGGTGTGGTTTTTCATCATGATAACGCTAGACCTCACACATCTTTAGCCACCCAACAAAAATTAAGAGAGTTTGGCTGGGAGGTGTTAATGCATCCGCCGTATAGTCCTGACCTTGCACCTTCAGATTTCCACCTGTTTCGGTCTCTTCAGAATTCTTTAGGCAGTGTCAGGTTAACATCACGAGAGGACTGCCAAAACCACTTGTCGCGGTATTTTGACCAGAAGTCCAAAAATTTCTATAGCAATGGGATCATGTCCCTACCTACAAGATGGCAAAAAGTTATCGAACAAAATGGTACCTACATACTTTAGTTAAATGTAAATAAACTTTATTAGAAAATGTTTTGAATTTTCTTAAAAAATGCGAAGAAACTTTTTCCCCAACCTATTATAAAAGAAAGTCACTTCCCTCTGTCTGTTCCTATGTATGCTTAGATCTTTAAAACTACGCAACGGATTTTGATGCGGTTTCTTTTAATAGATAGAGTGATTCAAGAGGAAGCTTTTTCCGTACAATACGCGGGCGAAGCCGCTGGCAAAAGCTAGTGTTACTGTAAAATAATGTAGCCTTCCAAAGGTGAAAGAATTTTTAAATAAGATAGGTTAAGTCGATTTTGACTTTATTCATCACAGACAATCAAATTTTTCCTCTTTATAATATTTTTTTTTAGCCTATACTGTCCCAGTGCTGGGCAAAGGCCTCCCCCAATTTCTTCCAGGAACTCTTGTCCCGCGCCACCTCAAACCAGTCGTCGCGGTACGCATCTAGGTCGTCTCGCCAGCGCTTTCTGGGTCGACCGCGGTAGCGACGTCCATCTTCAGGCACCCATTGTGTGCAGACCTTAGCCCAGCGGTCATCCTGCATACGGCTAATGTGACCCGCCCAATCCCATTTGAGCCTGGCAGCCTTTTTGCCTACGTCTGTTATACCCGTTTTGAAACGCAGCGCAGCTTTATAATATTAGTACAGATATTTTAACATCCTATCTGTGGATTGATCCATAGATAAGATGTTATATTCTACGACAAGCGAGAGGTCTAGGGTTCGATTCCCTGGTCGTAGCGTTACGCTTTTAGTTGTTACTCAGTCAAGTCGTAACTAGCCAGGCGCGGTCGCAGTCTAACATTTTGGGGGGAGGGGAGTCACCATGAGTACTGAAGAATATTTTTAGGAAGGTCCTACATCCTCTTTGGTCTAGTAGTCGCAAGCGCTACTGATCAGCATGATGTCCCGGGTTATAATCTTTTTGCAAATGTCCATCGGAGTCTCCGTGGCTCAAGTGAGAACCATTTTAAGATAGTAAGACAGGCAAATCGTTCAGGGTTTCGACAGCATGACTGTCTTTGGGGTGGGGGGGGGGGTCATGACCCCTAGAACCCCCCCCCTTCGGACCGCGCCTGTAACTAGCCAAGAGACAGCTCTATTGTCAGTAAAATAACATCAACAACATTGTCACGCAGGTTATAAAGCTCATCAGTTGACGAGCACCGACCGCATCGCAGTAGCAACCCGCGACAAGTGCGCAACCCAATGGTTCGTCATCTAGACAGGCAGGACGAAGACGACCCAGACTACGTCATGAGCACTGAATCCATGGATATGGAGGGGGAGGTAAGATAGTAGCCATAAAGTGACGATTTTTCTGCGAAATAATTTAGTCGTGGGCAGTTGAATCATTTGCCTGGGACTCGCCTAGTAAGCGTAGACGAAAATCAACTGTTGCAACGCCATCATCTCCCGTACGGCTGGCGTCGCAGCAAGATACGTAGAACATGGTACGACACCCTAAATAAAACAGGGGACCTACTCTCTAAGTCCGTCAACGAAAATACGGACTCGTCCAAGAGTAATTCGAAACTTCGGAAAAAACTCTACACTCGATTAATTAACTTTGTCGGACGGGAAAATCACATCGAGAGTAGGGACAACTGTTAAATCGTGTTCATTCTTAGGTGGAACCTCGAACTAGCGTTACGTCCGTAGGTGATACCACAGTATAAAAACTTACAGTAGGACGACGCCTTTGATCTCCTTGTAAATGCCGACAACGTGTAGGCATTGTCGCAAGAGCTAGGGTTGTCTCAAGTAAACTTTTTTAAATTTATTTTAGATCAACATTATTGCCTAACCATAATTTGCATCTGAAATTTATAATACAGGAACTATTATATTAATGTGCTTCGTCTATGGTCTGACACGCAAAAATATACAATTCTAGATTGAGGTTGAGAAAAAACACATGTCACAATCCAAGATGGCGGATATTTCTCTAAATTAAATTTCATTTAGAGAAATATCTGCCATCTTGGATTTGAAAATTGATGTTATTTTCATAATCTTCACCCCAAGAAATCACAAAATTGACACGAATAACTATTTTTTTTTTTTTTTCAAAAATTGTCCTCCATCCTGGGTCAGGTACACTTGCACGATAGACATTTCCGCGAAAGACACTTGACCTCATTTTTATTTGTAGGGATTTCGTAAATCTTGAAAATGACACCCATGACGAAAAATTTGCAAATTTTCGTTGCGCCATCTTGGATTTTAATTTTGACCCCATAGTCGGTTTTAGCGACCTCTAAACCCATGAAAATGATACCCATGACGAAAAATTTGCAAGTTTTCGTCGGCGCCATCTTGGCCGCCGCACAATAAATAAATATCGGCTACACGTCGCGCCGCCATGTTGGCTTTCTATTAAATAAACAATATTTTATTTATTTGTTTACCTTTCATCCATGCGCGGCAATTGATGAAATCGCAATTCTTTATTAATGTAAGATGACGACTTGCAATCCTTCACAGCACACGTCGTATGCAGCATTTTAATAAAATTATTTTTAATTAATTAAAACAAAAATAAAGTGACACACGATAGCCCTGAAAGTTTTATCCCGAACTACTAACACGGTAGCGTATGCAGTTCGGGAGCGCCCTTCCCCCGTCTCGCCCCTCACACCCCGCACGATTGCCCTGTCTAGACGTCTTCGTCGGACGACTGTATGATTTTTAGACTGTGGTGATACGGACTTGTGACCGCTCGTAACTTCGACCGAAACTACCGACTTCGTGCTTATGGACTGCCTCCGAAACTGACACAGCTGAACCTCATTGGGAGAGGCCTTTGCCTAGCGAAGATCCAGGCGAAAGTAACCAGAATAAAAATCATAAAAAGAGGGCAAAATTTGTACATTCTGGATCACGTAAAACTGCTTCTTAGCTGTAGGTACTGGTTACCCTCCTTTACTTACTTCAAAAGAAAACCAGCGTCGGGTAAACCACCCGTGGCCAAACCATTCAAGGCCAAACCAATTGGACCCGTCTTGTTGAGCGTCCTTGGAAATCTGTTAGCTCATCTCATGTATATGTACAGTAGTAAGAAAATCGATAGCTAAGATTATACTGCCGCAACTACTCGCCGACTATCTACTTCTCAAATCAGATTCAAATAAATGGCTTCAAGTCTCAGCAACTCTATTAAAAAAGAATAAACTTGTAGAACCTATCATGGTTCCACAATAATACTCCAAAAAAATTGACACTCGACAGTAATTAACATTCTGAAATTATAATACAGTACTGTAGTCGTTCGTATGTACGACACTAGCTCAACATTACGTAATATGGTATTGATTATGACTTAGGAGCAGAAGAACCAACAAACGTGTTCTGAAGAAAACTAGTTAAATAATAATTGGAACTTGGAACTACGCTTCCATAATCCCGAATTCCCGACATGTCCATATTACCTTCTATGCATCGCATATTAAACAACCATTTAGATTTATTCAGTTCCCCAAAGGCAGCAAACTATCTAGAATAACCTAATTCAGCGTTGTTTCGAATCCCGAGAGGCCGAGACTTCCCACAGACAGACTCGACGTAACCGTCTGGCCGTTGGAGTTCAACAAACGTAGTATATACGGCACGAATTCGCGAAATACCATCTCCACGAATTTGTGCACCAGTTTATAAGCTCTGGGGTGTATTTTGTAAACATAACCCTGATGATATACCATGTTGCAATAACTCATAATTGTGTTAAATTACATTCATTAGTAGAGAAATAATCATCGCCACTTTTTTCTGTTTAATTGTGTATTCATAAACAGTTAAATAAAATAACTTAATAATTCACTTAGGTTATATTCGATAACTTGACGACACAGTAAGCTGCTGCTGGTGTCGCGGTTCGATCCCGCACAAAGCCAAAATTTGAATTATAGATCCTGAACACAAAAAATAGAAAATAAATAATAATAAAAAACACGCTTCCATGGAAAACCAAACTAAAAAGTACAAAATAATGGAAAAAAAGCGTGGGGTTCTTTTAAGGTATTTTTTTATTGATAGCAGGCACCCCACGCTTTTTTTACACGCTTTATATTAGCTTCACTTGTATGTTTGTATATTTGTATGTTTGTATATTTGTATGTTTGTTTGTAACCGACTCCTTATAGTGCGATTTTGACCCACTTTAAACGACCAGATTTCATTCATACTTTGCACACCTGTCAAGGACTGATGACAATGCAATAATTTCATAAATTTGTGCCATTATCCTTGCCAGGGTTACCAGGACAGCAAAAAAACTGTCACAAACTACCCTGTCATACGTCTCAAAATTCGAAATACCCTAAAAAATAGAAAATAAATAATAGTTTAAAAAAACTAAAAAACACGCTTCCATGGATAACCAAACTAAAAAGTACAAAATAATGGAAAAAAAGCGTGGGGTGCTTTTAAGGTATTTTATTATTGATATCAGGCACCCCACGCTTTTTTTCCACTATTTTGTACTTTTTAGTTTGGTTATTCATGGAAGCGTGTTTTTTAGTTTTTTTAAACTATTATTTATTTTTAAACTATTATTTATTTTCTATTTTTTAGGGTATTTCGAATTTTGAGACGCATGTCAGTGTAGTTTGTGACAGTTTTTTTGCTGTCCTGGTAACCCTGGCAAGGATAATGGCATAAATTTATGAAATTATTGCATTGTCATCAGTCCTTGACAGGTGTGCAAAGTTTGAATGAAATCTGGTCGTTTAAAGTGGGTCAAAATCGCACTATAAGGAGTCGGTTACAAACAAACATACAAATATACAAACATACAAATATACAAACATACAAATATACAAACATACAAGTGAAGCTAATATAAAGCGTGTAAAAATACTTGTTTTTACGTGGAGTTCCTGACACCAGCCCGTGTTACCTATTATCTTCATCATCATCATTTCAGCCGCAAGACGTCCACTGCTGGACTTAGGCCTCCCCCAATTTGAGGGGCTTTGCCATAATCGCCACGCTTGGTAGGCGGGTTGGCGATCGCAGTATGGTGGTAAAATGCATAGAGAACGCTGCTGCCCATTCTCTAGTAAGTCCCTTAGTCGCCTTTTACGACACCCACAGGAAGAAATGGGGTGGTGTTATTCTTTACGTCCGGCACCACACGGTACACCACCTACCTATTATCTTACCCTGGATAAAAACATAAAATAAGATCACGCCTGTATTCTCCGAAAGGTTACGCAGAGGTGTAGGTACGTATAATACACCTACATTTCCCAAGTTATATTTCAGTCTCTGGGTATTAAAATAAACAACAACAAGTGTACACGAATAAATTCTATTTGCAGTTTCGTCAGTTTCTTCGATTGGACGAATCTACCAATAATCAAAAGGCTTCACATAACCGGGTGCTAACAGTACATACAAATATTTCGCAGGACATGTCACAAGTAGACGGCTGCGGGCTCAGCGGGGCCTCGGACGACGAAGACGACTGTGCGTCTTCGCCGGCCGGCTCCACCTACGATGACAGTGCCGACCTCATCAAGAACGCCATGAGCGATGAAGTTACCAAACAGTTGGCTGCCGCTGGTGAGTTTTGTTTGTGGTATAATGCATATTGTCTCCCTGGCTTTGGCATCAATCTCACCGCCGACGCCAAAACCTGGTTTGGACAGACTGAATATTGATTAAATGTAACAAGAATGAAATGACTTCGAATCTAGCACTGGTTTATGTCGCATTAGCGCAGTATAGTTGCTGCGCTAGCGTCACGTGGCATGGACATGAATATCGAAACGAACGCCGCTTTGACACGTAGTTACACCACGCTTGAACGGACGTAAAAATATCGCTGCTGGACTTTATCCAGCACTGGATTTTTAACGAATCAAACAGAGTGTATCCCAGTTTGTCGACAAAACACTGTTTGATTTTCAAGTCTCAGCCATAAACAGTGCGCTGGAGATTCAGTGCACGAATATATCCAACGACGATACTTTTACCTTCGTAGGAACGTGGACCGTTATGTTTTAGCAACATATCCTAGGTATGTAACGGGGGTGGGTTTACTGGAACCGAAATTGGAGGCGGAGCGGAAGGCAGAAGAAAGATATGTTTTAAGGACAATCTAATTAATTCTCCGATTTAAAAGTGGAACCGAGGTTGACATCAGAAGCGTAATTTCAATCGGAAGTGCCGACTTCTCGGAATCGAATATCCGTAACATTCCTAGCACCTACACTTTCGCCGAAAACCTCCGTTCGATGCGAAAGGTGCCTTGGTAAGCATGGCCTTATTCACTCGTTGTTATTCGGGATTGAGATTTAAACTTGAGGATGATTCACGATCTTGTCGTGGGCTGCTCGCATAGTTGTTGAATCAGCAACTAGTCGATAAAATACACGTGCATAAAGCCATACTGAAGAAGTTACCTAAGTGTCGCTCGCCCTTGATGAATCAGACTTGTACTAATAATAGTAGAAGTAAACCTTTAACACGCTACTATGAAATATATAGTTCATGGTAGCGTGTTTAAGTTTTGCTTAAACGCTTTTACGTTTTTTTTCTGTGATTCGGGGGTCGATAGTAGTACTAAATTCGGAGTGCGACAATACGTGGCCAACCTAATATAAACAGTTAAAATTGTCGACTTTGACAACATTTGACTTCAATTTAGTCCAACATTTTCACTGGACTTGTAATGGGTTTTCCAAGATTTCCAAATTCCGTCAACCAACAGGTCCGGTCGGGATGGCCGCCGCTGCCGCTATAGCGTCCTCAAAGAAACGCAAGCGGCCGCACTCCTTCGAGACCAACCCCTCCGTCAGGAAGAGACATCAGAATAGATTACTTAGAAAACTTAGAGTAAGTTATGATTATTTTCTATAAGAACTGTTGAGGAGTTTTCACAGATTTTGAGGACGTCTTAGACTGTCTCTTAAACTTGTAATTTTACCCGTCAAACTGTGGCACAGCAATACTGCCCGGTGTTACAAAATACAGCAATACAGTAAGACTTTTACAAGGATCTCATCATCATAAGCTTACTAGACAATTACTGGATAAGGGTCTCTTCAATACTCGCCACAATTCGATGAAAACCCACAAGTTAAAATACTCCCTCCGACAGGCGCGACGCGACGGAGCGACACGATTCTGGTAGAACAACATTCATGAAGTTTTCATATAAATTGTTTTACTAAGGGGAGCTTTAGTATTTCAACAATTCAAAGGTGTTTTTTACTACGTAATAATCAATTGCCCACCAACAGCAAACCATCGAAGAGTTCGCGACACGGGTAGGCCAGCAGGCCGTGGTGCTAGTAGCGACGCCCGGCAAGCCCAACACGTCGTACCGCGTGTTCGGCGCCAAGCCGCTGGAAGATGTGGTGCGGAACCTGCGCTGTATGATCATGGAGGAGTTGGAGAACGCGCTCGCCCAACAGGTAAGTCGGTTTCAATATTTATGTGATGAACTATTGATGTTGTGAAGTGACCCTACGTCACTTGTTCTTCCTCTTTAATAGAGAAGAAGAAGAACAAGTGACGTAGGGTCCTATGACCCACTCAATGCTATAAAAATAATGCTAGTCAAAAGTACGCTCACTCAAAAAAATGAGGTTCATAAATAATTTATATCAATGAAACCTGGCACAAAGTCAAAAACAAAAAAAAAAGTTAGAATTGTCCATTCAATAATTAAGTTTCGTATGAAAAAGAATGCACAGAAAAAATTGGCGCCATAGAGGTGTCGTATCTGTGGAGGCTGGTATAATTACCGTTTATGTTGTAGAGCTTGTCTAGCAAATTATAAATATCAGTATAATTAATAGTTAAAGATATTCTTATATAACCTAAAGGCTTGTTATAAATGCCTTTCATTTTTAATTAAAACAAAAGATAAATGAAACTACTGAACTATGAACTATTTAGTCAAATATATACGAAAATCTTTCACATTCTAACTATACTTGAAACATGATCTGTTTTGGCTCCAGTGAGTCGAAATTATATCACCAGTATCTGAAATTTGTCAAACTGAGCTAAGTTAGAGAAGCAATTTCTGGTGTAACACTTCTGAAGTACACTAACTCCTTGATGTAAAAAAAAAAAACTTATAAAAAATAAACTCACTGGAGCAATTTAAATGTTTATTTCTTTTTTACAATAGCTTGCTATAAATGTTGTCTTTCCTTCCCCTATGACTCATTTAGAACATCGCCATGTCAAAAGTAATACCAGTTGTTCTCATGTAAGCAAGGTAGCTTAAATGAGAACTACTAAAAAGTGTATTAGTTTTATAGAGCTTAAAACATCGTACATATATTTATCATTCACTTGGTAGACTTCTAAGAAAGGTCGTAATGAAAAATCTATCCACACACATGAAAACTAACCGAATAAACTCTCGATTCAAAATATTGTGCCACTGAAGACTCAAAACTTTAGTTTGATTCTTATTCACAAAATATCTATTTGTCAAGTAACTGACGCGGTGATCTAAATGAGGCTACAACATACACGTTGACCTTTTTAAATGATTAATCGTCTGACGGCGTGAGCCTACTCGGTGTACATAATTTCTACGAGGTCAATACAAAGAGTTTTTCTCATGTTTCGATTATATTCTCAAGTGAACCAAAAAGTTGAACGTGTATGTCGCACAGCACAATAGTTGCTGCACTACACGAGCGCTCGTCAATCACGTAAAGGCACATACATAGTAAAGGTAAACCAGAAAATGTATGCACTTCGGTAATATTCGTGTTTCGGAATTGGCATAAACTTCGCATCGTCATCATCAGCCTATAGCAGTCCACTGCTGGCCTCTCTAGTTGCGCGCCATTAGGCTCGATTTTCGGCAACTCTCATCCAGCTGCTACCAGCCACCCTGTGAAGATTCACAAACTTCACGCCTCAGAGTAATCCCTAATAGAGGGAGGCAGCGCTTTAAGTTGTGTAATACCGCTCTTTTGGCTTATGCACTTATCATTGCACGTTGGTATGTTTTTTTTTTTTTGGTTGGGTTACGTGCACCGGTCTCAGATTTATACATGTTTTCGAAAGTTTTGGAAAATGATTTTTGGAGTTATTTATGGAGTTTTTAATCTATAATTTTGTGCACATTGTTTATTTGCCAGAATATACCTAGGTATTTACATAATAACATGGTAAAATAATTTTAGTTTCACTATTCGACTTGTCAGTCGTAATATTTCTAATACATACATAATAATATCATGAAATTACATCACTGTCATTATTATGGTTGTAACAGCTAGAGCTGCTATTAGATCTCATCCGTTCATATTTCGATGATCGACGACGATTCCCGAAGCGCATACTTTTCTTTGGAAAGCTATAATTAAATTCAATCTCTGCCTACTCTTAACTCATTCCGTATGGGGGCCGGCTCTGTTCTTGTTCCTTTAAGATGTTATTATTGATGACGGACACCCGAGTTAAATCGGTTGTTGATTGTAATGTAAATTGGCGCGCGCTCGTACGTGGTGAGCGTAGAGCGTGGTGGTTGTGGTTCGGGTATGAAGTACATAACGAGTCAGTTCGGGCTGGGCGGCGGGCCGCAGGCGCCGGCCGCGCCGCAGGACGACCCGTCGCTGTTCGAGCTGCCGCCGCTCATCATCGACGGCATCCCCACGCCCGTCGAGAAGATGACGCAGGCGCAGCTGCGCGCCTTCATCCCGCTCATGCTCAAGTACTCCATGGGTGAGTCACTCTCCATCCACTCTCCACACTATACACATGCATATATCTCATCATTCATTTATCCTAACTCAAAAATTTGTAATCAGATAATGACAGACAAATTAAAAAGACAGTGAGGGCACAATAGATAGACTCATAATAATTCTTATTTGTTATTGTGTATACAGTTACCCAAAACGCATAGTGAGCTAGTCTGAACTATACTATCAAACGACTATCGTGAGTTGGGAGTATAATGTAAAGACTAACTCACTATGCATTTTGATTAGGATGGTGATTCGTTCAACCAAAAGACGTCTACTGCTGGATATAGCCCTTCTTGTTACAAGCATCACCAAAACGATCAGTCGTGTGCTTCCAGAGACATTCACCAGGTTCACTATATTTCTATTAGAAATAGTCCCTAAAAGTCCAGTGTAAGGAAAGTTTTCGTAATGTTGGTATAGTGTGCCCTCCATCATTATGATTGGCAAGCCTGCAGCCCATAAAGGTGTTTGTGTTTGGGCGGCAGTGCGCGGCAAGCCGGGCTGGGGCCGCGAGTCGACGCGGCCGCCGTGGTGGCCCAAGGACCTGCCGTGGGCCAACGTGCGCATGGACGCGCGCACCGAGGACGAGAAGCAAAAGGTAAAGGTAACACTCGCATTAATACTTACACACGCTTACTTTATAACTATACATTTTTCAGAGATTTTGCTTTGCCAAATATTTTGCCTTATAAACTTATAATTTATCACACAGAACTTTTTTCATTCATGATTGCAGCAGGTAATATTTTAAAACATCAAGGCCACATCCAGAAAGGACGCTGACACATCAAACCCCATCTTCAAACTCCACCTTTTCGCAGTATGTATTCCAAGTGAGAGTTTAGAGCAGTGGTAGGCCCAATGGTAACGACCTCGACTTACCAATTATAGGTAGGCATTTACTTTGTGTATTTATTTTCATCGCCACTGCTCGAAAAACAGTGATGACAACATCGTGAAGAAACCGAAATGACCTAGAAATCAAAATTCGAAGACTTGTCACGTCCAGTAACCCTCACTGGACTCGCGTGGCCACTCCCACTCATAAAAGAGGTGCCCTGAATCCCAGCAGTGGGAACATTATAGGCATATAACAAAAAATCCAAGTGAATAATTTTTGTTGTAATTAATTGTAATTTTTCCACTAATTCTGGCATCACGCAGATATAGAATAAATGTCCTACTCTACCAGAGCGAAATTATGTCGAAACGGTTTGATTGCTTACACATATTAACCTATCTGAATTATATACTTGCCCTAAGAAGAACAATTGCCGGTTATGTTTTAATTTCGTGGTAATTAATGATGGTAGTTATGTTTGCAGATGTCATGGACCCACGCGCTGCGTCAGATCGTGATCAACTGCTACAAGTACCACGGCCGAGAGGATCTGCTGCCCGCATTCACTGAGGATGATGAGAAAGGACCTCCCACAATGCCTGTAAGTCACATAAACCTAGACTACAAGGCCACAAATATGTACTGAAAAGGTTCTAGACGTATTATATAATATTCTGAAGGTTATGCCTACCTAGGAAATGTTAGTCAAAAACTAGACTTCATAGTATGGTTATATATATAGGTGGATATATTATATATATATATGGTTTATAGCACCTGCTAGCATGTATGACAACAAACTAATTTAACATTGGTAGCTACTGAATACGAATTTTGATATTCTAAATCTAACGATTATTTTATTGTTGTTACGAATAGTCGGGTAAATATTATCATAATCCTATATGAATTGCTCCTAAAAGCAATTAACATACAAACAATACAATAAATCGATATTGCTAAAATCATACGTTATTAAAATTATCGTATGCGTCAGCAGATTGTACAATTTACATCACCAGGAATAATCGTATGGATCGTGTTCCCTAGATACTAAAAAATTCAAGGCTATCGGTTAACATACTTGAAGCGGGCAATAGTAACTTATTTAGGTCATTAAAAAAATATTGGTAAGGGAAAAAAAGCCTGTGTCATTGCTCCCTGAAGACACGAAAGTGCGTCACTGTGACATTCCGGTCGTGAAACATTAAGTTACGCCCACGCTAATAATTGTGATAAACTTATTAGATTATTGTGATATCATTCCATTTTTATTACGTTTTCCTACGGAATATTAATCATTTGGTGGAGCTTAAATATTACATAACATCGCGCTTGGGCAGAGGTGTTCCAATAGTAATACAAATCACAATAAGCAAAAATATGTATTACTCTCTTTTAAGTCCGCCTTTGTACATTTATGTGCTTAAAGTGTTAAATAAATAAATAAGTACAAGATCGATTATCGCAAGGATTATTTTGAGCGAGTAAAAAGCTTATCTTAGGTTTCCTTGGGTGCAATTAAGAAGCTATCCAAGGAGAAGATCACTGTTTTGATTCAAGGATCTTCGGTTAAAACTCTCCCTCTCTTCTTTGCATGTATGAAATAGACGATTAGGGTTAATGAAATGGAGAACAAATGACAAAATAGACACCCTACTGACGATTGAACTGAACTGAACCTTGATTTGCCCCATTTCTGCAATAGCTGTTTATAATTTTGGAATTGTATCTAAATTATATTTACTGTTTATTAATGCTGTCTCACATGGAATGCTGCCTGGATATGGTAACACCTTTATTTTAACATAATATTCTT
Organism: Aporophyla nigra; assembly: GCA_947507805.1. NCBI lineage: Eukaryota > Metazoa > Arthropoda > Insecta > Lepidoptera > Noctuidae > Aporophyla > Aporophyla nigra. Next base: position 3,285,695 of record OX382293.1, on the reverse strand, counting down.
CACTATAACCGACAAATGACGAAATTGGTGTGCCTTTGACTGATGTTACTGTGATGGAAACTTGTGAACTTGCAACTTTGATTGACTTCGAAAATTTTAAAACTTTTTCTTTAATCAATGTATTTTGTATGAAAACCCCGTCGACCTACACTTGCCATAACTCGATAACTTCGTATACACGTCGCCTTCTTGTCGCGTCACTTCTACCCCCACACATAGGTGTCGGCCTGCATGCCGAGCGCTAGCACTAACTCGTCTTCCGGCTCATCGTCGAGCGCCGGCCGCAGCAGCCAGCAGCAGCAGGCCGTGCTGACGTCACAACAAGTCTGCATCGACCAGATGACGCTCGCTGACGTGGATGTACGAATCTATAACGAGCTTTCTGCCCGATGGGATATCCCATCGGCTAACTTTCATCCCAATATTCAATTTGACTCCTTTAGAGGATAAATTTTCAAGTTCTCACTTTGTTACATAATGAACTCTTGTCTTAAATTGTACCCTTCTAGGCTCTGCATGTCTGTTAATGATCGACATTAAGTAGTTTTCAACTAGCCAGCCACCGCTTGGCAACAGTGTATGGTTTACTAATCCTTTCATATGACAAAACGGAAACTGTTAAAATAAAACAGTTTTATTGACCTTAAAATTCGATTGATAATTATTTCAAATGTCTTCTTATACATAGTTTTGTCTAATAACTAAATTAAATAGCAATTGACACATTTAAAAACTGCTTGCACAAAATACTAATTGACATCTTATTTTAGTGAAATGTTGAAATATCTTTCTCCAGTGAATTATGCATAAAAACTTGGCAACTCCAAAGCACTAAATTCTGATGTTGCATAAAAAGTGTGCAAATGCATTTATGAAATCTCTGCCATCTTCTTTATATTTTACTCATAAATGTATCACCTACCTTGGTCAGCTTTCTTAAAAATAAGCTATAAGAAGTGCTGTCTTTTGTATCTTTTTACTTTCATAAAGTCAAAACTCTTATAATTTATAACTAAAAATATGATCTACTACACCATACAGATGTCCCAGTACGCGCCAGCAATGCTGCAGACGATCACAAACCCCGACGGCAGCGTGTCTCTGATCCAGGTGGACCCCAACAATCCCATCATCACGCTACCCGACGGCACCACTGCGCAGGTGGTACGTACCATGGTAATATGCATTCTTATATGGTATCACCACCCACTGGCCGACAGTAGCTCGTGGCGACGGTATTCAATAAATAATCAACAGATGGAATCTGGCAATCTTATATAGCCAATAGGTCTGCGAGAAACCGAAACTGGATTGTACTGACAAAAATATAAGCTAGTCAATTAGATAGCTGATCTGTGTAGATTGTACGTGCCACAAGAGAATACATTTGTTGCAATAAACATCATAAGCAACAAGAAAAACCAAACATTAAATAACTGGGTGAAAATAAGCGTCACATCCACGCAAAACGGCAATCGCTCAACCTGCCATAGTAATATTCATTCTTATATTGTATTGCCATCAGGCCATGGTGACAGTATTAATCAAATAAATCAAATAGAATAAATATATAAACTAAAGAGTTGTGCTTATCCATTTGGTGAAACGTCACAGGGAAGTTTATATTTCTAGATTTGCAGGAAAACTCCCAAATATTCCCATGGTGAGGGAATGCGAATATATATAATCAAAATCAAAAGTCATTTATTCAAATTAGGTTGAGGATCAGCAATTTTTTGAACGTCAAAATTACATAAGACAGTCCCCTAAAAAGCCCGCCTTTCACCACTTCCTAGTGCTTTAGGTGCCTTCTTCAAGTGGCGCAGCAAATACATGCCTACAGTGCCATGTATCTTTCATAAATTCCAGTTTTTTCTTTGCATCCCCATTCTTATGTAAGCTGATTGGGTTGTTCTAAGGGGAACTGCTAACGTAGTCCGCAATATATTTTTTTTTTCGTTTTTTGCAATTAAAGTTTTATGTTGAGTAAAATACGCTTCGCGACCGTAACAAATCTTTATTTACAGAATAATGTTTATTAGAAGAATCAAAACAACTCTCTAAGAAGGGTAGTATTGATGATTTTGAATGATTATAATTTCGTAAAGCCATATTTGTTACAGTCGCGAATCATATTTCAATCAATATACAATCTGACACTGATGTGCAAATTGCAAAACAGGGAACAAAAACCATAATTTTTTGGGATACCTCAGGGCATCCACGTTACGTAACATTACCGACACGTTCCCCGGCACAGATCCACAGCGAGGGCGGCGCGCACCTGTCGGCGCTGGAGGGCGAGGGCGGCGTGTCGGTGGACCTCAACGCGGTGGCCGAGGCCACGCTCAACCACGACGGACAGATCATACTCACCGGCGAGGACGGACACAGTACGTTTTCTATATTCTTCCTAGTGCCCAATTGATGTTCATCACCATTCATCATCACAGACACTGCTGGACTTAGGCTTACCCCAAGCTTCGCCACATCGACCAATTCTGTGCTTTTAGCATCCAAAAGGTGCCTTCGTCCTTTACAAGGAAGCCTGCCAACTCCGCGTCTACGGGTGCCCGTTCAATACTACAGAATCTTTCGACCTTATCACAGCAAATAGTTCAGCGAGCAGTGTGCGCTGCCTGCTGCTATTTAAATATAACAATTCACTGGGCTATGTAAGTTTACTTAGTTCTCTTGCAAACCTCTTCATTTTTCATTTGATCATGTAGATGTCCAATTGATATTTTTTCTACTTAATCAAATATCAACTTTATTATTATGTGTGAATTACGTTGATTGCAGACTAGTGCTATTGAAAAAGTGAAAAAAAATGTTTGGAGTTGTAGTGCAAACTAAACTTTATCCCGCTTATGACAAAACACAATCTAGCTTTAGCTCTAGCCAAGTTTTGCATTTCCAACTCTATTTCTATTCCAGTAAAGTTTTTAATACAACTTAGCACTGGAGCAAGTTGTCAGTTTTATTAAAAGAACTGCATTTAATTACATATTGAGTTCTTAATTATAAAACTAGCTTGATGGTTTAAATCTGATCTAAATAAAAACCTTGTTTTGTAATAAGGTGGTGTGATTACATGTTTGGAAACTAAATTGCGATCCCCAAATACATACATAACACCAGCAATATCTATCCTCTGCTGTTTTTCTTACATCAGCATAGTGACATAATGGTACACGGATTCCAACCATACACACAAAAAGTTAGATTCACTGTGACCAGATAAGAGAGAATGGAACTGACTTGAGTCAGTGTTTCTCGGAATTTTTAAATTTCAAGTTACTATGTTACGGTTAGACACGCGTGCACCAATGTCGAACGCTTACCATAATATAAAGATAGTAGTTAATCGTGAGCATCGAAGTATTTGATATTTGATGAAGAATGCACTTTGTAGACTGACCACTCGTATCAATTCTTTCTGCGCCTATTTTCATTTACTTAGGCAATCAATAGCGATACCTTTGTCGTTACAGAATATGTCATGTGTATTACAGCATTGAATAGTCAATAATACGTTTCCCTGTTTATTTAGGACAATATAAAATATGCCAATTTATGTTTGTATATTGTAACGTTCCAGCCTACCCGGTGTCGGTGTCGGGAGTGATCACGGTGCCGGTGAGCGCGTCGGTGTACCAGTCCATGATGTCGTCCATGCAGGCGCAGGACGGCGCCGTGTGCATGGCGCCGCTCGTGCAGGTGCGGCCCAAGCGCGAGCCTCCGCAGCGCCACGATCTCACCGCCTAGGCGCATGCTAGCCTACTACCTAGTCACACGACCTACTGTCTTTTATTTGCGTTTACTGCTTACGTTTGCTTACTATGCTAAAGGAATTTTAGGGTGAATTACACCAATGAAATTAGTTTCTAAACACGTACAGGACTTCTAAACCATATTGAAGAGTAGCAACATTTTTAAGACATTGCGGTATATCTTAGCGAAATCAGCAACAAAGAAATAAGCTTTATAAATTCCCGGATCGACTTGGCTGCACCAACTTCCCTAAACGTTTTAATCTTCCTCAAAGTTTGTCTAAAGCGGGTAGGTACGTACAGGCGGTATTTACTTTTACCGCATTTTCGCAAAATGGCCGCGCATCGCTCTAATAAATCACTCAGTGGTGTCCGTCTCACAGTCAGTGTCAAAATTGTTGTGACTTTCGCAGCTCTCTTGAATGGGGTTTACAAGTACTGATCGCGTACAATTTCATTGATGCAGATGCGGCCCAATTGATCTATCTACCACGACAATGTCACCGCCTACTTATATGCTAGCCTAGTACTTGTGACCTGTCCTAGAGCTGATGATAAACGTTTTTTATTTGCGTATACCGCCTCCATTTGCTTGCTACGCTAAAATAGTTTACTTACGAGTGCTACAAAGATAATTTGGCGCTTAAATCACAGAACGTTGTTAACATTTTTATGAAATTGTATTGACGAAAACAACATGGCGGCATTAGTTCCAATTCTGGCCACGCGCCAAAATAATTTTGTCGCCTTGTAAAAGCTATGACAATTTTTTGTTTGTCTTCACTGCTCCAAAACTAACTTTTTAAGTTTTAGATACCTATGCACTTTATTATCCTTATTTCTTACACAGTGAAAAGTGCAGTAAAAATTTAGATATTTCTTTTTTGTATTTCTGGCTGCGTTGATAGCAATCATTTGTGTGGAATGTCTTAATTATCTCATTCCTAAAAGCATGTCATTAGTTAAGAGCAAGCATGTTACCCAACTTCAGTTTCCTGTAGTTTTTTGTTATCACGTAGAACAACTAAATGTTTACTTAGTTCCACATTTATAGTAATCATAGAAGAAGGTACAAAACTTGATTTCCTCAGAAAATTTACTCCAAGGAACTGGATTATAAGGCTGTAATAATGAATACTAATTGTAAAGTAAAATAAAATAGAGATAATATGATAATAACTTTACCTGATGATAGCAACATAACTGTTGAAAAAAAGAAAAAACTATAGATGTAAAATACGCAAAAGGAAAAATAATTTAATAAATTATTAATTTTAAGATAGATGAACTCAAAAATTCGTCCGCTAGTGCAATTTAATGAAACATGCTGCCAAAAATATAATATTTACCCAAAGAAAGAGTACTATAAGTATAAAATACATAATATATAAATAAACAAATAACAGAACTTAGTTCGAGAACGCGTGCCATTTGAGTTTCGTTGATGGATAATACAAATAAAATGTCCTTGTGAATTGTGATATTTTTGTATATAAAGGGTAAACAAGTATGTTTGTGGATCTCGGAATGCTTATTAAGCTTTTATTGTTTATAGTTTAGTTCAATTATTTCCTAAGAAGCAACGATTTTAGAAAAAGTTGACTGAAGGCAGAGTTTTTCAGTAAGAATATACTGTTAATTATTTAGCCTGTAGTTCTGCGCGTGCCAAACAGTTAGGCTCATAATACAAATGCCTGGAACTGGTACAAAAGAATTCTAATAGGTTGCACTCCTATTTCCATATCAACTTTATTGATGAATGGCACATCGGCGTGCAAGTTACTTGCATAGGTACTTTTGTGCAAGTAACAGGCATGCGCTTTATTGACAAATGCAAGTACAATATATTCTTTTGAATATTCAATTAAGTATTTTGTCAATTTTCTTGCGAATTATAATAATAATAATTTATTTATTAATTCAGACAATATGAACCATTTTGTTAGTATGATATGATTATGATAAACTCTAAATTTCTTGTTTCTTTATGACAATATTTTATTAAGTATTATTGTGCGAGGTTTAGATCTTGCTTATTTTTAATTTAAAACATTTTTATTATTTAAATTGACATGTAGACAAATTATGTGTCAGATTTGTTACCAAAGTGTAATGTTTAGTGAGCTAGTTACTGCCAAATATTCATGGTTTGCGTGTAATTGTGTATTTATTTATCTCCTTTTTTAGTCGGTAAATATGCTTTCAAAACGTGCTAAGTATTTATACTTTATTTTTTGTTATGAGCATTCTAGTAATATTATAAATGTGAACATTTTTGAGGATGGATGGATGTTTGTAACTGATTCACGCAAAAACTACTGAACTGATTTGGATGTTTGACACACACATAGTTAATAACCAGGCTTAACACATCGGGTACTTTTTATCCTCGTAGTGCGTTCCCGCGGTATAATTCCGACCTCTACGCGGGTGTAACCGCTGTCAAAAGCTTTATCACAACATCACCCCTGTATTTCGGACAGGGTACAGGGTAGCCAGTATCTTAGTTGCGTAACACACTGAGAAAAAGCAATAAAAAACTGGGAATAAATCAATAAGTATCTGAATCATTTTGAATGATATTGCCAATCCATTGCTTCATAATTATGTTCTAAACATTTGCTCAAAAACATAATATTAACTCAATGAATGTTATTAAAATGTCAAAATAAAAGCCATTACTAATATTTTGTGTTACTTAACTTCGCAGATTTGTATGAGTCCCGGGCGAGCCTATTGAAATACATAGTGCTAATATAAGAATTGTATAAACCCCCAGTGAATTTGAAAGGATATTTACCAACTACGAAACTAGGCCTAGTATTAATTTAGTCACATATTTTTTCTTTGCACATAGTGCTTGTTTTACCTATACCACATTATTTTTTTGCCAATGATTTTGCTGACATTGCAAATATGTCAAGAATTTGCAACTTGTGTATGAGATTTGTAAAGTTGCTACTCAGGTCGAGATCTATAAACGTTTCGTAGTACTTAGGCTAAGCGTTATTCCTATCACTGTTGCACAATTGTGAATTTACGAGTTGTAAATAGAGACGGGAACATCCGAACATGTATTCAAAACACTGAGCTAAATAACGTTTATAGGTCTCGGCCTCGGTGTAAAGTTGAGGTAGTGTGTTGCTAGTGAAATTGTTTGAACACAGTATTACAGCAATTTAGATAAACATGGAAATATTTTCGTCATCACAATACAGGGTCAAATTAATTTGGCTCGCAAAACTTTACTCATGTGTTGGGTATTGAAAATGAATGAAACAAAAGAGCAATTTCTTTTTCATCATTCCAACTTTGTTTAAAGTTTTAAATGACTGTGACATGGACATTATAGCAACCTAACGACTGTTATATCTAGTTTGGTTCTTGGAAATTCGTAAAAAATACCTAAGTTCCAAGAAAATTTACAAAAACAGCTGTTTGATTGTGGCCATTGACTTTCGACATCGAATTATGCAAAAATTAAAAAAAAAAATCTTTTGTCCTCGATATCAATAGATACTCAATACGTGTGAATAGTATTGCCAGGTAATTTGACCTTGTATATTTTCATAATTTATGAAATTATTCGGTGTACGCTGTGGATGATTTAAAAAAAGTCAAGTATTCACATAAAGTTAGAATTATTTATGCTTTAATTGTACAGCAAAATATATATAGACGTATACTACCGTTGAAAAGTTAGATTGTATTATATGACTGAAAGTATTTCTTGTAGCCTTATTAAGTGTGTATTTATTGCAACTTGCCATATTACTGCCATAATAATATCGTGCCAAAGACTACGCAATTACTTTAGAACATTGTGATGTCAAAGTCTAATAATTTATTTCAATTAGGCACCAAAAACCACTATTGAAAGTAAAAAAAAACCAAACAAAATGAATTGACTCTCATGGCTCCTTCCAAAAAGTAGTTACATATGGAGAAGAATAGGCCAGAAACTTCACTTCGATACAATTCCTTAAGGTGAATGCTTCAACCAGCCCGCGAAATTCAAATTTTCTTACGTTTTTTGCAATTTGCAGGCCAGTGCTAGGTTGTATGTTGATTAAAAAATTATTCGCACCTGTAAAACATACGTAGTTACAGAATTATAATCATCAATACAACGCTCTAAGTTCATAAAGCTGTAGGAATGACATTTCTCTTTTTTTTTTTGTTCTTAGGCCTTTATGAACTTGGAGGGTTGTATTGGTGATTTTGATGATTATAATTCTGTAACTACATACGTCTTACAGTCGCGAATAATATTTTAATCAACATACAACCTAGCACTGGCCTGCTAATTGCAAAAAACGTAAGAAATTTTGAATTTCGCGGGCTGGTTTGGAGCATTCACCTTAATTGGTAATAAACTTGTTTACAAAGTGTACTTTCAATATGAGTTTTTGTTTTCTTTATTTACTTGCAATAAATCACTGGCATTTTGTTGTTACTTTACTTTATACTTTAGATGTTCTTGTTCTTATGTAATTGCGTATTGAAATTTCACGTTACTTTCAGTTAATATATTATTTTGTTGTTTTGTGCCTCAGAATTTGTTTACATTAGCTTTTACCTCGTGTAAGTTATTGTATAGGGTGACATTTTATTATACAGTTCGTATATTTAGAATATTATCCACTATTTCTGAGGCACGCCTTGTACATTTTATTTTAATCGTTATTTTTAGTTGGAGCTCGTTATGTTTTGTGTTGTATTATTGTTATAGTGTACTCTAATGTAACACTGATAAAGTCATAATTTATTCGATCCAATATTAATAACTAAACGTCAAGACTCACGGCAGTTTTGGGCACGAAACCTAGAGTGGGATGACGGATATCTAGTACGGAAACTAGTCGTCATTCCGTCTCGCTCCCACGTTTTTTGACTTCTACTGTGTCTGTGAATTTTGGCGTATAGTATAATCAGTGTTACATCAGAGTAGGAATGGTTTTATTTTTTATTTACGTGTGCGAGTGCTGCCGTAATAAAAACGTGAATGTATCGTGTTGTTTTATTTGCACGAGGCGAGGCTTGATCACTGTGTGTCTGCATGACAGGTGTGTATATTGAATTCTTTTTATATTTTTTTTAAGTTTTTGCTTGATTTACTTGTTACGATCAGTGCAGATAAAGCGGCATCTTCTCGAACTTAATCGGAGAGTATCGAGGACCTGCGCGCATGCTGTACAGAACAATTGTACGCAATTTCCAACTCTAGTTGCATTTGATTGCATTTTTTGAAGAAGCAGCAAAATCTTTTATCGTGCTGCTCTATCTGCGCTGACCTTAATGTGATGGACATTCAATTACGGACTGTGTTACGATCATAGCGTCATCTTATTATTCACAAAGTCATTAGTCAGATTTATTTTCTTTAACTTTGTTGTAGGCCTTCCAATGTAAATGCACGCCGAAATACCAAGCTATTCATTTCCAGTATAAACTAGCTTCTCATTGTACTACGAAAGTCTATACAGTGCGAGGTCAGCCAAAACTGGAAGTGTTAACTTGATGTCGTGTGTGAGAAATTAATACACACCACCAATAAATGTTCAATTAAATATTATGTTTCTAAAATTTCCTCCCTCCACTTCATAACTACTTACTTTATGTTCTCGGTTTATTTTTAGTCTAGGCCGCCAGGCCTGGTGCTGATCAAGATATTCCATCAGTATGTTTTCAATGCCAGGCAAATATCAACATTTTGATAAAGTCGAAATTAAATAAACTACAATTTTATTTAAATCAATGGCCAGACGAACTACCTAAGAACGTTTTCGCACTACATCCGATCCGAATTCAAGATGCGAGTTCAATCCGATTTGGGAATGACAATTCGGATCCAGTGCGCTACCCATTCATACAAATTGTACTTTGGCTATTTGCAACTTCGGAACTGTGCCCGTGCCTGTTCCAAGTGCTCGCCACAGAACTTATATACCCACATTCTAATCTGTCTTTATCTGTCAAAATAATTTTTTTTTCAATGATTAGACCAGGGTTCGTAAAAGTCCGATATTTATAATAAATATCCCAATACCCGATATTTACAATAAATATAAAACATCATATATTTACAATAAATTTCAAAATACCCGGTATTTGTAATAAGTATCGCAATACCCGATAATTACAATAAATTTCCCTGCGCGCACTAATAATTCGTTTACCTATACCCTTCCTCAAGAATTGAGCTATCAAATGCAAAAACAATTTATCAAATCCAACTGACAGTTCCAGAGATTACTTTATACAAACAAACTCACGAACTTTCAACTTCACCATTAGAAAATAGCCTGTCTTATTAAGCCGTGTAAAAAAAGATGCGATGCACATTATTACCTAATAAAATTGATTAATCCCCGAAACTGATACCTAATTAGATTGTCACCTGGGGAAAGGTAATTACAATTGTAGTTTTTTTTTTGTCAAGTCTAAGGTAAACTTAGAATCATCGAAATACTCAGAATCATCGTACTAGTAAGTACGGACGATAAATATAATTAGATATATCATGACACCAGTCTGATATATATATATATCAGTGAACCCTGGTTCAGATATTCAAAAATTATCTATGATGAAGATGGGATTGTGACTTGGTATTTGAACGATTATTAAGAATGAAAATAACCCTTTAACGTGTCCCCGTCGTAAGACTACCGTCATGCCACCATAATAATATAAATTGTTACAAAATTGTATTCACGGTTAGAAACAATCAATTAATGTAAAGTGCTGTGTAATGTATATCAAAGTTTCAACACCAGGTTGAGCAGAATGGCGAGGGGCTGGAGACGATCTCGATGGGCGGCGGCGTGGCGCAGGTCATGCTGCAGGGCGGCGGCGAGGCGCAGGTGCTGCAGGTGCTCAGTCTCAAGGACGCGACCGTGCTCAGCAAGGCTATGGTCAGTACTACACACACACACACACCTGGTCCTCTAGCGGCGAGGCGCAGGTGCTGCAGGTGCTCAGTCTCAAGGACGCGACCGTGCTCAGCAAGGCTATGGTCAGTACTACACACACACACACACCTGGTCCTCTAGCGGCGAGGCGCAGGTGCTGCAGGTGCTCAGTCTCAAGGACGCGACCGTGCTCAGCAAGGCTATGGTCAGTACTACACACACACACACACACACACACACACCTGGTCCTCTAGCGGCGAGGCGCAGGTGCTGCAGGTGCTCAGTCTCAAGGACGCGACCGTGCTCAGCAAGGCTATGGTCAGTCACAAATTAACAGTACACACGCCAGCCGATTTATTCTGTAAAAATCAAAATAGACCGACTTGTGTTTAGTTCAGCGTAAGAACCTACGCAGACAAACAGGACGCTTACTTTGTGCGCCGCAGACTTGACGCATAAAAAGCTCGTAGAAGCCTAGATAACGAACGGACTTAAAAACGTGTGCGGTCCGAGGATCCCCTCAGGAACGTACTTCCTTACCAAAAACACGCACGCACACACTCTCGTTTATAATAAAAAGTCTTTTTCCTTACGTGAGGATATCTACCAGTCAACTCCTACCGCAAGCCGCGTTAAGGAACTACGTTCCACTAGATTAGCAGAACTAGGTACTATATGACATTCTCGGTTTTGATATACCCATGATATTTATTTGTCAATTCATGGAGAACCTACAGCTTGGCAAAAAAGAGTCTGGAAAAAATGAGGGCGCCTGTTTAGCAGGTATGGCCACCCTGTATACTTGGACTAAAAGTGATATGATACTTGTTGTTTTAATCAACAAACACGAGATCCCGGAAATTCTCAACAGTCAAGATTTCAAGACTTGATAGGCACACAGGCTTTTACTTTCATTGTATTTAGTAGATTGCGCATTATTTCGCTGGAATAACCTTTTATCTAAGAGATGCGAGTGCCATCATAATAACATAATGAAAACTTATACAGTATAAAAAAATTAATTACCCGATACACAAGAAAAATAAATAATGTTCAGCAATCGAATTTGCGGCCACCATTTAGGGTATTCACAACCATTCGATGGTTGGTATGCCTGTATCAAATTTGACATGAATGATAATGAACGAATTCTGTTTATGCTGACAGTTTATAGTCGACAAGACGGCGACTAACAGCTGCTTACTGTCGGAAACTAATCGGAAGTCGGAGCGTACCTATAACATGTCGCGTTCGAAAGGTACGGGTAATATCGAATAAACTTGAACAGTTCACTAATGAAGCCGTCAGGTAAAATGAAAATGAAAAAACACGCTAAAATTTAGGTTTTATTTAAAAAGAAAAACGTGAGATAACATCATTCGTGTATTCTTTTTCGGTGCTATGATAGATTTTTCCATTATTCCATTAGGTTGTATGTTGATTAAAATATTATTCGCGACTGTTAGACGTATGTAGTTACAGAATTATAATCATCAAAATCACCAATACAACCCTCCAAGTTCATAAAGGCGTAGGAACAAAAATAAAACAGAAAAAGTCATTCCTACAGCTTTATGAACTTAGAGCGTTGTATTGATGATTTTGATGATTATAATTCTGTAACTACATATGTCTTACAGTCGCGAATAATATTTTAATCAACATACAACCTATCCTGCATATTGCAAAAAACGCAACAAAATTTGAATTTCGCGGGCTGGTTGGAGCATTCCCCTTAACACTGATGTGTCAGTTTTACATTTCTTATTTATGAAATCTAAATAGTGTAAAAATCTTTCGTAGACGTTTACGGCTCCCATTATAAACCAAGTCACCTCAGACTATAGGTATATATTACGTAGAATAGGCCCCTGAAAAATAATAAATGTAAATTATACTTTTTTTTACTGTGGTATGTGGTATGCGATAATAGCATTAATAAAAAATACTTGCCTGTTTCTTTAGTGTTGAACTTTTTGTCTAATTGCACACAGATCAAAATCGTCTAATTCTTTCTTCCGCCAACTGTTTTGGTGTTTCTACAAGGTGTAGAAAAAATCCTTAATTTTTTTAACCTTCATTAACAACTTCTCTAATTGTACTGTGAGATTTACCTTGAAAAAAATATAAAGACAATCATATTAATTCCATGTACATTTTTCAATTTCAAGTATCAACGATTAAGAGTCAACGTCTACGCGATTTGTCAAACTAGAAAACATAACCTCAATAATCTGTTAGTAAATTTAACAATAAAATGGCTTCAAACTTATAATACCGATAAAACTTAGTATTATAAAGGAAAAACAATGACTGGCATTGACTAAAAGATACATTTCTTGGATAAATACCTGTCATGTCGGCAATTCTTTAGAAAACATTGTCAATTGGAGACAAAATTTGTTCTGCTTCAGATTCCGCCAAATATCTTACGAAAATTTGTTATATCACAGCTCACACCACTACTCCTTATTGTTTAATTCATTTTTTATGTGTACAAAAGCATTAATAATTGATAGTTAATTAGAAATAAGTGAAATGCAACTGGGAACATAACACAATGACAGAGAAGCTACTTGTTGTTGACACAGGTTGTTGATAAACAAAGCAGTGTTGCCACAAAAAATATATTTTAGTTCCAATTATCACCACGACAGACTCTTTTTTGCCAAACTGTACTTATCAGTAAACGATGTTAGTTCTTTAATTGTGTATTCTGACTTATCTATGTTTATCTAGTAAATAATCGTACTATATTATCACTTATCCAAGCCAAACTTGTGCTATACGGTACCTAATCAAATACCACAGTACTGTCCCCACGTAATCATCCACGTTATCATTACCGATAACTACTTATCTGGAGTATTAGCGCGACCTTATTCTGTAGTTATTTTGTTGTACCAACAGGTTAAAGCCGAACGCGATGCAGTCGCCACAGATTCCTAGCTAATAACTCTGGTGGCGACCAGCCCGCCACCTGACGGAGCCGCGGACTGCCCCGAACTGATGAGCGACGTAGCATAACCCCTACAACACACCCCACCACCTCACCATTGCGACTATAACAAGTATTTGACTTCACACGCAGATCCAAATGCGGTTTATAATAAATCCAAAAGTTTGTAATAAATGTAAACCAACGGTGGTTTATATTTATTATGGAAGAGAGGACATGAGAGACCTATGTCCAGACAGCAGTGGACGTCTTACGGCTGAATACACCAAAGGTGGCGCCTCGAATGCACCACGCGAGGCTTACTCTCAGCTGTTATTGTTATTCTAGAATTATTGAGTCTAGTGTTACCGTCAGAGAAGTCTAACAAAAAAAAAAAAAAAAATACTATTGTCGCCTTTGGCTCAAATAAAGCGCGCGTTACATTCACTTCAGTTCGGACGTTAAGTGTGCGGGCCGGCCGGAACCCGGAGCACCGTGTTAACGAATAGCAATCATGTCCAGTGATTACGGAGTGACTTTGAATTCTAGAAATAAATTTACCATTGTTAGGCTTAATATTTTGCCATGAAATGGGAATTAAATTATTTTAATTATTTCGATGTATGTAACTTATTTATTTATTGATATGAAAAATAAGACTAATTTATTTTATATGCAAATCTGTGATAGGTGGAGATGGGAACAGATTTGTGCAATATATACCAGCCGCGTTTATTTTGTATAGAGAATTTCTTGTGCGCTGTACTAGAAGTATCCAGTGCGCACGCGCAAGGAGTTTCATATAAATATACGTAACGTAATAATCTTATACATTCCTGTAATTATATTGATGCGAGTTTGTTGTGTACATTTGTTGTTTATGTTTAATTTATCTTATGTTTGTTACACCAACCTATTTATTTATTCTAGTCTAAACCAAGTCAAAGTAAACTATTCTAGTCCGAGTGAAATATATTTAAGAACTTTGCCGAAACTTTTCTAAATGTAAGTTTTGTAAAAATAAATGTAATTTAACTTGTCCTCTGTAATGTACATTCGTTCCTGCGCAGGGTTACTACATAGATGGCGACGTTAGTATTTATCGGTGTTTAAAATCTTAGAAATGTAAAAACTTACTTTCAGTTTTTTCATGTCGGTAAGAATCTAGCACCTACCCTCATTGCGTAACACACTAAGACGAGGAAAGGTTTTCATTTTGACAGTTCAACAACATTCATTACGTTATTAACGTTGTTGAGCAGACTCATTTTTCGAACATTGGAAGCATTGGATTAACTATATCGTTCAAAATGATTCAGGTTGTGATTGATAGTGTGTGACGCAATAAGGGTGCTGGTTTCTGAAAGGCTATAAATGCTATAATAATAAAAAAATGCTACATTACAGTCAAAATTAAGTCTCAGGGAGCCAGTGGAGTATTTAATACTTGGGCTCCATTTAGCCTATATTCCCACGGACGTAATAATAAAAGCGCAGCGGGAATTTTTCGCGCATTAGGTCTTCCATGCAATGCTTAGCGCTGATAAAAAATCGAACACTGTTATTTCGACGTGGTGAGACTTACACGCGTTGCACTCTGTTAGATTATCATTGCTCGATTCAACACAGAGGGTTTAAAATCTTCTACCCTATACTGTGTATTTGGGCAGACCGGCCACTACGCCGCGTTCCTTCTGTAGCGATAATTCGTTGGCAACGAATCATTGTGATAGTTTCATACAACCTCACGACAGTGCGGCCACACTGCCTAACTGCAAGGACAATACAATACCAACCTTGGAGAGTTAATCAACATATATACAAGGACGTAATAAACTCTCTGTGTTGAATCGACTATAAAGAATCCAACAGTGTACAGCACTTGTGAGTCTCAGTGCGTCGGAAAAACAGAGTTCGATTTTTTAATTTTCGGCGCTAATTAGTACCTACGTTGAAGAATCAGTGAGCGAAAAAATGAAACCGCGTTTTTATGACGTCCGTGAGATCACAGGCTAGGGACTACCCACACTTATTCAGCTCTGTTCAGCTTTTGCCCATTGAAAACAAAGATTTTGTATGGAGACGTGTACGCATCCGTTAAGCTGTCCGCGTACGCGTCTCCGTACAAAAAATCGTTGTTTTCTATGGGAATAAGTGTGAGTAGTCCCTTAGCCCTCGTACGCACGGGCGATTTTAACGCGTTGACTTTTTATCGCCTACTCGATTTTTGAGTCGCGCTTTAGGAATCCATCAGCGCCCGTAAAAAAGCGCACTGTCGGCTTTCAACTCTCAGCGTTAAACAGTGCGTTAAAAATTATCGTCGCTAAACTCACCGTACGAGGGCTTAAAATTAGTTTGACAGTGTATTAGCATTTTTTTAGGTCTTAGTATCCTCTCAGAAACCTCTTGTAAACGTAGTGTTTCATAGTCAATATCTTTCAAACATCGGGATTATTTTTCAATATGCCTATTTAAGATAGGCTTTCCAATGTAATTCAAGTTAAATGTTAAGATTTATAGTCGGGACTAATAAGTAAGGTAGCGGTCATAGAAAAGTACAAAGGAACTAATTATGATGTGCGGTATAAATACTTTTAAGACACGAATAGAACCTATTTACTTAGATTTGTTTTTTGTCCATATTTTATTTTTGTTTAATTTACCAAAGAACGTTTATGTTTTGTCCTCTATGATAGTATGAAATAGCACAATTTTGTTATTAAGTACAATTTGTGATTGTAAATAATGGTATGACTGTGTGAGTATGGCAATCATTAAACTATTTACGTACATGTTATTGTTTTTCTTTTTTTCACACATGGTACCTACATAAGCAGGGCTTGTGGCTAAGTAATAACAGCCGCACGGGCTGATCGTTCAGGTTAAGCTACGCTTGCCGCGGTTAGTCCGTGGATGGGTGACCATCTTTTCATACCAAGACCCTTCTGTGCCTCGGAATTCACGTTAAACCGTTGGTCCCCCACTGTCTAGATTTCGTAAATAGACAGTGGTTACGGTCGCAAATTCGTAGAACCAATATTCAGAAAGTTATAAAGGTTTGACTGTGACCGCGCGGCCAAGCAATCCTCTCAAATGGAGCTTAGTAGAGGTCCCATTCTTTTTGCTTACCACTGATACGATTTCGAAGAACATGTAGACAGTATGAATAAAGCCCCAATGTATGAACATCATGACCTACAGAACTTAAAACCTATAATACAATTTAGAAGAAGGGTGAGATTAGAACTTTATTCATACTGTTTACATTTTCTTCGAAATCGTATCAGTGCTTAGCAGAAACAATGGGACCACTACTCATTTCCGTTTAAGGGAACTGCGTTCCATTGCAGACTCCCGGCCACTGTAGGCGCGAGCTCGGCCACTGTAGGCGCGAGCTTGCGGGTGGCGAGCAATGGGTCGCTCGCCGCCCGGTAAGGATCAGGCTAGGGTCGACGGCGCGTAGTGTTCCACGCACGCCTCAAAGAGATGTCAGCAGTACTGATGTGGTCTGCTAGGACCGATGCCTGCTAGGGTCGCGAGATTTCTTCGAAAGGGATACCGTGGCCCTGGCATATGGGCAACTGAAGGACCACGGGTGGGTTTTAACCGTAAAAGTCTGACACGCCCTCCCGCTCCGCCCAGAGCGGGAGATGTCATTTGATAATTTCCCAACAACAACAAAATAAAGAAAAGGGAACTGCGTGGCCGCGCAGCTTTCCATATGCAGACCGCGCGGCCATAGCATTTAAGTTCTGTAGGCCGTGAAATTCAAACATAGAGCTTTATTCTTACCATCTACATTTTCTTCGAAATCGTATCAGAGGTTAGCAAAAGGAATGGCGCCTCTACTAACCTTCCTTTAAGAGAACTGCGTGGCCGCGCGGTTCTCCATGCTCCGACCGCGTGGCCATGGTAAATCCTTTATAACTTTCTGAATATTGGTTCAACGAATTTGCGACTTCAGTGAAAGTAGCAAATTCTTAGAACCATTAATGTTTTACAAATTCCTTCGTAATGTTGTCGTAGTCGTTTTTCTTCTACGACACTATGTCCACAGCAGTGGAAACGGACACGACCTGGGATCTCGCCGGCTGGTTTTTGTTAAGGGTTGAAATGTTTCTAGTTTCTACTGACTTGCCCTTCTACCAGCATATCGCCCACCATCGTTGCCAGGAGTTTGTTCAGGATAGGGTTTTTGGGTCTAAAATTACTTCTCAATACGCCGATTTCCCACTTATTGAAAACATGACGCTGAAACACTGAAATATTATCAGGATTTTGGCGTTTTAAAAAGAAACTTCTCTAAACTTGCTTGGCTGTCATTCTATTGTATCCATTTCTTTCGTCGCTATCCGTTTATTTTAATTTTATTTATCTATATTACAGACAGGTAGGCAAAGATCTGTGTGAGAGTGTGGTGGCTCAGTGGTATCAGCCCCGACTTACGAATTGTAGGTCGTGGGTTCGATCCCAGGAGGGCGCTTTACTTTGTGTAAATATTTGTGTGAAACACTGCTCTCAAAACGGTGAAGGATAACATCGTGAGGAAACCGGCATGTCCTAGAACCAAAAATTCGAAGACGTGACATCTACCAACCCGCATTGGGCCCGCGTGGTAGATTACGGCCCACTCTCTCTCACCGAGAGGAGGCCTGTGTCTCAGCAGTGGGAATAATATAGGCTGATTATATTATATAGGCAAAGATCTCCCCCATAGTCTCCATTCTTCCCTGGGTGCTGCCTTTTCTGCCCTAATCTAATGATTTTTTTCAAGTCATCACGCCAGCGTTCCCTCTGCTTCACTCGGCAATCGATGGATATTGAAAACAATCTTAGATTATTCCAGTTCAGCAATCCAGCGCCGCTGGGACTGTACCGGCTACCGTCTACAACTCGAAATTTTTAGATAGGTAAAAAGTTCCGGATTTGCGTTACGGTTGGAGCGCAGCATTTTAGGGGTTAAACGAACCGACAGAATACGAAACACCACGTTGCGCTCCAAAACGGGAATCCTAGACGTAGGTAAAAAGGCTGCCAGACTAAAATGGTTCTGGGCGGGTCACATCAGCCGCATGCACAGCGACCGCTGCGCAATAGTCTTCACACAGTGGGTGCCTGAGGATGGACGGCGCTGGCGAGGCCGGCCCAAGAAGAGGTGGCGAGACTACCTAGACGCGCACTCCAAGGGTTGGATCGAGGTGGCCCTGGAAAAGGATACCTGGAGGGATTTGGGGTAAGCTTTTGCGCAGCAGTGTAGACTAATATAAAAAATCTGTTTTTTTTTTTTTTTTTTTTTTTTTTATCGTGGAACATAATCATGTTGGTTTGTAATTAAATAATCTTATAAATAAGTAAACTAACTACTGACTAAAACTATAAATATGTACACAAACTAAAATAAGGCGTCGAAAAATTCATCCTCATCGCTGTCGACCGGCAATGTACCCAAGAGACTGGCGGCATTACCACGCTGTATAGCAATGCTTAGCCGCTGGCCAAAATAAAAACCAGCCCTTGGGTCACGAGAAGTGTCAACCAGCCGTTTCGATATTTCTTTAAAGAGGCCATGAGCACTCTGACCCCACGGTCCGAGGGTTTCAACCCCAAACGGCTCGAAAATATAATTACCAATAAGGTTGCTATACTTTCGCCGCTTGAGGTTTTCCGCAGCCGCAGCGGCAGCGCCAGCGCAGCAAGCCGAGCTAGGAAGATGGGATGGCGCAAGAGTATCGACACACGTTGCACATCCCACACTAAAGGCCTACCCACCTTCCAAGGAAACAAAGACATACCGTCCGGTCTCTTGCCATCGTCGCGTGCCAAGCCATTGGGTTCTAATACAGCTGGAACGCCGACGGTGACAAGAGCTCGTCGGATGATGTCGTTAATGTTCGCGTGCCGCGCTAAGCGACCCGCACTTCGGCTACAAGACAGGCCGTGGTGTCCTAGACTGTTGACAACTTCACCACAGTGGCAGCGATGAGGAGAACAACAAGGAGCTCCTAGTCTTAGAGAAGCAGCGAGGCGGAAGGTAGTGTCGTCGCGCAAAGTGCTAATGTTCGACGACGGTAGCGCGTGAAGCCACAGACCCGACTCCCATTTAACCACAGCCAGCAGGCGCGCACGCTCTGCAGTAGTAGCAGACGAGTTCAGTAAATTATCTTGTACAACTCTGCAGAGCGGCTCATCCCACCGTCTCTGGGAAAGTGGGTTATCGGGTAGATTTGAATTCGGGCAAGCGAGTTTCCAGGCATCTATAGCCTCGGTGAAGCATGGCACATCAAAATTAATCAGTGTGGAAGCTAAAATTTTCCTGATTAATTTCTCAGTGCCGTGGACCGAGGATAATATATGAAAGCCGGTAAACTAAGACTGGAAATTTTGCGGACGCCGATGCCTCCCATACGAATGGGAAGAGTTGCTTGTGCCCAAGCTCGGTCGTCCAAGGCCACATTTAATATTGAGGTTAGTGTGTGCCGGATAATTTGGTCCATTCTGTCTAAAAGGTGAGTGTGCTTCCATAAATGGGAAGCGCGTAGGAAATATGTTAATTTAGGGGCGAAACAGCAGTAACGAATTAAGGTGATGGCCGAATGCATGTTAATTTGGAACAGTCTTTCCGAAACGTCATTAAAATTTTGTATTTTTTCCTCTATAAAAGAGGGAAAGGAGTTCTCAAAGATTGGAGACCCAAGGAGACGAAGAGAGCTTTTTTCGATTATTTTTATTTCTGGAGCTATTGCGTTAAATTTTGTAAGTGTCAGTTGTCTGTCAGTGCTGTCCGTTAAATAGAGTTCACATTTCGATAGGTTTAGATCAAGGCCAATGGAATGAAGTTCATGTTTTAAGAATGTTAGGTTTACAAAAATCTGTTGTATTGTAAAAGTTGATGTCCTCAAAAGACAGCAAAAGGCCAAAATTTAGTGACGCTGGATTGACCGTTTATACGATTCAAGTTAAGATTAGATTTAAAGAGTAGACCGCCAGTCCAGTGACTGGACTGGATCTCTCACTGGATTCAATGCTTGCCAGTAGTGGATTAGATTATTTCAGTTGCCATCCAGCATTACATTTTAGGCTCTTAGGACTAAAAAGCTACCTGAATAATGATAACCGGGCAATGTAGATATCATTTCAGCCGAAAGACGTCCTCTGCTGGACATACGCGTTCCCTAAGCACCGCCACCGATATCGATCGATTTTGTGGCATCCAACGGATTCCTACGGCCTTCAGACCAAAGGTTCTGGAGTGGCGACCGCGTGTCGGGCGACGTAGCGTTGGAAGTTGTCCCACAAGACGGATCGAATGTAGTATGCGTCAAAGTAATAAGAGACATTGGTCAGTCGAATTGGCGATGTCATTGTTCTACAATCGAACCGAGCGATGTTTATAAATTTTTAGCCTTTACACTATAGGTACCTACATAGACTGTGTGTACGTGTGAAAAGCGTAGTCTTTCTTATACATAAATATATCTCCTGCTATTAAACCAAATTGATTTTGTGGTCAAATTATAAAAATGTAACTGATACAAACAAGTTTAAAAAAAACCTCATCTATTTTATTAATAAAATACTATGCACTTACAAAAAGAAAATGATGTAATGCTATAATATTTTTTATTGATAATACTAATAAGTACATGTACTACGAACAGACAAGGAATTGTATAAAAGGGACAACACATGACAGAAAAATGAAACAACGTTCATTATTATATTATATCATATTCTTCTAATGTTTACACATTAGATAAGCATGTCAGTTTTTTGAATGATGGCCCAAGAATCTTTCTAATTGAAGACGCAGCTTCCCACAATTAAAAGTTAAATAAAAACTCGACAACAAAACTATTATACAAATTTTCTACAGCTTAATTTGATATTTAATGGTGACCTTACATGTCATAAACATTCTCTAAAGCTAGTTCTGGTTTGTCATAGCCAAGCTCCTCTGGTGTCTCAATGCCAAGTTCACATAATGTGGGTTTAATTTCCTGGATGATGTACGGGTAGATTTCGTTGACTTTATTGCCGCACTTGTCTTTGCAGGCCTCAATGAACCTGACAGCGAGCGCATAATCATTGACTCTCCTGCATGCATGCAACGCTGCCCTGATGATCCTTGGGTCGGGGACAAGGTCCATACCGCACAGGTCATTCATGCCCTTGCGGATTTCCCAGCCGTCAATGTCTTTCCTGTTGAAGAAGCACTCATATCTGAAAACAAAATAAAAGAACATAAATTTTTTTTTCTTTGCTTTTAAAATAGTACGTGATTTGAACATAAGTGGGATATTCTTTATTGGTGTCTGCATTTAAAGGAAAGCTTGAAAAGGCACTTTAAATCTTTGGAGACAATCCTTTAGCTTGAATATCCTTATGATTTTAGAAATAGTATTAGTAGACACTTTTGAAATTTAATACTTTATAGTGCCATCAGCTTATTCATGGGACATTTCATCAGTTTCTGTAACCACATGAATAATCAAAGTAAGAACTTGATTTAATTACCACCATGCGAGAAAGCTGGTTATTAGCAAAGCGGGGTAGAGTTCTCATTCCCCTTAGTTTGCTGAGCAAAGAAAGTAGAATTTCTTATAGATAGTTTGGGTGCTGAGGTGACAATTTTACCAAAACTCTGTCTTAGTTGATTTCACATTCCAATTAGAAATATCTCAAACTACCCATTGACACAACATTATCAGATGTAAATGCACATTGTCATCAGTGGTTTCATTTCCCCATTCAAATAAGGGTAGACTGTTCAGTGCCCCTTCAAGTTATCACTTTTTTTAATTGGTTCAATGTACATAAAAATTTTAGTATCAAATAATTAAATAAACATTTTTATTGTTCTGATTAACACTAACCAGATTATGTCATAATATTTTTTTTTAACAGTTTTACAAAATAGAATCAGAAAATACCAGTCCTATGTTAAAAAAAAGAAATTAAATTATGAACTGTTAATTGTAAGATAATGTTATCATCCCCAACACAAAATCAGTCTGGGACTACCAGATTTAAATGAGTTAATATGACTGAAATAATATACAGGATAAATATTATTCATTGAAAGGATTACAATTAACCAGTGGTGATGTGGCCTAGTTGGCAAAAATCTATATTCAGACATTATTTTCATCTCATCAAGTACCTAAATACCTGAAGTGTTAAGCAAATGTATTCTACGCAACACTTGCATCAAAAACAAGGAAAACAACTATTGAATAAAGAGGTTATAAAAATTACTCATGATCATTTCACATATCACCCATTATGAAAATCTGTCGGCGATTTACTGTTATAGATTCAAAAAATTAACACAAAGACACGTACAATAGAACATCACTCAGACCTGCTGAAAGCTGTAAATCACCGAAGATTACCACAATTTTCAGTTACATAACGTCAAAAGTTTCGACAAGGGACTAACTTGCTATCAAATTCCTCATCGGATTCGACGATCAAGTGCGACCGCCGCAGGGGCACAGCGCTGACCCTTGCCGCCGGCACCAGGGTCCTTCTCAAGACATTGACCAGTGCACCAGAAGTTGATTTCAGCATTTTGATCAGACGTTACACGGAGACTTTGGCAAGGATAACAAATGGCTGCTCAACTATAGACTAAAAAACCTGAGTGCCAGTGGCGGACGGCCGACCGTAGACGCAGAATTTGACGTTTTTAGTGATGCGCAAAATTATTGATTTTTAGTCAATTTTATGGACAATATTCATAGACTAATGTCAAAGCATATTTTATATTTTTATGAACTACGCGCACAGTACATACTATGACCAAGTTTATTGAAAACAAGAAACGTATAAAACTACAATTTTGGTTACTAATGTATGCAGCTTTAAATTATAGATTTATTTCTTGGTATCTTCTTACTTTTATAAATAAAGATCGCAGCGTTGTTATCATCATCTGCTTAGCCTTTTCCCAACTATGTTGGGGTCGGCTTCCAGTCCACCGGGATGCAGCTGAGTACCAGTATTTTACATGGAGCCACTGCCTATCTGACCTCCACACCCAGTTACTGGGTAGTACGATACCTCTTGGTAAGTCTGGTTATCAGACTTTCGGGCTTCTGACGACCCGTAATGAATGTCTAAGATCTACGAAAGACAGCCGGGAACAACGGCTTACCGTGCTTTCCGAGGCACGGAAGGGTCTTGGTATTTAAATTTATTTGTACGACAGGGAACAGGCATTAATATCCACTCGGTGACTGAATGTATCAATGTACTCGGTCATAGTTTCAACTTTCACGTACACACAAATGAAGAGTCAGCTACGTACCTACTCTCGCCTTTCGTGGAGTGACCTACGTACGCACGGCCACACATCAAGCTATACATTTCCAGTATAAGCGGACATCACATTGTACGAAAAGCCTATACAATGCGAGGTCAGCTAAAACTGGAAATGTATAGTTTGACTTGTAGCCGTGTGTACGTTCGTAGACAGAGTAAATAAAAAAATAGATATTTGCACTCCTATTATGGTAGAATGTGGTTTCAGGGACTTTTTATGTATCACCCTATGTAACTACCCATATTCATACAAATAACTGATTTGTTTTGGAAGAAATCTACGTACACTCGAGGGGTAGCTACGTACACTTGCACTTGTAGAAACAGATAAATATACACTCGTGTAGATACAGCTACGTACGCTCGCAGAGAGGTACCTACGTAACAAATAAAATACATACTCTACGTACACTCGTAGAAAAAGATGGAAAGACTTTAAAGGACTGCGTGCACTAACATATTCTGATATTGAAATGCTGAATTGAATTTGTTCTTTCATTACAACACATTATAAAACCTAAGTTTCCCCCGCCACATTAAAAATAACTAGTCTGGCCATATTATGGTTATCAAATGAAAGGGCTTACTAAGATCAACTCGAAAAAAAAAAAAACAAGTTTTTAATTAAATGCGCTAAAAATAATGAAATTAACTTTTCCTCTCGCGACAAGCTTTTAGATCATATAAATTGTGTAATGACGTTATAAGTTGATAGTAAGAGTTTTAAAGGAAAAGTTTATTATATTCTATAAGGCGCATTTAAATAAAAACCTTGTTTTATTTTAACTTTTTTTTACACAAGTTTGTATGTTTGTTACTCGGAGTCAAACACGTAAAAAGGCTTTACGGTTATGGATGACAACTGGCACACAGATAGTTTATAACCATGATTAACACATAGGATATTTTCCGACATCAGACAAAAGCTATGTAGTATTCAATAAAACTGTTGAATTATATGATAATACTTTATTCATAAAGCATTGTGTTGTCAGTTAACAAAAGAAATATACTGTTCACTATGAAAACAACAAGTAAAAAATTCATTAGTTATTTTATTATGTCTAGTAATACAAAACAGGCTTACACTTATGATATAAATTTCTATTTGATATTACCTCTTTATGAAACTTGGTATTCATGATTACCTATGTATGATATAAGGCGCTTTGGTCCTTTTTACATTTTTCTTCGTCTCTTTTTCTTGTGGGCAGTAATGCTTTCCTGCCCGCTATCTTCTTCAGAGCTGTCGGAAGAACTGCTATCACTATCGCTACTGGAAGAACTACTATTAGATGAGCTGTCCGAAGCTACACCAGTGCCTTGACTCAAGTCCATACCACTAGCGATCTTGTACAGGTCAGGTTCTTTGGTCTCCAATACTTTGATCCACTTTTTGGAGAGTTTAGGGCGGCCGCGCACGGTCTTGTGCCAGACGACCGGGAAGTTGGTGCGGCTGCAGAAGTTTTGGGTGACAGCCACCGTGTAGTCCAAATTGAGGACGACATGCCACCAGCCTCCGGGCACGAACACGGTTTCGCCCGGTTTCTGCAGAATCTCCACCTGATAGAGAAATTTAACATAATACATATTTTAATATAACATCACGCCTTGTTTCCCCGAAGGGTTGGGCAGAGGTGTGCCTATAATACACTCACATTTCGTCAATTATTAATTCCCATGTAATAGGGGGAGATCCTATTGCCATCTATCAGGCACAAATCCTGGCCTGCTACTGAGAAAGTACAGATAAACCCTTTTATGGAGAATCACTGACTCCTAAGTCACAGGCCTACACCTAGTTTAGGAGTCAGAGGATTTAATTAATGTGACCTAGTTATAAGCCTTAAATGTTCTTTGCTTGATCTGAGAGTTGAACCCAGAACCTAGCACTTGCGATCACTAGACCAACAAGGCAGACAAGACTCGATACTAAGCCAGTCTTATTATTTTTATTTTTGGCCAAATAAATATTCCCATGATAATTATTTCATGGTGTATTTTTAACTAAGGCATTGCATTGGGAGCTGTACAACTAAAGTTTAAATTAATACAATGTTGGATTTTTTAATGAGATGCCATGTATGCAATGCAAAAATGAAGTCAACTGTTAAAGAATACAATTCAATACATACTGGTTTAAATTCTTTGGGCCATGTTTCTAATTGAGTCTTAGGATAAATAAGTTTGAACCACGTGATAGCTTCGTCTCTCTGTTTCCCACCCATTGCTCCAGTCACTTTTATCAGTTCTCTAGGAGTCTGGGTCGGGAACAAGCACCATCTTTTATGACCAAAAACCAAAGCATTCCAAGCACTTGTCCCTAGAGGGTCTATGTGTATGCCAGTCCCAGAGCGCTGTGGTCCCATCACAAACCAGCGATAAGGTGGCCTCCTTTCCTCACCGCAAAACTTGAACAAGTCATCCCTAAAATACAAAGGGGCTTCATAATCTTCCAAAATTTTCTTTCTCCTCACATGCTCACCAAAACTGCTATCAAAAATATAAAGCGGACTGTCATCAGTCGTTGTCCTCATGTATTCTACATAATACTTCATTTTCATCTTAACACTGTAACCCTCATTGTCTTCACCACATTTAAATTTCTGGTTCCGATACTTTTTGGCAAGTCTCTCTACAGTCCATTTATGATTAGCCTTCCAATTTGTCTGTACATTAGTTATAACTACAGGTTTGTATATTTTTTCATATTTCTCTATAAATTCATCAGGTGTTACTTCATTTTCACTTATTCTGTCAACATTGTCATTACATTTGAGAAACTCGTCAAAGTTTGCTACATATTTCAAGGCTGTCCATTGATACTTGTCTGCTAATTCTGTAACAAAAAGTGAGCTTGATTTAGGTTTAATTTTTTTGAATTATTATAAAACTATTATTTCGACAATGGGTACCACTGCTGGAACTCCTTTAGGCTATTTATCTTCATGAATTATTTATAAAAACATATAAAATTTAAAATGTAATTGAATGTTTTTACTTTAAATAAAATGCTGAACCAATAGCAATGAATGGAGAAAGTTTATTAAGTTATAGTCTTTATGTAAAGCACTGTCCAATGCATGCAGTGTATGCATGATATCGCACCACTAGATCTAAAGGGAACTAACTCAAAATTCTTAATTTTTCAGTTATACACACCTTCGAGTTAGTTCCCTTTAGATCTAGGGGTGCGAATGTGATTATGAGGTTTATCTAAGATCAGCTCTTAAATCTTCAGTGAATCAGATATATAATACTTCTCTCTCTCCCTGTACTGAAGATATTTGCAACTGTAAAACTATGATGATTTCATACTTATTACATAATAATTGTTAATATTTTAGAAACATAAAATACCTATGGCAGTAGCCATAACATGATGTGTTTCAATTTGTAGTGCATGTAGTGTTAACTTTAAAATCATTTGATAAATAGTTTCTAGGACTCAGTTTTTGCATGACTGTAGTAATGTACTCCTATCTCTTATCTGATCAATAGTATAATATTATTAATGTTTTGTTGTCTTTATTTCCAGGAAGCATTGAACTTCCTGTAATGAAGTTCCATTGAACCATCAGAGAAAAGGAAGATTCAGTCTATGCATGTAGTAACAGAAACTATATAAATTCAATTAGAATGAAATTATTATAACTTCTGTAGCACTTACATTGTTATTTGATTTGTTCATCATTGTCATGGAAGATATACTAGCTAGAACACTTTGATTAACTAGAAATGATAAATTATTATTCATGCATGCATCCAACTTCATTCCTTAAACTCCCCACCTCAAGGTTTGATACTTAATCAATTAAGTTGTATTTGAGTGGGTTTTAAACAGCTAAGTAGGTACCTATATAATGCTTTATTATTTGGATGAAAAGCGATTCTTGTTTATTATATCAACTAAATCGTGATGCTAAGTACGTTAGCAATTTATTAGCATCAAGGCTACGAACTCCTAAGCCATTGTGATAACCGAATGCCACGCTAACGAAGATCATTCTAGAATTCTAGATTTTGTCGTCTTTTGATACGAACGGCCCTCAACGGGCTCTCGAGTTTACTCATTGAAGCAAAGAATCCTAATTAATACAAGAATTTGAACTGAAAATGCTTCTCGCCGAAAGTGTGCCAATTACCATGAAGCTGTACCGTTCACTTACCGGGTCTCGCTTTCCTTTTAACTTCCTTGATACGCTTTTTGGCTTTATGAGACAATTTGGGCTCACTGTCCATTCTATAAATAATAAACTGTAGTTAATAATCTATTAGCTGTGATACCTAAATTGATAAAATAAACGATTGAACAGCGTTGAATCAAATTGACAAATTTATTGACAGGCCGAGGCAGCTGATGCTGAAGCAGCAAAATTCTGTTGTCTATGTTTCTAGTTAGTGATGTAGTCAAGTAGTCAGTATTATTTAAAATATAATTGCCGGATTTCTAATTTTTCAGTTTCAGCACTTTATTAAATTATCAGTAACCTGAAAAAATTGAATAATCCGACCCTCAAAGTGATTTAAATAAACTCAGGAAGTTATCATGTTTTTTTTTTAATCGGAAAATTAAAACTGTTTACCAAATTTTTATAGCTGGCAATGAAACATTTTGGTTTCGACGCATTGGCAAACTCACAAACTGATAATTTTAGAATTTCGCGTTTATAACCGAAATAATTTGAACATTTCTGGTTTTTCAGTTTTTACTTACTTACACATTTACAATTTTCAAATCAATCGCGTTCTTTTAAAAACTAATAATATAAAGTGATTGATTTGACTCTTGTAGTGAAACAAATTTCAAACGTTCCAGTCTGAAGTGTGTAGCTAGCTCGATATAACTGTCAATCTGGGTGTAGAAATTTATTTTGTAATTTTCACCGGTTCTCATGTGTAATTTCTCAATGTGTTAGACTATTTTTGAACAAAGGTTCTTTGAGAAATAATGTTATTTAGTGTATGTGGTGCCTAAATTTGTGCGAAAATGGATGACGGTACAGTGAAGATTCAGTCCGGAATTAACATCAACATAAAAAGAACAGATGGTAAGTGCTAACGTACTTAGATTAACTACAATTGGTGTGTATTTTCACATAATTCGTTGGTAGAGTTGCATTTGTCGGCGGTGCATTATGCTGCGGTCGATGACTTGAGGGTATCTTATGATTCATTTGCTGGACTTGAGAGCTGCTTTTCCCTGAAGGCACTGGCACTAAAATGATTTGGTATATCCATTAACCAATAACCTGGTACAATATTACTCATGAAAGTGAAAACGAATTTTCTGGGTTAGTTTGTAGTAGTGGCTAACCTAACCAATTCAGAAAACTTGTTTGTTTTACAATAAGAATTTCTCAAACTTGTAAGTTCAACTAGGGCATAACAAGAACACTATCATGAATCATCATCACTTGCACTAGTCATTATCTCAGAATATTTTAAAATGACATCTGTGACCTAGTCTTGTTATCAAATATTTAAAAAAGTTGTGAAAAACTGTTAACTCTTTAGAAGAAATTCTGTTTATTAGCATATTTAATCCATCCTGAATCATAAAACTTAAATTTTGTCCATTAAATCTCTTATTAAAATGCATTTAACCCTATTAAGTTATTAGTACTCAATCATTCCTATAGCGACTTGTTTATTCATCAATATTAATTTTTACACAGTCAATTTCCATATCAGAAGCTAGCTTTAATGGTTCTTAATAACAAAATGTTCCAAAAATGTACAAGGTGAATGGAAAAATAAGAGTTTTCTTCTACTTTCTAGATAGTACTAGAAGACTTTTCGTTACTTTTAGTACAGACTAGAAAACATGTCTACTTAGGCAGGGTTATCCAGTTCACAACATACCAATAATAATCATGTCACTGGAGGCAACCGCTTAATTACTCATCCAGAGACTATAAGTGTTGATCATCACCCGTGCTTAAGGTGGATTGGCAATTTTGTAATATTAATTATATAGGTCCAGGTTTTCCTTTATCAATGCCAGTGATTCCCAGGATAAACTTTGAAAGTAAGCAGTACAACCTATCAAAGCCACCAGCCTTTTGGGCATTTTTCCTGTTGCCATCGCTGCGGATGAATTTTCTGATGCCCTGTGATTCTTTCCCCTTTTTTAACTGACTTCAAAAAAAGGAGGAGGTTATCAATTCAACTATATTTAAAAAAATAAATATGTTTATTACCTCATAACTTTTGACTGGGTGAACCGATTTTGATGATTCTTATTTTATTTGAAAGCTGGTGCTTCCCGAATGGTCTCATTTTAAATGGGATCCATGTGAAAACTATATAGTCTTAAATTTGCATTAAGTATTTGCGCGACAAATAAACAAATAACGCGATTAGATTAGTGCGGGGTATCTACCAAAACTAAAAAGTAAAAATAAAACTTTTTACAAAAAAAATAACAACCGACTTCCTTAAAAAAACACTACATAGTGAAAAATAACTTTAATTTCGGAAGGCAAAAAACCTTAAATACAGATCCTAAGACACCGACTTTCGAAATTAAAGTTACTTTTGACTTTGTAGTGTTTTTTTTTTAAGGAAGTTGGTTGTAATTTTTTTGTAAAAAGTTTTTGTATACATGTAAATTATATCTGTTAGCTTTTATATAAAGTAAATATTATCTTGTTTGAAAATACAATACTTATTTTATCTTAGAAAATAACCAAATAAATGTTTGACTTTTGACATGAATAGACAAACAAGGAAAATAATAAACTTATGAAGCAGCCGCTCTACATACATATAATAACAGTATTTTGCTTGACAGGCATCACTAAAATCTTTGATTCCGAAGAAAATCATTTCTGCGGGTGTAGCCGCATCAGATTAGATGTCCTTCAAAAATCCTATACACTTTGCTTTAAGCTGCTTGTACATTATATATTACATCTTATTTTTCAATGGAACTAAACTACCTTCTTGTTTCAAGCACTTAAAGGAAATTATTTACAAAAAATAAAATTATTGAAATATCCACATAACTATTCTATGAATTTAATCTCAATGCAAATTCCAATGATGGAATAAATGACTATTCATACCATGCAATACACTAAGTTTTTCCCTTTTATATGATTGTTTAAATTTGTGAAGTTATTTCTTGTTTCCTCTATTAATCAAAACAGTCAAAATATCAATTAATCCAGCTTCTTGAGTTCTCATGCCTAGCACCAAAAACCTTGGCGTCACCATAATTAACTTATAAAACAATTTCCGCATTTTAATCCAAAATTCCTTTTAAAAACTTCATTCTTAAAAACCATGACTGGCTGAGGAGTTGAAAATCATTTTTAATACAATGATGGCGTTGGGGCGGCGACTGTTCGGCCTTGCTGAATACCGCCAGCTCCATATACGGCACGACCAGCGCACGCGCCGACCGCAACGACAGCGCGGGACGATTGTGTTGCCATTAATTACTTATTACGAGTTCAGTTTAAAAATAACAGTTACATATTTGCTTTCAAGTAGTATGAAATCATTGAAAAAACATTTTTTTTTGTCCCGCGTTTGGGACGAAAATAAATGTTTTTTCAATGATTTCATACTACTTGTCGTCGGATTCCAACTGTGTAAATAAATATCGACAATAATTGATTTTCGCTGGCAATGCCTTACTAAAAAAACTTTTAGCAAACCTATCTATCAATTTACCGCGGTACAGTAGCCACATAATCCGTAACGGGAATCTACCAAACTCTAAGAAAACTTCTTACTTGAATAATGTAGGTTAAATAAATGTTGTTATTCAATGACCAATCCTAGATGTGGGCGTAAGCGCCAACCGCCACTTCTTGTCTTCCATTTTGGTAGGTTTAGAAACGATTTATTGGGTTAATTTGTGTCTTTGACACACGAAATAATTTAGGTGTCTTTATTGTTGTTGAGTTATAGCCTACACAGAGTAAGCGTCACTTGAATTATTCTATTTACTTCTACTTTACATAGATGTACCGTAGGAACGAAAAGAAGACTTTAATGAAGTAGTCACACCACCGAAATCACAATAAACCTCTCCAATCGCACGCCATTTAAGTCGATCTTCAGCTACTCCCATTAGCTGCTACCAACAACGATCGTCTCCATCAAACCTACGGGCGGCGTCCCTATGTTGGCCAACGTTCTGGCTAGGTAAATTCAAAATTGGTGCTACAAAGTTATATCACGTAAAATTAGCAATACTGTCGGGTCCAATGCGGCGAGTACACTGCACCACAGGAAGCCATCAATATTGCCCGTGTGCCACGCATGGCAATAAATAGGCAAGGTTACGACCAACTAGTCCAAATGGCATTTTGAACGAATTTCCGATGGTGATTTTTAGGGTTCCGTTGCCAAATGGCAAAAAACGGAACCCTTATAGATTCGCCATGTCTGTCTGTCTGTCTGTCTGTCTGTCTGTCTGTCCGAGTATGTCACAGCCACTTTTCTCCGAAACTATAAGAGCTGTGCTATTGAAACTTGGTAAGTGGATGTATTCAGTGAACCGCATTAAGATTTTCACACAAAAATAGAAAAAAAGCAATAATATTTGGGGTTCCCCATACATAGAATTGAAACTCAAAAAATTTTTTTTCATCAAACCCATACGTGTGGGGTATCTATGGATAGGTCTTCAAAAATGATATTGAGGTTTCTAATATCATTTTTTTTTAAAACAATAATATTTGGGGTTCCCCATACATAGAACTGAAACACAAAAAAAAAATTTAATCAAACCCTTACGTGTGGGGTATCTATGGATAGGTCTTTAAAAATGAAATTGAGGTTTCTAATATCATTTTTTTCTAAACTGAATAGTTTGCGCGAGAGACACTTCCAAAGTGGTAAAATGTGTCCCCCCCCCCCCCGTAACTTCTAAAATAAGGGAATGATAAAACTAAAAAAAATATATGATGTACATTACCATGAAAACTACCAACGAAAATTGGTTTGAACGAGATCTAGTAAGTAGTTTTTTTTTAATACGTCATAAATCGTAAACCACAATTTACCTTTCATTCAGTCAACTCAAATATAAAAATTAAAAAAAAAAAACATTTAATTTCATAAACGATGATGACGAATGATGATGATGATGACCTGCAGGTTTGTACGGAACCCTCGGTGCGCGAGTCCGACTCGCACTTGGCCGGTTTTTAGGGTTCCGTTGCCAAATGGCAAAAAACGGAACCCTTATAGATTCGCCATGTCTGTCTGTCTGTCTGTCTGTCCGAGTATGTCACAGCCACTTTTCTCCGAAACTATAAGAGCTGTGCTATTGAAACTTGGTAAGTGGATGTATTCAGTGAACCGCATTAAGATTTTCACACAAAAATAGAAAAAAAGCAATAATATTTGGGGTTCCCCATACATAGAATTGAAACTCAAAAATTTTTTTTTCATCAAACCCATACGTGTGGGGTATCTATGGATAGGTCTTCAAAAATGATATTGAGGTTTCTAATATCATTTTTTTTTAAAACAATAATATTTGGGGTTCCCCATACATAGAACTGAAACACAAAAAAAATTTTTAATCAAACCCTTACGTGTGGGGTATCTATGGATAGGTCTTTAAAAATGAAATTGAGGTTTCTAATATCATTTTTTTCTAAACTGAATAGTTTGCGCGAGAGACACTTCCAAAGTGGTAAAATGTGTGTCCCCCCCCCCGTAACTTCTAAAATAAGGGAATGATAAAACTAAAAAAAAAATATAATGTACATTACCATGAAAACTACCAACGAAAATTGGTTTGAACGAGATCTAGTAAGTAGTTTTTTTTTAATACGTCATAAATCGTAAACCACAATTTACCTTTCATTCAGTCAACTCAAATATAAAAATTAAAAAAAAAACATTTAATTTCATAAACGATGATGACGAATGATGATGATGATGACCTGCAGGTTTGTACGGAACCCTCGGTGCGCGAGTCCGACTCGCACTTGGCCGGTTTTTACACTCTTCAGGTTAAAGTTGCAAGATCGAAAGTATTATCTCAAGTTTGAGATAAAGTTTGCAATGGCTACCATTTTCTGCAGAATCCATTTTGTGGTAGAATCTAAAAAATAACAAGAACTTACAATATAAACAGAATCAGTTTACAGATATCTTTACCGATTGCATCGGTTTTCTGAACTTCGATTAAGATACGAGTAGATCTTACTTCAGACTTTAGCATTCGAACATTTATTAGGAAAGCCCAAAAATACGAAAATTTGTACCGAAAATCTAGACTGCTTCATAATTGATATTGTAGGAAACAATCATACAGTAACAATTCATGAGAGAACATGTTCATTTCATGCTCACGATCATGTCAGGCCATTTCCTGGTCGCCCACGAGCCTGTCCAAGGTTGCGCCTTTGCTCTGAGGGCCTCTGTCCTCTACAAATAAATGACTATTTGATACTGTTTTTTTTTTTGAGAAGCGCAGAACTTCTAGAATCATAAAGGCGGAGAGTTCATTAAAAGTATTATGTTTTAAGTCCAATTCATACCTTGTAAAGTTATCCAATTCGTTTTCTGTACCCAAATGAGCTTCTGTTATTTATAATTTGTTAGCTGCTTTCTTGCCCATTAAACAACCTAAAGGACTTGAGAAACTCAGTTGTTCATAAATATTCCTCTTTGTTAAGGATTTCAATCTCGTCCTAGAAAGCAAGCGTCTGTGTAAATGACTAAGAGCAAGGATACTCGTCAATTCTCAGTTTAAACGTTCGTCGTGAAGAGGTTTCTTCAAAACGGTAGACTTGTGCCTTTACAGACCTCTTCTTCTTTTAAAAGGTTTTGATTATGTTATGTTATCAACTGAGAAAATCTGCTTCTACTCTGAGTTATTTTCTGATAAAAAACTTGATGTGACGCTTCCAAAAACTCTTCATAATATCAAAGCTTTCATCTTTAAATATTCATCACGTCATGTAATATTATGCCGTGTTTTTATTATCATATATCGGCAGCAAAATAACGCATCAAGGTCCCCGAATGGTACGCGTGGCAACGTTGCGAACAAGTAGTGAGTCACTATACAACGGCTTCCCTCGCTCGGCGGCTGACCGACATACGAAACGAGAAACCCGACTTAACAGTACTATCAACGTTTTTATACTTTAATCATAGACATTGATATTATAAGTCGCAATTGCACTTGTACCATGTCCTCCCTGTATGGCCCAATTTTATAGAAAGGTGCTATTAGAATTTCCTGTCAGATTCTTGCTTGGCACTGGGTCTCGGTATTAGATCAGTAATTACAACTCGACTTGTCTTGGGAAATTTCGACATCAGTTATATAACTTTTCACTTTTCCTTTCTTCCAGGAACGAAAGTAACAAAAACCCTCTTCTTTCTTCATCTCCATGGCATTATTTAAATGTGGAGCTTCCATTTTTGTATCAACATAGCTTCTGATGAAATTGAATAACACGTTAAAGCTATTCACTACAAGAATATATTCGCTTTGATTCATACGTGGGTGTCTTAAGTTTCATAGTCTAGTCCTGTTGTTATAATACTATGCGCCGACGCCATTCTATCTATTCACGAATCATATTTTATACTAGGTGACTTGTTGACTGTTGTGAATGCATTAATATTGCATCACTGTTGATGAAGTATTAGGAGAATAATTCTTACGCCTGTCACCAAGTGTTGGTGCTGCCAATTAAATGTCTAATATTTCTTCGAATATGAGTGTTTGAGCATAGTCTACGTACGATTATACCCGTACTTGTTCGATTGATCCTGGTCTTAAGAGTTTGGTTCTTTGGATTTCGAGGGCTATCCCAGAGGATAGCCCGCGAAATTTAAATTTTTACGTATTTTTGCAATTTGCAGGTCAGTGTCAGACTGTTTGTTGATTAAAATATGATTCGCCACTGTAACACTGACAGTTTCATGAAAAAGTAAAATTTCAATGAAATTGAACTAAGAGGACTGTATTGGTGATTTTAATGATTATTTAAAGCCGTATTTGTTACGGTCGGAAATCATATTTTGTTCAACAAACAACCAGCAAAAAAAACCTAATATAAAATGGGTACTTTCCTGGCGAAATATGAGGGTGTGCTAATGTTATACTACGATTTACCGTCTGACGTCGCAGATGTCTCTGATTGCTTTTTCTGCTTCACTGGACTACGGTCTACGTATCTCCCAACTGTGTGGATTACGCGGCAATATTTAATTTCTTACAATATTTGGTACACGGCTACATATCAAGCTATACAATTCCAGTTTTAATAGACCTCGTATTTTATAAACTTTGCGTACAATGAGAAGTCAGCTTATGCTTTGTCCCCGCTCTAGGATGTCCATAACGACAGTTGTCCACATCTTCATGAATTAGTTTGGACTCATTGACATATTCATCTGAACTAGTTGGTCCAGTAACCTTACATAATGTTGCGTCAATAGTTACTACGTGGGTGATATTGTCTTATGCTCCAATCAGCTGCTCGTAGCGAACCAAACGAATTGATTGCGCACGGTAATTCACGAATTGGACGTAATTAACCCAAGTTCGACTGATGATGTTGACCTCATTGGTGCTCATTGGAACTTTTTATTTGTTAATCATCTCTCTAATTACTAGATTCTAGAATAACAACGGTAATTTATTTATGGGGTCATTGTTTCGTTTTGGTCTTGAAATAGAGGCGAATATTTTTTTGATCGTTGATGAAAAAGTGAACACAAAGTTAACGCTTGGTCGATTTATTTCTACAGCCTAACTTCTCATTACTTATTACTGCAATTATGATCATTCATTGAACAAACACTGAATTTCCAGGGCCTACTGGCTTGCTCAAGTCGCATGTTAGCCGATCAGCTGGTAATTACGGAGCGTTTTATTCCGTTAATTGCAACCACTGATTCAAATAGAGATAAAAACCCACTTTCGATTGTACTGATGTCATCAGTAACTCATGTAGGCGTAGTTACTATTAACGGATTTGTTTAATAAGCGGTAGTCTTACACCTAGTGGCCTAGAGACGTCCAAGTTATTATAAATGACAAAAAAAACGAGACTAAAGATTGTCGGTGCTTTTAGAACATTGAAAACGACGTAGCATCTATCTCGGAAGATCTTAATTTGTCACGAAAGCGTTAGAGCCAATTAGCAGACTTTAATAAGGGAAACGATGTCAGAGACAGATAGTAAAAATAACGAGATGGCAAAACAAATCCGAAGCTCTTTTAGAAAGTAGCCCATCACATATTTTTTCCTGTAATCGATAAGCAATCGGGGGTGGGCAATTCAGGGCGAGTCAATTTCAGGTCAATAGGAGACCAACTTTGATATGAAGCTAGTGTGTAATGAACTGCTTAACGATGAACTGGTTTTTACTAAATTACGATTACTTCAATCAGTTCAATAACCATCAAATGTTATTGTTCAATTTGTGGAACATGACCAAAGTTTATTCTATTGAACATTTTGTCAAGCTCTTTTGAACAAACTTTTTAAAATTTATTTAGGCAGATTATTACGGCAAAGTCATGGATTCTTAGGAGCACTTGGCTATAGCACAGTATAAAAACTTACAGTAGGACGACGCCTTTGATCTCCTTGTAAATGCCGACAACGTGTAGGCATTGTCGCAAGAGCTAGGGTTGTCTCAAGTAAACTTTTTTAAATTTATTTTAAATCAACATTATTGCCTAACCATAATTTGCATCTGAAATTTATAATACAGGAACTATTATATTAATGTGCTTCGTCTATGGTCTGACACGCCAAAATATACAATTCTAGATTGAGGTTGAGAAAAAACACATGTCACAATCCAAGATGGCGGATATTTCTCTAAATTAAATTTCATTTAGAGAAATATCTGCCATCTTGGATTTGAAAATTGATGTTATTTTCATAATCTTCACCCCAAGAAATCACAAAATTGACACGAATAACTATTTTTTTTTTTTTTTCAAAAAATGTCCTCCATCCTGGGTCAGGTACACTTGCACGATAGACATTTCCGCGAAAGACACTTGACCTCATTTTTATTTGTAGGGATTTCGTAAATCTTGAAAATGACACCCATGACGAAAAATTTGCAAATTTTCGTTGCGCCATCTTGGATTTTAATTTTGACCCCATAGTCGGTTTTAGCGACCTCTAAACCCATGAAAATGATACCCATGACGAAAAATTTGCAAGTTTTCGTCGGCGCCATCTTGGCCGCCGCACAATAAATAAATATCGGCTACACGTCGCGCCGCCATGTTGGCTTTCTATTAAATAAACAATATTTTATTTATTTGTTTACCTTTCATCCATGCGCGGCAATTGATGAAATCGCAATTCTTTATTAATGTAAGATGACGACTTGCAATCCTTCACAGCACACGTCGTATGCACCATTTTAATAAAATTATTTTTAATTAATTAAAACAAAAATAAAGTGACACACGATAGCCCTGAAAGTTTTATCCCGAACTACTAACACGGTAGCGTATGCAGTTCGGGAGCGCCCTTCCCCCGTCTCGCCCCTCACACCCCGCACGATTGCCCTGTCTAGACGTCTTCGTCGGACGACTGTATGATTTTTAGACTGTGGCTATAGTGACACAATAGTTAACTAACAAAAGACGGAGCCTAGACGGTCGTCGAGAATATAAAGACAACTTCTTTCAACTTTCTCTTGAACATTTTCATAATACTAGTTGTATTGAATAAAAAATATCCAACACGTAGAGCGGTTTGTGGTAATAACTCTGTATTTATTAGATCTTGTAACTTGCGGCTTTCTTCCAACTGTCTGTTGTACGATATCTTGTTTCCATTCGAGCGTCGTAAGGAGTTTTATTGGCTATATTCTTTGTATTCTGGAGTAAATGTTTTCCAATTATCTGTCCCAATTTCAGCTTCTAAAGAGATGTTGTAATTCTATGTTCAGGGTGACTTAATTTGATAAATTCTTGATTGTTTTACGTCTTTGTAACTAGCCTTCGACACCCACGTTCTAAGATGTTGCGTCGATTATTCTATGGTCATCGGAGAGCAGTACTTTGCTGGCATTGCGTTAATATGGTCCCGAATTTTCGGTTATTTCATGTGGTGCAACGATTTCTTCTATCAGTTTTCGCATTTCTATGGAGATTTGGTAAGATTAAGCACTTTCTTTCCAAAAATATGTTCTAAAGTCTATAGTTCTGGTTAAAAAAGTAAGGTTTATAATAAATATAGAATTGTACGTACCGTAAGAATCGTAACTGACCTACAAGGTCGAGAAGACCGATCGCATGCTATGACGATGTATAAATGGCATTCAGTCATTTGAAATGTTGACTGCCTTTATCTTAGATGGCAGTCCTCATATTCAAATATTTGCCGATGAACTCATGCGTTTAAATTATTAATTCAACTTTGCAATGTACTAAGAAGTATTTTCTTTGATCTTTCTATAGCTTGATTAAGGAATTAATATGACTTGTGTGCATGCCGATTGCTCAAGTTTGGCTTAACTGAGAGGGAATCATGGTAATTTGATCCTTTTGAATCTCTTAATTTTTAAATCGCATTATTACTCATTCTTATTTATAAGTATATACCCTGGTCTAGATCTTCGAGAGTAAACTTGTTTAAATCATGATCTAATATTAAATCCTCGTTTCTACCACATGTGTGACGTATCTAGACTTCAGTTCATCGACACAAGTCGTTATCCTCAATTGGCTGAAGTCGTTTGCAGGAACAATTATCATCTTGTGGAGTTGTGTCGTCCTATTTATTGACGTTGAATCATCGTTTTTCGTCTTGTTAGCAGGATTTGTTTGTCTCTTAATACATTCTGGTTCTACCATTTCGCGTGTGTCATTTTTGTCACATTGCGATGAGATGTTTCACATTTGTTACAACATTATGTTATAAAATCTTTTTAGAAACGTTTGCGTTTGGATTTTCCAGCAATATATCTTACAATTTATCTGCGCAATGACCACATATACAATAATTGATTAAAGTTTATTAAATGGCGTTGGATTTATCCATTTATTGATTAACAATCAAGTTTATTGCAGTTCTCAGTCAATTGACATCAGTTTCCTTTCTAACTGCACAGTTTGTGTTCGTTGAGCTTTTGTTAGACACTAAAATTAATCACAATTAGGAAACAGTTTTCTGATCGTGATTGATGGTGTTGTGAATTTATTGTTTCTATTTAACATTCAATGTATAAAAACTTTTTTGCAAAAAAAAACAACCGACTTTCTTAAAAACACTACAAAGTGAAAAATAACTTTAATTTCGGTAGTCGGTGTCTTACGATCTGTATTTATGGTTTTTTTGCCACCGACTTCCGAAATTAAAGTTATTTTTCACTTTGTAGTGTTTTTAAGAAAGTCGGTTGTTTTTTTTTGCAAAAAAGTTTTTATTTTTAAATTTTTAGTTGTGGTATTCACCCTGCACTAATTCCAAACAAACAATGCATATTTATGCGATAGCAGAAATCGCGGTTGATTTCCTGTCATTTTTTAAAGAGTTCCGGTGTCTGTCTCCCGAACTCATCATCAGATCTATATGAAAATTATATGGGACCATTTCGGAATAAACCCCTTTCGAACAAAAAAAGAATTTTGCAAATCCGTCTATATATGACGGAGTTATGGCCGAACATACATAAAAAAAAAAAAAAAAAAAAAAACATATAAACATCCGAATTGATAACCTCCTCCTTTTTGAAGTCGGTTAAAAATGATATTGCTTTTTAATTCTCCATCTGTATCTTATTCAAATTTCCATTCGCACTATGCTGTGCAGTGCAATCTATCAACAATACTCAATTCAGCATAAAACTGTACTACCTTGACTTTCATCGGAATATTTGTAACGCAGGTTTATTTTAGTGGATCCCAAACAGTATCTAGTCTACTTCTTTTGTATTACTCAAAGCTCGCGCCATCTCTCGAGCCAATCGACAATCTGAGCCAGGGTTTCGCAAGGCTTCGCCTCGTGGGCGGCGTGTGGGTCGCGAAGTGGTTCCGTCTACTGATGTCATCGAGCGGCCTCTCGATTGCAGGACTTGATGCCCATAACTCGCGGTTGACGTTTAATTTAAACCTCTTTGAAGTTTACTTGAGATAATTGTGTTATATTGGTACTTGTAAACAGTGGTTAAATTTTAGCGCGGTTCTGAACAAAACCAGCATTGTCTTATTTATATTCTGTTGAGCGTATTTTTGGTGAAGTAACCAGCAACCAACCAACAACCGAGCCAATTTGTGACTATAAGTTCAGTTGCTTTCAATCACTATTCATATAATTTCAAAATGAGAAACAATGTAGATTCTAGGGGTTACTTCAGCAATAACACGCTCTACAGAATTTAAATGAGAGGACCAATATAACATAATTATCTGTAGTAAAAATATCAAGAATTTCCACAACTCTATCTCATCCTCGAAGAATTAAACTTGCTGAAAATCAAACAGCTCTTTGGATTCGATCCAATCCAACGGCTTCAGATATTGCTTTTAAAGCGGAATTTTGTGTACCTACCGCGTCAGGACCAAATTGAGATAAACATCGGCAACTTGGTGCGGTTCATTTAACATTTTATTGAATTAAATAAACTTTGTGGCTCCAGTAAAACTTTGCTCTCCCAAAAACCTCACACATGACGGTATAATTGGATGGTATGGGATGGAATCCTTCATATTTTCGATATCGGGCAGATTTCTTCAGTATCGAATGGATACCTTTTATGTTATTAACACTAGTTTGCCAAGACAGTGGAGATAATGCAATTGAACTATTGGAATACGTATGAACTTAGTCGTTTCGAAAGCTCCAAGATCTTCAGATTTCATCATGTTTCGAACGATTTGTTTCGGCTTATTCGGATAAATGTGTTGTCTCCAAATACTTAAATTGGTGTGATTGGCAAATTAACATATTGTTGGCCTTACTGTGGATTGTTGGATATACAACGTTGATACATCAATTGTAACATGTTTTCGTAATACACAATTTGTTTATAGCAACTGAAAACAGTTAAAGGTGTAGACTTAATTCTGTGTTAAATTTAGCCAATTCAATAGAATTGTGTGCTCATGCTATCACCATACCTTGTAGAAGTATTAATAAACAATATTCAAATCTATTTTCCCCATATCCAGTACCACTAGTTTCAGTTTCATTTCTATTTGTGGGCCTACTGTATGACGTGGGCTATAACCCGCCTGATATGTTGGACTATTTGTTTTATTGCTTCTCTAAAGGGTCCGATGTCTGAACCTTTACGATGGTATTGACATTCCGACCTTGCGTCAATAATTCATGTTTTATTACCTACATTTTGCTTATCTAGTCCGACATTTCAATCTTTATTACTATCTCTACGTGTATATCATAAGTTTGCTGTAAATTAATGTGCATAATATTCTGTGTCATGGTCAGTAGAAAAAATGATACGTTATTCACTATTTACCTAGACTGTAATTGCAGATCTTTTTACTCTGTTTGTTTATTTATTGTCATGGCTCTTTTTGCTGCGATGTGAGATCTCGGAGTGTCAATACAGGATTACTGTTACTCGATGTGACTAGAATTAATAATGGATGTTTAGTTGGACATTGGTTCTTGTATTTAAACTACATAACGGACCCTTGACTTCTATTGGCATTTCTACGTAGCTATTGTTTAATTGATGTATTTCTGACTACTTTAATTGAGTCAACTGTTTCTCCATTCATCAAACGAGGATGTGGTGACAGTTAGTATTATTGTCTTCACAAGACATAACAAGGAACTGTTTAGTGTTTACTGTTGTTCTCGACACCTGCGTGGGAAATAAACAACTGATCCATTTCTTTTCAGTTTCCAAAACATTGGAAACAACCATATTTTGAACCCCCTTGTGAGCGCCGATTTTAACAACGATGCTTCGTCTAAGTATAATAATTGTAATGCGCGGGTTTTTGAAAATAGCCCAGAAAATGATGCTAATTTTAAGGCTGTTGAGCCAGCTATCGTTAGAGAGGCAAACACAATTTTTCTACACAGTTTTACCTGTCCACCCTGTTTTTGTAAAAAGAACTTAACATAAATCGAAATTCGAAGTTCTTTTACAAAACTGACACTTTATCCCGGTGCTTAGTTTGACATTTTTGTATTCAAAATATTCAAATAAAGTTGGAAATGTAAAATTTGGTTCAGAGCTAAAGGCTAGAACCAAACTTCTAACTTTGGTTAAAAAACACAATCTATTGTGTGTTGTAATTTGTAATAAGACTGTAGTGTTTTATTAGATGACATTTATAATGGTCACTCACTAATGTTAAGAAGATCTAAGTCATAAAATATAAGTTATTTACGAGTTTGACGCAATGTTGCCATCTTTTTTTGCTGATGTGGGAATTGTATGAGAAATCACATTGTTTCGGAATTATACTAATTCCATGTTACGTCAGGCTTTAAACAGATTGAGGACTATGAAGATTCTCTAGTAGAAGTTTGTGAGAATTGTGTTACATAGTGTACCATTAACATGAGACCTTCAGCTTAATCAAAATTGAACTAATTTGCATATAAGTAATGAGTAAGTGGCATCTAAGTAATGAGTAAGTGGCATCTAAGTAATTTTCTACGCCAAATTTTAAAGCAATCAATCTCATTTGCAATTAATTTTCACCCATCATCAAGACCGTATTCTCATGACCGAGATTGATAAGAAGAAATACTTTGGAATAAATAATGTTTGGAATGTGGTCCTCATTTTGCTTCTACAGCTAAAATTAATTTATTCTAAATTTTGTTCAATGAACTTGCGCTAGTTACATTAATTCCAGTGTTGCGGTCTGTCGTTCATTATCATTTCTGAGAAAGAAGTCAACAAGTTGTATAAAGTTCTTGGATATTTTAATTAAAATATTGTTTTAATATTAATAGTGAGGCCAGCTCAAAGCTGGCGTGACTCTTTCTTCAAAAGGGCAGACATGGCTCTGCTTTTTTAGACTCACATAATATTCTAATCATTTCATCTTTGGACTTAAAAAGAGACCATGATCTCTGAGTTTATTTCAGCAGTTGTAGTTCCAATCTAATCTAGTATTCAAATAATGAACAACAAGAGATTGATTTCTTTAAGACCTATCTTTCTGATAAAACATTCCATTTCAATGGCTTTTTGCTAGCGGTTACTAAATAACCAAGTATAGCGTCAGATAAATTATAACCAGCTTCACTTTTGAAACACTTCAAATCAAAAGATCTGCGGTTTCCAGGAATCCATATCAAGATCGATCATTAACTCTAAAGTAAATTAACCTATAAAAGTGACGTGTTCATGTTAAGTCTTGGCTTTTATTTATTAGCTGCTCCACAACATCAGCGATCTGTGCAGACAGTGGGCTTGCGCGGGCGCCGGCCGTCTAGCCGGTTTGCGCCGGATCGTCTGACTCAGCAAGTCACTATGTAATTATCAAGTGCACAGAAGGTGCAGTACATGCTATTATCAGTGACCAAATAAAATATGCGGAAACGAATACTATATCCGTGTGATACAGAGATAGCGCAATACATAACAAATAACACCATCTCATTCGCAAAGGATCAGTCGTTACGGGTCGTCAGGAGCCCTAAAGTTTGCCAATCAGTCTTACCAAGGGGTATCGTATTACCCAGTAACTGGGTTGTGGAGGTCAGATAGGTAGTCGTTTCATGTAAAATACTGGTACTGAGCTAACTGGAAGCCGACCCCAACATGAGAAAAGGCGAGGCAGATGCAGATGCATTCGCAGAGGATCAGTGATGCCTTTGACAGCAAAGATCATCTGTCAGGTTGCTTGTAATTTTGTAATCGCGTCTTCTTTAATCCTCTTCCTGACCTTCTCTACCTTCTTATACAGTAACGAACCTTCTAACGAGCACAGCAAAATAGTAAATAAAATATTTGGTATTGATTTGCAACAGGTTTCCGTTGCATTTATGAAAATGTTCACGTAAGTATGGATAAACATTGTTTTGGGTTGTTAAAGATCTACTGCAC
Organism: Aporophyla nigra; assembly: GCA_947507805.1. Taxonomy (NCBI): domain Eukaryota; kingdom Metazoa; phylum Arthropoda; class Insecta; order Lepidoptera; family Noctuidae; genus Aporophyla; species Aporophyla nigra. The sequence goes on along the minus strand of OX382293.1, from coordinate 3,240,738 downwards.
TGTGTAGGCTTGATTAACTAATGAAGTGTTAAAGCTAAGCTAAGGACTCGATAAATGTTCTGTAACGTTTATCTTACTGATTACTTATCCTAATTGAAGTGTAAACGTGTTTCTAACTAGATTAGGCATCTCCATGCGGAAATAGAACTTTTTAGTTTGTGGTTCGTATCAAAATCTCTGAGAATCTGAAGTGTATACAAAAGTTTTAAGAACGACATACTACCTATATTTATGTCGTATATAAATAAACTTTATAGTACGTGTACTCTTATTTACAATTTGCTTAATATGAAAATTGAGCTGTTCCATTCTCGCGTATAATCTAATGCATTGTAACACGCGTCTTCCCAGTTCCACCCACCCTCGGCTCGTATAGCAGTCGGACTGGCCACGAGGTCTTTGAACCCCCTGGCATTCGTCAGGGAACCTACAGAACAGCTATAGTCGTAGACTAGTACCAAGTTATGTGAAGTTTAAGGAAGTTTAGCTGTTTGCCTTGGAAAAATATTAGATTGCATAGTATGCATTTATATTAGTCACGTTGTATGCGTTTGTCAAGACTCGTTTATCTGATGTTGGTTTAAGCATTATCTGCTTTACTGTATTCGTAGGTCGCTCATAGATTTGTATCATACAGGGTGTGGCGTAAGTAGTGGTCCACCGTTCAGGATTCGATGAACCAGATTAACTTTAACAATTTTAAACATTTTTACCCAAGGGTCATTTTTGTCTTTTATTTACGAAATTTCTACCTTTTATTACATATTTGTTTGTAGTTTCAACAAATACCATTATTTTTTCATTTCGATTTCTTGTAATTACTGCTGAATACGAGAGCTATCATGATAAATTATGATTTTTTATGTCAATTCAGCTCTTTTGAAGAAAAAGTTGGTTCTTCTCTAATTTTAACCCCAATTTTTAACACACCATCAAGTTCAAGAGAAATTTTTGTAAAAAAAAAATTTGGGTTTTGGTTAAAAAAAAATATTGTTATAGTTAATTATCTGGTTCATCGAATCCTGAACGGAGGACCATTACTTACGCCACACCCTGTATATTTTACGAGTTAAGTATGCTGGATGACACCTAGCGTTAAGTCATCGTCATCATCATCATCATTACAGTCGAAGGATGTCCATTGCTGGACATAGGGCTCCACTAATTTGGGAGGTTTTTGCAATAATCGCCACGCTTGGCAGGCGGGTTGCGAGCGCAATATGGTGGTAAAAAGCTTATAGAACGCTGCTGCCCATTCTCTAGTAAGTCCCTTAGTCGCCTCTTATGACACCCACACGGGAAGAAATGGGATGCTGCTGTTCTTTACGTCCGCGTCCGTCACCAAGCGAAACCGAGCGTTAAGTAACGCCGGCTTTTTCTTATTCCTTTTTTCCTGAGCTGTAGGACAAATTCCACTTGTAGTCAGGTCTTTATACAGTACCCAGATACAGCCAGGCTAAACAAAATTTTCTGGGACCTAAACAAACGAGAAACACCAACCGCCAAAAAATGCACGGTTTCTCACTAACTACTGTTTATTAAAAGAAGAAAAAAAAACATCAAAAACCGAGGCGTTTAATGAAGCATCAAAGATTTATATTGTTCACTTTAGAGCGAAAGTTTATAGCGGAGCAGAACGTTTGTCTGTAAATAATGATGTATTAAACATCGTCTTCCACTATGTGGGCCACGGTCGACTCGCGAAATTACCACTGAACTCATTACCGCTAGCCGTGATTGTACTTTTACTTTAGTGGTAAACTCGGGTGCAGACTGGCGACTTACAAAGAATGTAATGTGACTATCCTTATAAATAATTAGGTTTTACTAACGGCTTGACCGCTTGGAGGTCGTAAATTATCCCACGGAAACGTACTATCGGGATAAAAAAAGATCATGTGTTAATCCAAAATTTATCCAAATTCGTTCGGCCATTTTTGTGTGATTGAGTAACAAACATCCAAACATACAAACTTTCACACTTATATTATTAGTAGGATAGGATTCCAAGCTCCTAAAGGTGTTTTTAGACTCGTACATAGTTTAAGTATGTATCGTGTGCATACGGCCATGCATGCACCATTGTCCAAGTCATCTATTATTTTAGTTCTCTGCTCTATTTCTGTTTTGCACAAAGCCCCCTTTGAAAAAATCTATGCTACTTAAAATATTTGGTTATACAAATAATCTGCCTAAATATTTGAGTAACCGCATCTCGCTAAGTACCTTCTTCTTGTCTTGTGAATATAGAATAAATACTCATAACTAATTACGTAAAACAAGAAGTTCTCAGCATTAAATAAAATCGTTAATTGGACACTGAAGGATCGCCTTGGAATCTAAGAATAGACTTTACTAGAGGATGTTCTGGGGCAATCCCCAACTTGACGAAACTCGATTCTATCTCAACTTTGCTGCTAAGTAATGGTCGCTCTATCAAGTTTCGAAGTACTTTGTTGTTACTTGTTGTTTGGCTAAACACAGGAAAGTCTTCGATTCGGTGTTCCGAATGTACTTGACTGGAAATTTATGTTTACACAAGAGTAACGGTATTGGCTTGCCGCCATTGCTTCTGATTAAACAAGCCTGCTAAAGAAACTAAACATAGCTTCTAAAACAAAGTAACATTGTAGCCAAAATCGGATGTTATAAACAGTTTTCATGACAATTTTAAAAAAAATTGTGTGTTTCAGCTCCGACGCACGACTGAAGTTTACTCGTTACGAGCGATTATAAAATATATAGATTAGTAAATATAACATACCGCATAACATAACGGAGAAAGTTAGATTTTACTCCCCATAAATTTTCATACCCCGGGGCTTATTATTGAAAATCGATTCTTAAGGAGTAAACTCCAAAAACAACGGTCGTTTTCATCGCAGGTGATTATTTCTCAAGAATTTGTTAAATCCGATGCTCACTTTGAAGTTTTCGTTTATTTTGCGGAAAAAGGACCGACTGATAAGGAAAAATAAATATGTTTTATATGTTTACATTTTGGTAACACATGCCAGCCACACACATGCCATGGTAACATCTAATGAACATAAAGTTCACTCATACGCTAAATCTTTGTGAGTGTATCTAATCACCATTTTATCCTTATACTTAACGGAAAGCCATTCATGTTCCAGTTTTGGAAGTGACGCGGCCCTGAATACGATATTCTCCAATACCATGAACTTATTTCCTTGTATTAGGTTTCGATGACCCAATTCTGTCTTTTGGTAACACAAACCAAAACTACCTAATGTTTTAATCTCCCATCTAAAGTGGAGCTTTACAGAAGTTTCAACTTTGACCTCGTTTTAATTCTTATGATCAAACCGATCCTGAGCCATCAAGATTCTGGTTGAGCTTTATCGAATTATCTTCAGACGCAGTATTTATTTCATACGAATCTCATTTTCCGATAAAGAATAGTCCCTAAATGCTTCAGTTTGTAAAGTTTGGTTACTAACATTTCCCTTGCTCCAGAAATTCTGATGCGGAAGTTTTGCGGTGAAAGTCGTTATTGACCCTTGGGCTAGGAGCTGTTTGTAGTCGGCCTATATAAGGAGTACCTTCGCCTACTGTCGCCAAGATCTTTGACCTGTGTCAACGGTTCAACGCTAGTTTGACGCTAATACCTCGTTTGGTCAGCTTGTTAGATCTCGTTAGCGAAATATTTGTTGGTTTGCATTCATTATTCGTTTAAATGTTTGTTTGAAAAAAGGTAGGAGAAACGTGTTTGATTTTGGACGTGACCTGATGTGAGTTTAGATTCTAAAGTATCGTTGGAAACCCTCTCGTTTTATGTTTGTTTAATCCATAGCTTCGGCTTGGCATGTTCATTAAAGTGAAATCATTTGACACTCACAAAGAAAATTAAATAATAAGAAAAAGCTTCGAAACTCTACACTTGAGTCACGACTCACGACTGCCGACTAAAGTTTCATTACACGAAGAAATTTCTTAGCCTTCCAAGTAAAGACGCCACGATTGTTCATTGAATCTAATAAAATTATACATATGAATGATTGCATTCACGCTTCTCTAGTAATTGCACGCCGCTTCGCCTTCTCTCCCTTGTTGCAATCTTGACCGTGGGAATAAGTACCGCGAGCTGGTTTCTTTTCTACTTTTACCTGTCATGTAATTATAGGTTAGAATGTTACATCGTGTTGCTTTGTGAGTTTGATACTGGCAGTTTCTGTTTAAACTTGAGTAATGTTTAACATCAAGCTAGAAATATGTCTGTTATTTCAAATGACTATTGTCTGACAAAGTCACTGTTTTCTTTCTCATACCTGTCTGTATAAGACTGACTTCCCATTCGGCATTAACCTGATTGTTTTCCTTTTTCTGAGATCATACGCTGTTCATAGATTCCAGAACTTAAAATATTTTAAGTAAGTATGTGACTTGCTTCTGTGTTTATGATTAGTCAGTTTTATTATTCTCGCGATAAGCATATTTTTCAAGTGCTGATTTCACTATTGGTCTTGAGTCTTTAGAATTCACTTGTTGGTTGTCAAATTTTTCATAGCGGATATCTCGTCATATGCCACAGTAATTTGCAAAACCATTTACTCTGCAAATTTGTTCCGCTTTATCCATTAAGATTTTAATTACTTTTGGTAATAAAAAATGTGATGTATTCAGTTTCTTAGTCGGACTTCAGGAAATTCTTTCACTAGAAAGCAAATTCATAACATGCTACATCAAATATGCCTCTAATTTTACTTGCCATAAAAACTAATCCTGGCACGGATTTTACGAGCATGTTAAAAGCCGGAGTGGTGGGCTAAGCAGAAAACCAGAAACTAAAACGAAATATGCTCACATAAGGAAACTCACCCGATTTATAATTAGCTAAGCGATGTGTTAACGGGTCAATGACACGCGGCCTGATGCCATACGAAATCGTCACTGGCCATGTGACCAGCGTATAATGATCTCTCATTTCCTCATACAAACGAACAAACAAAGTCTTTAATAATGTGGAGACAGGTACACTTTTGGCACTACGCCACGTACTCCATGGTTCAGCTGGTGTTTCCTAGGATTTATTTAAAGATCGATAGCTGATCGTGGATCTTGGACTACCGTTAAAGGCACTAGAGTATTCAGTGCGTAAGGTAATGTTACTATGTGGACAGGGGCTAAACTAACTACAACCGATATTTGGATCTTCAATATAAAAATGATGAGCTTGCCGCAATTCTCACTCTACAATGGCGGTTTTCATATTAACCTAACTAAAATAATTCTTGGTCATCGTTTACCTAATGAAGTAATGACCTATTAATTAGTATGATTAGTAATATCACCTACGTCATGTGAAACGTCACGCGTTTTGCGTTTGATGCGATAAACAGTTCTGAACACAAGGTACTCGTAATGGATACAGCTTTCTTCGGGTCTTGTTTTACAGTTCACTGTTCCTTTATCATTCTGATTATAATTATTACCTATTAAGTGCTTGTTACCTTACATCATTAGTTAACGAGTAACAGCTTTTGATGAGTGAATTCTATTGTGGGATGATCACTGATCTTTTATTGTGGCTTATCTGATTCTCCTGATTGCGAGATATCATTTTCACTGTTTTCATTCATTATGGTTACGGATTATACATAGTTGCAGTTACAGTGGCTTCCAAGAGGTAAGAGCTGCTAACGAGTTGTAGGTCGTAGGTTTGAATCCAGATAGACGCTATATTCGTGTAAATCATTTCATCACCATTATCCTCAATACGATGAAGGAAAACATCGTGCGGAAACCGGCATATCCTAGAAGACCGAAAAATTAGAAGAAATGTGACATCTACCAAGTCGCATTAAGGCCTCGCGGTGGATTACGGCCCACTGCCTCTCACCAAGCGGTCTATATTCTGTGGGAACATTAAAGGTTGATTAGCTATAGTTTAAGTTCTTCAAAGCAACGAAATCAAGGCTTTATCAGTACAAAGGTCAACCAACGCGTTACATCATCGATTTTAAACTTCTGTCTACATTATTTATTTATTTCCTTGTGGAATATTTTGATTCTAACCCAAACAAACACGAATCTCACAATGACGCGGAAATGACGCAAATCCTCGCGTGACTCATAATCTTCAAGATATCACAATTTCTATAACGTCAACCCCAGCATCGGCAGAGCTTATTCTTTCCTAACACGGCACAGCGTTAACGATTTCTTCTTCAAGAGTTTATGCGACAGGTGCAGACGGAACAATAGCGCTGTATTAATTACTGTCATCTCTGAACCGAATGCTTTCAGTTAGTGAGGTGTTGCGTGCACCGTCTCATGCGATTGTAGTCATAATATCGAGTTTTTGCAATTTCTTTGGCCTGTGATTAACGTGTTCTAATGATATTTGCACAATTCGTTTTATTTATAGGTCATATTCTGTCCATACTTCTGTTGGTTAATTAAAAATTGACTTTCCATTGGTAATCTTCCTGTATTTTATAAGAATATGTGTCTTCAGCTGTGTTTCAATTGCCTCTATTGGTCCAGCATCCAATGTACCTATTTCCTGCGTCATCAGTTCAGTGTATAAGTCTCTAGACCGCAACCAAGTTGCAACTAATACAACATTAAACTTGCCGACATCTGCTAATGGACTTGCAGAGAAAACAAACAGCACGTCCAGATGCCATCCATCAAATATAGATCAGTCGCCCTTGACCCACTATTCGCGTAACGGCCATTCTTCATTTGGGTCAGATGCAAGTTCGTGATAAATTGAAACTACACGCCCTCCAACAATCGACTATTAAATTGATAATATATTATATTAATTAGCAAGTTTACTCCGTTCCCGTACATTAATTCTGAGAGCAATTATTATGTAGATATTTATTACATGAGAGCAACTTGTGCTTATTTATCGCTGAAGGAAGTGAAAATCGATGAATGATGCGTATTATATCAGGTTCTTCGATATTATAAAGACCATTTATATTCATGCAATGTCTTATCGCTTTAGATAAACTTCGATTATTATAGCTATGCATAAAATTACGTGCGGTTCTTATCTACGAATGCTGTGTAAGTGTACGGCTTTCAGTCCTGTTCCCAATAGCTGTTATACGTTGTATGAACTTAATTTTAGGAGCTATTATTTTTCGTCTTATCGTGATTCCCATACGATTTTTAGCGACGTGACGAATATTGTCTGCTCTTTTAATACTAGTCGGGCTGAGGAGTATGGAATTGCAAGCGTTTCTCCCCAAGCGTTCTCCTGGCTCCTTGCCAAATTCTCTTTCGCTAAGTACAGAGGACGCAAGCATACGACCACTTCCTTAATTAACGATATTGCTAGTTTTACGCGAAATTGTTAACGGTCCTAATTAGTGTCTTTAGATATTTGTCGGTTTACGGCTATTGTTTGGTTTTTGCATCGTCGTCTATCAATATCCTGTCTTGTATTACAACAACGTTCTCATGACATTAGCTGTTCAACATGTTAAAGTAATGATAAATATTTTGATTTGAAATACCATTCTATTTTTCGTGTTACAAAAGCCATGTTAGCTAGTCAATACCCTGATCCTTTATTCTTCTCTTCTTCATCCACCCAAACCTTCTTTTTTGGAGAATAGCTTTCTATTCATCAGACAGATATCAAAAGTCGTATCAATATTTCCAGTAGTCTCCAGTGCCAGCAAGACAGGCGTCGAGTTTCCCCGCTCAATGCAGAATAATAGACTCGATAAACGCTTATCTCGAGATGCATCGTCATTAATAACATTGATATCATTTAAACGTTATAATTTATAGACAGCCATTGTAATTTTTTTTCTCGTATCGATGTCCTGTCATTGCATCGTGATGGCACGTCGCCTGCCGGTATGAAAGTCGCTGATATCCGGATGTTCGCACTTTCGCAGTTCTCCGATGAGCTACGAATCGAACTAGTTTATACAGTTGCTTTTTCTATGTCTTATTTATAACCATCGTTTAGATTAAGCCAATTAGGCTTTAGAAATACTTACTCTGTTTTTATTTTACTTATTTCATTTTAGTTTTGGCGCACTCCGTTTCAATCGACGACAATATTTTCTCTTCTTTGACTATTTGATCTCTTTATGGAATCATGATTCAAAACGAATGGTTTTTATTTTTAAGTTGCTCATTAACTTATTTGGTTTACATTATTCTTAGAATGTCATTCCATTTAAAAAGTTATATTCAAAACGCCTTTGGGTACTCCAAATAATTTTTGTTGTATCATAGCTATTTAATTAGTGTCTTTAGATCTTTCCTGTCTGTTTCCAACAATTAAAGGGTTCCTTTCCCTGTAGGCTGCTACACAGTCCTTTGATCGTATTTCTTTGAAGTAAACACGTGTTTACCTTATATTAGCGTGCTCAAGACAGACACTGGTAATTTAGAGTTTCATTCTCGAGGCCAGTTTTCGCAAGGCACCCCAAAATTGTTAGCCATTTTGCAACCTAACCCATTTGTGCAAAACGAAGGTGTTGCTGTTGGCTAATATTTGCATAATTACACCCACTTAATTTAGTTATTACCATGTTTGCGAACTAATGTCTATATTCCTGATGGTTTGTTTAGAACCTTGTATTAGCATAATCAGCCTATTGCGTTCCCACTGTTGGGACACTGGCCTCCTTTTTGTGAAACAGAGTGGGACACACGATGCACCATACGGGCCCAGTGGGGTTTTGTAGATGGACCATGTGTGTTATTTGTATATTGGACGATTTGAGGTGTCGTGACAAGTTCCTTTCAAAGCGTGACTATAATTAAAATTAATCATGGTCTAACGGTATATGAAACATGACTGCGGCAATACAGAATGACAAAGCTAAGCTTGTATTTGAAACAATACTACTTGTTATTGGTGGCGCCATCTGTGACAGTAGATGTGAAGTTTCTTTACTCACCCAAAATACTTAAACAAACTGCACTTAGGATCTTTGGTAGAATATATACATATTTATTATACAAATAAATTAAATTTTATTGTCTGTGTGTAATATAGGTACATATACTTAGACGGAGATTCACTGGGGGATAGCTTATGTTATAGTGTGTTATGTAGGAGTAACATACGCTTCTTTTTGTCCTGGTAGTACGTTCCCGTGAGATAATTTCCGACATTCACGCGGCTGCAGGAATAGCTATTTACCAAAGCATGAAACACGAGAGCATAACAATATTTAACGTTTAATTAGTGGAATTGAAAAAGTCATCCTATTCGTTACAAGACTAATCAGCGTTTAATACATTAATCAAGCTGTATATCAGATTGGACATCGCACAAATCACGCCACGCTAGTAAAATATTGATTGATTTAACGCAATAAATGAAATTATCAGGTGAGAGTGAAATCGGTTGTTGGTCGAACAACTGAAGTCCTTGATAACTGCGGTTATCACTAGTCACGTTTTATGGGAGAATACGAACACCATGAACAATGAATTGGGGTCGTACTGTGAACAACAGAGATACTAAGTTGGAACGTTTCGTATGCTTTGGTAATGAGAGTATTTGATACTGTACGATGAAGCGTTATTCTTGAAACCTGAAGGCGACATCAGTTCTGCAAGATCTGCGATTTCTACACTAAACGAATGTTGAAGCTACAATATCTTGTTCTATTTGCATTCACATAGGTAACTTTACTTCTGATATTTGGGCTAATAATTCTGGAGAAAATTCTGAGATCGATGGCACCTCACAAACGCCGAAAAAACAAAATCAGAACTTGGCTACAAGAGGACGTAAAGGTTCTGTTCAAACCATAATTGAATTCTCTGAACAATACGTCCAATGTACAGTCAATATTTGTTCACGAACGTGACTAGTGGACGTATCGCATAGCATATTTCCAATAACGGTGTTTTTTGCTTGCTTTATTTCGGCGATTCGTTCCACTTTCGTTGGGTCCGCCGAGCGTAACCATGGTGACGGTAGTGTGTTCAATATCTGAAGCTACTTACTGCGAAATGGGGAGGTGAATGAGGAATGTTTTTTTAAGTATTTATTTGCAGGAGGCCGTTCGATGGTGCTTTAGGCGTGTCAGCTGTCAGTCAACTGCTGATCATAATCTTTTTCTCGAAAATAGACGTTCAAACTATCTTGATTTATCTTTTCGCTGACATTTAGATACTTTTACATTTCTGTCTCTTTAAAGATGGTCAGCAATCAGTTTATTTTCGTCTACATAGTATCAGTTAGTTTTACCAAGAGCAAGTTTATTAGAACATGTTTGTCACGTCTGTGGCACGTGCTTTTTGTTTATTTTCATAATTAACATAACTAGCCGCGTTATAGTTTTGCGTACGTAGCAATGAATCGGTATTCAATACAAAATGCTTTGAATATTTTTCTTTGTATGTCATTGAATCATAACTTGAATAAGAAAAGGTAAGTACCTAAAGTTCACCTTGAAAGCCCTAATATATTTGTTAGTTCCTCATACCACACCGATATTTTTAGTGAGCGGTTTGCATGGGGGCCAACAAGACCCAATTTAATTGTGAATCTACTTGCTGCTATCATCATCATTTGTAGTTCTTTCAGCCACAGCAGAACTGCAGCATTCTTTTAGGACCATTTATCCCTATTCTGAGCTTCTCACGTCCATCATTAATGGACCAAACATGCAAATATCCATTGTAAATATACAATTGCAGCGCAGAGTCGACACAATCGGCACTAAAAAACGTTATGCCTACATTGCCTACACATAAAATGCCTATGTGAAAGCATGAATTATTACGATGACAGTGTGGTTGTAGTGTGTACGTCTGCGGTATTCCGCTCGGATAATTTATTACTGGCTCAGTTGATGCGTACGACCTTATCACAATGCTCTGTGAATACAATGTAAGCATAATCTGTTCTGCGTACGTCGCTTTTGTTCGATTTTCATACAAAAAGTCGCTTTCTAGGGTGCCGATTAGTTTTGTCATCAATGGAACGTTGTTGCGATAAATCACGCTAATTCTGATGGATTCTAATAGTCTCCTAAAATAAAATCTCATTATTCTCTGATTAACCATCAACTGATTGATCAATAAGCGTGTAAACGGCACGAGAGAGCTTTTAGCACTCATCAAACCACTCTGAGGTTTCCCACTGGCAAATTGGCAATTATGCATATTTGGTTCAGCCATATCACAAGCTTAATTAATATGTGGCCAAGCTTTATCGACTCGGGACCTTTATCCACCATGTTTGGCTAACTCTGGTTTCTGACTTCATATGTGTGTTCTGTTTTTATCCAGTTCAAAGTGACCATCATCCAGTACAGCTCAATATTCAGTGAACTATAATCTCAGGCGTCAATCCAATGCAATGAACGAAACGTGTTGATTTTGCCAGTCTCGTCAGGTCGACAGCCTTGACCCGATAATATTTCAGCGTTTACATCATTCTGGTCGTTGGCCTATTATTAAATAATACGGTGTTTACCTATGAGCTAACCGTTTTGACTTTGAACGGTTTCTTTCTGTTTTTTTTTTTACATTATTTATTCTCATACCATTGGCCCAAGATTCTGTTATATACATTCTCCCTGTTTCCCAGTCATTTTAGTGAACATCTGAATACAAGCGTTCTTATAAGTGTGCTGATATTATATTACTCACAATTGGCTGCTGCTAGCCTAGGTCTTCAACTACCACTTACCTTATCCTTACTTACCGATGACTCACATCAATCGAATAAGGCAATAACTCGATGCAAAGAGCTTGTAAATTACCATAAGCGATCTGATCGATATGAAATAAAGCTACATAAAACTCAGCAATCATGCAGGTACTTGTATCTAGGCGTAATTATAGGTTAAATCTTTTTATCTACCTTTTGAATACCATTGCATAGTCCTGTAAAATATCACAAATGAGAATCGTCCTGACTATAAGAGGTGATCACAAATAGGTGACCAATATAAAGCCAACAAAGACCCACTTGATTCTGAACAAGGTCGGAAAACGAAATTATAACTCCATTGTTTTACGTGATACGTTTTCAAATTTTTGGTCGTTATGTTTATACTCAAGCTTATAAAGGGGCGCGTCGGGACCACAGAGTACTGGGGAAGGTCGGCAACCTTGTCCCGACTCTATAATTAGTTCTTTGTTTGCGTTGACTTTTCACTGTCATTACTGTCCGTGATCTTTGTTGGCATTGATAAGGATGCTGGGAGGACTGGAAGAACTCTTCTAGTCCTTTTTTCTGAAACGTGCCTATGAATGATGATATGATGCCCTTATTCCTAGCCATATTGTAAGGGATATCGACGCGTAGAAAGTTTCGTCGGGTATAAAATAATAAACCAGCTGTTTCATAGATTCATAGAAAAGTTATACCTTTGTGGTCAAAACGAATAGTTTTTTTTTTTTTTTAATAACGGACGGAAAATTTCAACGCGGGGTTTTTTGAATCATTTACTGAATCCATGGTAACAGGTTGCGCTTTGATGTCCTTGCCATCCTGTATATTATGTTAGCGAGAGCTTTTTATCTCTACCAGCTAGGAGATATGCGTAGAAAATTAACTTACTTGTGAATATGTTGAGGGTTGTTCTATCAAATTATGTACGTTCATTGTGTGCCAAAATCCTCAGCGGTGACTGACAGTCACGCCAATATTAACTTTCTTTGCTTTGATATACCCATGAATAATTTTTTATCTTGTTTTCTGCGATTCGTATTTTTTAACGAAAATTTTTGACAATTCTTCACCAAATATTTAGATCCTGCGTTCATTGCAGGCGGGCTATAAAGCGGATATTTATTCAGTAAACATAGACTGAAATCATATTAGAAAAACAACAACTTCCTTCTTTTTTATAAACCGTGCAGCCACACAAGGCAGTTTGTTTAATGCGTCTAGTCACCCCCCCCCCCCCTTTTTGTCGCAGACGGTGTCCTGTCCCCCTGTCAGCATATACACAGATGTGGTACATACATCCTACCATTCATGTCACTGTGTGTTTAATTAGACTGTGACTTAACTATTACCTTATCATGTAGCCTTGTATGTATTAGGTTGGGGAAAAAGTCTTTTCGCATTATAGTATGTATGAACTTGTAATAAAATCTCTTTGGCTATACTATTTGTATCTGGCTGGTTTTGGTATCATTGAAAGTTTAAATTTTAAAGAACATAATTCCAAATTCAAATTAGGAAAATGTGTGATTTTCATTTGTTTTTCGTACCGTCAAGATGAGTGAATCTAATGAAGAAATTCGATACATTTTAAAATTTTACTACAAAAAGGTAAAAATGCAACGCAAGCCGCGAAAAAAATTTGCGATGTTTATGGACCTAGTGTAGTGTCTGTGAGAGTAGCACAAATTTGGTTTAAGCGTTTTCAATCCGGAAATTTTGACGTCAAAGATGCACGTCGCTCTGGTCGCCCTATTACGGATAAAATGGATGCCATTTTCGAAAAAGTGGAGCAAGATCGGCATACCAGTAGTTACGACGTAGCTGAAGAACTGGAAATTGACAACAAAACAGTTTTGGCGGATTTGAAAAAAACTGGGTACACAAAAAAGCTCGACATTTGGGTACCTCACGAGCTCACTGAAAGAAACCTAATGAACCGTGTACTCATTTGTGATTCTTTATTACGACGTAATGAAACCGAACCATTTTTGAAGAAGCTGATAACTGGTGATGAAAAGTGGATCACGTATGACAAGAACGTGCGAAAAAGGTCGTGGTCAAAGGCCGGTCAGGCTTCACAGACTGTGGCGAAACCCGGGTTAACTCGCACAAGGTGATGCTGTGTGTGTGGTGGGATTGGAAGGGCATTATTCATTATGAGCTGTTACCACCAGGCAGGACCATCGATTCTGAACTCTACTGCGAACAACTGAATACTGATGAGATTAAAGCAAGAAGTTGAGAGAAAGCGGCCGGAATTAATCAACAGAAGGGGTGTGGTTTTTCATCATGATAACGCTAGACCTCACACATCTTTAGCCACCCAACAAAAATTAAGAGAGTTTGGCTGGGAGGTGTTAATGCATCCGCCGTATAGTCCTGACCTTGCACCTTCAGATTTCCACCTGTTTCGGTCTCTTCAGAATTCTTTAGGCAGTGTCAGGTTAACATCACGAGAGGACTGCCAAAACCACTTGTCGCGGTATTTTGACCAGAAGTCCCAAAATTTCTATAGCAATGGGATCATGTCCCTACATACAAGATGGCAAAAAGTTATCGAACAAAATGGTACCTACATACTTTAGTAAAATGTAAATAAACTTTATTAAAAAATGTTTTGAATTTTCTTAAAAAAGGCGAAGAAACTTTTTCCCCAACCTATTATATTGGACTCTGTTGCTCTATAAGCCTGTCTCTTAATAATAATTTATTCGGAATGCGACTACAGCTCGGTAGGAGGAAGCAGAAAGCAAATAATTTCGACTTGAAAACTGCTGTTGTTAAGGACTTTCTTCCTCAAACAATAATAAACTGAAGACATGATACTGAAGTATTTAAACTACAAGACATCGTATCCTTGCATGTCCAAAACTGATTACATACTTCCCAAGCGGGATGCTTATAATTTATCGTCGGACTTTGGCTCCAAAATTGTGGCGCCAGCAATTTACATCGGTTTTGGCATCATATTTTAGGTAGTCAATGTCTGACGAGTACATATTTCACCCTCCTTCTGTGATGAACTTGTTTTTGCCAATTTTTCCTAGACATGGTTGTTATCGAAGGAAAATCTCTCCTTGGTTTTATACACATATTACAACAGCTGTTTAAAAACTTGCCAATGGCTTTGCACTCAAACATATGTTTGTACAGCCTTTTCAAGAGGTCATTACTATGTTGTCTTTTGTATATCTATTGTGATTTAATCCTTTGAAACTGTTAAGTATGTTTCAACTTCTAAATTAGTTGAAGAAAAGGTTTCTTTTCTATCAAAAATGCAAAGTGCTCTTCTATGTTGTTCCAAAAGAAACAACAAAAGAAAGAAAAGAATTTTAGAATTATAATTCGTAACAGAAAATTCTCGATTTCCTTGAATACGTCTAGAAGAAAAGATCTTGCTATAATTGAAAAAATTTACCATTTCCAGGCCGGATCCATTCGGCGATCGTCTCCGGGGTCAACTTGGAGACGAGATCGGTCACAGTGGAATGGTACGAGCGCGGCGAGACCAAGGGCAAGGAGGTGGAGATTGACGCCATCATGGCCCTCAACCCGGAGCTCGCAGTCGGACCCACCAGGCACCACACAGCACACCTACAGCCGATGCCCAACAAACTCGCCAGGGTAAGGGAAACATCTCTTCAGAACCTATGCGCGCCTAGTACTTCTATAAGAAGTAGTTCTATGTTAGAGGTCGTTAAATTGTTTCTTTTTTCGTCAACCGTGATCGATTAGTGTGAAAATATTTTCATAATGCTTGCAATTAGTGTTTTATAAAACATCTCTTCGTAATTCATACGTGTCTAGTCAAAATGTTAGGATTTTATTTTAGTTCTAGTTTAAATTTTTCGTCAAGCGCGATCGATTAGTAAATTTTAGTAACGAATATGCTGGATGGAATTAATGTTGTTAGACACAGCTTTTTAAAACCAACGCGTGCCTAGTACCTGGTTCATTTCGAAATGAAAAGTTAGTTCATTCGATTCATATGTACGCAAATCATGTCAGATTAGTTCCATGCTTGAATTTGCTATGTGATACTGACAGTATCATCATCGAAGTCGGTGATATAACAAAATGATTTCATTCATTCATACACGTTGGGTGTACTAATCTGTAATTAACACACATTGCATCATGACTGTTTTGAAATTAATATTAATAGCAATGAGTACATTATTATACGTAGATGATGCAGGGACGTGGCAGCCTTGCTTTCATTACAGTCCAATTTATTTTAGCCCCGTTAACTCTATTATAAACGTCAGTGCAATAAATTCTAGTTGTTAAGGTCTGCTCATATTGCTTAGCACGGACCGACGACTTCAAGTTGCAACATAACATAGCCTATTTATTGTGAAGGTGATTGCTAATCTTCCGAACCGCAATAGATTCACAACATCGTGAAAATTCATCTAAATTTGTTGTGTACTGAATTATTGTTCAGTTGAATTGATGTATACAAACAGTAAACTTCTTATCTATGAAAGTAAGCAGAGTAAGCGGAAAGTAGAAACGTGGTTTAACAAAGCGTAAAAGAAACGCAACGTGTAAAATTGCGATGTGACCAGACCTTAAAGCGTTTCCTCACGGCAACAACAAAGGTCAAATCGACCTAATTTTTGCTGAAAGCCTGCAGTAGCCATTCGCTTGCTTTCGCCTACAGTTTGCGCCTCTAATCGATTGTTAACTTTAGCGATAAAGCTAAATGAAAGCTTTAGTTAGTTTTATCGATTAGTAAGGGCGTCCGAATCGCGTACCAAGCCGCGATCACTCTCATTGTTTGGGTTTTGGAGAACAGTTGCTAATAGACACCACACCACAGTTGTGCTGACATATCCGCGTAAGGCGAATGTGCCCTCTGCCCATGACGCCTCGACACCTGTCCCATCTAATTATTATAATGTTCATTATGAACTTTTCTAAATCGCTCATTTAGCAAATCCTGCTTTTGTTGGATGTGCACTGTGCAGTGTCGAAATAAACGAAATCCTTTCAATGTGTGACAAAAATTTAATCGGTGTCACGGCTGTCGCACAACCGCTGGAGAAAATGTAGAAATGTTCCCATACATCTACAGTTTGCAGGTGATTATTTGCAGCTAGCACGGTAAAGATCATCGCTTGACGAAATGTTTTTCTTTTTTTAAGATGCACCGTTGCCAAGGCGACGCAGTTTGTTAGAGCACGCCGCTGTGTAATCACGATAAAGCTCGAACACTGTTTAGATTCAGGTACAGCGGTAGTTAAGTGACATGTATCTAGCTAGATAATATCGATGTTTACGAAAACACCGGCTGATGGTCGCGTGCTAAGTAGTGGCCCGCTGTCGGTCCCACGATGATTGATGGTTAGACGTATATACGACCTTCCAACTGGTATGGGTACCTACGTTTGACGCATGCCGGACACCGGTCGCATCGATTTTCCAAGCCGTGCAAGCATTTCAGTTTCACTTTCAACTCGAAGCTAGTCCATTAGGGACGCACCTCGTTTGTGACTCTTGTTTATAATAAAATATCGCAGGCGGAGGGCGAAGCGCTGGAGTGTTCAGTAAGTTGATGCACCGTGTTTTGTCATGTATCATTGGCACGTGTATGTTTGACATGGCCGCGAAGGACCCGTCCGGCTCGTCGTCGGACGACGGCGGATTCCTGCGAGAGGGCGCCGAGGGCGACGCCGCGGCAGACCCCGGACACACGCTGCCCGTGCGCAACTCACGATCGGTACAGTTTACGCACTTACTAAACGCATCATTCGCACGCTGGAGCTCAACGCGCACGCACATCGTGCCGCGCCACTCCGATACCACCTTATTTTTTTATTTTCACTCTTTTTTTCGATTACGTTGCTCCACGGTCTATGATTTGCACACGAACGGCTTGTTATGGTGTTTTGTTTGACTGTAATGGATTGTGCTTTTGTCACGCCTGTTATAACTCAGTCGACAATGCGATACGGTTTGTGCAGCGGCTTCGGCGTAACAAAAACTCAGTCCAATCGTTATAATGTAGTTTGTATAATGTCAATGTACTGTATATTTGTTGCACTCATTCATTGGACTATTTGACCGACTCGGATTAATTTTGTAAAAAGTTGAACTAGAAATCCAGTACCTACTCAATCTGTGTTGCAGAGAAACAAAACTGAGTGTTTATGGCTTATTTATCAGGTGTTTACAAAAACGCTAATTTGGTCATCGCCAATGACATCAACTGATGATTCATCTTCCCACGCCGCTCTGAGTTATCTTATCGGCTCTTAACGGAAATTTTCTTTCGTATATTGTAAATAATTACCAATTGCATTCGCCTGTTTCAGCGTAATTGAATCAGCTTAAGCTTTTTGGTTTTTATGTTTGAGAGTTAGGTACTATAAAAACTAAATAGTTTGGACTTGCGAAATACTCTCAGTTCAGTGGCTTGATTATTTTTATTTGACCATATTTTGTTTGATCTTTCTTTAAGACTTTAGTTGAAATGATTTGATTTCGTATGATAACAATTTTATTTTGGGTGTACTGTATCATTTGTAGCCTCATTCCTTAATTAGTTATGTCTTTTAATAGGAAGACTCCACTGAACGACGAAAAACTACATGTTTAATTATTTTAACAAAACTTTGTAGGTTTTGAAACTGATCTACTACCACAACTAGCCAATATAATAGAAATCTTTCACTTGCACTTTTTGAATAAAAAACAAACGTATAGGCACCCACATAGCGCTACTGACATACCTTGTACCTTGCAAAGAGAATAATAATGAATTTACCAAGCTAACACTAATTACGGATTCCTTGCGAGGTTGATGTAGATGGAAAACATATCATGAATAATATTAATTAATCTTCCATACTTTATTATTCAAAATTTTACAAGAGTGTTTGCAAATGTCCCAAATTTTGCAGCACTGATTTATGTGCCACTCTACTGTGGCCCTAGTGCGAACTTCTTTTAACCGTCTCCATCAAACGTATAGAGCGCATTCGGCGCTCCAATTGGCCCTGGTTTGGTGAAGGACCCATCGGAGTGCAGAACGCGGTCGATGCTTGAGATCGAGATAGGTAAAAGAAACTCATACTAGGGCCACAGATCTGTCAGGGTCGCGAGATTTGTTCGAAAAAGGTACTTTGGCCCTGGCATAACTGAAGGAACACGGGTGAGTTTTAGTCAGTAAAAGTCTAACACGCCCTTCCACCAGGCGCGGGAGAGGTCATTTGATGATTTCACACCCACAAAAAACGAAAAAAGGGCCACAGATTGCACTGTAAAACGAGGGGAGTTACTGAGCCCCTAAAATCTTAGGTGGCTGGGTTACACCTGTGCCCATTCACCGTTCTCCGATCAATAATCTTTCCTGGGAAATGGCTAGCTGGGTGGGTTCATCAAGCAAATAATGATATATTATATATAAATAATATTCGTATAAAACGCACGTACTTTTTTCAGACTTAGTAAATGATGAATCTAAAATTCGGGTAGTTACAATTTGTGTCACATTAATAAATAACAATGACTTACGAATACTAATAAAGGCATCATACAAAATGATGACGTAGGCAATAAAGAACTGGCTGAAACGTGAGGCAGAATATGTTTAGTGAAAAATCAATAGTCAATCGAGTGGTTGCATGTTTAATGAACTGGGACTATTTGGTTTCCTATGAGTTTTCAACACCTGTACGCATATGATGTCGCGAAAGTGTGGGTATAATGCTTCATTGCAGGACTTTGTATAACGTATTTCATCAATGGATTCCTGAGACGAGAAGCCGCAGAATGATGACAGTCGAGAAATATAGACATATGATTAAAGAATAACATGTTTGAATAGCGTCTCCATACAAGAATAACACAGACAAAAGACAGAGTCGAGAGATAGCAGTACTTATTCATTAATAAACTGTAATAATAGGATTAAGGATATAGAACTGTCCACGAGTAGCTACTACACGTGTAGACATTACTATTCATTGTTCGTAACAATTGAAACAGACATCCCGTTGTTACTGTAATCAGCTTGCGTCCCAGTACCTACTCAAGCAATACGGATAAGATGACGACGGATTTTGTACTGCGATCCCACTTGATTTTCTTTGTGGTTTGATGAATGTCGCATCATTGTTTGTTTAATCTAAGAATGAAGCACACGTATTTCTCAAAGAAATGAGTAATGTATCAAGAGTTGACACATTTGTCTGAGATATTATTATATTGACGATGTAGTTTCCTCTAGTAATTTAACACTGGAAAAAAATGGATGTGAATTCGGTCCACGGTGGACCGATGACCTTTTCAAGGCCACAGGAATCCGCTGGAAGAGAGAAGCGTAGAACCAGATGAAGTGGTGGATCTTGAGGGAGACCTATGGACATCTTAAGGCTGAAACGATGATGATAATGAAATATGAATGTGAATTAAACAATGTCTACAGAAGAACGTCATTCATATAATGCATTGATGGCACTTTTCTAAATACTAAACTAACTATAAACATGATCCTCGTGTCGGAAATGAAATGTTTATAGAGCATGGCGCATCTAAAGAGTACAGACAGTATTCTTTATAGGTGAATGTTCGGTCGTCTCCTCTGAATACCTAGTTTTATGATAGTTTTGGTGGTTTACAGTTTATGTGCCTATTATATTTGATGGTCTTTTCAACATTTCTAAGCCATGTGAAAGAACAATCTGTCTGAATCTATTCTTATGAGCCATTACAGAACTTTGACTCAATATCTACCGGATTAAAATTAAATTCATGATACAATATCGAAAAACTCTGGAGACAAGCAAAATGCTAAGTGAAATTAAATGTTGACACAGTGTTATGAAATTATTTACTGTTGTTGTATACTATCAAAAAAAGCATGCTCGATTTAGATAAGTATGTTTCGATATGAATCAATTTAATTGATCGGGTATTTTAATATAAAACACCGAAGTCTCATTTTAATACAAAGATAAGTATTAGAGAATCGATATTCTGTCGCCACTTACTGAAAAGGTATAACTAATTTGATCACGAGAAGAGATTTGGAAAATATACTTGGCAGGAAATCAAATACATACTGACAAATACCTAAGGACACGCATGGATTTCATTTTAACATATCGCATAATACTTCATTCAAAAATATTATATAGTTGATCATAATATAATTAGACGATTTCAGTTTTAATCCAACATTATTTAACCAGAGGTAAATCGTTATTGAAGTTAGCCAAAGACTCGTAAAGCAACGAATCTCGCAAACTGTGGTCTTAAATTCGGATGATAACGTTTGAAAGAAAATGTTTTGAAAAGAAGAGGTACAAGCCATTGTAACAATAAGCCCAAGGATACTTGGAAGTTTTATACACAAATGCGAAAAACTTTTGGGACTTGTAAGCTTGATTCTTCAAGCGTTTCTAACTCATGATTTTTCAAGATAAAATCCAAATCCCACTTCCATCCGCATTTTTACTTAACGGTTTAACTATTTAGTGGTCTGCCGTCGTCTGGGAAATTGCCCGTGGAATCCACTCCGCTGGAAGAGATTACGAGTCTTGGCGTTACCGCGGTACCGCGTTGGGCGCCATTCATTGCCTCGCTTTCCGACCGTGATAAATTGCTTCCCGCTACCCGCTAATTGCTTCGTACTTATTTCCGAAATGGAGATAAGTTATCTGTTTTCGTATTCGAAGACGTTTAGGTGATCGTTGAGTAAGTTTGGCAAGGTAGAACTTAATTTATAGAATATGATTTATAGCTTCCACCCAAATAGGCACTGATTTTCGAGTGCCTATTTGGGTGCCTAATTTTGTCTATTGTCTTTCATAGAATTTTTGTTCGTATTCAAAGTTTTCACATCCTTTTGTTGTATATTCTTCTTATTTTTTCAAGAACCGACATAAATCTTGTCCTTTATGTAATTTACCGCGATAAAAATGTTGATTGACATTTCGGTCATTTATTGATGCTCTGCTCTGAGGAAGATGTCGTTACGTTTTTATTTATTTACCTTGCAGAGTTTAGTAGCGTAGCACCCGTTTCCGAACCCAAATCCGACCAAATCCAACATTTGATGACCTACAAATCTTTGCATTCACTCATCACGAATTGAATCTGTAGTTTGTCTGTAAATCGATTTGCCGAGTTATATTAATTGCCAGAAATAAATGGAACTGAGCTTATGTGATTCATAGAACGACTGGTTTATGTCATACACTCTGTCATACTTCTCAGAAGTCTAAACACATAAATCAGAGCAAATAAAGATACAAATCTGCACTGCAGTCAGATAAACAGGAAGAGAGCCATCAAAGTGGGTTTATATTGCATTTTACGAAGGAAGCGCCCGTCAGGTGCTGTGAATAAGGAAGTACGGAGCATCGTACCATTGGCCTGGATACATTTCTAGGCTCGGTTTGGGTGTGCCTCGAGGCCCCGATAGTACGAAATACTGGAGATAAAAATGTCCTTTTAGATAGCGACTGATAGGGATTCGTTGCGGTTAGAACCTTCATGATAAAAATGTTTTAAGTGTTGATTGCTTACATAATTGTGAATGCATGCGATAGTAAATTAGTCCTTTATAAAAGCTACAATTTCTTATAGAATTAGTTAACTTTCTTTGTCTCTGGTGGGAATTATAGGGAAAGCTTGCATGCCCTATTTCTTATATTGAGGGAAACCTTAATTCCTGTGGAAAAGTAGATAAGCAATGTATGAAAAACCTTGTATGGAAGTTATACACATTACAATTAAATAAAACGTTGCTCCAAATTGCTAGCATGTGGGTAATCATGGCGAAAGCATCAAACTATGAATGTTTGGTTTTTGTCGTGTCACCATAGTATCCTTTTCAGTGGCAGGCGATGGTGTTGGTCGATACTCATGATTATAAAGTCAGACACTTTGCTTTAGCTTGTAATTCGGTTGAGGAAAACTCGGTTAGTGGGCCACGGATTAGCATTGATCAAGGTTAGTTTGTGGAGCTATTAGCTGATGGAGAAATGTGTGAAGTAGCTTTAAATACAGAGTCAAAATAAATTGGTTAGCAAAACTCCGAAAGTGGGTTTCGATCGTTATGGGTTTAAACATGATGAAACAAAATACATTTATTTAAAAAAAGATTGTTCCTATGGCGTTAGACCGCATTTTGTATGCGTTAGACCGCATAGTCCTTTGAATTATCAGTTTTTAGGGTTCCGCACCTCAAAAGGAAAAAGCGGAACCCTTATAGGATCACTTTGTTGTCCGTCCGTCCGTCTGTCTGTCAAGACCCTTTTTCTCAGGAACGCGTAGAGGTATCAAGCTGAAATTTATATCAAATAGTCAAGACTACTGTCCTTTGGAGCTGTGAAAAAATCAATTTTCTAAGCTAACGCAATCAAAACATATAGCTGTTTATACCGCAAATTTCCGCCAATTTTCGAAACTCGCAAGGGAATCAAAACCTAAAGGGTACTTCCAGTCGATCTAGAATTTTGAAATTTGGTACGAAGCAACGTCTTATAGCACAGATAAAGGAAAAATTGCGAAAACCTTAAATTTTTAGTTACATCATTTATTAAACAGAACAAAACACAGACAGAAATAAAACCAAGCCAAGAAACAGAACAGAACTACGACTCGATTGTCGTGATGGGTGAACTTTTACTTATATACCTACAGGTTTGTACGGAACCCTCGGTGCGCGAGTCCGACTCGCACTTGGCCGGTTTTTTTTTTGTATATAGGTACTTCACATACGTAATGATGAGTCATCGATGTCTAAACACGACAAAACAAAAGTTTCCCAAAAAGTTGGCTGGTGCTATTATTTACGTCCGGCACCTACACGGAACGTATTATAATGTAAGAAGCATAAACCCAAGAATTTGGATAATCACTTTAAATCACAAAGTTCAATTTGTTTGTCAATGTGGGAAGCATAGGAAATGTGTCTAAATTGATGCCAGTATAGTATTTTAGTCGAAAAGCAATTATTTTTTCTATGCCACCGTATCAGAATACTCATCATAGTTCGATAAATTTCCTATCGATTCGTGGCCCTTTCATGGCATCAATGTGCGCCAACAAAGTTTAAAAGAACCATTGATAAAGGTGTCAGCACCAATATTAAAAGGGCGTGGTAGCGGCCCCTGATCCCAAAGAGCAAAAAGAATTTGTTACATAAAAGCACGCCTTTTTCCCCATGAGGGTAGGCAGAAAATACAGAACGCCACCAGCTTCGATTATTACATACTCCTTTAGCCTCGCTTTAGTTCATACATCTGGTTATACACGTACGCCGGTTACCAGTACTACGAACCTCACCCTTCTGAAGAACATCACCAATAAGGTCACTATATGTTCTCCTAGGGTCCCTTCCGGCGTGCCCAGGCACATCTGCCTTGTAAATACCTTTTGTTAGCCGCCTCAACTTGACCAAACCAAAAAGGATTTGTTCTGTGATTACTCTTCTGTCACAACAAACATGGGAAGATGGAAATGAATTACAGAATAACAGAAATGCCCGCATAAACGAATACTTTTCCAGATTACGAGAGGCTTTTTCGAAAGTTTGCCAAAGCCTTTTTTGTATCACCAAATGAAAATGTAATGTCAATGCGGGTATAGGAAACCATAACACTATCTTGAAAGTCATTACTGCTGTTGTGTTATTTTCGGAGCTATGAATGGAATAATCATTTTCCTTTTTACTTTCTTAGTTGTGTGATAAAATTGTTGTCGAGGTCTCTTTATATTGTAAAACTAGCTTTTACCCGCGACTTCGTTCCTGTGACAGTCGTAAGTGTAACCACAATTATGTACCACAAAATACTAAAACAACAGTTACATTTGTGTATAATAGTTCATTTGTTTATTTCTTTCCTCCCAGTTAAAGCACTAGGAAGTGGTGAAGGGTGGGCGTTTGGGGTTCTTATGTAATTTTAATGTTCGAAAAGTGCTGATTCTTCAGCCTAATTTGAATTAATGATTTTGATTTTGTATATCTTACCTACATACTTTCTACGTTTGTAATTTTGGTTCAGCAACCAAAATACATATACAGAGTCAGGAGTAGATGCGCTAAGGCATATAGCCGTATTAAATTTTTTGTACGTTTTTGTCAATTTGCAGGCCAGTGTCATTTATAATGATTAACATCGGAACTGATTATTTCAGTCATTCTGTGATATTAAATGGACTTGTGGGTTGTGATGATGATATTAATTCTAAAACTAAATACATTTTACGGTCGCGAATCACATTTTGTTCAACAAACAGCCTGACACTGACAGAAAATTGGGCTACCCTGGCGGTCCTCTCTAAGAAGCAGATCGTATTATGATTGTTATTCAATGCGTTTATTAAATAGCCGGATGATATTAAATTAAGGAAGACGATCGTTGACATAATTTTCTTTCTGATTATTCTTCAAATGTGAATATTTACTCAAATCTTTCACACTCTTTGGATTGAGGGCTGCAAATTACTTTGTAAATATACAGTACCTTTATTTTTGTTTATTCCTGTCCTGTTGCTTTTTATTATTATTTGCGCGTAAACACAATTTAGTGCGATGATAATTAATGTGTTGTTTCTGTTTTAGGATATGACGCGGCAATCCATACCAGTGGCGACAAAAGGTGAGTCTACATTATTTTCTTGATAAAGTCAACACCAACTATGTACCTACTTATCGGAAGGAAATGAGTAATAAGTGATAAAATGTGTTATTTACAAACATTGTTTTAGAATGATTTCCTTGACCACTTTGGAAATTTTTGGGTCCTTGTTATGGCAGAATTCGCTCTCAAGGCTTTTCTGGTATTCCCACTATTCTGCGTTATACCATTGCACTCTCAGTTAAGAAATGACTTCATCTAAGAAGATATCATCATCTAATCTTCCAAATAACTCTTTATTTCAAAACAAACAGTGAGTCTTTATTAAAACAATGTTTATACTGTAACAAATCCGTGTTTACTGGTTTTGAAACACCTTCTCGAAAAGGACGAACAAATCTTATTTATATTTAGTCATGTATACAACTGTTTTGATGTCTGTGAATCATACTGCAATATGTGCAATATACGATCTCTAATAAAGACACGTGTTGCCTAAGGATTTCACCCAATCAGAACAAAGGACTTAGGAAATGTCTCAACTGTCAAAATAAATTTAAATATCTTACTCATCCGTTAAAAACGCTTCAAAGGGAAGTTTGACGTAAGCATAATAGATGTTTAATGTCAATATTCTGTCCACTATTTCGCAAAGCCGAAGTTTCCTGACCTTGATGTAACGGAAAATAATTAAAGCAATTAATTCACCCAAAGAAGGATTCCCCAAATCCGTATATTATGATAGCACAATTGCGTAAACCTCCTTTTAAAGTGTTCATACTGGCATGCAACAAAAAATAATGTCTTCTAGAAGAAGTAAAGACGTTCTAATGAGGCGACGTTGCCCTAACGGTCGTCTCAATCTTAATAGCGATCTTGAACTGGCATGACGTGTCTCGCTCGACTTTATACCATATTTCAGTTCCATTTTAGCTGATGATTCGTATTGTTCGTGGTTTTCTTTGTGACTGACTTGGATTACAGTTTGAGGTATATTTTTGGATCAAGTGTTGATTTCTCGCGTGGTGTGTGACTAGGTGTAGCAATTTTGTATCATTTCCGTTTTGAAACTTCTGAGGTTTGTAAATTGTAACCGGGAAATTTTCGACGGGTAAAATTTGGTCTGCCAAAAAGCTAAATAAAGGTTGGTTTTGAATGACGTAGCTCTGAAAAAGGGACATGATTGAATGTGTTATGCTGGGAAATAAATGTAAACCGGCTAAATGCTGCTCTAAATACATGTTTACCTCAAAATTGTCCTCGTAAACGTTCATTACAATAATCTGTCCACAAATATTGGTAAGTAATGCATTGCAATGAGGTTGGAGCACCGGCATCGTTCACGTCACGCGATGATTCATTACTTCGTTATCTACTGCATTACTTTAACCCAGAGAATTCCTGACTGCTGCCTTAATCATTATAATATGGTTATCGTCGTAGACTAGCTAGAGAGAAGTACTTTACTGACTGCTAAGACTGAGGTCGTGGGTTCGATTCCCACCCAGGACAAATGTAGTGTGACGAGCACAATCATTTGTTCTGTGTCTGGGTGTAATTTATCTATAATATGTATGTATTTAGAAATATATAAGTATACTAGCTGACCCAGCAAACGTTGTTTTGCCGGGTGAAAAAGAGTGAAAATTTAGAGTTGTATGTATTTTTCAATGCCAAATCAAAATAAAAGAAAAATTTTAAAAATTGACAATAAAATTTAAAAAATATTTAGGGGTGGGTCACCCTTATCATTTTAGGGGTATGAAAAATAGATGTTGGCCGATTCTCAGATCTACCCGATATGCACAAATAATTTCATCAAAATCGGTCAAGCCGTTTCGGAGGAGTATGGCAACGAAAACTGTGACACGAGAATTTTATATATTAGATTTATCAGTTGTCTGGTTACCATAGTACAGGCTCTGCCTAGTTTGGGATCAGATAACGGTGTGTTGGTTGTCCTAACATATTATAACCATGATCACAAGAAATCCTCCTCTGATTCCTCCTTCGTGCTTAGTCAGCTCTTAACAGTTTTGGAACGTGGTTCGTTCCCAAGATTTCCGGATTATCTCAATTATATCTCAATTTGGCGTTTCAAAAGAAATATAATTCTATGAAGTAAGAGATCTTCAACTGTTGACAAAGAAAAGCGGGTTTCCTTGTCTTGGAAGTAAACGTGTTGACACGAGTGATCTTTGATAGCTTATCTCAGGCAGCTGCGCTGGGGCTAAAGGTCACAGACGAAATCTTTGAAATTGTCCTAAAGTAGTATAAAAATATATTTAGATCTGGTCCTCGCTCAATCTACTCAGCCTATAGCAGTCCACTGTTGGACATAGGCCTCCAATATTGCGCCACGACACCCTTTCCTCCGCCTTCCTCATCCAGTCTCGGTCCTCGCTCATTTATCCTTTATTCACTCGCCCATAGATGAAATTACTTCTCTAAAGATCGGTTGAATCCCAAGGTTTAGAATGTTAGACCGTCGATTGCCTGTTCTAAATAATCATATCAATCTGCCTACCATTTTCCCAACTAGTATGTTTGGGTCGGCTTCCAATCTACTCGGATGTAGGTGAATACCAGTATTTTTCATGGAGCGACTGTCTAGCTCACCTCTACAACCCAGTTACTGGGTATTATCAAAGAGCATCCTATATGCTCGTTGATAATACTAATTGGCAGCCTATCGGGCTTCTGACGACCCGTAACGACTGTCACGGATGACAGCCGGGACCAGTGGCTTAAAGGGTCCTGGTATGTAAAGACGGTCACCCATTCATGTAACAACCGCGCCAGGCGTAGCTTAACTTGATCGATCGACCCGTGCAAATGTTTTTATTTAGCCACAAGCCCATCGACGATCGTTTATTCTATACACTTACAGAAAATTGTTAAAAAAATAAATATATATCTTAGGACAATCAACACACTGTTATCAGATCCCAAACAAAGCAGAGCCTCTACTATGGCAACCAGACAACTGATAAACATACATATTATAGATAAATTACACCCAGCCACAGAACAAATGATCGAACTCATCACACAAAGATTTGTCCTGGGTGGGAATCGAACCCACGACCTCAGTCTCAGCAGTCAGGGTCACTAACCACTAGACTAACAGGCCAGGCTAAGTGCTCCTAGACGTTAACCATTTCTGTGATGAACTGATGATGCTGCATTTTAATCCCTATCAACAATAAAATAAATAATGAGTATCATTTGTAATGTTCACACGTCCTTATCACGTCAGAGTGAGACACAACTAGTTTGACGTTTGTTTCGTTGTGCATGAGCGTCGCTGCGTCTGGCTGGCGGGTTCAACGGTCGCGGGTCATTTGTTTACAGGTGGGGCACGCAAAATCATTGTCACAAAGATTCTTTTTGTAATTGGAAGAATGAGGATAATGCCGTGAGGAAAGTTTTGAGTACTATGTCTATAAGAGTAGGGGGAGACAAAATAAACGATGGATGGACTGTGTGAATTATGATATGGATAAAAAGGGGTGACTACCGAGATGACGACTAATAGAGCAGGATGTAACAAAAAATACATGTTGCGTCGAACCCAAATAAATTGGCCTAAGGGCAGGAGAAAGGGCATGGATCCAGGTGGTTCTCTTTTAAAGAGACTATATCCTTATGCAGAACAAGCGCGCATATGGATTTACAGTGTATAATTGAGTCAGCTAGCGAAACTCCGCTTACGTGATGGGTATCGATATCTTAACATGATCGAATAAAAAAAAAATTAATTTTACGAGTTTTTTTTTTGGTAGTGATTGTCTCTTGAAATATCGATATACAGCTTTGCTCAACTCATGCTTCAAGTAATAACAACACCAGTAGTTGCTGATCCTGATTTAAAACCTACATATCACGTCCTCGGAGTTTGGCTAGTTAACTTAATTTGACCCTGTGTTGACGATTAGAGTTTCACACTCTGTACCGTTTCTTCTACGCGTCTCTGTCTGCCACTTCAGATGCCCATAAATGTAATTTCACCCCAGATAAATCTTCTGAATTGATTGCTACCTATAAAACCTATAGAAAAGATATACTGACACATAGTCTCGGTTAAATCCTTATGGCCCACGGTCCCAAGCTTTATCACTATTTATTGGTTACGACTCTAAGCCCAAGCTTTAGTGTTGCACTTTTGGAATTTATAGACCCCGAGTGGGCTGTATATTAGGGTTCCCACACATCCTGAAGACAGCAGGAATTCAGCCTTAAAGCTAATAAAAACAAATGAGGTCATACTTCAAGAAATGTGTCGAACTAATTAAATAAATTAAAAGAATTTGGCATAGGAAAGAGGAGCTTGTAACAATTCAAGAGTAAATTCCGGGAGATTTGTAAACTTTTATGAAAGTTCGTGACTTCTTTTCCATACGTATTCAGTTGAATTCCACTTGTAGTAATTTTATAGTCCTTAGGAAGTTTTTAACGCCTGACGGAGCAATGTTTGTACTTATATTCTGCTAGCTTTTACCGCGATTGCATCCGCGACGAATTTCTTGCTCCCCAGACCCACCCTTTCGTATCGAATTGCCTGCATGTGCGAGTACTTCTTTTCGTAACTTTTTTTTTTTGCTCGACTCCTAAGTTCCAGTCAAACCATTAGTTCCTGAGATTCGCGCGTTCAACTAATCTCTTCAGCTTTATAATATTAGTTTTTGACAAGATCAAAAATACACACATCGAAAAGATAGCATTTATTTATCTAAGACCCATATCTAGGTTAATTTCAGCAGTTCTATCAATATTTACCCAATCTTCACTGCTCCTAATAGTCACAGTGTCATTGAACTGATAATTGTGTCACCTGCGGCGCGGGCGCATCCATTTTTGTTATTAAACATTCACATTGGCTTTAGTAGGACAAAGTGATTATTTTAACTGATATGTCTGCTTTGTAATTATTTGTCTTGATATCATATGGGAAAGATGTGTTTTCTTTCATGTAAGTACTGCAAAGTTGGTCCAATATTTGTTACACTTAGTTGTATATGTTGGTGGAATAGGGTTTGGTGAAGAGATAATTTTTGTATGGTGATGTTGTTTGTACCGGGTGGTGCCGGACGTAAAGAATAACACCACCCCATTTCTTCCCGTGGATGTCGTATAAGGCAACTAAGGGACTTACTAGAGAATGGGCAGCAGCGTACTCTATGCATTTTACCACCATACTGCGATCGCCATCCCGCCTGCCAAGCGTGGCGATTATGGCAAAGCCCCCCAAATTGAGGGAGGCCTAAGTCCAGCAGTGGACGTCTTACGGCTGAAATGATGATGATGATGACTCAGAGCCATTGCTGATAGCCAGCCATTGGCCTGCCGTTGGTAGCCATTGCTTCACATAGCAATCAGTATCATTCACAAACATATTAGAAGCCTCGTGGTTCCTACACTCACCTCTTATCATTGATAACTAAATGACGTAGTTCCATCTATATCAACATTTTCAATATCAAACATAATCCAGATACCTTTCACTACATTGACGTAATGCATCTTATCTGTGTTCAAGCCAATCGTGCTCATGCTCTTAATGCTTTCAGTTATCTGAATAGGAAGCGAAGTATGAATTGCTTAGTACCAGACACGCAGTAGGTGCAACGTTGATCGAATTTACAGCTTGCCACTTACTGCCACGTAATAAAGTTATAGTGTCAGTATAAATATTATTATGTGCTCGTAAATTTAAGCCTGTTCACGATTACTTTGGTCTACACGGTTGACTATATTGACAAATTTTACTAATGAGACCCGACCAACTTCGAATATCTGTCCCGAGATTTTCGTATTCCGGTCTCGTTCAAAATTCCCTTGTCCTTAGAGACCCCTCAGGGTTAGTTGGGTCCCCTCTGCTTTAGAAGCATCCTTTGTCTCCCCTTCGCCCTAGGCTGCTGACGTTTCGTAATTGTTGCATTTTGATGAGACTAGAATGGACGCTAAGTTTACTTAGACATACCATTAATACCAGCTGTAACATCTATCTGAATTCATTGTCTTTATAACATACAATAGAAATGGAATATTCAATACATGTCTTCGTGATTAATGGAATAAATAATAAATAAGTAATGTATGACGCACGAAGTTCGATCTTCATTAGACTTCATTCCATATTCGGCGCGTCCTTGTCCGAACCTGACCTACACCTGTAAACCATGGAATGAAATATTAAGTTCATTGGCCGTCTAATAAGTTTCCAGTTACCACTTTTTTGTAATGGTCACCCAGTCGCGTGCCAGCTCACATACCCCGGAGTTGCGTCAATCGATTGCGCAAGATTTATTTGGCAGCTAACCCGATCTGAAATGTACCAATTGACTGTCCCACTTGAGTAGTGGTCACTGCAGTTTTATCATTTTGTTGTTCATTTGTTTTGTCTGGGAGTGAGATTATATTTCTCTAATATCCTCAAACGAACGATGAGCAATATGAGGATGGGTCTGATTTTCCTTTCCATAACTGACTGACGAGGAGTCATTTTTCCTTTACCATTGGCCCAATTTGTGAATATTAGACATCCTTTGAATCTCTACCTAGTATTGGCTTGGTATCCGATGTGTAATTTCCAAGGTAGTCCGAACCACCTTGCTGTATTTTTAATCAAATAATGTTTTACAAACTATTATCCGTACCTGCATCATCTGTTTTAAATTACTCTACGGGTGGATCATATAAATGCACCACTTTTATCAGTTTCTGGTACATTATAATAACATTTGATGTAATTATCTTAAACCTCTATTACAATAAATTAAACAGTAACACTTGAACCAGGTAGGGTCATTGTCGAAACGTTACTGCTCTTGACATTGTGCTCCCGCGAAGGTCGTTAGTGTAATTGTAACGCGTTGTTGACCGACTTTGTATACCAGCCTCGTAATCATGCAGATTGGATCATTCTCATTCAGCTTTGATTGAAGTTTGCCATTAAAAACTACTTTGGTATTCATACCTTTCATGATTGTGCGAGTGATGGGACTTTTAACTTTTTGGGCATTGGTTTACGTTTAGTAATGACGTATAGCGGAAACCATAAAAGTTACCTAAGCAAATCTAGGAATACTTATACTGCCCAGGCTATATTAATGTCCCAACATGTTATGGCTGCCTAGGGTAATGCATAATGCACTAAAGTGATACACATTGCCAGGCCACTAGTCCTTCCGCTGTTGCCAACGTGAGTTGCAAGATAGGACGGCAATAAAGACTGCTTACAACGACACATGAGGTTTTGTCTTTGGTTTACTGGCCTGCCAGCTTCATCGAAAACATCAATTCCTTTTTTAATTTGTCTTTAGTCATGAAACCTTACTAGGCCTTGTAGCTTTTAAAGGTACGCGAAACATCAAACATAATTATGAAGAACGATATGGTTGGCGACCTCCGTTAATGTGCTGTAGTGAGGATTTACATTATTATCCTGTTGGTCAGGCTCTCGCATTATGAATACCCATGTAATGAGACAAATCTTAGCCATCACCGTATTGCATAAAGCATTACTTTCTTCAGATCAAAAAGA
Source organism: Aporophyla nigra (assembly GCA_947507805.1). Classification (NCBI taxonomy): domain Eukaryota; kingdom Metazoa; phylum Arthropoda; class Insecta; order Lepidoptera; family Noctuidae; genus Aporophyla; species Aporophyla nigra. The sequence continues at coordinate 3,207,950 of OX382293.1, read as the reverse complement.
AAACAGGATTTTATTCAACCGATACACCATCAATCACAGACATATCGTGTGATGGATCTCGGTAGGAAATCTCAACAGCCAAATTGCATGCAAATGCTCCATTATTGACGTGCATCTCCCATTTGCTAGTAGCAATTTACCTGCATATTTCGAAATCGTCACGATTTCGTGACCATTTATAAAAGTCGTGTTGTAAATAAAATAGAGCCGTCATTCATCCAAATCCGAGAATTCTTCGTTAATTAATTTCACAATTAGCGTCAGGCTGTACAATGGCGTGCTATGGCCTATGCAGTTATGTCGGGCGCCAGTGGTGGTTCACACAATTAGTGGACGTGTTATATTATATTTATCGTTCCCACCTCGCATGAGAATGAAACTGACAAGTGCATTGCACTGGCTTTTAATGATTTTGTAGATACGGTTTGGTGTCATTGTACCACTAGTTTGTTTAGGCTTAGTATGTCGTTTATGCGGCATGTTATGTCTGCATGTAACTGACAAAAGTTGTTTGATGTCAGCGACCCCATCGAATTTTGTACATTAGCAAAATGCATTTAGAGATACATCTTGCTCAGTTTACTAAGGCTATTCAAAATCGTTACAGAGGAGATTAAGGAGAAATGCTGTACGTGGAAAAGAAAACATTTCGTTCCGAATGAGCAAGTACTTAGTATAAGCTCACGTGGGAAAATATTTAAGTAACAAAGTAAAAGTTTACATCCGGCCTGATCAATATTATTTAAGCATAAATAAAAGAAAATATTAAAATATGATTTAAAAACTTTCTAATTCAATTTTCCACATGGATTACCAAATGCTGACCTCTTAGAATTCGATGCGCACTAAAATGGCTGCCTGATGAAATTCGAAGCACGTCTCGAGCCTTCAGTAAACTCTTTTATAGCGGATAGCTAGCTCTATACGACAGATTGAGAGCATCTAGATATCACCCAAGAACGTGGGGTTATTGTTGCAAAGGTCGTCCTAACTTTATGTCATACTAAGCTATTCTGGACTTGACCTTTGCCTTTATCAAGTGCTATTTCCCCAGTTTCTTCCGCCGCAGGAAGTTCAGACCTAACATATGACTTCCTAAAGCGATGTATATAGCACTTTTCTTTGTTTATTTTTATAATAACACATGGTGGTGGCGTGTCGCTATTCAGCCGCTTTATTTTGGGGTTGTATGAATTTTACATGGGGCGGTCAACGTGAGTCCGTTAGTTCCATCGCTATAAGTGTGGGCCGGAGCACTGGCGCGCGGACAGTGCGCGACCGGCCGTGTACCACAACACTGGCTGGCACCGGTGTTCCAAATTCAAATTTAACCAATCACACAAATGGATTACACACAATAGTGCTGTTAACCTGACCTTGGGTTGGAAATTCAACTATTTTTGTTAATTTTTTTATCGATATGCCAGTGTTGTACGAGCGATGCGTTCAGCCGAATCTTCAGGCGCGGCGGGCGACCGTTGGCCGTAAGTTCAACCCCCTTGTCTGTCTGTGATGGTGTACGTGCAATACTAATCCTAAATGCATTGTGTTAAGGTTGTTTTTGGTTGAAGTGAAGTGAGGGGGTATCCCGGGAATTGATTCTGAGCTGCAAGTGTCGCATACTGATGGTGCTATAGACGGAAAGTTTCCTTTTTAGGAAAGTCGCTACTGGAGTATTATTATGTTAATCATTGAAGCTGTTGACATTACCAAGTTTGGTTTCTGATCGACCCTCTGGGTGATAAAGGCTGAGCTATAAATAAACTTTACCTTTGTCATGCCGATCGATTTAAGTAAATAAGCTGATTAATAAATGAGTGCTCACCTACTTCCGATGTATTGATGTGACGACAACTTCCCAAATGATTATGTTACATTTTTGATGCACGGCCTAATACGGATCAATAAATAGCTAGTTTTAAAAGGTAAAAAATAAATAAGTTTGTTTTGCATTCAATTAAAAAAAACTCATTTGTCTTTTTCTATATACTTTTTCGTTCTTCAAAGTTGAAATTTCCTTAAACTTTTTGAATTTTAATACCCTGAGTCTCTTTTTGTGCATAAATCCCACCCAGCTTATGAAAACTCATCAGAGGCTCAATTAAAACTTTGAGAACGTAAATTTTGATATTTTTATCTTTGTAATCATATCCTGAAAGACCAAGTTTTTTGTGTGAGCTAAAAAACTCAAAATTCGTTCATGCCTAAAGGCAGTTCGTTTACAAAAGTTAAGATTTGAACTCTCGCCGTAGTTTTACTACAACCGAAACTATTTGAAGTATTAGTATTTACTTCAGCAACTTCAGAAGTACACGCTATAAACCAAATTGTTTTACAAAACTGCATGTCTTCCACAAATCAAAACTTCCTAATTGAATCTAGAAACGCAATTGACAATAAAGTTCATTGATCACCGAATCTTTTTATTTCTCATCCCACGTGCAATGAGTTCTTTACCAGACACCTTCTTTATGATGTTTTTATAAATTAAAGGATAACGCACTGTGATTCATTTGTGTAGGCGCTGGGTAACGACCCACCAGACGGTGTCGCGACCCCTGCTATGTCAGGTATATTAATATTTTATTGACTTTTAATACACTTTTGTATTGTCTTTGGTGTTTTCCCGGTCCAATCAATAATGAAGTTTAGACCTGGAGCAAAACGCCATTGTGGCAGGCCAAACGAAGATGGCGGGTCGAGCTTGACTCCTACCGAAAGGACTGGCCGAAGGATCAGCACTTTTCGAATGTCAAAATTACATAAGACAGTCCCCCAAAATGCAGCGGGCATTTTGGGGGACTTCACCACATCCTAGTGCTGTAGCTGAGAAGAAGAAGTGATGCAACAAAGACCAGCAAGAGCAAAAGAAAGAATTATGTAGAAAACGGTGACAATACAGGCTAGTTACATTAGATAGAGCTGAAGTTTCGATGTCTTCAAGGCATAAGTTAAAAGGATGTAATATAAGCACCCTGTTCCGCGTGGTCTTGTCCTACCATCACACGAAAAATGATTTTAGCCAGGTAGTCAAATCTTTCATCAACCAACAATTTCGTTAGCGACGAAGCTTGCATCAGTAAAGCAGGAGAGAAAGGTCAGAACAATATACCCGTGCTGTTTAGAGTTTTAGACTAATTTAATTTCTGATCAAATTTAAAATTGCGAGGGTTGTACTTCGGCAAGTCGAAGTGAACACAATGTGTAAGTCGGTATAGTCACAAAGGCCGTGTGTGTGATCCATCATTGGGTTAATCAAAATTTTGCATGCTCGGTCATTCTCTAATGCGATTCGTTGCACCCAGTCTTCATGTCGTCAGGTCATTACAATTATGTCGTTTATAACTCCTTTAGGAGCAATTGAATAATGAGGCTTGACATAATGGTAATTGGCACATATTTATTATGTTGCAAGTGGCTCGTTAGCGTCTCTGAACACTTCAACCCTTCTTGAGAAAATGTCGTTTAACGTCTTCGTAAGTCTGGATGATGCTTATGTAACATTTTGGGCAGAACATTTGGTCTTACAAATTATATCAAGCCTTCTTGAGTCCTTTTACCATTTGTTTGATTTCCAGCCGAAGGATGTGAAGTGAATTATAATGATCGGGAATTTTATCAAAACAAACAGCACTGTTTCACTTAACGCTTGGAAGAAAAGTAATGGCGTGGGTGATCCTTCTGTAACATCTACAAAACTGGCTACTGGATATAATACAATATGACAGGACTATTATGCCTCCAAATATTATGGTGTCTAGACCTGGCCTTCGACCAGAGATATCTTGAATAGCTAGATTTAGAGGGCAAAACTACCATGCTTCTACAAATTCAGTTTTTATTGTATTGAACAGGCGTGATTCGGAGAGCTCATTTGTATCATACATTGTTCGGGGTGCCATCTTTACGTAGTATAAAACAAAGTCTTGTCACGCGTCTGTGTGCTTAGATGTCCTAAACTAGCCGACGGATTTTAATGCAGTTTTCGTTAATATACAGTGATTCAAGAGGAAAGTTTATATGTATAATACGCGGGTAAAGCCGCTGGCAAAGGCTAGTATTCTAATGAAGCGTTGGGATAGTAACATTACCCAACAATTCTCCAGTAGCGGTTTCCAAAAGATTTTCATTCCTCTGCGGCCATTGACAGGCTGTCATGTTTCAAAGCAGTTTCCACTAACGACGTTTGCTAACTTCCGTTCTTCCGCAAGTCATTACATAAGTCGTCTACACGTTTCATGTAGAAAAACATTACATACGTTACTTAGTTATCGAACGTAGTATCAAGCACGCGTGCCCGATAAACTCCGTTGATAACGTAAACAACGCTGTACAGACTAGGAAATCCCGATTATTTAAAAGGAACGGAGGTTGGGTGTAAAGCTGCTTTGTAAAAGGATTGTTTGGTGCTGCATAGAAAATTTATATTGGCAGTTTAATGGTTATGTTGCATACCGATCATATTGGATCTGGATGTCAAAGTTGCGTCAACGTGGCATGTGCTTGATGAAATATGCCATATTTGAATCAGTAATTGCTCTCTGCATCTCATCCTACGCCCGAATCGTTTCGGAAACTTTTAGAACTTTTATTGCCATGGAAGAAATATTGACTGTGTTAATTCTTTAATAGATTTCTTTCTTTCTCTATTAACAGGTATACGTTTTGGTTTTATAGTAGCGTTAAACGTCTTTATTAGGTACTGTTCACAAAACTGTAAATAAAATGATAGTTAGAGCTTCCAAATGAAAACAAACACACATTTCTGGGCGAAAATTACTATAATTGTAAAAGTTCGTGTTGATAGCAACTTTTATGGTCAGCTCCCGTGAACATTACGCGTGCTGGCTCGTCAACTAATAAACCACAGGTTACGTAGTCTGATATTAATATGTTTTATGTTAGTAAACACTAGTATTAATAATAATTAAAATATTTCGCAATAGAACGAGCTGAATTCCCTGTTTGTTGGATGGTAAAAACAGTCCCTCGGTTAGAGATGTTTTAAGAATGAAAGGGGTAACAGTATACAAATTGCCTATTTTCTTATAGCGAGTCTTTTTCGTCATATTGTTTGAAGCCCATCCGTGTTTTGAAAGAGTTGACATCGTTTAAAAAGATATCAATCAAATCAAAATATTTTTATTTCATATAAACCTACATGGGCACTTATGAAACGTCAGAAGCTAGGTGCACGGTTCCAAATTGTTGGTTCCTATGGAGAAGAGCCGGCAAGAAACTCCACGGTTACTCTTTTAAAAATAATTAGTTTTAACAATTGTTTCAAATTACAGTGTTAATAGGTATGGGAGGACGGTGAGGTAGGTAGGTATTGAGGGACTTATCATCTAGTCGAATACTGATTTCATTTGAGTTTCGAGGTGTTACTGCAGCAAAAATAGCTGATCTTGATATACTTTTCAAAATGTCACATTGCTAACTCGCGAACTGGCCGCGTTTACACCGTCCCAAAATCTAGTCGGGCGAATTCGTTGGCAACAGCTGGCTTCAAAATATGCAACGTGGAAGCGTACTCCAATTGATCAATGCAACGTTCCGTAGTCAAGAGAACCGTTGTTATGCGCCAGTGTTATTTTTAATCGCCATATTCAGGCAAAGGCACAATAATCTACAGGTTAGGAAATGTGACAGTTGACGTTATGTCGTTGTTAGGCGACCGTATTGTTATATTAACAGCTGTGCCACTGCAAAATCTTGGAAGTCCTCAGACTTTGTCAAAAACAGTATTTTCGAAAATCGTATGCGTCTGGAAAGACGGAATGTATCCAATGATTGAGTGAAGGTAAAGAAACATGATATAGAGGGTAGTTTTCTAAAGTAGGTTGATGAAGATCTCAAGTAAGGAGGTACCCTGCTAAGAGGTTATGCGAATCGATGACCCAGATCATAACATTGATGTACGAATATTTCGTGAATCAGTTGGGCATCAGAAATTTGCAAGACTGCATGGGAGTTAGTGTTTAGTAAAGAACGGTCTTCAAAGGGGCTTCAGTGTGTTTAAAGTCATAAAAACGGAAATTCTTTTGCATGGAATTTTAATTATGCATTCTACATTTTTGAAGAACATGTGGTGTAGGCCAGAACAATATATTAGTTAAAAGTTAAATTTTAAGTAATTGTATTGTATCATAATTATGCAAAATGTGAAGTTTATGCGAACGTGTAAGGAATTGCCTCGTGTTTTGTTGCCTATTTTGTTTAATTCGCGTGTCCTATAGTTGAGCAAAAAATACCCAGGTGGGCTTTTAGATTGGATTGGCTCATTCAGTTTTTACGGCTAACAACAGTCGTTTTGCTAAATTACTATTCGTAGTTAGGCGTTACGTTCCACTAATTGGTATCGTGGGTAGCTGACATATTATTTAGAAAATAATATGTGATAGCATATAATAGTAGCTTGTATTGAAAGTATCATTATTTTAATTTCGAATAGTTTTATTGTTTGTCTAATTTGTTAATTCGCCATCCTTTTGGCGCCCAACTCAAGGAAAGAGTTCAGCTGATGCAAACAAAATTTCAAGTTCAACTCTGAATATTTTCGTAACTAGGGAACTTATCCACCCTTCCTAACACCCCACTACCAAGTTCACAACCCTTAACTGTGACAAGTCACAACTATCGATTGGCCACACAAAAGCGCATGACGTCACTACACAGTAAATGTTTCATTAGCCGTGGGGACAATAATGGGGCCTATTATTTTCCAATTTTAGACGATTGTCCAATGGATTGATAGAAGTAATCGATCTGCCGGTACAGAGTAGTTTTCCAATCCAGTGTACTGTAAGCCGTTGGCTTGCTTGCTTACGTTTTTCTGCTATATTAGGTGACTGGTCGCCTAGTTCTTAAGTATTAACAGTAAATTGTTTTTTGTTGAGACTGCTTGTATATGATAATCGCGGGAAATATTTTGTTTGAAAGTTTGCCGTTATTTTGAAGATTAGCGGTTTTGTTTTTGTCTTCGTTGTGAGCTAAATTCCAATTGTTCTTTCTCATTCTCTAGTGGAGATTTCTAAGCTATTGTGGTGTTTGTTGTAGACAAGGCATTATAGCATCTCTAAAATTGTCATTGAAAGAAAATAATAACTTTTGTTTTTATTGGAAGTGTTATCCATAAATGAACAGACATTCGTTACACAAACCATTTGTTAAAAATCGCATCAGTGCTCAGTTTTTGAACGGACGGTACGCTGGATTCAAATGAAACGACTCCACGCGCCCTTTATATCTCACTGGGTCACGGATTACGACCACTTTTGATGCAAATGTCGATTTAAATAGTATGTGAACTATTTCGTTTACCAATAAGGTGGATATGTGTTTTCACCTTCACGCACGGCCGTACCGGGCGCATGCGTCACGGTTCATTGCCTTGACTACGGAAAGAGATCCTAATATGGCGGGCGGCGCAGGATTGCCTTGCGCCAACGCAAACTGAACTCATTCCGAACAATCAGTCTATCAGAGCTGCACATATCATGTAATTGACGAATGAGATAAAGATAAACAAACAAAATATCGCCGAAAATGTGCTGTTCGTGGTTGAGATGTCGAAGGCGCGTCGCCGATTCGACTGAAAACAATGAACCGATGGAAGCTTTTGAGAAATCTGAAACGCCCGCTGAAGAGGCGTCGGAAGAGGAACAAAAGACGAAGTCACGTAAGGCCTGTTCATATCGCACCTCTATTGCGTTCCTAGTTCTCATAACGTTACGCTTTTTGCACATTTTTGGACATTTTCTTTTCCTCCGTTCTCGTCTAGATTTAAGTATTACGTCAGTATGATTCACAGACATGTTAGGCATTGTATGGACGAATATAGACAAGGTAATGTCTTTGCATGACGGGTGTTTTTGCTTACGATGTTTTAGTCGAAAATTGCGTGACTTCAAATTTTTATGAGTTACTTTTAAGGCTTGAGATATTGCCTGTTAATAGCGTTGTTAAATATTAAAGCTTAAGCGTATCCGAAATGGGTGTTGGACCAGTTTCTGATTTATTTAGCGTGGAGCCTTGTAGAATATTATGACACAAGGTCTTCTTGCGTATAATCCCTCACTTAACATCGAAACAGGCTAAGGATTAACATTCATTTCTATAGTTTTGCATATCACAAGCCATTTGTATTGTATGCGAAATATCTGCATACCATTTATGAAGATGTGGGCGAAAATGCCATTAACGCAACATTTCGAGCCTTAAATCATAGCGAAGCTTTCTTTTAAGGATTATCAACCTGCAATGAATGATTAATGAAGTAAAATCTTCGATGTCAAGGTAGAATATTCTTTGTATGTAAGAAGAAGATGCCATTTATTCTTGAGCTAAAACTAAAAACACGATACTCTAAATGCTGAGCTATGCATTAGCTAAATAATTCTATAGCCGCATTCCGGTAGTCTTTTGAATAAGTAGTTAGCGTGTGCATTACTTTTGGATCTGTATGCTGGAGGTTGCTTGCTCTACATTATCCTGCGGGTAATTGCGTAAACTCGCACACCTAAAATGCCAATCGATCGCAATGCCTATCCATGCTTTAAATTACTTCATAGGTTTGACAAATTCGCCTGCTCTGCTCTATCAAAATGAATGTCATTGCCATCGTTTGCCATTGTATGTTTGTTAGTATAATATCAGGGGTTCATAACATTCATATTGAACTATTATGTCATATTCCACGTCTTTGTCAACAGCGCCGTCCCGGGTGACACGCAACAACCCGATGCGGTTGTCGAATGCGGCCGGCGCGTACACGAACGGGCACGGCGGCGACACGACCGGCCGGCGCGGCGCCGAGAACGTGCCGCCGCCGATACAGCCGCCACAGGCCACGGTTACCAACACTAGGATTACACAACAGGTGAGAGAGGACACAGCTTCATGTATGATAGGACATGCCACCGGTATCGGTAACAAAGTAACCAGGAGACTTCTCTTCGGAACACACATGGGGTGTTTCCACACGAGTGATTGGGCCTGAAGTTGAAGCCAACGCTTTGTGCCCTCGGGGAATTGCATGAAAGGAATTAACAATTCAAGGAGCTAACGCTAATGTTAAAAGACCAAAATTGGAAGTGGATATCGATTTCCTCTCACTTAACCACTTCTATAGACAGTCTTGCTCGACATCCTGTTTCTCCTAATAATGAATTTTGAGATAGAAAAAAACATTGAACGCAATATCGTAGGACTTGAACCCGATTAATTTTCTACAGCTGCGGAATCTAGTAAATCGTTCGCGTTTGCTGTTATATTAGAAATATCCTTACTTACTAGCAATGGTAACCTCACTCATCACCATAGGTTGGCTTCCAGTCTTACCGGATGTAGCTGAATACCATTATTTTACATGAAGCGACTGCCCATCTGACCTTTACAACCCAGCTACTGGGTTGTAGAGGTCAGATGGGCAGTCGCTGTGCAGTGCTGTAAGACTGGTTATCAGACTTTCGGGCAGCTGTCGACCCGTAACGACTGCCAAAGATCTACAAATGACAGCCGGGGCCAGCGGCTTAATGGTAACGTCCCTATCATCTGTAAAATGAAAATCTTGTTGGCTTTTGATAACCTTCAATGTGCAGTAGAGCCATCCCCTTCATCACACACACCCCTGTCCTAACTCCTCTCCTCCCCACGCTACCATCACTTCCAGCCGCCCCCGTCAGGCGGTCGGTCGCGCGCCGGCAGTACGCCGAGCGCTGCGTCAGTACCGCAGGGGCTGCAGCAGCAGTCGCCCTACATGCCTCATCTGCAGCGGAGGATGCATAATGTTAAAGAGGTTCCTTTTGTCCTTTCCTATATTCCACATATACAGGGTTTTTCAATAGCGACTGGGTCGGTTTATTTGAATTAAAATAAATTATATTTTCTTATTGTGAAGGTTTACTTTTTGGCATTATGTATGGAATACCATATCATTTAAATGACCACCTCGGCTTCGTATGGTAGCGTGAATAAGAGAGGTCCAAATTTCCAACACGTTTTGACAACAAAACCTTTATCTCATTGATGACGCGTGTGATGTTACTCTTTACGTTTTTGACAGTTTTTTTTGCCTGTTCGCATACACGTGATTTCACATAACCCTCCAAAAACAAACAAAGGGGCGTTAGATCGTATGATCTTGGAGATTCGAGGGACATGACATGGTCCATGTCATGTCCCTCGAATCTTTAGATCAGGAACTCGTTGAATTTCTTTTCAATAAATTGACTGGTTTCTGTTTCTCAGATCTCATCTTGACCAATTCAACCGAACATTTAATGACTAATCTGTCAAAAGTTTGCGCCAATAGACAATCTAATATGGCCGCCATCAGCTGTCAAAGATACCTAGTCCCTATTGAAAAACGCTGTACATATCCTTCTTCCGTCTTGGTATTTTAGTTTGGGCATAGTAGTATCCTATAACATCTGAATCCCTTACTAACATTTGTTATGATGATTACTGAAATAAAATGATTCTTACAAGGTGTGTGTGGAAAAACTGCAGGAAAATGGTTCAAGCAGCTTTCAAGAAGAGAAAGGAAATGGAGCTTCCATTTCCTTTCTAAAAGCTGCTTGAACCAAAGGGCGTAAGCGACCCATAACTATTTGGTGTTTTTTTCTAAGTAGCATCTTATTTTGTTAATGGAATGATGGGTAGAGGAATTAAAAGAAACAACAATAAAACAGGAATTCATTTAGTTGAGAGAAAAAAAAAACTTGTCAAGGTCATCGATTTAAAAACCGTTACCATGGATTCAGTACGTGATTTTAGACTAGAAATTAAAATTTTGCTTATGATGAAAATTATGTGCTGGTTATAAGAAATTAGCTTATTCATAAACAAGTGCAATACATATGTCTGTCACCTGTCATGGTACCATTCACTCCCTTCTCTTTCATAATTTCCTCACACAATACATCCGTTTTTCCTTTGACCTTCCTCTCCTACTCCATCCATGAACATTTATATTCATCAGTATTTTATTTACATGCGTTTCTTCCCTACTCGTCACATGCTCAAATCAAGACTAACGATTTCTTTCAAATTTTTCAATCACATTAACTATGAAAAATAGCTTTGCTAGGCCAATGCTAACTTGTTGAGATGGTTTAATTCTGGTTAAGCATATATATAATCATTGATTCGCCGAAGCAAATCCAGCATTTAGCCCACCTTCTCAGTGCTCGTCTCCCCCGCAGTTCACAGCGACCAGCGTGGCGGGTAGCGGCGGCACGGCGCGGCCGGCCGGCGTGTCCAGCACGGTGTCGGTGCCGCACGCCGTGGCGTCGGGCGCCGTGCGGCGCTCCAACGTCGTCAAGGAGGTGGAGCGGCTCAAGGAGAACCGCGAGAAGAGGCGGCAGCGGCAGGCCGAGCTTAAAGAGGAGAAGGTGAACCAATAACCTCTACTTAATACAATTCTTAAAATCAATTATTAGCATGAAATTTTTGCCAAGTCGTTTTTCAAGGATTTATGGAAATTCTATCCCTAAAGAGCTTAAACAGGGAAAGAAACTTTGTATAAAAGTTTATTATTCTTGCCGATGGGAAATCTCACCGCCTTGGCGCACACAGTTTGTTCAATATAAAATTCTAGCTATTGAATATTATATGTTGAGAAATAGGTTAATACGGGTCAAAGGCAGAATTTCTTCTATGCAGTGATTTGCAGGCAGAGGGTTCTGTACGTATAAAATGGGATGGGATAGGTCCAGAGTTGTCGAGAATGTTGTTGTTTTGAATGAACTGTCCATTTTTATGATTTTTAATACATAGATGTTTTTCGTGTTAGGTAAAGAACCTTCTGAGCATTTCACAATCGAAGAACTCTACTGATCCTCAATATTATCGACGGCCCCAAATGGTAGTCATTATGTGTAATGGTAGTCTTCAAAGTTAATTTTGTTTTATTTATGTCAAATTAATTCAAAAAATAAATTTGCATACGCGAAGTAGTAAAAAAAACAGCGTTATTCATTTTTCTGTCAGTTTACACATTTCGAGTTAACATTTTGTTCGGAGGGGGCGAACATTTGATATCTAAACAAGTTTTATACCTTTAACTTGAGTGTCATATTTTAATTCCAGGAAGCCCTAATGAACATGGACCCCGGCAACCCCAACTGGGAGTTCCTAGCCATGATCCGCGAGTACCAGAACAGCATCGAGTTCCGGCCGCTCGTGGGCAACGAGCCCGTGGAAGACCATCAGATCACCGTGTGCGTGAGGAAGAGGCCGCTTAATAAGAAGGAGAATGGGAAGAAGGAGGTTTGTGTCAATCCATTACGTAAATACATTACGAAGTATATTAAATAAGGCCTGTCATGAAAAAAATTAAGAAAATATTACATTTGTTTAACAACGCGGTTATGAAACACAAAATATTAAAAACAGTGAAGTGCTTCTAAACCAAAGACTTTAAAATAACGTGCATACAATGTTTGTCAATTTCAGCAGTAATGCCAGGCAGATGACGCTGGTTTTTAAAGAACTTTTCAAAACCTGCTAAATGTTCTGGGTTCAGAATATTTTCTGTTGAATGTTGAACGTCAAATTCATGAGCGAGGTGATTTTTCTAAAAAACTCTAAAATCAGAGATATTGAAATCATAATGAAAATTTGTAACTGTAACCTCTTTTTCTTGGATCAGTAACTATATTCATGCTGTATATTCCAGGTGGACGTAATCAGCGTGCCCACAAAGGACCAGATGATAGTGCATGAGCCGAAGAACAAGGTGGACCTCACAAAGTACCTCGAGAACCAAAAGTTCCGCTTCGACTACGCCTTCGATGACACCTGCACCAACGAAGTTGTTTACAAGTTAGTATCACAGCTTCATGCAACTAGAAATAAATAATAATTAAAAAATCAAACTACATTGTATAACACAAGCATAAAAAAATATTAAAACAGAGGGGTAATTGCGTAACTTGTTATCAGTAGGAATTGGTTTCATATTCATAGTTAAACAACATTCATTGCGTTGTTTACGTTGCTGAGCCGACAATTTATTCTAACAAATGACGCAATGGTTTAGAAATAATCTTCAATCCCATTCAGATTGTGCGTTTCGCAATTAGGGTGCAGTATGAAGTCCTGACGAAGCGAAGCGCGCTTTAATTGTGGTTACCACGTTGTGAATGTGTATGTGTAAGCGCAGGAGGACTCTGTACTGTCCGTCATTATGGCGAATTCGGAAGTGTGTGTGCGTTATGTGATGATCCCAATCGTCTTCACGTACACATTCGCAGTGTTTGTACACATGTTTACCACAAATAAAGCGCATGGCGCTTCGTGAAATAAAATACCGCATGAACTGCATGAGTCGAGTGGCGATTCTTTTTAAATATTCGTGTCAGAGGAAGTATTATTGACTGCCTCGGTGGTCGGTATTGTACAGTCTATGCCCTGCATTACCTGACCCTCCTATACAGAAGAAATGAGGAAGAGGGGTCAGGTAATGCAGGGCACTGACTGTACTGTTCGTTGTTCTACTGACTCCTAGTGGTGGTTTTAGAAAGCAAAGTTTTGCTTCGAAGGCTTAGCACCTAAATACAAGCCTAAAAGCCAGGCTCGCACTTACCATTATATCGTTGAAAGAAAGTCAAGTTGAAAGATTGCTCGAGCAGGCTTGTGCACTGAAAAATATCTATACAAATAAATAAAATTGGAGTGTCTGTTTTTAATATTAAAATAACTACTTTTTACTAAGTGTATATGGATGTATACATGGTACATATACCAAAACAACGTTAAAAAATAAATAATAGTTAAAAAAAACTAAAAACACGCTGAATTTTGAGACGTATGTCAGCGTAGTTTTCAAAGACAGTTTTTATGAAAAACTTTTTGTTAAATACCACGCGGACGAAGTCACGGGTAACAGCTATTACCTATAATATAACCTGAATTAACACATCTACCGCGGTAGTACGTCCTCTTGCGTTAATTTCCGACATCCACGCGGGCGAAGCCGCGGGCAAAAGCTAGTATTAAATAATTGAAATTTGCAGATACACGGCAAAGCCGTTAGTGCAGACGATATTCGAAGGCGGCATGGCGACGTGTTTCGCGTACGGACAGACCGGCTCCGGCAAGACGCATACCATGGGTGGCGATTTCCAGGTAATATTACGATAAATAACTATATTAACTTAAATAATCGAATTTTACAAGTAACTTTGTGTTCGCTATACGACAATGGGTGGTATCAATGAAAAAAAAAAAAAATACAATCTGGAAGATTAATATTGAGACCGTAATTTGCAATTTGGAATTGTGCCAGAATCGCGGATTTGTTCGAAACTGTAACAGTATGCAACTGAAGGAACACGGGTTGGTTTTAGTCAGTAAAAGGTGCCGATTCTGTTGTACACCGAACTAAACTAACTAAACTATCTCTAAATTCCTTACTTTTGGCTATGAGAATTTTAACGCTATTCTGCAAGAAAAAATCACTAAATTTAAAAAATATTTTGACACGACTAAAAACGAATTTGACAATCAACGTGGTTTTTTTTTTCTTTTGGTTTCGCAACGTTGTACTTGTGTGCGGTACGCAATGATTTTTTTAGAGACGAAGGCGCGCGCAAGGGGGCAGCCTGGACGTGTTTTATATGGAATTTTTCACTTTTTGTTTGAAAAATATAAAAAAAATATTACCCACGTGTTGAGATTTAAATGTTCCGGGGTTTCATAAAGGGGGTCGAAAATTTCATTATTTTTGCGATAGGACACGCCATTTTCGAGATATAAGCAAAAGAAAAAATAAAAAATACAGCACTGTTTTTGCACGTGAAGGCGAGGCGTTGTTGGTGTGACTTTTTGTTCATGACCACTAGTTTTATTCCACACCTTTTTAATCGCGATTAAAAATAATCAGATTTAGTCAAAATAAATTATTATAGTCAAAATTTTTGGTGATAACCGGCAAACTCAGAATAGCAAAATTGTCAGTTTCACTAAACTAGTAACTCAGTGCAATCTTAGTGCTGTCAAACTAAAATATAGTTAAGTTGTGTCACTTTAGTTTATTTCAGAATAGGAAATCGTCGTTTGACAGGAATAAACCAAATTTTAGTGATTTTTAGTTTAGTTTAGAGAGTTTTGTACAACAGAATCGGCACCAAAGTCTCACACGCCCTCCCTCTCCGGCCAGAGCGGGAGAAGTCATTTGATGATTACTCACCAAAACAAAAAGGATGCACTGGACTTGAAATTCAATTTCGTCACTCATCCAGTCTCTTTTCATAATATTTCGATTAGGATTTCGGTATTAGGTATAAAGTATTTGCCGATGTGAAAAAATAAATCTTGTCTCTTGTAGTGACAACATGCTTACGTGTATTGTTCCAGGGCAAAACTCAAGACTGCAAGAAGGGTATCTACGCGATGGCGGCGCGGGATGTGTTCGCGTTCCTCAAGTCGCCCAAGTACAAGCCACTGAACCTCATCGTATCCGCCTCCTTCTTTGAAATATACTCCGGCAAGGTAAACACAACTGATCATCTATTAAAACAAATGATAGTTAAAAAAACTAAAAAACACGCATCGAAAAGTAGAAAATAATGGAAAAAGCGTGGGATGCCTTTTGAGGTATTTTGTAATTGACATTAAGCACCCCACGCTATTTTCCATTATTTTCTACTTTTTAATTTGGTTTTCTATGGATGCGTGTTTTTTTTAGTTTTTTTGAACTATTATTTATTTTCTATTTTTAAGGGTGTTTCGAATTTTGTGACGTACGTCACAAAATTATCGTAGTTTTTGAAGACAGTTTTTTTGCTATCCTGGTAACCCCGGCAAGGATAATGGCACAGTCAAATTATTGTTTTGTTATCGGTCCTTGATAAGTATCAAGTTAATAGGACGTTTTGAAGGGGGTCTAAATCAATGTTCAAAGTTGCCGTTACTGGCCTGTTAGTCTAGTGGTTAGTGACCCTGACTGCTAAGACTTTTTTTTTTTTTTTTTGGATGGGAAATCATCAAATGACTTCTCCCGCTCTGGGCGGAGCGGGAGGGCGTGTCAGACTTTTACTGACTAAAACCCACCCGTGTTCCTTCAGTTGCCCATGTGCCAGGGTCACGGTATCTCTTTAGAACAATCACGTGACCCCGGCAGGTGACTGCTAAGACTGAGGTCGTGGGTTCGATTCCCACCCAGGACAAATCTTTGTGTGATGAGCACGATCATTTGTTCTGTGTCTGGGTGTAATTTATCTATAATATGTATGTATTTAGAAATATATAAGTATGTTTATCAGTTGTCTGGTTGCCATAGTACAGGCTCTGCCTAGTTTGGGATCAGATAACGGTGTGTTGGTTGTCCTAAGATATTTATTTATTTATTGGCACATACTAACATACCTACATAATATATGAAGCGAATAAAATTGTGTTAAAAAATAAAGTTGAAGTTACTGTGAATGTCCACAAAATAGCTTTTGACTAAGTGCATATGAAAGTATAGATGGTCCTTGTAAAAAAAAAAAAAATTTTTTTTTGTCTGTCTCTTTGCTCCGCTAATCAACGAAACGGCTGGACCGATTCTGTAGAAATTTGGTATGGGCATACTATGAACCCGATTCTGTAGAAATTTGGTATGGGCATACTATGAACCCTAGGAAAAGATATAGCCCACTTTTTATCGACATTATCATGCGGGCTAAGACGCTAACCGAAGTTAGTCTACTTTAAAACAAATCTGAAAGATTTTAACGACATTCGAAGCTATGTTATAAGTGTGGCACCACGTCTAGTTGATAGTTCCGCTGAAGGACATAGTAATGTAATTGCCTACATGAAATCCTCGCTCCGCGTACATTCAAAATCAAATCAAAAGTCATTTATTCAAACTAGGCTGAGTCGGCACTTTTTGAACGTCAAATTCAGCCGCAGTGTTGGTGTTTATTAATTCCTCAAGTCACTTGTCGTAGTAATATCACGTAGTAGAAGATACGTTTTCCTAGATTTTGTACCCAGGTGATGGTATTGCTCTCGCTCTCTTACATGATACGTAACTGAACCGGTGAAATTTTATAGTACTATATATACATACACCTCTTCGATTGCGGACTCCCGGCCACCGTAGGCGCGAGCTTGCGGGTGGCGAGCAATGAGTAACTCGCCGCCCGGTAAGGACCAGGCCCGTGTCGATGGCGGGTAGTGTTCCACGCGCGCCTCAAAAAGATGTCAGCAGTACTGAAGGAGTCCGCTAGGACTGATGCTTGCCAAGGTCACGAGATTTGTTCGAAAGAGTTCCCGTGGCCCTCGCATATAGGCATTGAAGGAACACGGGAACAAGGGGTTTTAGTCAGTAAAAGTCGGACACGTCCTCCCGTTCCACCCAGAGCGGAAGACGTCATTAAAAAAAAAATGCATGCACCTCTGCGTACCAATAAGGGAAAATAGACGTGATGTTATGTTATCACTAGCTTGTGCCCGCGACTTCGTCCGCGTCAAATTTTTACTCCCCTGACCCTTCCCGTCGCATCGAATTGCCTGCCAGTTTTCGTCTATTTTTCGTTTCTGCTCCGCTCCTTTGGATTTTAGCGTGATGTTATATGGCCTTCCTCAATAAATAGGTTACTCAACACAAAAATAATTTTTCAATTCGGACCAGTAGTTCCTGAGATTAGCGCATTCAACCAAACAAACAAACTCTTCAGCTTTATAATATTAGTATAGATAGCGAGGCAATCTATTTCAACTCTTCAGGGTTCTAATTTTTCTTAATTTTGTAGTCTATTTTTTCGTGTTTTTAATTGTACGTTTTTCTGTCGGTATACAGCAAAACTTGTCTTTTTTGTACGTATTTCTTTGATGAAATAAACAGCTTTTCTTTCTGCTTTTCTTCTATACTAACGTGTATTCCTCTGTTTTGTCCAGGTGTTCGACCTGCTAGCGGACAAGGCGAAGCTGCGCGTGCTGGAGGACGGCAAGCAGCAGGTGCAGATCGTGGGACTGACGGAGAAGGTGGTCGACAACGTGGACGAGGTGCTCAAGCTCATACAGCACGGAAATGCGGCGCGGACCTCCGGCCAGGTACGGAACTATCATAGCACGTACTAATTTCTCTCGTGAACAGAGAAGTTCTGATGCCAGTGTCAGTCATAGTAAGTTTTGTTCAGTTTAGTTTTCACCCTTCCCGGCCCATCTATTGGCAGAGCAAGCATGATAAATAATCTTATAGTCTTATCCAACGGAAGCGAAATGCAAGAGGTGCACGAGACGTCATTTGATGATATCCCACCCACAAAAAAAAGGCATAAGTACTAAAATGGTCAGGATATAGCCGTGGTCGCATGTCATTATAATTTTTCTTGATATGTCTCGTTTTCATAGTTTGTGAGGGTGCTTTAAGTCACTAGTGAGGTCAAAATAAAAATCCAAAATGTTCAATGTTGAGAAACAATGAAAAAAACACTCATGATGAGTAAGAAGTTTAATAATTTTCATAGCCGTTATCTTTAATTTTTATTTTGATCTCACAGTCAGCTTTTAAAACTTTGAACATCAAGAAAACGAGACTATACGAAAAATTTGAAGATGTGCGCAGCCGCCATCTTAGATTTTTTTACTTTTACCTCACTATCGGGTTTCGCATCCAACCATAACACCCTCAAAATAACACCCACAAAACTTTAAAATTTTGCAGCCGCCTTCTTGGATTTTAATTTTTAATGTCCTTAATGACCTTGCTATTATGGTTTTAGGTCCCTTGAAAACCATGAAAACGACACACATGACGAAAGATTTTAAAATATTCGTAGCCGTCATCGTGGGTTTTAATGTTGCCCTTGATATGGTTTTAGCTCTCATAAAAACCACGAAAACAACAGCCATGACAAAAATATTTAAAAAAGGTTTCGCTGCCGCAATGTTTAATTTTCATTGTGATCTCACTATCGGCTTCAACACAATTGAAGATCGATAAAACGAAATTAGAATTTATTCGATTTTCCGAACATAAAGTCGTATCCAGAGCTCATTAAAATTAAACGCTCGCATGTCGAAGCGATGTGGATTTTACATGCTAATCGCGCTACCTGTTCTACTATCAAACAGTATTTCTCTGCTAAAATATTTAATATATCATGCATTCTATTTCTGCAATATTGGTACTCTAAGGGATTACCTACAGTCGTTCATTGGCAGTATTTTTGTAATAATGTAATGTCCGTTCCACTTCCAGACGTCGGCGAACTCGAACTCGTCCCGCTCGCACGCCGTGTTCCAGATCGTGGTGCGCTCGCCCGGCATGCACCGCGTGCACGGCAAGTTCTCGCTCATCGACCTCGCCGGCAACGAGCGCGGCGCCGACACCTCCTCCGCCAACCGCCAGACGCGTACGTATACTAAATATATACGTTTTGGGAAAGCAAATAACCATAGTTTTTGTTGGACTGCTAATGGCTGAATTTATATTCGGAAACAAGAATCAATAAGGTCAACAGTTATTTTGCACATATGGCAACGAGATAAGCTGCGAAAATTACTCCAACGCTAAACGCATTTAACCCACCCTGTGAGACGTATTATTACAATTCCCCCCTCAACTCGATGGCCTTATTGCCAGTGACGAAACTGGATTGAACTCTTTCATTATGGGCCTATGGAATGACAGCGCTACCGATATTAACAAAGTACCCACCGTACCGTGTGGTGCCGGACGTAAAGAATAACACCACCCCATTTCTTCCCGTGGGTGTCGTAAAAGGCGACTAAGGGACTTACTAGAGAATGGCCAGCAGCGTTCTCTATGCATTTTACCACCATACTGCGATCGCCAACCCGCCTGCCAAGCGTGGCGATTATGGCAAAGCCCCCCCAAATTGGGGGAGGCCTAAGTCCAGCAGTGGACGTCTTACGGCTGAAATGATGATGATGATGACCCACCGCGTTTATTAAAGCTGCCAAAATGTTTCTTATTGCCTCACTGAAGCACATAATTAATCTTTGTCTGCATAGAGGTGTATTTCCCGCTGAGTTTAAAAGAGCACTAGTACACCTCATTCATAAGGGAGGTGATAGAAGCAGTGTCATTAAATACAGAGCCATATCGGTTCCTACTTCATTATCTAAATTTTTGAAAATGCCCTAAATTCACGTCTTACTAGTAATCTAGAAAAGTATTGTATACTTGCGCAAAACCAGTATGTGATCGAAAACATAAATGGAGTGAGGATGCAGTTCTAGATCTAACCAGTAGCATAATTTACGCGCTAGATAAGAAAACCAAAACACAAGGCATATTTCTAGATCTGTCATAAGCATTTGACACTATCTTTGTCACAATCCTTCTGAAGAAAATGGAACGCATGGGAATAAGGGGCGTGGCTTTGAACATTTTCAAAGACTGCCTTACAGGACGAAGCCAGTGTGTAAAAATACGATCCTCACATAGTGATGACATTGATCTCAGTGGTTTTGGGGTCCCACAGGGTAGTGTGCTTGGTCCTACACTCTTTCTTTTCTACTCAAACGATCTTTGTCAATAAAATATGACAAAAAAATCGCCTATGCAGACGACATCTCTGTACCCGTATGCAATAAAATCTACATCTTTCCAAGATGCCCAAACTGATGCAAAGAATGCTCTCAGGATCATCATGACGTGGTTGAATAATAACTTTCTACTACTATACATGTCTCCAAAATTAATTATATCGCTTTGTCACCATCCACTCAATCCCAACCTTTAAGTAATTAACTCTCCCTTAAGCCTCATAATAAAATTTTCATGGCACAAACACAGAGACCTGCAGTTGCCAATGCATAGAGAGAGCGTATAACGTCAAGTACCTTGGTGTCTTCCTTGACTCTACTCTAAATTGGCAAACACATCTAAAATTACTGACAGAAAGCGTCCATAAATTAATATTTACCCTGCAGTGGTTCGCTTACAGCTGTTTACTATGATTTGGCATAGTACCTTCTTTCATACTGGTGGTGCATATGCCACAGCGTTTCTAAATTTTGAAAGAGCACAGAGAGCTGTCTTGAAAGTTATGCACCACGCATGTGCCCTATATTCTGTTATATAGCGAGTGTAAACTGCTATCTGTGAGACAGTTCTATGTCCTTTAGTCAATTCTGCGCCAACATTCCTCTCTCACCTATGCCCTAGGCTGATAAGTGACAAACGACGCAAAAGCCATGTATGTCCCGCCTTACGTCATAAGACTCTTGTTAGTCGACACTTCTATGTCCTCGGTTCTTGCTTTTACAACAAAACCAACAAATAATTTAACATCGAGGATTATATCTCAAAATGCAAGTGAAAAATACGTATATCTGTGTTGTAGTCATACAAAAATAAAATTAATGAAAAAAAAAAGACTAGTGGTTTCATTTAAAAGTGCAATAACTATATGGTTCACATTTATGGAATAACCATGGACCTAAAAAAAAAGAGCGGACGCCGTCTTCTTTAACAATAACTGAAGCACCCATAGTAAGTCAGTGCAATAATGTAGACAAGCCAGCACGCACACATTCACACCATAGTAAGTCAGCCGTCTGCCATTACGCTTCGAACTGTGCCCGCGTGTTATTCGGTGTTATTTTGCATAATAAAAATTAAAGTATCCCATCGTGTGTTGTGAAAAGTTGTCGAAACCAAAGTGGTTCAATTAAAAAAAGCCGGGGTATCACTTTTCATGGGTAAGAATGTCATTTTAAAGCTTATTTCTCGATTTTACGTCAATATATTTAATAAATCTCGAAATCAATCAGTGTTGCAACTATTTCAAGTTTCAAATTCCTTTAAAAGTGGGAGATTTATTTTTTTATGTTACTATTTATCGTTATTGTATTCTTCTTTATTAACATTAAATGAGTTGTAAATATTTTTTAAATCCAATGCGTTTTATTAATTTTACCTTTATTTTAACAATATCCGCCACAAAAACTTGTAATAAAACCAAGGGCAAGGGAGATCTTATTGAAATATTATTTAAAAATGGGTAATATTCCTTCATCTGGCATCCCTTTACACACGCACACATAGTTACGCCGCCGCCATTGTGGTGCTTCAATTATTTCTTAGTGAAGTTCCGTCCGCTCTTTTTTTTACGTCCATGGGAATAACTTATACTGTTTATCGATGAAACTTAGTTTTGCATTCCCTCAGTTACAAGATTGAATGTTTATAATCGCCACGAAATTAATATTCCAATTATTTTATAAAAAACAATGGTGCCGATTCTGTTGTACACCGAACTAAACTAACTAAACTATCTCTAAAATTCCTTACTTTTGGCTATGAGAATTTTAACGCTATTCTGCAAGAAAAAATCTCTAAATTTAAAAATTATTTTGACACGACTAAAAACGAATTTGACAATCAACTTGGTTTTTTTTTCTTTTGGTTTCGCAATGTGGTACTTGTGTGCGCTACGCAATTAATTTTTTAGACACGAAGGCGCGCGCAAGGGGGCAGCTTGGACGTGTTTCTTTTGGAATTTTTCACTTTTTGTTTGAAAAATATAAAAAAAATATTACCCACGTGTTGAGATTTAAATGTTCCGGGGTTTCATAAAGGGAGTCGAAAATATCATTATTTTTGCGATAGGACACGCCATTTTCGAGATATAAGCAAAAGAAAAAAGAAAAAATACAGCACTGTTTTTGCACGTGAAGGCGAGGCGTTGGTGTGAATTTTTGTTCATGACCACTAGTTTTATTCCACACCTTTTTAATCGCGATTAAAAATAGTCAGATTTAGTCAAATTAAATTATTATAGTCTAAATTTTTGGTGAAAACTGGCAAACTCAGAATAGCAAAATTGTCATTTTCACTAAACTAATAACTCAGTGCAATCTTAGTGCTGTCAAACAAAAAAAGTCTATTTCAGAATAGGAAATCGTCGTTTGACAGGAATAAACCCAATTTTAGTGATTTTTAGTTTAGTTTAGAGAATTTTGTACAACAGAATCGGCACCAATATCTAACAACGCGTAATTTTCCTGCTCTTATCCCAATTTAACATGTCTTCTTCTTCCACATTTCCCTATTAGTCGTCATCTGGGTATTCTTCGGTTGTTTGTAAATTTAGAAGGGGTTCTATCTATATCAAAATCCACAAACACCAATTCAAAAAAATATCTAGTTTGGAAAATAGTCTTGTCCTAGGGATTTTTTTATGTATTTGTATTGCTAAATGTATTGAAAATTGCTGGATAACTTTAAATCTGTAGAGTTGTCAAAATTATTTGTAACTCACCTGCAGACATGATGTAATGTTTTTTTTTTCAATCCCACAGGAATGGAAAGCGCAGAAATAAACAAATCCCTGCTCGCACTAAAAGAATGCATCCGCGCGCTGGGCATGAAGGGCCAGAACCACCTGCCGTTCCGCGTGTCGAAGCTGACGCAGGTGCTGCGCGACAGCTTCATCGGCGACAAGTCGCGCACGTGCATGATCGCCATGATCTCGCCCGCCATGTCGTCGTGCGAGCACTCGCTCAACACGCTGCGCTACGCCGACCGCGTCAAGGAGCTGGGCACGGCCGACCCGCAGCGCCGCCCCGACTCGCCGCTCGCCGACGTCGACATGGAGCCCGCGCACGACCTGGCGCAGCTGCGCTCTCTCAATGTGAGTCCCTTGTGTTCCCTCGCCACACGTCGACATGGAGCCCGCGCACGACCTGGCGCAGCTGCGCTCTCTCAATGTGAGTCCCTTGTGTTCCCTCGCCACACGTCGACATGGAGCCCGCGCACGACCTGGCGCAGCTGCGCTCTCTCAATGTGAGTCCCTTGTGTTCCCTCGCCACACGTCGACATGGAGCCCGCGCACGACCTGGCGCAGCTGCGCTCTCTCAATGTGAGTCCCTTGTGTTCCCTCGCCACACGTCGACATGGAGCCCGCGCACGACCTGGCGCAGCTGCGCTCTCTCAATGTGAGTCCCTTGTGTTCCCTCGCCACACGTCGACATGGAGCCCGCGCACGACCTGGCGCAGCTGCGCTCTCTCAATGTGAGTCCCTTGTGTTCCCTCGCCACACGTCGACATGGAGCCCGCGCACGACCTGGCGCAGCTGCGCTCTCTCAATGTGAGTCCCTTGTGTTCCCTCGCCACACGTCGACATGGAGCCCGCGCACGACCTGGCGCAGCTGCGCTCTCTCAATGTGAGTCCCTTGTGTTCCCTCGCCACACGTCGACATGGAGCCCGCGCACGACCTGGCGCAGCTGCGCTCTCTCAATGTGAGTCCCTTGTGTTCCCTCGCCACACGTCGACATGGAGCCCGCGCACGACCTGGCGCAGCTGCGCTCTCTCAATGTGAGTCCCTTGTGTTCCCTCGCCACACGTCGACATGGAGCCCGCGCACGACCTGGCGCAGCTGCGCTCTCTCAATGTGAGTCCCTTGTGTTCCCTCGCCACACGTCGACATGGAGCCCGCGCACGACCTGGCGCAGCTGCGCTCTCTCAATGTGAGTCCCTTGTGTTCCCTCGCCACACGTCGACATGGAGCCCGCGCACGACCTGGCGCAGCTGCGCTCTCTCAATGTGAGTCCCTTGTGTTCCCTCGCCACACGTCGACATGGAGCCCGCGCACGACCTGGCGCAGCTGCGCTCTCTCAATGTGAGTCCCTTGTGTTCCCTCGCCACACGTCGACATGGAGCCCGCGCACGACCTGGCGCAGCTGCGCTCTCTCAATGTGAGTCCCTTGTGTTCCCTCGCCACACGTCGACATGGAGCCCGCGCACGACCTGGCGCAGCTGCGCTCTCTCAATGTGAGTCCCTTGTGTTCCCTCGCCACACGTCGACATGGAGCCCGCGCACGACCTGGCGCAGCTGCGCTCTCTCAATGTGAGTCCCTTGTGTTCCCTCGCCACACGTCGACATGGAGCCCGCGCACGACCTGGCGCAGCTGCGCTCTCTCAATGTGAGTCCCTTGTGTTCCCTCGCCACACGTCGACATGGAGCCCGCGCACGACCTGGTGCAGCTGCGCTCTCTCAATGTGAGTCCCTTGTGTTCCCTCGCCACACGTCGACATGGAGCCCGCGCACGACCTGGCGCAGCTGCGCTCTCTCAATGTGAGTCCCTTGTGTTCCCTCGCCACACGTCGACATGGAGCCCGCGCACGACCTGGTGCAGCTGCGCTCTCTCAATGTGAGTCCCTTGTGTTCCCTCGCCACACGTCGACATGGAGCCCGCGCACGACCTGGCGCAGCTGCGCTCTCTCAATGTGAGTCCCTTGTGTTCCCTCGCCACACGTCGACATGGAGCCCGCGCACGACCTGGCGCAGCTGCGCTCTCTCAATGTGAGTCCCTTGTGTTCCCTCGCCACACGTCGACATGGAGCCCGCGCACGACCTGGCGCAGCTGCGCTCTCTCAATGTGAGTCCCTTGTGTTCCCTCGCCACACGTCGACATGGAGCCCGCGCACGACCTGGCGCAGCTGCGCTCTCTCAATGTGAGTCCCTTGTGTTCCCTCGCCACACGTCGACATGGAGCCCGCGCACGACCTGGCGCAGCTGCGCTCTCTCAATGTGAGTCCCTTGTGTTCCCTCGCCACACGTCGACATGGAGCCCGCGCACGACCTGGCGCAGCTGCGCTCTCTCAATGTGAGTCCCTTGTGTTCCCTCGCCACACGTCGACATGGAGCCCGCGCACGACCTGGCGCAGCTGCGCTCTCTCAATGTGAGTCCCTTGTGTTCCCTCGCCACACGTCGACATGGAGCCCGCGCACGACCTGGCGCAGCTGCGCTCTCTCAATGTGAGTCCCTTGTGTTCCCTCGCCACACGTCGACATGGAGCCCGCGCACGACCTGGCGCAGCTGCGCTCTCTCAATGTGAGTCCCTTGTGTTCCCTCGCCACACGTCGACATGGAGCCCGCGCACGACCTGGCGCAGCTGCGCTCTCTCAATGTGAGTCCCTTGTGTTCCCTCGCCACACGTCGACATGGAGCCCGCGCACGACCTGGCGCAGCTGCGCTCTCTCAATGTGAGTCCCTTGTGTTCCCTCGCCACACGTCGACATGGAGCCCGCGCACGACCTGGCGCAGCTGCGCTCTCTCAATGTGAGTCCCTTGTGTTCCCTCGCCACACGTCGACATGGAGCCCGCGCACGACCTGGCGCAGCTGCGCTCTCTCAATGTGAGTCCCTTGTGTTCCCTCGCCACACGTCGACATGGAGCCCGCGCACGACCTGGCGCAGCTGCGCTCTCTCAATGTGAGTCCCTTGTGTTCCCTCGCCACACGTCGACATGGAGCCCGCGCACGACCTGGCGCAGCTGCGCTCTCTCAATGTGAGTCCCTTGTGTTCCCTCGCCACACGTCGACATGGAGCCCGCGCACGACCTGGCGCAGCTGCGCTCTCTCAATGTGAGTCCCTTGTGTTCCCTCGCCACACGTCGACATGGAGCCCGCGCACGACCTGGCGCAGCTGCGCTCTCTCAATGTGAGTCCCTTGTGTTCCCTCGCCACACGTCGACATGGAGCCCGCGCACGACCTGGCGCAGCTGCGCTCTCTCAATGTGAGTCCCTTGTGTTCCCTCGCCACACGTCGACATGGAGCCCGCGCACGACCTGGCGCAGCTGCGCTCTCTCAATGTGAGTCCCTTGTGTTCCCTCGCCACACGTCGACATGGAGCCCGCGCACGACCTGGCGCAGCTGCGCTCTCTCAATGTGAGTCCCTTGTGTTCCCTCGCCACACGTCGACATGGAGCCCGCGCACGACCTGGTGCAGCTGCGCTCTCTCAATGTGAGTCCCTTGTGTTCCCTCGGAGGTGGCACGGCCGACCCGCAGCGCCAATATGACGCTCTACACATTCTAAACTTTGTTTTCAGTAAACAGATTCACGTGTAGCACTTCATTTATCTTGCTTACAAGCCATTTTATGATGTAGCACAGCTATATCATTGTTCCGATGCTAAAAAGGAATGTTGCTTATCGTCATAACTCCAAACAATCGTTGCATTTGGCTACTGGAGTATTTCTCTCGAGCCTTACAGTAGTCGCGTATGATGTGTAATATCGACATCTGACCTTGGTAATAAGCAACATGAGAAAAGGATTCAGGGATTTTTAAAAACGAGGAATTTTTTATGAAAATTGTATATTATTTAATTAACACTAGGAGTAATACAATTCTTTATTAAAGACGGAGAATGGTAATCTGATTAGACTGACTATAATAAGTTTGAAGAGAATGTTGAATGTCTTTTTTTTAATAATTACGTAAGGGGCCATCCATAAATTACGTCACAGGAATTTCATGAGTTTTGACTCCCCACTCGTCCTTGTCACAGCAGGTCACATTTGTGAGACCCTCCCCCCCTAATGTGATGTCACATATTTTACAATTTAACATCTAAAAATAAATTGAATTAAAACAGCAGTTCCGAAATTAGTTTTATTTGAATTTATTTTTAATCAAATTAACATCAAATCAAACATTTTCAAGAAATTTGAACCTTATATATACAGATAGAGTTGCAAATGTTTTAGAGTTTTTCGTAAATAGTTCAAAGTTCGTGTTTTAAACACTTAGATTAAAATCTATTTGATTTTGAAATGTGACGTCACGAAGTTTCGGACCCCTCCCACCCCCTTGTCACACTTTGTCGACCAACCTCTCGGAAAATGGGTTGGTACCCATTACCATACCCGTTGTACGGCCACCACGCGCGCTCATTGGTCTATTACACACTTACGTCCTTCCTCACGAAATCATTACCGTAGATTGCAAAAATAGCGAGAGGTAGGATGTTACACACTAAAAAACATTCTACGATGCTATAACCAAATTCTCTATTGTTTTCTTTTTCTTATCTACCAGGAGGGCGACATGTCCGCTGAAATGTACACGTTCCACGAGGCTATCGACGAGATGCAGCGCGCGGAAGAGGAAGTACTCGACAACCACAAGGCGATCTCCGACTACCTGCAACACGCGCTGCAACGCTGTAACCAACTGCTGGGCATCACGCGCGACGTGGACTACGACCAGGACGGTGAGTTGTTGCATGTCCTAACTGAACTACTAACAAGTGTTGTAACGTGTCTCGAGTTGCTGTAACGAAGTAATGATCAGGATATGTCAAAGGACAACTTTTTCTTCTACGATGAGTTGGTTTCATCTCCTAAAGTACTGAAAACATTGTAAAGATCGGTAAAGCCAGAATCTGGATAGTGATATCGCATTTGCATGCGTTCTGTTTGCTTCAGCCGTGACGTTGAACCCTTGCAGGCTTTTAGGCAAGAACATGGTGTTATCTTTTGCCAATCAAATCTAAGGGCGAATTTCAACACACACACAAAACAAAACAAAATTCACAGAACAAAATTTATTGGGTGATATTTACCCTAAAACTGTAATTTAAACCAATAAAAAAGGAACAAGGATATAACAAATATTCAAAGAGTCTAAAAAAATCTAAAAATGGGCCTATGTACATATTTTATCTTTATTAAATCTTGCCTAGTTTAGCATAAACATGAACATGTACTTTGCTTATTTATCGTTTCTATGCTGTATGCATGTGTGCGTGCTACATTACATGTTTGTCCATGTGCCGCCCATGGGTTTGTGGTGTATGTTACTGATCATAAAATCAGCAACAAAAATATAGGGATGTGCGACAAGTGGAAGTACCAAGAAAATTAAACTTTATATCAATGACCAGTGGTCTCGAACCTACCGATTTTCAGTATTTCTACCGATATGGGCTCTGTTCTACCGAAATACCGAAATATAACGAATATTCTACGATTTCACAGTACACATGGAAATTCTCTTCACCGATTTTGGGTACAAATATACCGTTTTTAGCTGGCAATTCTACCGATCTCGCTCTATGACGTTCGAGACCACTGTCAATGACTCAAGAGGTTTTTTACATAGTGATCGTCAATTATTTTATTGTCATTCTGCTAAGATTTTAAACCACTTCAGATAAAGTCTAAAGTTGTTATTGTTCCAATCAGTTTTTAACCCATTGAATGCCGACTACGTATATATCCGTATATGGTTTCTATGCATGACGCCAGGTATGGTGGCAACCGAGTTTGGCTGCGTAGGCAATGTCGGCATTCAATGGTTTAACAGTCCATTTGTCCCGATATTTTTGACACTGACTGTATGTCAGTGTGTCTGCATGTATGTCTGAGTGTTGCATACCCCTCGCATGCATGTTACACGACACGTTTGTCGGTGTGTCTGCATCCGCCGCGTGTTGCAGGCGCTCACATCCGCATCAAGCGGCTCCGCTTCCTGCCGAGCGCCGGCCTTGGCTCGCGACGACCGCGCCGACTGTTAGGTTTGAGTTGCAACCTACGTTGCCTTATTGTCATGTTACTGTAACACTGGTAGAGGTCGCGTTGCATTGTTTAAAAATGTTTTGGTCCGTCCACTAATGTCTAAAGGCAGGGAGGGTAATACAGAGTTAAATTAAATTAGCTATCGAAAGTCTGCAGTCGTACTGAGTATCGATATGTTTTTTCTCTTTACTAGCCTGCGCTGTCCCTCTCTTGGGTAAAGGCCTCACTCCACTCCTTCCATCTTTTGTGAGCCCAGGCGTGCTTTTTCTAGTTCTGATGAAACCTATCCATCTCGTCCCACCATCAACGGTCTGCCGCGACCCCAACTCAATGACTAACGGCACCATCGATATCTAAACACGATATAATAAAATGGTGTGATAAGTTTTATTTAGGGTACATCAACCCTAAATATAACTGATGTCCCCTAAATAAAACTCATTAAATTTATTTCTTTGTTGTTTTTTCCACATTTTGATATAGATCCCTCACCTCAGTCACAATAGGTAATTTAGCCTCTAGCTGTATAAATATAGTAAAAGATGTCTCTCTCTATCAAGATATATTCTGAACAATGCCAAAACATTTCAATATGCCCAAGGCATAAAATTGAGAATACAGGCACGAGTTTTTTTTGGCACAATTATTCTTATAATTATTTTTTTGTAGTTTAGTCCATTATCAGTCGCTGCCTCATACCCTATACTTTTTGAATTTAAAATTAATAGTATTTTCCAAAAAAACAAAAAAAAAAACAGATTTTGATATAATGTGGACGGGGACCATTAAAGAAGCTAGTTTCATTGTTAACAACCGCGCCGATCATCATGCTGCCAATGCTGACGCTCATAGGTTTAATTGGGTTAATTTTTCTGCTTATTAAAAACAGCAAAAAACATTCCTCAAAAGTCAATATTTTATTTTTATAAAAAATCTGACATCTATCTAAAAGGTTAAAAAAAAAATGCTTTACGCTGTTCTATAATAATTAAACTAAAACTCGACAAAACAACACGGCTTATTAAATGTTCATTTATAAAACCTAAGGCTGGATTTAGTGCTCAACTTGGCCGCGTACTGATGTTTTGGGCCGTCCGAGTCGTGCTCGCTGACGGTCGTTGCTACACTAAACAGGGTGAAAGTGACAGTCCTCCGCAAACTGACATTGCGTTCAGGTTCTTATTTTGAAGCATATTCATTTTATTCAATCGTTTATTCGTTTACTATTCCTTTATTCGAATGTACAATTACGAATGTAATTAAAAAAAACGTCTGTACGCAGCACTCCAATTATGTAAATAAAACAGCTAAAAAAACTTAGCAATGGATGTTTAAATATTCTAACGATGTGCAATATCAGCTGTTGCTGTTCGCTACGTGCATTTTGCCGCGATAACGATGCATTGCTTATTAGGTAATTAATAAACGATTCTGAAATAATTTCATGTACCGGTCATCTTAGTATGTTATATTGAATTCCCTCCATCAGTTTGCGGAGGGCTGTCCCTCACACCAAGACGCTGACAGTAAATGGACATACCATTTACTGTCAGCGTCTTGGTGCGCGACCGACGTCAGCGTAGCATTAAATCCAGCCTAACACTATGTATCAACAAAACCTATAATTTAATGTGTACTGTTATCTTTCCAGCATACGCGACCCAATGGGAGGAGCTACTCAACGAGCAACTGGCAGTGCTAGCCCAGTCGCGCGACTTAGTCGCAGAGTTCCGCTCCAAGATGCAGCAGGAAGAGCACATCTCGCGCCGCATACAGCCTCCCCGACACCACTAGTGTACCTCGCCCGCACCGAACGTAGCGTCGATATAACATCACACGAACATGGTTAGATAACGTACTTTACCCTTCAAATGGACGAAAAGTAACAAGGAACATGACTTTTGGTCCAAAAGTCATCTTTTAACAGTGTTGTGACTTGGTTCTGAACTTTTTATCGTCATTGATGGTGAAATACTGTAAGTTTTGTTTCATTTAACAACGTAATAAAAAACTTTAGAAGATGCAGGATCTAGCACGAACGTTAGGGCCTGACCTATGTATGTTTCAAAAGCAAACTTCGTAGTACTCGTTACAAGAAAAATAAGTTTCTCAAGTCCTTTATATTTTTTTTTCTAAATATTGCTTGCATGGTGCTATAATAATTTCTGTTCGAAGTTTGTCCATGACGATAATATGATAGCTGTGACAGTATATGTTCACGCTAAGGCCCCCAGCGGCTATCTGAAATCTGAGCTAGTAAGCTCAGATAGAAGAAAATAAAAGGTACCTTTTCTCATTATAATAGGATTTGTTCAAAGTTTTTCAAGAAAACAGAGTTAGCTAACAGTTGCTTATTTAAGTTTGTATTGATGGTAAGGTACCTTCCGTCAGCATATTATGTACGAAAAAATAAAACAGACTGACCACTAGTCGTTTGAATGTTCGCCTTAATTACGATAAAAACATTAATTGTAGAAAGATGCATGTCTTGTAAGCTGTATCAAAGAGTAG
This sequence comes from Aporophyla nigra, assembly GCA_947507805.1. NCBI lineage: Eukaryota > Metazoa > Arthropoda > Insecta > Lepidoptera > Noctuidae > Aporophyla > Aporophyla nigra. Next base: position 3,176,158 of record OX382293.1, on the reverse strand, counting down.
AAGTCTTGTATGCTCCGGTTAGAAATGTACAAAAAATGGATCATTTTGAAAGTCAGTATAAAAATAGGATTTTTGAGGGCGGAGCTTAGAGGCGAATGTAATGTGACAATTTTAAACTTTGATAAGTAATTAAGGAAATAAGAATCTCGATGTTCGGTTGTTAGTAACCGAACGTTATCCCCTTCATGGTATCGACGCTGCGTAGTGTGCGAGGCGCCATGCGTGCGACAACATGGCGCCGCAATATGTCACAACGACTGCTGACACAGAAATTACAGTGTATAAAGTAATCAGTATTGAGACAAATTCAATGTTTGGTGACCGTGTGTAGCTGGCCTACTGTATAATCGCTTCAATTTTGATTTGCCCGCGTTTCGGAAAACTGAGCGAGTTGTGACCATTTTGTTCGATATTATTGTAAAGCTTAGTATACCGAGGTATGTGCCGTCGTGTTGAAAACGAGAGACTGTTTATTAGTAGTGTTTGAAGCACAAAGGAAGGCCGTGCGGCCGGCAACTGTCCCACATGACTCGTTGACGCGCTATTTTGACGTGTATTTTTAACTCAATAACGTCCAAAACAGCATGTCGGTTTCAGTCGTGCTGCCGAGTGCGATGCGGTTTGAGACAAAACGTGCTATTACGAGTATCGATAGTAGAGATGTACCTTTAGTTTCTGTAATAGTTTATACAGTACTAAAGTCTACGAAGGTCCGAGTTCACTTATTGGCATTATACGTAATTTGTTTTGAGATTTTGCCCTAATACTTAGCTGATACTGTCCACGCGATTGTCATTGAGTGAATTCTCTCCTTCACTCACGCTGAAGATATAAAACTACGTGTTAGACATCGGTAGATACGTTTATCGATCGATACCTAACATGTAATCGAATCATGTAATTGTAAGGTGCGAGACATTACCCTATTAACGTTAAGTCACTTATTCTGGATGCATTTAACTTTCGCTAAAGGCCTATCGTCGAACTGTAGATATTTTTATATACCGGAAGATTTGGAAGTACAAACGTGACAGTGAGGCGGTCCCAGTGATTGTGTAGTAGTTCCTCATTGGCGTGACTAGAGCGCACTAGCGGGAATGTGCCGGATCTGAGGCTAGCTCGAGAAAATAACGCTTCAACTCATCCGCTTGAAAGTTTCTATCGTTGATTTTAAACTAGAGTCGTGAATCTAACTTCAATTTATTGTGTTAGGGGTCGTTTTTTAGACCAAAGCCACATTTGTCGTGTGAAACTGTTATGTACGTGTCGAAGGGCGCAGCCCTAGTTCGTTTTGTTCAATGCCCTAGTTGCGCCAATGTCTGTAAACGTGAATGTATCTGTCAAATTCCATCCTATGTTTACATCTTGGCACCTTCATTTACATACTTGGCCATGCTTGATCTAAGCCAAGTCCGGTCAAGTATTGCTATCATATTTCGAGCTTTTTAGGATGGTTTCAGTATAACTTGGCCACTTGCCCAATCAGCCAAGATTGACGGATAAATAGTGTGTTGCTGTGATTTGTTTTCATGACAAAATTGTTTATAATAATATGTTTGGCATAACGAAGTACTCGGAATGTTGTGAAATAGTTGTTTTAAAATTAGATATGTTGAATGTAAACCGCGTTTTAAAATACTTTGCGCTCTGAAGATTACTTTTGTCTTGGCTCTAATTTGCACTATATGTTACAAATAAATAGAGTAGTTTTTCACTGTTGTACAAAAAATATCTTCTTGAGTTGACTTTATTTTCCCTTAACTTCTTAATGGCTCAAGACAAAAGTAATCTTTCCAAATAACAAACTAAAAAGAAAGAAAGTATTGATTGAAAATGTATAAATGTTGAGTATCATGTGATCGATTAACATATCTGTTGCATATAAAATCGCTTGTTATCCTCTCGTTGTAAACGTAACTACTGACCCGATTTCCTATGTTGATGACAATACAAGGGCTTCAAGTGTGCGTATTTACGATGGAAAATGTACGTTTATTCACAAATCTACGTATTTTTAGAAGTAAACTAAAATCAATTACCTATTCATGTGTCTTTTTATTCCAAGTTCCTCCCGCCTCTAGGCTTGAGCCTCGACTTTTTTTCTGTTACTATTCATGCATATTTCGGCCCCGTAGTCATTACCCAAAAATTTGCCAACCAGCCTTACGGGTGTCGTGTTACCCAGTAACTGGGTTATGGAGAACAGATAGACAATCGCTACATGTTAAACTCCTGGTAGTCAGCTGGTTAGACAGGAAGCCGATCCCAACATAGTTGGGATAAAGCTGGGTCAATGATGATGATACTGATGAACTATTCTTTATAGAAATCAAAAATTTCTTGACGCGAAAAATACTACATTTATTTACCGCGGTAAATGGGCACACATGAAGCAGAAATTATTTCTCATTGTTTACGTAAATATTTGAGGCTAGATATTTCAGCTAGAAATGTAAAAGTTGGTTGTTTTATTTCGTCATGATGGACCTCTGTAGGGACAATGTCAAGACCGGAGAAACATTCCATGTCTTGAGATTATAATTTTATAATATCAACTATTTTAACACGAGAGTTTGCGATTTTTATTGATAAGAGAACATAATTGTAGACTTTTAAAATTACTAACAGTTTTGATTGCCACCGGCATTTACCATTGTCTTGATATATTTCTTACAGCTGTCCATTATCATTCGACAAGTAATAGCAAAGTCAGTCTTAACGTTGTAGTTGATTTTCTTACTTCAAAGAATGGCGGAACAAAAGAGCTAAGTGAAAAACTATCGAGTTATATCATGTCTTGACAAACACGACTATTTTATTTCTTAATCCTCATTTCTTCACAATTTTTACAAACACAATTAACTGCTAATTCCTATCAGTGGTGCTTTAATTCGTTACGCCTTCAAAACTTGGTCATGGTATACTCGGTAGGTGATTTTCTAGTTTGATAGACAGTTCTAGTGCCGCATAATTTTGTGAAGGAAGGACACGGAAACGTCTCTTTCTGCTTATTTTAAAGTAACTGATCAGAATTACTACGCATAGGTAGTAACGTGACTTTGAGTTAAGTTGGGGGAGGGCAAAGCTCTTCCCCGCATATTTAAACGTCTTTTTCACACTTTTCCTGTGGGAAATTAGTACTAAACGGCTTACAATGTGATTTTAGATAACTTAGTGATGCCATTTTAAGTCCTAATTCACAGCAGGAGTGCGGATTTGTGTTTTAATAATGACGACTGCCAGTACTAAGGGCTGGTGAGATAAATTTCTATACACGGATATTTACTCTACCATAAATATTGTAAAATATTTAAAAAAAACAACGTCATGTCTAAAAAATCGTAAAAAAACTCATGTTTTTGTGTATTGTTAATTAATAAAAATAGTAAAACTACTTAAAGACTATGTAACTATGTAAGTTTTTCAAGTCAGTACATTATATTTTCATTTCTTTTGTATGAGACTTATTTATTATGTTGTGATAGTATGTGCATATACGTAGTGCTTGTGTCCCTGTGCGTCTCACAGTAGGAGCCGAAGACGAGACACGTCGTCTATCCTCCATTCTGTAATGGACTCAATGGTGAACAAACGTTACGTGCAGTGTACCATAGAATGGAATATAGAGCGTTGTCCGCTCTATAAATATGCGTAAATTTTTCGTTTATAACTTAATAACCACAATTATAATGTCTGCGAAATAATAAATAAAAAATAACCCGAACGTGTTTTGTGGTTTAATATCTGCTCATCTGGTGCTAGGTCTAGACTCTGCTTTTAACTGTAATCCCTAGGGTCTGAAGATCGACAAATATTCGCTTTTATTTCAAGTAAATAACGTTAATTTTGCTTTTTTGTCGGAAATCGTAGGAAATGTGGTATCAACTGCTAGACGGAATCACTCTAGTATTCGCACAAGGTTAACCTGAACAGTTATGTCACTTGGAGCTAGTTACACTTACGTTAGAAAATTGTTTATTGTGGCTGAAGGCTTCCTTGTTTAAAATTACAAGTTACGTACATATTTGGGCTCTACCATCTGTATTATTTGCGTCAGTCCTTGTGTGAATATACGAGTGTATCGAGCCACATACCCGCGCCTCGGCGCCTCGAACCGGCCCGAGGTAACTATTTATACTGTAGCTTACTACATTATTAGATAGCGCTTATTAATAAATAATTAAAACAAAACGAATCGGCCCTCTGTATCAGAGCGGCTGCTGCGCCGATGTTTGATCGTACTGAACAAAATCTCTCTTACTATAATTATTATACGTTTTTAAATAATTGTATTATTATCGAGATTGTAACCGCGTTCGAATGAATTAGTTTTTGTATAGAAGCGTTTGAGTAAATGAACAAGTGTTGAATGCTGGTGCGGCGCATTCCCGCTCTAGTTATCTAGTTAAATGCTTTATTATAAACTTTATTTTAACATCGCACATTATAATAAATTAATCAAAATTGTTTTGATGTTTTATTGTTGGTGAACTTACCCGATCCAAATTACCCTTTTGATGAGTAGGTATCTTTCAGTTTGTTACTCTATATTGGGTTTTAGGGCATTTCGCCTGTAGTGGAATCTTTGCCTGCGACCTAGCCGTGTTAAGGTCAGTTCAGACAACGAAAACAATATTTACTGGCTCCGTTGAAAATAGAATTGTATTGCCGTTTAATTAAATGTATTAACCTATCCTGCTAGTTTCAATGATATTTCTCCACTATTTAACAGTTAGCGGCCTGCGCAGTCCACTTGCAAAGCCATACCCGTTGCAGTGAAATTTTGGATTGTTACATTACAGGTAAATGGAAGATTAGCCACGCTCCTGAACTGACAGTAACAAACGTTATAACATCAAACATCAGTGAAGAAAATATTTGCAAAAAATAAAAGAAACTGGGAAAAAACAAATAGTTCAAAAGTGCTATTTGAATAGGTAAATAAAACAAAACAAAATAGCAAAGTACTTGGCATTTATATGTATGAACAAGTTTGTACTGGTATCATGGAAATGCAAATAAATAGTCGCACATAAATACTGGAAGACAACACAAAATAGTCCTAAGTATATAATCAAAAGTACCATAACATTAGTTACAATTTATTGAAGGTGGTCTTAAAAATAAGTAGGAAATATTTACCAGACTACTAGTCAAGGCATGTATTTCCACAGGAAAATACCTAATCAGCATTTATACATTTGTTGTGTGTAAATAAAATATGGAAATACAATTTCGTAACATAATTTCGACGTCATTTTTTGTAAGTAAATGTTCAATTTATAATTATGGCGAAGAACAATAAGAAAATATAATTTAATTTTTTAGAATCACCGAAAATAGCACATTCATGTTTCAACTTAGAGTTGAAATAATTTATAATTAATTACTAATATCCTACATCTATACAAAACAAACTATAAATCTTTTATCTACATACCTCCACACCCGAAATTTTGTGCAACCCTAATTAGAAACAATAAAATAAATAAATTATCAAATATCACAGTAAAATCCTTGTGATGTTTAATGCGAAGAACATTTATTGTGTTATGTTTTATTTCTTTGCGTGATTTAATTGAATACGAAATTATAATATGCGAGCGAAGGAAACGAATCGATTATCTACAGTTTTTAATTAATCACGAAAAAAACAGTTATTGAATTAAACAGGACATCATTTTACACATACTGTTTATACCATGTATTCAGTACATAATTCTGACCCCTACCCTTGTGTGGAAATTTTCGTCGGTTATTAAAAAACAAAACAACTGTTTCATATTAAACTGCAATACCAACACGGTCAAAACGTATGTTTTTTATTGTCTCACAAAAATTCTACGCTAAGGGTCGTACGTCTAGAATCATGTAGATGTAGATTCACGGTTTCAGTTAGTGTCAGTTTTGATGTTATTCGTCAATTGTCTGGAAGCGCCAGTGTGTTTCTTGTCCTTGCCAACGTAATCTCGACTCTACGATCATCGTTTCAAGTACTGTTATCATAAATGCGACAAACTGATAATGTCAATGTCTAACCTATCCACAAGAACTACATAGCACAATAGATATAAAGTTGATCTCTTTGGTTTTAGTCAATTTCGCTATACACATCAATTTGTCATGGCCCTTTTACTATTGAGCACTGTAAAATATAAATTAAGGTACATAATTACATTGTCTTATGGCTCCCATATACAATACATCATTAGATGTTAAGCAAATCGCGTGAGGAACTCCTGATAGGCCTCGGTTAAAACCGAAACCAGTCGGCTACTCCGATAAAATAAATTGATGTATAAAGCCACAAATACTCTCAAATATCACTGAATGTTGCTAAACATTGTCTAAAAGGCCATTCATTGTATTTAGGAGTCATTATAAAAATATTTTTTTAAAGTCAATAATAGTACAAGTATCAGCACGGTGTACCGACCATCAAACTGCACAATTGTGGCCACGGGACCAACATCGTGGCATAATCTGCCTGTAATGTTCCCACTGCTGCGACACAGGCCTTCACTCAGTGAGAGGGAGTGGGCTGTTATCCACCACGCAGGCCCAGTGCCAGCCCGGGTTGGTAGGTGTAACATGCCTTTGAATTTCTTGTTCTAGGACATGCCAGATTCCTCACGATGTTTTGCTTCACCGTTTTGAGGGCAGTGATGAAATTTTCACAAAGAATACAAGCCATAACAAAATCCAAAGCCAACATCATAACAGCGAAAAAATAATCAGCCATTATACCCACACCCATAATAGGACGGATGGACGGTCTGTACCCTTAAATATGACCACACCTGTTTGATACATGCCTTTTAAGTATTTACATAATTTAATACTGTACAAACTGCTATATTTCCGTGAGTGTATAGGGCCACCAGTAACCGCCTGCCAGCAGGCGTGTCGAAACAATTGGAAGAAAACATTCCTATTCACATTATATACAATTTGAAATGCACCTTGAGATTATATTTACACAAAATATCGATTCACAGGAGACATTCAATGAAACATAAAATTCGGCAAGACATTACTTCAAACGTTTGAATACTGGTTTGAAAACTGCCAGCAATTTGCCAAGATCCTAGATCTTGCAGTCTTGGCAAAGTGCAAAATAGATGTTCAAAATTTGCATATCGTATGCTTAAATAATACCAGTGGTAACACATCGCTACTTTGTAGGTATTTCCGTATTTCAAGCTAAGTCGGTGCCGGAGTAATGTCTAGTTCTAGAAATCTGATCAATTTAATTTTACATAGCGGAACAAAGGGTCCTGTAATGTAACGAATTATTAAAACCGTGACCGTTATAGTCAGTGATCGGATATTCGGATGCATATTTACCAAATGTTACGATTTAGCTATGAAAGCACGGAAGCGGCTTCGTATTTTTTATTAAAGCCGGGTTTCTTGGATCATATTTATTTAAAATTAATGTTTAACCCCAGATGCAAATACATATGTGTGTACGGTGGTATGTGTTAGTTAAAACAACACACAAAACACGGTAAAAACGCGCATTCCATATTAGCCAACATTTCAACTTTAGGTGAATATGCATCTGAATATCCGATCTCTAGTTATAGTCCATATTACATACAAGGATCTATTTCTTAATATTGAAATCTTTATCAGAATCAGCAAGTTCATCAAGTTTTTTTTACTAAAACCATCATAATAAAAAAGAGATCAAACTAGTCCTAGTCAATTATGAACTTCACATTGGTCGGAATAAAGTTAGAAATAAATAAAATAAAAAACTGGGTCGTAACTTTAACTTGGGCTGTAGTTAGATCTCGTTTAATAATAAGACTTAAATTGATCAGACTTCTAAACTACACATAACCTACCTACATAATAAAGGCTATATTCACGTTCCAATTTCTCACCAAATCCGTAGGGCAATCCCCTCCATCCTAGCTCCGATAACCACGACGGTAGATCGTCAAGCTTGGGTACAAAATTCTCCCATGTGTCACTGTTATCGCCTTCGACCATAAGGTGGGGCCTTCATCACAACATGTCGTCTTCGAAGCCTTCCCCAGTGAGTATGTGCGGGTCTCCGATGGCAGGCACCATGTGGGAGTACTCGCTCGTTGCCCAGAGGTACAGGTTCAACGTTCGTTCCGTACATTGCGCTATGAATCTGAAACGAATAGGTGGAAAATGTAGGGTCTGAGATTGTAAGGGCACGTGTGCAGGCACGGATCTGGGGACTCAGGCGTCGGCTGGGGATGGGCTAAAATACCCAGACCTGACATTTTAGCCTTCCCCCATCCCTAAGTCAGTTTGGAAGGGATGATGCAAATTTTGCTCCCACCCTCTTTTTGTGAGTGGTTATATGAAATACGTCCGTGGATAGGTATTTTTGAGCTGATCAAAATTTACTCCGGGTCAAAGTTTTGAATTTTAGTCCGTTCAAAGGTATGCTTTATTAAATATGGCAGTTTAAGCATTATTTACACCAGTGACTGAAATACCTACCCAAAAATTAAGATACCTTTAAATTTCGGTATGACGTCATATCGAAATTTAAATAAGTATTTAGTCCAACCTTTATTTATAAAGGCTCAACCTTTATTTTAAACCGGTACCTGTATATTTTTGAGGTATCTTAACCTTTAACCGGAACCGCTTTCAGTCCCTGATTTACACTACGCTTGCCGATACGCGATCTCCGCTCTAGGACTTGTTTTACTCCACCGGCCATCGGTAAGACATGGCCAGCCCTCAGCATTACTCCGCAAGCTATGTCGGCAACTGCGGTGCTTTTCCGGTTAATTTTATTCCTGATTTTATCCTTCAAAGAAACTCAGCCCGCTCTATAGCGCGCTGAGCCAACCTTGAATTTGTGGATCTGCCCAACTTTTGGTGTGTTAAGGCTAGGTGATTCGACACTCATACAGATTTGAGGGGGTGAGGTGCGTGGAAATCCGCGGGGCGCCTCCCGCGCGTCCTTCTTGTCGATCACGATAGCGCGCCAAAAGTTCGGGCGGCGCGGCGGCGTCGGGCGTAGCACAGACAGGTCATAGTGTAGCGACATCAGTATGTCCACAGTATTAGAAACCACAGAAGAAACGATAATACAAGACTAATATTATAAATGCGACAGTTTGTGAGTATGGATGTATGGAAGTATGGATGGATGTTTGTTATTCTTTCACGCAAAAACTACTAAACGTATTTGGATTAAATTTAGCTTGCAGATAGTTTATAACCTGGACTAATATTATAAATGCGAAAGTTTGTGAGTATAAATGGGTGTTTGTTACTCTTTCACGCAAAAACGAATGAACGGATTTGGATGAAATTTAGCACGCAGATAGTTTATAACCTGGAATAATACAAAAAACACAAATAACTTACTTACACAAAAGACTTAGTCACACAAAAAACAAAAAAAAAAATTATAATTGCGAAAGTTTGTGAGTATGGATGTATGGATGGATGTTTGTTACTCTGTCACGCAAAAACTACTGAACGCATTTGGATGAAATTTAGCACGCAGATAGTTTATAACCTGGACTAACATTATAAATGCGAAAGTTTGTGAGTGTGGATGTATGGATGGATGTTTGTTACTCTGTCACGCAAAAACTACTGAACGCATTTGAATGAAAAAAAAAAAAACTTTAGAGGTGTCAAGGGACACCCGGATGGAACGAAGTTCCTTTCCAGGATTCATAATTGTTATAATTTTTTTATTATTTATTCTGTACAAAAAACCTGTATACACTCAACAAAAATATTCTCTCCCTCTCTATCTCCCTCTCTTCCTCTCTCACTCTCTCTCTCCCTCTCTCTCTCTACTCACAACAAAAAAAAACAACAACATACAAACAAATACAAACAACAAAATATATACGGTCGAATTGAGAAACCTCGTCCTTTTTTTGAAGTCGGTTAAAGCATGTCGTGACAACTTTTTCAACAAGAATTTTTCCGTCTAGCCCCCTTTCACAATGCGCGATAAGGAACTTCGTTCCAATTAGCAAGCAGATAGTTTATAACCTGGACTAATATTATTATGAAAGTTTGTGAGTATGGGTGTATGGAAGTATGGATGGATGTATGGTGGTGTGTGTCTCTTTCACGCAAAACTACTGAACAGATTTGGATGAAATTTTGCACCAAGATAGTTTATAATCTGGATTATCACATTGGGTCCCTTTTACCCCGGTAGTACGTTGCCGCGGAATAATTTTCGACCTCTTTCTATTCACGCCTACCAAGATACTCATCAAGACGAATCAAACGAGCCCAAATTTGATGGGGTTACGTCGTTTAATTACGGAGTTACTATAGCCACCTTCAAGCTCCATCATCAGACCCTGGTTACCATATAGTATCAAAGTACTCGTCAAGACGAATCAAACGAGCCCAAACTCGATGGGGTTGCGTCGTTTAATTACGGAGTTCCTATGGCCCCTTCCAACTCCATCATCAGACCCTGGTTACCATATAGTATCAAAGTACTCGTCAAGACGAATCAAACGAGCCCAATCTCGATGGGGCTGCGTCGTTTAATTACAGAGATCCTATGGACAACTTCCAGCTCCATCATCAGATCAGCTCTATGTCATAATAATATTGCACTGGATTGCAACATTGTTTTTAAAGTTTTACAAATATTTACACAATGAGAACCACACACACAAAACAAAAGCTTAACCAACTATGGTCTATATAAATTCTTGAAAACAATATTTATTTTGTTTTCTCTTATTATTACTTACGCAGCAGAAAGGAAGCGCGCGCGCAAAAAATTGTCACAGGTCTCACCTCGATAACGTCTCGCAGGACACTGGCAAGTAGTGGCAAGCGACGCGCCGATCAAAAATTACTTGAACGATCGATATTTTTTTTTAGAAATAAAATGAAAAAAATTGATCGGGTTCAATCGATTCTAAAATAAATTACCTATACATTGATACTAATTATAGACAAATAGGAGTATTAGTACTTCTTTAAAACGGAATTAGGCTTGTTAAAAAACTGCAAATCGAAGTAAGTTCGGCTTTTTTTTCTATCGAGTAAATTTGATTGTATCGTGTTTTGATCGGGTACAATCTAAGGAGAAAGAATGTATCTTAAATATATATTTTTTTCAGATTCTGGACGTAATAATTTGCCTATTAAAAACCGATTCTAAAACAGGTGAAAACGGTGCCACCCAGCCTTAACTCATATTTCTAGTCTATCTTCAGTCATAGAAAGTATTATTCAACTCGATTGTGTTCATCCTGATGACGTATTCAAACTAGATCGAATCATGAAGCTATGACTAGCAAGCAACTGTAACAACAATATCATAACGGTGCCAGTAACAATGCACTTATTGTTATCGCGATAAGAAATAGTAATAGTCATAGATGTTTATATAAATGTATAATAGAGTCGGCTGAATTGAAACAGCGCGTTAATCCTCCTACGTATTTACTTGAGCACTTGTAAACTGTAAGATGAGAGATTGACTTAGTAAATACGATGCAATTTGTTACACGTGTCTGCCTTTCATTCTGGATTGCTATTCATTGACTGAAGTTTATTGCTGATTGCTCATTGTATGAGTTTATGACCTATAGTTCTGCTTGATGCTTATCCTTTAACACGTTGAGTGCCGATCACGCGATATCGCGTGCTTGCTACTAACAATTTTGTATGCGCTCTAAATCTGTGGCCATGTGGGATTAACCATCAATCTGTGTTCGGCACTCGACGTGTTCAAAAAAATGAGCGATTATTGTATGTGGCTTTAGACAAATGTTTGTTTAAGTATTGAAATGGATAAAGTTCATTCCTGAAATTCCGCATGTAATGCTTTCCATGAAAATTAAGTGAGTTTCGGTCTACGTGGTTCAGGGTAGTCGCACATCTGACGGAAGATACTTCGGGCGTAAATTCGATAACTTTCACACTTCTTACGCTTAACGCACTAATATATTATTGTTTGAGTGTGTAAGGTTGAATATTTTCTTATCTACTAGTCCGTTCTGGCATTACGTGAATGACGATACGCGATCTTCTCTCAGATGTGCGACCACCCTAAATCCTATCTTTCCGCGAGATATATGAATTATTATTTTAAACAAAATCTCACCTAACAAAAGGTCGGACATCACCCTCATTGGCAGTCTGTAAGTGTTGATAGTACAGATGTCGATGTTGCTTAGCAATGATCACCGGTGGGTATCCAGCCTGCATCAGTAGTAAGTTCATGAGCAACCGGGAGGTGCGACCATTGCCGTCTATGAATGGGTGGATGTGGACCAGCTTGTAGTGGGCTAGGGCTGCATATCTGAAATTTTGAAAATTAGTTTATTAGATGTTTAATGCTATTATTATAGCTGTGAATCTATAATGAATTGAAGTATAACAGAGTTAGCTATGGTGTTTATGAATACATTTAATTGAATAATACATATTTTATTGTTATAGATTTCTGCAAAGTAATCTTCATATCATAAAACATAGAGTTTTACCATTTACCATTGTCATAAAATAGACCATTTCACAAGCAGTTGACGTGATAATTTCCAAACTCATCTAAATTGGCAAAATTTCGGTGATTGAGATAGAAAGCCAGAAAAACGGATCTACATAAGGTAATTTGACACCTTTTTCAATACCTTAACAACAACTACATGAAACAATTTAATAATTTATTATTAACTAGTCGTTAAATGGGATTGGGCAGGATATGTTTGCCGCATGCCAAAGTAGTACAGAACTGGTGTCCTGAGACAGTGAAGCGGTGTCGTGGCGGAACACTTAGGAGATGGCGGGACGAGCTGAATAGGTTCCAAAACTGGAAGGAGGACGCGCGGGCTCACGAAAGATGGAAGGAGTGGAGGGAGGCCTTTGCCCATGAGTGGGCCAATGGAGGCTATTAAAAATAATCTAGTTGTTGCGTGCAACTTCATCTGCTTACCATATCCCACGGGATTCGTCACTGTATACCAAGGGACCCTGCTACCAGGACAAAAACTAAACATAGACAATGTTAATAGCATCAGTTATCTGCCAGTGAAAGTCCCATCAAAATGGTACCTCCGTTTCGGAGGTTAGCCAGAATAAAAAGGCAACATTTAAAAAATATATTTTTTGTTAAATAAATGCGTATGTACTGTATGTACTATCATATGCAGTTAGTAAAAAGCTGTTTTTTGACTATATCGATGCTTGAAGGGCAAGATTGACTAAGCGACATAGGGCTACTATGTCACTTAGTCAATTTCGCCTTTCAAGCGTTGATATAAACAGACACTTCAATTTATTTATTTGTTTTGATTACTGATGACTTACGATAATGACAACAGCATATTATAAACATAGTAACAGTAACAAAGTTAATGACTAGAAAATATGTAAACCATAATATTTATGTAGTCTGGGAGGAAATGAAAGGAAGCATGTGCATTGTTCAGTGACTCAGAACTTTTACTTTCCATTTGTTTACTGATTACTAAGCTATGTTATTAAGTAAAATATAACGGAAATTGCTCACCTAACAGGATGCAAGTCCAATGCATCTTCGGAATTCAACCAATCCAAAAACTGAATCATTAGCCTCTGTATTTCAGACGGTCCTGGTGGAATGTGTCCACCAACGTAAACTTGTGTTCTACGAAATTGACCACCCTCAATAGGATCAACGTGCCCCAACACTCGTTTATGAATCTCTAATATATCACCCATCGTGATGGCCCGTAAACGGTACAATAATGTGGAGTTAATATACTTCATTGCTGCATCTAGACCTAATATTTCATTATGCTCATCTATACTTTTTCCTGATACTGCTATTCTAGTTTCTAAGACACTTCTCGTCTGTTGTAATGTCATAGTGTTTCCTTCAATAGCCACTGTGTGGTAAATGTGTTGAAAGTATGCTTCCTTCTTTGCTCTTCGTAGAGCTGAGCTAGTTTCTGGTATTGATGACAGTGCATCCCTCTTATCATCTATCTTTCTCAACATTTCTCTGTCTAAGTTCTCAACTATGCTGGCAGTGCGTTGTCTGTTCTCTAAGGCACCACTGTGCTCCGGATAGTTAGTTAAAGCTAATGTATACAACTGGTCAGCTCTGACCACATCTTTTTTGGTGTCTTCTAAGAACTCCCCATAGTGATTGAGTATGTCAGCGTGTTTAGGTGATAAGGCAAATGCATGTTGAAACAACTTAAGAGCTTTCTCATCTTTGCCTACTTTCTTCATTTCCAAAGCAGCGGTCAGGGAAACCACTGCCTCTGCATCGCGAGTCCTATCAAACGGTCTCAGCGGTGGCGGATCCGGATTTTGCTCAGGAATTGGCTCTAAATAGTTACCGTACAAACCATCTGGTATGGGCGCAAAAGGCTTCGCGAACTTCACTTCATAATTCACCAATTTATGTAACGATATCACAACAGCGAACGTACACACCACGCTTGATAATATTAGCAAAGCTTTACACTTATCCGCGATCATTTTTGAGTTGATTTTCCAATTACAGCCGCACTTCATGTTTTCGGTTTCGTTTTGCCTACCTATAAACAACATGATCGCGTCGTTCACTAGAGCATATGTTCAGCGATACAATCTCTGTAATGACTGTAAAAAATTTAGATTTCATCGTGTATTGCGATATTATTTCTAAACTCTAATAAAATAAAACCACGTAAGGTTACTTCTGACATTATATTTGCCATTTTGGCAGAATATGTCAAAGTGGGGAATGTCAAAACAGTCGGTGTTGCAAGGATAGAATGTCAAAAACTACAAAATATCTTTTGACAATAATGGTTTTTGGTTGAATTGAAAGTATTTATCTCTAGTTCCATATTTGCGGTAAAACTAAATTGGTTAATTATAGCCATAATTTATTTAAATTAGTATGTAAATCTCAAATGCCATTATCAGTTAATTGCGATTCCTTTTCCCTCCTTAATAGTAGAATATAGTCCAGGGGCAATGCGAAAATCAGTGTAATATAATTTTGACCGTAGCAGTCCCAAAAATGCGTTTCGTTGTAACTATTACCAACCGGTACATCCTACCAATACCGTAAAAATAAAACACACTTTTGCCATTCACATAAACATAGGTAGAATGGTCGACATCAGCTTTGCTACTTGTGCTTTTGTACTACAAAACATGAATTATTTCGCTCAACAGAAGTGACGGTCGCGATCATTGAATTTTTTATATATTTTCAAAATTATTATCGTCATCCTGCTCTTGTCCCATGTTACTTGGAGTCGACGCAGCACGTTTTTTTCCGTGCTCCCTTTTCCATTACTCGCATTTCAGCTGAAAGACGTCTACTGCTGGACATAGGCCTTGCTCAAGCTCTACCACATGGAGCGGTACTGCGCGTCCAGCGAATTCCTGTCACGCTATCATTCACCCCCTTTTACATAACATGTTCATATTATTCTACACAATCCATACAATCAATTCATATATTCCTCAAGCCGAGAAGAATTCGTTGGCCACGAATGGATCTTTGGCCTTCTTCTCCCTTTGCATCTGTCAATATTTATATCCATCACTGTTTACGTCGTATTCGTTTTCTTCCTCCACATCATTTACCCATACCTAGCCACACGATTTCTTTTCAAGTCTTTTGTCACTGACGCCATTTAGACTAAAAATATATCTTTATACATACATACATACATAAAATCATGCCTTTTTGCATTGGGGTAGGCATATATATAGAAACTACAGACCGCCACCTGCTACGATCCTTACATACTCCTTTTGCCTCGTTTAAGTTCATACATCTGGCCATACACACACGCCGGTTACTAGTGCTACGCACCTGACCCTTCTGAACAACATCACAAATAAGGTCACAATATGTTGTCCTAGGGCGTCCCCTTCCGGCGTGACCAGTCACATTTGCCTTGTAAATAACTTTTGCTAGCCGCCCTTCATTCATCCTCTCAACATGACCTAACCATCTAAGCATACTCTTTTAAATTTTCGCCCTTCCCCTCTTTCCTTCTTCTTTGCCTTTTTTGCCTTCTTTTTTATCCTTCTTCAGCCTATCATTCACAGTCACACCACATAATATATGCTTCGCCACGAACGCAATTCCACTGCATTTATTCTACTTTGATGCTTCTTTTTCCACACCCAACATTCACTTCTATACATAAGCGTAGGCACCAGTAAACCATTGTGAACGGCCAGTCGAGCCTTATCGAACTGGTTGGTCACAATCGCATGTAGCATTAACTTTATTTCCCACATTTACTCTTCTTTCCACATCTTTATCAATATTTTCATCCCTTGTAAAAAACAACTCCCCAAATATACGAACTCACTTGCTCCACACACTTATCGTTTATTTTCACATCACATACCGAAACATACTCTTCGCTTTCAAACACCATGACCTTCGTCTTATTCACATTTATATTCATCTCCTTCATCTTAAATGCTTCGTTCATTACCGACAAGACAAGTTGAACGTAATCCGCGTACAGACGGCATTTGACAGGCAACTCACTCACTGTCAATTCACACTCGCACTCTTTCAAATCTGTCAGAAAACTGTCCATGTACAAGTTGAACAGCCACGGTGACGCTACACAGCCCTGTTTAACACCCCTGAAGAACCAGAACCGTATATGCCCCATTTATCCTAACACAAGCATTGGAACCCCTATATAACGGCTTCAGTGCCCGTACCAAGCGCCAGTTCACACCGTACATGGATAGTGTTGACCACAGTTCTTCTCTGCACACACTGTCACAGGCCTTCTCCAAGTCAACGAAAGCACAGTAGACTTTCTTGTGCTTTGCCAGATGTTTTTCAGCTATGCACCTTAGGGATAAGATCTGATCTATACAGCCCATCCCCTCTGTAAATCCTGCCTGCACATCCCATATTTTCTCACTTATCGCTCCTATCACTCTGTTTTCTCTTATTTTGCCTGTTAGTCTAGTGGTTAGTGACCCTGACTGCTAAGACTGATGTCGTGGATTCGATTCCCACCCAAGACAAATCTTTGTGTAATGAGCACAATCATTTGTTCTGTGTCTGGGTGTCATTTATCTATGATTTGTATGTATTTAGAAATATATTAAGTATGTTTATCAGTTGTCTGATTTCCATAGTACAGGCTCTGCTTAGTTTGGGATCAGATAACGGTGTGTTGGTTGTCCTAAGATATTATTATTATTTCATTATAATTATCTTATTTATCAAAACCTTCGCATACAGTTTGCCACAACACTCAAAAGACTAATGCCGCGGTAGTATTTAGTTCACACCCACACAGAGGGTTTAAAGATTCAGTGCGCGCTAAAATCTCAAAAGCACTGATCAACAATAGATATTATAATTAAGATCGTTAGTTATTACTGGATATCGTTAAATTTGCTTAAAAGTAAGTAAGGTAAGTAGCGGTATCTATTTGTAGGGAGTTAGGTACCAACACACCAACAATAGGTAAATAAGCCAAAATAAATGACACGGTAAGTTTTCATAATATTCGTTTATTTTTAATTTTAATACTTGTTTCGTTCTCACGTCTCAAATAAATAATAAGCCCACGTAGACACTCAGATCATTTACGAATAATAAGTAAACATTAATCACTAACTCGTATTCACATTAATTGATTAAATAAATTTATTTTCTAACTAAACTTAGTAGTTATAAAATTATGTTACTTAAAATTAGCTAAACAAACCCTCTGCCAATACGGCATAAGCTGCTTGATGGTTAAAAGTAATCATTTAAACACGTTCAATAGCAATCAACTTGGTTAAATGCAATACTTTTAAGCTCTGGTTTCATAAACGCGCGATCCAGTAAAATGGTGATTTTACGATCGCTGCGTCTCGCGTCTGTTGCTGACTAGACAATCGAGTCGTCACAACGATAAAACTTAGCGAGCATCGTCGCTACTAGCGATTTCTGAAGACACATCAAACATTCTTAGAACGCCCATAGCGCTCTGCTACAATCGAATTTGATTCAACATCAAAAACGTCGTAAGAGTTGCGTGCTCGTAACTTCCTGCGTTCAAGGAGCATTTTAACGATTACTTGCGACAAAATGCTTGGCGAGAGTCTATACTACTTATAACTACACTTAGCGCTATACTATGGCAGTATTGCAGGAAATTAGAGAGCATACAACATGAGTTTCATAATATCAAGCAGCTTAGTGATGGGCTCACTGCCTCCGACGGCTAATCGATGGAACAACACTTCTAACGATTGGCAAGATTAATTTGATTAGGTACTGCAATCTATACTGTTAGTTGCTGGTAAGTTAGTGTTAATTTTTCTATAAATTCGATGTTCCAATTTCAACTAAGAACCTTTGAAAAGGTTTGTGTTAGTATCTTAATACTATAATCGTTGCGTTTGGTCGCGTCTTCTTCCGTCACTTAAACTAAATACACAATTTGGAACGATTCTCTCACAACGTTTCTCTAGGAAACAATTCGTGCGACCAGCGCCTCACACTCCTAAATTCTTGTCGAGTCACTCTTTACGAATTAATACTATGTTTTTTAATAAGAAGCGTACAATCGTACTTAGTGAAAACAGACTACACAGCCTGATTGGAACTAGGACAGTAATGCATTATGAAATGGATCCTTAATGTTTTATCGGTGGTACCATGCTATGTAAACCTTGTTTTAGATTTAAACTAATCTAAATACTAATATTCGTGACAGCTATTGCCTTTGTGCCTTGTCATAAAAGTGATTCTTTCAGTTAACAGACAACAACAATTTTCATTAAATTGATTAGTACTGAGAAATAAATCGTTATATTAGAAAATCTATACAAATCAAACTACATAAAACAGGTGTGTTAACATTTCAATATTTTTTTAGAAAAAAAAAAACCGCTGAAATTCAAGACATTTCGTGGCGAAAGTTAAAAATTTACACAGCATGCCAACGGAACTTTTTAGTGTTAATTCTTTCTCCAATAGTTCCTTGATGAATCGATTAACGGCACATGGAATCAACTATGATCATAGTCGAGTATAATGAGCAGCCTAGGGCTATCATGGTGCCCATGGCTATACTGGAGTGGTATGTCCTGAAGGTCTTCAGAACACGAAGGTAGCGGGGACAGTGTGCGAGTTCACCTAGGATTAGGCGACCGACCTGTAACAAGAGAAACATCATTTAGTAAAGCTAAAGGATCCTTGCAAAAATAACCATTTCGACGTTTCGGTACAGTTACCGAAACATCGATAGTAAATCGATATTTATAGTCGATTAGGGATTATAACTAGGAAGCATTGTGCCTTTCAGTTATCGATGAAAAATGCAACAAACACTTCATTTTCACGTGAATACATAAGTAGTAATTAATTAGATAAGACACAATGACTGTTGTTGAAGAGCTGGAAAGGGTTCTTGACCTTGCTTTAAAGACCAGGGATCGTCAAAGTCACGCGTAGAAACAACTATTTCTTCTAACACATCCATTATTAGAATTCTCCAACGAATTAAAAGAAATTGAAGTTCCAAGAATTCAAAACCATTGCGAAATCGTTACATTGCATCACAGTCAATCAATAAAATTCTTTATTTTTACTACGTGTGCATTTTATCATTTACTACGAACTAAATAATTTCTGCAACAATGCAGAAAGCACGTGCAATGATTCACGACCCATCTTGCAACGGCGTCAGGTGGCCGTTGTCAAGTGAATCGTTTGCTTAATTTTATACGATTCTCAGTATTGTTTTTTATGTAATTATGTCAGTTAGACGCAGGTGATGCTCGTCAGCTCGTGCCATTGTTACTTTCTTGGACTTCGATTTTTGACTTTGTTCCGAACTTATGCATTATGTAAAGGGGTTCTATAATTTATGAAAATGACATTACGAGTTTTTTGTTTATGTTCGTCATCACTTCAATGGTTATTGTCAAGGTTGTTACATATTCGCATAGCACCTAAACCGCTGACAAGCGTTCACCCAGTTTCCCCAAATTGCATCAGCCGCGCACACGAGGCGCCGACGCAGCACAACGTGATGCAGCCCGGCACCGGACATCGCGGCCTCCGTGAACTCGTCACTTTTGGCACAGCATCGGTCAACTGTCGACATTCTACCTATTAATTAATATTGTAATTTCATAGAATAAATTAAGTTAGATAAATTTTGTATTTTTTCAATCCTCCGGCTACAGCCTTCGTAATTGGCGCAGTCGGTAGGATACTCGCGGGCCGGTTCGCGAGATTAAATTGCTTAAGTCGCGAGTCACCCGGGTGGCCGTTGGGCACCGTACGAGTATCCAGAACCTACGAGAGCTGCAGTCCAGGGGAGTATCCAGACATCGATACGGAAGAGGTACAGGATTGTTTCAAGTAAGTACTTTAGAATCGCGCTAGAGTCGCTTCCTTTTATCCTTAAGTGTTTCCCTTAATTATCCAAGATTTTCCATCCACGGCAATCTCGGTTATCTAGGTTAGATAGTAGTAATAGTAGAATTAGTAATCTAGACGCTAATAGAAGTTTGGAAGTAGAACAAGAGGATAGTAATAGTTTAATTGTATCGAATATGGCTGACTCAGTCGATCAAGTTTATAAGGCCCTACGATTGGTTCCAGAGTTCGATGGAAACTCGAACGTATTAACTCGATTTATAAAGCTATGTGATCAGTTAGTACAGCAGTTTATAAGAAATGGACCGGAATTTCAGTTAAGTAATTTGGCATTATTAAATGGAATTTTAAATAAGGTTGTGGGACCCGCATCGCGCACTTTGTACAAGAAACTCACGTTACAGTCTTACTTACGTGGTCTACGTGACCCGTTGGGTTCTCGCATTCGCTGCATGCGGCCTGATACAATTGAAAAAGCATTAGAGTTTGTGCATGAAGAGGTGAATACGTTGTATTTGCAGCAGCGCAGCAACCATGCTCCTGACAAGAAGTCCCAGCCTCAGTATCAGGTCAGTCCTAAATTTCCTTATGGCCTTATGCCACCGAATCACGCGGCACCACCCGCTCCGCGTCCTTTTAATTTGCCACCCCCTAGGCCTTTTGATATGCCAGGACCCTCGCGACCGTTTACGCCTCATGGACAGCAACCTGTTCCGATCTGGAGAAGTCAACCCGCTCAATATCGCGGTCCCACACGTACGCAGCAAATCCTTAGTTCGCCGCCGCCTAATTATAGACCCCAGGGACAAGTTTTTAGAATGCCTGGTCCTGGGCCAGTCACTAGTAACACCTCGCGACCTATGAGTGGCGTAAGTCACTACGTGGCTAAACCGTTCGCCCCACGTGCAACCCATGACTGGTCTAAATCCGGGAATCCGCCACCCGCAAATTATTTTAGAACACGGGAATTTAATTATAACGATTTTAGCGACCAGTTGCAGTATGACTATTATAGCGTTTATTCTATTAATGATCATTACTACCCCCAAGGATATCTTGAGTGTCCCGATTACGCTTACCCGAGTGAACACGCGTGTGAACAACCGCAGTGCTCCTATGTTATAGTAGAGGAAGTTAAGGATCCGACTCCGTCCGCTGAAAAGGAGGATTTTCAGAAGGACCCCAAATCAGACAAGTCAAAATAGAGATTAATTTGCAAACGCAGAGGCAACTACCATTTATACGAATTTCAAATCCTCCGCTTAAATTATTAATTGATACAGGTGCAAATATGTCTTTCATTAGTCCCGCAGTTCTTCAAAAGTTCTTATCCCATAT
This sequence comes from Aporophyla nigra, assembly GCA_947507805.1. Lineage (NCBI taxonomy): Eukaryota > Metazoa > Arthropoda > Insecta > Lepidoptera > Noctuidae > Aporophyla > Aporophyla nigra. Next base: position 3,154,461 of record OX382293.1, on the reverse strand, counting down.
ACCGTGTAATTATGAGCCATTTGAAGTAACGAATATTCATGCTACCACCAGAAGTGATTATTCTATCACTTTACCGTGTTTTCAGGAATTTAATGAGCCAGGTGATATAACTCTTTTCGTTTATGCGTTTCATAATTTTTTTGATGGTTTGATTGGCTATGATTTATTAGAAAAACTGGAATCTAATATTGATCTGAAAAACAGGTTGTTGGTCACCCGTAACTCTAGTAATCCTTTATCAATGTACGACTCACGTAATAGTAACTTATACGAAGAGATAGTACCGCCTAATTCATCCAAACTAATCAAAGTCCCTATAAACTCTGAGGACGGTGACGTTTTTATTCCCGAACAGTGTGTTTCAAATTGTTTGATAGGGGATTGCGTTACAACTGTAAAAAATAATAAAGGTATAATAGAAGTAACGAATGCGTCACGTCATGACGTAGTCTTTTCTATGGATCGCCCTGTTAGTGCAGAATTATTCAATATTCAGTGCATGCGCACCAAACAACAGTCCAATCGCGTAAATGAAGTTTTGTCACGTGTACGTACGGATCACTTGAACCCCGAAGAAAAGGCTAATCTGAAAGCACTTTGCGCCCGGTACGCCGACGTATTCTATATTGATGGCGAGTCGTTATCCTTCACAAACCAGGTAAAGCATTTTATTCGCACAACAGACGATGTGCCAATCTACACAAAGAGTTATCGATACCCATTCATACACAAGCAGGAAGTTCAGGATCAAATCTCTAAAATGTTAGAACAAAATATTATACGTCCCTCGCAGTCTGCGTGGAGCTCCCCCATCTGGGTAGTTCCCAAGAAACCCGACGCCAGTGGAAAAACCAAATGGCGCCTGGTTATAGACTTCACGAAATTAAACGCTTTCTAGGTCTGTTAGGTTACTATAGGAAATTCATTCCAGACTTTGCTCGTATAACAAAACCTATGACGCAATGTCTTAAGAAAGGTTCAAAAATTGCCATAATCGATCCAAATTATATCAATTGTTTTGAGAAATGCAAAACCCTTTTAATCAATGATCCGATTTTAAAATACCCAGACTTTAGTGAAGACTTTATACTAACAATTGACGCGTCTAATCTTGCCATTGGTGCCGTTCTCTCACTAGGCCAGATAGGTACCGACAAACCCATAGCATATGCATCCCGCACACTAAACACTAGTGAAATTAACTACAGCACAATTGAAAAAGAACTGCTAGCAATTGTGTGGGCAACCAAATACTTCCGCCCTTACTTATTTGGTAGAAAGTTCAAAATCGTTACGGATCACAGGCCATTACAATGGGTCATGAATCTAAAAGAACTCAACTCACGTTTAACTCGCTGGAGATTAAAGTTAAGTGAGTACAATTTCACTACTGTCTATAAGCCGGGTAAACTGAACACTAACGCAGACGCTCTGTCCCGCGTCGAAATCAACAATGAAGATGCAAACTCCATAGCAGTTAACACTTCTGAAAAACCCCCTTCTGTGATCGATTCTACAACGGCAACAGCACACACCAGTGCTGAGAATCCCATACTAGAAATACCAATATCTAATGAACCTCTGAATAAATTCCATCGTCAAATATCCCTTGTAATCGTAGGAGATATTAAAAAACGCCCAACCGTATCTAAACCCTTCGAAAACTACTATACAACTATCAGAGTCTAATCTTGGAGAAGACGTAATTAATGCTGTAAAAGAGTATGTAAATCCCAAAGTAAGAACAGGAATCCTCATCCACCCCCCTTTAGCCATGTACAATATAATCCCGATTATGCAAGATAAGTTCAAAAGCTCCGCCTTGAATATGGTCTTAACAAAAAAAGAGGTTGAAAACGTTAAAGATTACTTAAGACAACAAGAAATCATTCGTAATTACCATGAAGGAAAAACAAATCACCGTGGTATAACTGAATGTTTCCTTGCTTTATCACATCATTACTATTGGCCTAAAATGAAAGAAAGTATATCAGAATTTATTAATGAATGTAGTATTTGCGGACAAGCAAAATACGACCGAAACCCAGTTAAGCAAAAATTCTCCATAGTTCCTCCACCAACTAAACCCTTCGAAATTGTACATCTCGATCTTTTCACGGCAGAAAACGAGAAATATCTTACTCTAGTTGATGCTTTCTCGAAATATGCGCAAGCATATCATCTCAGAGATGGTACCGCGTTAAGTGTAATTCAAGCTCTTTTAACGTTCTGCACCCATCATGGCGTTCCCTATACTTTAGTTACAGACCAAGGACCTGAGTTCACCAATGCATTATTTTCGGAATTTGTCCGTCTTCATAAGATACAGCATCATAAGATACTTGCACATACCCCTAACGATAATGGTATAGTAGAGCGCTTCCATTCTACTATCCTCGAACATCTCAGAATCCTGAAGTTAGAAAAGCGTAATGAACCTGCCAAAAATCTCATCCCCTATGCAGTTTTAGGTTATAACAGTTCGATACACAGCTTCACTAAATGTAGGCCTATAGATATAATCACAGGACACTTTGATCCTCGCGATTCCTTGGATTTAAATTTATCTGAACACCTACTGCAAAATTATTTACAGGACCATAAGAAACGCCTAACCCAAGTCTACGAAATAATAAATGAAACGTCTCTTCACCATAGGACTGAGTTAACTGAAAATAGGAATTAAGATCGGGAATCTGAGAAAGAATATAACCTTAACCAACAAGTATTTGTCCGCAATCCCCTAGCTAGCAGACAAAAGTTAGCTCCACGTTTTACTAAAGACATAGTCCTAGCCGATCTTCCCATACATATTTATACTAGAAAAAAACGAGGCCCTGTTGCAAAATCCCGCCTAAAGAGGAGTCCTAAAGATCCCGTATTGTTACAGGATGCTACTGTTGGTGTTACTCCAAATGACGCAAGGACAAGAAGTAACGATTGACCCTTTAGGAAACGGCCCTGGAATACTTCCATTTAATCTAGGAACGACGCGTATCGTTTCCCACTACCATTCATTTCTTAATTATGTTAATCTCGACAGTATACAATCTCAGACAGACACAGTTTGTACCAAATTGACTGATTTCAGACATAAACTAAATAATAAGACATCCCTCTTATTTGAACCACACATGAATTACCTTACATCTAAATTAGTTAAAATATCTACACAGCTAGAGTCATTCGAACACAACCGTCATAAAAGAGGACTTATCAATGGTCTCGGTTCTGTTATTAAAAGTATATCCGGTAATCTTGACCAAACTGATGCAATTAAATACAATAATGCTATAAAAATCCTTCAGGAAAATGAGTTTAAGATACAGTCTCAATTTAACCAGCACGTCAGTCTATCTAAAACTTGGGTTTCGCAAAATGCCAACCTATTAACTAATATAACTAAAAACCAAGAGAGAATAGGAAATGTTTTAAATCGGATAATTAATAGTAAGGCAAACTTCGATTTTATTCACTACGCCCATATGGCTCAATATTTAACTATCTTAAGCGATAACATAGATGATCTGTTAGGAGCACTCCATAAACTGGAGTATACTTTAGCCTTCATACGTGCATCAAGCACACCGCATATGGTAGTCAGTATAACTGAAATTAGGAATATGTTAGATAAATTAAGGATTTTATACTCAAACGAGGAAATCCTTAACTTAGAATTAAGAGACTATTAGGACATAATTAAGTTAGGATACTTCTATATAGAAAACCAGATAGTTATAGTATTTAAAGTGCCGATTGCCTTTCCTCCAATCTATAGCCTTTACAAACTGTCCATTGTCCCCAACAAGAATAATAAAATCCTTGTACCCACCTTACCTTTTATTGCGATTTCTGGACATGATTCTATGTACATGGAGGCTGAATGCCCGAAGGTAAATTCTCTGTACCTTTGCGAAGCAAAATCAAAGTACAAGACCCAAGACGATCCGGATTGTATCTAGCATCTGATCTCCAAGCAAGAACTTCTGCCATCTTGTAAGCTGACTTCAGTCACACTGAAGAAGGAAGCCGTAGAACAACTCGACGAGAAACATTACACAATCAGCTTCCCACACCAAACCAAAGTGAAGATATCATGCAGACAGGAAACATATAAAACCCTTGAAGGAAGTTATTTGGCTATCATCCCGTACAATTGTCACATCAAAACGCCCGAATTCACTATAGCGAACTCTAATAATCACATCAAGGGATTCGCTCTGGAGATTATGCAATTGCCTACATATATTGAGGACATAGAAATGTCAAGCGAAGCACCAATCATACTCATCAATCAACTCTGCTGACCTAAAAACCCTGCACTCAATAAATACGAAGATCATGCTACAGACTCCAGCTAAATTTAACGAAGGAAGTGATACAGCTCTCTACCACACCACGATCCCAATGTACCTTATACTATCCGGTGCAACTGCACTAATCATTGCACTGATGTACCGACGACACCGAGCGAAACGTCTTCATAAAAATCAACCAAAAGAAACGGATGATTCAGGAAATTATGCTGAAATCCAAGAACAAAATAAAGTCAGTCCTAGCAAGATAAGGATTGATCACAGCAACATTTCATCATCTCTTTCGCCCAAGATTTCGAAATAATTGCTTATCTTCGAGGGGAGGTGTTACATATTCGCATAGCACCTAAACCGCTGACAAGCGTTCACCCAGTTTCCCCAAATTGCATCAGCCGCGCACACGAGGCGCCGACGCAGCACAACGTGATGCAGCCCGGCACCGGACATCGCGGCCTCCGTGAACTCGTCACTTTTGGCACAGCATCGGTCAACTGTCGACATTCTACCTATTAATTAATATTGTAATTTCATAGAATAAATTAAGTTAGATAAATTTTGTATTTTTTCAATCCTCCGGCTACAGCCTTCGTAATTAGGTAGTAAAATGGTTGACATTGATGCATTCGTCCTGTTTTTTTTAAAATCATCATCATTATTTTAGCCGAGAAAAGTCTACTGCTAGACATAGGCATCCCTTAATTTTTGGGGGGGGGGTTCGTCATAATCGCCACGCTTGGCCAGACGGGTTGGCGATCGCAGTATGGTGGTAAAATGCATAGAGAACGCTGCTGCCCATTCTCTAGTAAAGGCCTTAGTTGCCTTTTACGACACCCATGGGAAGAAATGGGATGGTGCTATTCTTTACGTCCGACAGCACACGGAACTCATGGAACAATACACAGAAAATATCTGTCCTGCACCTTAATTGGTAAGACGTTTTCAACATCCATTGCTAACCAACAACGTAAATAACGCAAGAATGTTGATAAACTGTCAAAATGAAAGGTAAATTTCATCAGATTATAGCGAATGTGAAACAAATATTATGAGTTTTAAAGTACACTTACTTCTTGTCCACCACCAGCTGCCTCCTCCATCTGTGTCTTGACATGCTTGGCGCGAAGCATGGGTCGCACGAGTCGCAGGCGTACGTACGACTCGATACTGAATACGGCTAGCAGCAGCGCTAACTGGAACAATCAGAAAAAGGACGTTTAGTATAAGGTTTGAAATTAGAACTAAGTTAAACATTAGAGAAATCTTTGGAACGTAATTTGAATTACTGGCCAGTTCCTAGAAAACAATTGTTGCTATTTGAAATAATTTGTATCTATTGTTACTTTGGTATCTATGGTAGAGCTAATTTACATGTTAACGCTTTGAATGAAAGACTTTTGCCTAAGTTATGAAAACTACGCTTCGTTATAGACGAACCATTGTGAGTCAGTGGGACATAAGGAATTCAATGGTACTTAGGTGTCGACTGTTTTAGAATGCATCTCGTTTTCCTTTTGTCAGGTTCAGAATGCAGTAAATTCAGGAGTTCTAATTATGGTCACTGCGAGTAAGAGAGATTAGTCGAGTGGCTTCCTATTTCTAAGAGTATTTTAAGTAAGTAATGGCAATATTTCTATCAAGATGTTTCTGTAGAGTATTCAGAAAAACCTCTACAAAGGTTATATGAAATTCAGTGTTCATTTCCGTATGACTACATGCAAAAAAAAAATACTTCACCTACTGACCTAACCTGTCACGTTAACAATTAAATGATTAACAATCTCTTTTGTAACCGTTATTTCCTTGCATCCGGTTCCTACATAATAAAAACGGCTGCTAATTTTTTATCTGTCTTTTATCCAGGCTGAGTTTAAGCGAGTTTAATCCGGCCTTTCAAAATAGCCTTGCATTTACTTAACATTACACAGTATCTTGTATTAATTTGTATGTGCGAAAAAAAGTGAGTATTGGTTTGATATAAAGAATCAAGGATTTTACAGTTTCTATACAATGTGTACCTAATTAATTAACAACTCTCGTGCCTAATATGTTCAAGGTATTGTAAGTTTAATATAATAATGTAGCATACGTGTTGAAATGGTTAGTACATAAAAGAGTTATTTCAATTCATATAATTCCTTGCAGGAAACAACCTGTCATTGTATGCAATGGTATTTTTCTATACTGCCTAGTCTCTTGTGCCACAATGCTAATTGCATTGATTATCTGTTTGCATTCTTAATTTAAATAAACCGATGTCGATATTTGAATATTATAAATTAGTTTGTAAATCAGAATTGACCAATGAGAACTATCATTAATCATTTCTTCAAATTGGCAAAGGCCATACTTATGATTTGGAAGTTTGCATGAAGGAATTCAAATTATTTAAGAAGATAAATTTGCTCAATTACTGAACCCTGACATTTGATAACAAAAAAAAAAGAAAAGAATTTATAAAACATACTCGTAGCTCTTAAGTTTCAAGACTTGGAAGGACACGATGTTAATTTTCGTATCTGTTTTATTTATATTACCTTGGACACTGTTTTAAAATCGTAAACATCATTAATCAAAGTTATTCGGTTAATTAAGTTTATTACTGATAAGACAGGTCATTAACTGTCTATTTACGCACAAAAATAATTTTATTACTTCAAGTCAATGATACAACTGTCAGGGTCGCGAGATTTGTTCCAAAGAGTTACCGTGGCCCCATGGCATAGGCAACTGAAGGAACACGGGTGGGTTTTAGTCAGTAAAAGTCTGACTCGCTCTTCTGCCCCAACGTCATTTGACGATACACCAACCACAACAAAAAATAGTGCAAATAAATCGGTTAACAGAACTGAAATATAGTTTCACGTTATATTGTAGGCTTCAGAGGTTACTAGTGACTCTTCTAGATAACATTACCAGTATTAACGGTTAGAAGGCACTTATATACAACCCCGTAAATTAAAATAGCTCATACATTAATTCTACAGCCCAATAAATCCTTATAATTGATCAAATGTGTGAAGATGGCCCCCAGATAGCGGGCCATATTGTGTCTCGAACATTTACTCATTAGATTTATGTTGCAAGTAAAGGGAATGCTAATAAAACTCCTTATGCAGCTAATTGAGTTCGATATAAACTTGATTGTAATGGCCAATGGGGAATAAATTCCGTAGTTAAGTGCTAGTAAAACAACTGTTGTGTTTCTATATCAGAAGCTTGGAAAGTGGTGCCTAGTACCTACTTCTCTGAAAAGACTGATTGGTTTTCTTTGAAATTGATTTTACAAGAACATGAGCCCTTAATCGATTAACCCGGTTATTACGTTTAGTAATTGTCTTTTTTTCTAAAGATTTAATAATCAGGTTCAAATTTGCCAGCTGCTCAGCCAACACGAAACTGTCACAGTTATGCTTTGTATTTTCTGTTCACAGTAAAAGTAAAAGTGAAGCGCTTTTACCCTCAACATGACACCTACTTTTACCTTTCAAGTATGTAAATATTCAATAATCAGAACTTAATAATTTCAATTAATGTCAATGACAGTCACTCGGGCGTAAACTGCACTTTACGCTTTGGCGCCATTTAATTTATATATTGGCCACGTTAAATTTACTTTATTATTACATGCCTGAAGTTTATTGCAGACCTGCGACCTTTTGCATATGTGTTATGTGTTTACAGCACTTTGTTATTACTCAGTCCAGTATATGCTAATTTTGTTTGCACAGGCTGGTATATAATGGAGGAAGATTTATCGTGTATTGCTTTCCCTGTGTACAAATTGTCGGACATTTGTTGTCAAGTATTTTGTAATCCTATGGGTCACTAACTCCCTATTGGTCAATAAGGACTCAGTATGTATCATACTTCTGGAGTAAATCTGAATGGAATAGGAGTTTATTTGCTTTCAGCCTTGAACCTTGAGTCATAGCTGGGATTAAGAATCTCCACAAATAATCATATTATGGCTTATACTGATTCTTGGTCCTGATTTCTTTGTACATTAGAAGGCATTTATTAGTATAGTTTTCCTACTATCTTATGGCTATCCTCCTACCCTTTTTCCAATACCTACCTACAATACTTTCTCATTAAATACATGTTTTTAATTTCACTACGATTAAAACTACTTTCTTAAAGTTCGTTTCTTCAATGCTTTTGATGCTTACCTGTACCCAGGAGGTATGTTCGAACTGAGTGAGGCACTGCGTCCTGTAGTACGCGAGGAGGGCCAGCAGACTGATGACAGCGTTGAACGCATAGTACACGGGGAACAGGACTGTCTGGACGCGGCCGAACTCGTGGCGGGGCAGGTTGAAGTAGAGCACGACGCCTGGGGAAGAAGAGAACGTTTTGTTACTTATTGTTATGCTGAGAAACTTTAGGAACATCCTGAAACTACGGGATAGTTCACAGCATAAACGTATAACATAACTCCTGTAATTTCCAAAGAGTTTGGCTGATATATATCCTGAAACTTCGGGATAGTTAATAGGTTCCGATTAAAAATGGTAGAGTCGGTTGTAGAAGCGTTCTCAGCCAAGAAGGTCATCATTAAAGAAAATATTACATCTCTTAAAAATACTGTTCCTACCTAAAGTAAGTGCGGTAAGGAAAAGCATGTTCCAAAATTGTTATCAAGACATATTGAAAACCAGAGCAAAGTACGCAAACAGTAAATTATTCCAGTACAAAACGGATGACTTATCTAGAAGGTATTATGATTGATGACGATGTGTGAAAGTAGTCGTAAACAATGCTTCACCCACTCGATCTACGTCAATAAAGTAAAGAACCTGAACACGCTGGTCCCGCGTGTCACGGTCCCGGTTATATAACAACTCGTCCAGACAATGTACAAACGTCTGCCGACCCCACAAATATTTGCTCGTGTGTGGTTGAACCTTTGTGCGCGACCCTGACTGAGGTTGACGATCCCCTACTTCATCATTGTGCCCTAGTAGCAGATGAAGCTTGATGGATTTATGACTTGTGTGACTGTTGTTGACTTTGATAGAGAAGGGTCATCGTTTCAGGGTTATGTGTTGTGTTTATTTACTTAGAAGTGATGTTTACAAGCCCTATATTAGTTTAACTTGTAGCTATTCATTTTCTCTTTCTAAATAGAGAAAAATGTAGCGACTGCTAATTTATACGATGGCTTTTGCATGTCTATCGTTCCGTTTGTTTTTACTTTCAAAGGTATCAATTGACCTTACATAACGTTTACGTACGCTTGTAAACATTTATTATCCATTAATAATACTTTAATCTTAGACAGGAACAAATCAGAGGTCAATTCAATAGGCCGTGTCACCCGGAACGCGCTATGCCGCGAAATGGTGTACCGGTTGGTTAGTGCTCCAAATTGTTCTACCGCAATTCACAAAGGATGTTGACTGTTTCGTTTTATACAAGCTACTCTGTTTTATGCATATGAAACTGTTTTGATTTATTTGGTATTTCATACGATCAAATATCACCTGTCTTTCTATGAATATTAATGAAATGCTTCATGATTATGAGATCAAACGAGCAACGTATTTAATGATTGAAAAAAAGCCTGGTTTACAATTAGCTTGATTCACTCTATTTTTCAAATTTGAAAAGAGAACATAAATATGAGAAGATACTGGACGAATACAAAAAAAGGATTCAGATTTTTGAGCTGTCATCTACATAATCGATGGATGGCTTAAGAATTTCCAATCAGCGATTATGGTTGGTACTAGTCTAATTAAAACCAGAAATAAATGGCGTATAAATAACGATTTGTTCTGCTAAATAAAAAAGGGCTCAACACATAAGTGTTATAGTTTTTAATGGAAAAAACATATATATAAATCATGTTTTTACGTTCCTCTTAACAGTAAGGTAAGGCCTTATAAACACTATAGCAAATTTATGAAGTGTCAAAAGCAGGTTTTTAGCTTAAAGTGCACTTGTGCAATGGTAAGTACGCATTATGCCTGTATTTTTTTTCTCTGGCGATACACATGACGATAAAAATAAAACTTAAGTATAAAAAGAATCTTTGAATTCTGCTCTGAAAACCGCTCGAATTTTGTTATCAATATATAACAACCATTTACAAACTGGTTTCATGGAAACAAGAGGTAAGCAAGGAAAGAAAGGAAGCATAAAATTACAGTTCCTTAAGACCAGCGACATGCGATCCCTAATTAGTTCTCATTACGCAATTATTTATTGTAATACTCTGCAAAGAATGTTTCGCAAGTCCAAAGCTAATTTCATGAACGTGAAATCACAAAATCAACGCATTTTCAACTTAAAATCATCGTAAGAACGTTTGACATTTTTTTCTTATTGTTTGGTCAATTAAAATTCCTGTTTTTTGGGTCATTAAAATGCTAAGAAGCATAATTTGGTTCTTGAATGAAACGTGTTGACTTGACAGGTGAGTCCGCCCACCGATTCTGAGATTTTCAATCTTCTGAAGTCGGTGCACCTTTGTAGTGGTCGTGGTTAAACATTTTAGGAACTAGGTCTGGCCAGGGAGAGGCGTTTCGTGTTGAATCTTTTATTTTCAGCCAATTTTTTTTTTGTGTGGTTTAGAGTTATAATGACAATACACCGGCGGTACCTATAACTTGTCTTTTAAAATGAATTTTGGAAGAAACTTTCTTTCAAAATGAGGAGTAGGTTTATGAAAGCTACTTAAGTTGCAACGACATGACGACGTGCTAAATTGTAACTTTGTAAAGCTAACACTAATCTAAGGGGCATTTGGACGATGCGGGCTATTTCCCGAAATAATTCATTGGAAATTGTATGGTTGTGTTAATTTAACACGTTAACTGCCATGGGTAAAATCAGACAAAGTCAAAGATGCTAGTGTTAGAAAAGAAAGAAGAAAGAAAGAAAATACGTTCGCGGGCGTTTGTTATTTGACTTAAAGTCGATTATTTATTAAAAAGCGTCGGACACATAGTCCGACATGGCAGTACACGTGTTAATAGTAAAACATCATGGAAAGATCTTACTATTGATTTTCTAGCGGTTCCTATAGGTCCCGCAGGTTATTTTAAATGGACAAAGTATAAGAAAACATCTGTTTGTAGATTTTATATTTTTCTCATACTAAGCGAGTGTTACACCTGCCGTATATAATTAAACAAATCACAACCTTACATGTACGCCTCAATTTGCTAAATTAGTAACCAGGGTTTCAATAATGATTGTAATTGCATTTGTTTAATAATATTCTCATTATATTTGTCCTTGTTTGCACCTTGGAATCTTTGGGTCAGAAGTTATTATAGGAAGTGAAAAAAAACGTATTGTTATTAGAAGAACTTGAAGCAAAAACCAGAGAAGATTAACTCAATTATTTAATTATAAAAATATTTTATTTCTATATTGTGTGCATATTTTGGGATGCAGTTAAGTCGAGTTGAATATTGAAGGTACCTAACCTAAGTCTACCACAGCAATTTAAGACATAACTAAATCATCATCATCATTTCAGCTGAAAGACGTCCACTGCTGGACAAAGGCCTCCCCAAATTTGGAGGATTTGCCATAATTGCCACGCTTGGCATACATAGTATACTGTATATATATTGTACATAGAGAACGCTGCTGCCTATTCTCTAGTAAGTCCCTTAGTAGTCTTTTACGACACCCACGGGTAGAAATAGGATGGTGTTCTTGATTCTTTATGTCAGGAACAACACGGAACAACTAAATATCAAATCATAATTTAAGGTAGATGATGATTTTAATGAGAGATGAATTTGATATAAAAGAGCTAAATCAAAGACCAATAGATATAATTTTACAAAAACCTATATCATTAAGAGAGATCCCGTCACATATAGATATTGATAAATATTCGCTGATGTAATATTTGGAAACAAAGGGACGCAAACAATGGTAAACATGGAACAATAAACTCTGTCGACACGTGTAAGTGTGTAACAAACTGCAGACGGTGGAATGGCCGCCGCGAAAACCGACAGTTTACGACCATTGATATATATGTTACACTAGATTAGCAATTACCGCGTCAAAGCGTTGCCACTGGACATAAGGCCACAGCCTTATGCGTAGCTGACGTCAGTTCAGTGCTCTATGTGACGCCAACCGAGTGACACGTGACAGAAAATATCCCCAAAATGGGTAAATGCGTTGTGAAAGAGTGTGATTCAAGATCTCAAAAACATAATAAATTAACCGGAATTACTTTCCACGCGTAAGTTTATTGTTTCAGTGTTTATATCAAAGTAAAAACTTAATAAAATGTAAAATTTTGTAAATTAGGTTCAGTGTTACCACTAAAAACTTAGTTTTAGTTTCCCACATTTGTGGGAGTTTTTAATTTATTTAATAAAGGATTTTAAATATTTTTTTAAATAATAAAATCGTTGCAATAATAAAATCGTCTAATAAAGCAAATTATTCACTTACAAAAAAAGAGTCTAAAAGGCAATAATATACAAAACTAATGTTACATAGCGGAGTATGATTTCACTATTATTTAATAAATAAAACATATCCAAAAAGAAAATGTCTTAATTATTTTCATTAGAGATAAACTTCTGACGCACATTCAATAAGAAATACATAATTCAAATATTTAAAAAATAATTTTAGGAATAACGTTTCATTAAACGTTTTTATGGCTTAAAAGTTGGGTAAAATTTCGTATGGGTAGGCAGCCCCATCCCGCCATTGCATGTTTATATTGCGATCTTTTTCTAATCTAAGCGCCAGTATTATTCTTGCGACTTGTGTGAGTGAGACAGATATATGTTTACGTTTAAATATTTAGTAGTGCCAAAGCTACGTCATCGCGTTTCAATAGTGGTAACTGGTAACAGTTTTTTGACACATTTTATTGAGGTTTGCATCTCTAGTTATTTAACTCAATGTTTACGACACTCGTGATCAGCTATTTTATGTATGTGTTACTACAAAGTATCCTTCTTCGTGTAACCTATAAAATGTTTGCTACTCTCATTTTTTTTTAAATTTTTGCTATGTATTATTTGTTTGGTTGAAAAGTCCAGCTATCTACTATCAAATAAAAAGTCAAATACAACGAGAATAAGATCAGCCAGTGACAGGGGCATAACACACCAAATTCATTCACAGTACTTGCTAAGCGTTTAAACTTTTTTGAAGAGTTTTCGAACAAAACCTCTTCCGAATAATGAGTGTTCCGCCTTCTTCAAATACAACCTTTTGTCATAAAAAACTGATTTTCTCAACGACAAGACGGCAACGTTTTTTATTGGAACCTCGTTCCTTCACGAACGTAATGCGCATGCTCGGCAACGTGATAGAGTTCTTCGAAATTCGAACGAACGAGTTTCTGGATGCCGATTTGAAATAAAAGAAAGTAAAAAATGTTAATTTAATTTGTGAGAACAATTTGGATTTTGTAATTTACAAATTGTTTGGTTTTCCATTCATTATCTAGACATCGTTTGAGACCTAGACCTAGAGACTAAATTAACAGACATTTCTTGGCACTCTTCGCCTTTTTTCTGTAAGCTCGAATGAGTATGGGCATATTTTTAGAAAATCTAAAATAATATAAATTTTTGTCATCAACTAATCATCCGACCTATTGGAGCATTGACGGGCAGTTCTTATTTTGAATGTTTCAGAAGAAAATCTTACCAGAGACAAGGGTCATCCAGACTTGTGCTCCAAAATGCGTGGCGACGGCCACGACGTATAATGCCCTCCATCCACGGAGATTACTGCTGGATCCAGGGCGGCTGAGCCAGGCTAGAAGGACGACAACGGCGAGGGCCACATGTAGAGGCTGCGAGGTCTTGGTAGCGATTCTGTGGACAAGAGAGAAGGAGATATAAAATATGTTTTATTACCTACATATATTGTTGAATTTAAAACGTCTTCAAAACTAAATTAGTGCGTTCGCCTTTGAAAAATATACGTAATAAATACGTAAGTTGGCTGTGTTTACGTCTGTTGATAATAATCATATCTATAACTACAATGATTTGACCGCTTGAAATCAAACAAGCGTGTAAAATATACCTAAGTGTAAAATGTGCAACAACCGTCTAATCAAACCGCAGTTTCATAACAGAACCAAGGTTGTTGCCAACTGCCGATCAATACCTACTTATAGCTGCTATTATAATTTAAATGATACCTCATTACTGACGTCTTATTACAGGGATGGAGAAATTAAAATAACGTGCTGTCGAACTCCTTAGGCACAGTTTTGTAAAGGTATGATTTAGTTTAGTTATATATAATAAGCTTTGGATAATAAATAGTAATGGCGGTTCCTGTTCTTTCGAACTTAAAATAAAGTGCCGCGTGAAAAATTATGAAAAATCACTTTAGGTACTGCACTAGGCTACCAACCGAATATAATCGATTTTGACACGTGGCCCTAGTAAAAGTAATGGCGGCGTGAAAATTAATTTGTGCGAGTTGTCGGTCTGTGAATTAAAAAAAAAAATGCGTGTCATTTGTTACTCGTGCCGAAAAAAGAATGTTGTATGACGTCAAGTTACGACAGTATAATATTTCAAATAAAGAACAATGTTATAGGACGGCTCAAGCCTGCCAGTGCCAGTATGTTTTGATCAGCTATTATAGGTCAATGATATCAACATTGTATTTAATTTTATATGTTCTTTCAAAACGTTCTTAACCTTTTTTAAATCATTTAAAAAGTTAACGGATACCATTAAATTGAAACTGACAGTTGATCCAAATTCACCTGGTAGGAACCTACTTGCTATTATATGTTAAGTGTATGTGATTAATTGCCCACGGGGCTCATTTAGTTCTACTTTTACATTCTACATAGCAAACAGTTACTTAACAAAAATACTTGAGAAAGAAAGGAAGGTGATCAATAAGTTAGAGTTGTAAATCGTGCGAAGTTCAGTACTGTTTTTCTTTGGCATAGTTTTTCGGTACAATTTTAAGTAAAACATTGTTTCCTAATAAAACGCTTGAACGTATTTTGTTTGTTATTAAAATAATGTTATATATTAATTGTGATATTTAACACTTTCAACTTTAAAAAATCAACAATCATGAGCGCCAAATTCGCTGTTCGTGTGAAAAATGTTTATTTTGCGAATAAGAAAGTGGAGTACGCCTCTTAAGTTGAAGCAAATAAATACTTATTGGATATCCACGAGAAACGCAGATGTTAACAAGTCCTTTATGTGTGCCACAGATTAAAAAACCAGCCTAATGTGTAACGTGTGAAATGTATAACATTGTTGTCGGAAAACCGTGATAGTAAGTAAGGCGCCTGATTTAATTTTGATAAAAATGACGTATATGCACTGATAATAATCATAACGAATAATATTTGTTTTAGAATTAATCATCATTCGTTGGTACACTTGTACTACGAATATAAAAATTTTAAACAACGACAGGTTCATAAAAGTAAGTTTGACGTTTGACTAGTTACTCTATTTACTGTGATACAACTGCACAAGAAACAATACGAACTCTGAAATTTACTATTCAAAAGCACGTGTCGTTCTTGAGCCAAGTGCTTTGTATTGTATCTTTATGGTTTTAAAACTTAGATTAAAATAATGCATTAAGGAAATCACTTTTCCTCAATGAGTGAATCCGTTTATTATTCTTGAATAATTGTTAAAGTCGTTTGTGGACGAATTTTGATAAAATTGTTGTTATTAAGATTATTTTGTTTTGTATCTTTAGGTACCAAATCGTACTTGATTCATATTACTAATACTTTTAATGTTTTGCAGCTTAAAATTTATTTTATATCGTTGGAAATGTCACTGAGTAGGTACAAGTGTTTAATTGCTAACATTAAAAATAAATAAACGAATGACGTTTAACTATATCAGAGGGGCAATTCTTATAATTTTAAGAACGTTCACAGTCTAATTTCAGTTTCAATCTGTCAAAAATCCTTCGAGTTTCCATACACTTTTGACAAGTTTTCGACATTTGATTGTCGCCGAGATGAGACTGCGACTTGATTTTGAACGATTTTCATTCGAGAATTTGCCTTCAGTTCATAAAATGAGTACCTGTTTTTTTTACATTTAATTCTGTTTGTTGGTTTTCAAATGACCTGTGATTTTCAGTTTTCATGCACGTCATTGCTGAAAGTAGGTCCCGTTATTATCTACGTGCGTAATGTTTCAGTAAATGAAGAATCGCTTTGAACGTATATTATTGAGTGATTGACCGATTCAGATATCCACTTATTTTTAATAAAAATACCATCGTAAAAGATTAAAGGAAATTTTGATAAACAGTTTCTTTTTAAGACTATCATAATAACTATTCCCTAATTTATTAGGTAGGCTGAAAAAATATTACAACTCTGTCTTTAGGTGACATAATAATAGGTACCAAACTTGATTGTATATCGTGCCAATATTCTAGGAAAATAGACTTTTTTTGTTTATTATTCGTTTCCTTTAAGATAAGATAAACGATAATATTTATTTGGGATGGCAAAATAAAAATATTTTCGAGACAAACGTGTGCAGAAAACGGATGATTTTGGCGATACGCCACGTCACGAGCTGGCTGCGTTATTTTTACCCAAATACACACGTAACAAAGTAAGCAATTGTTTGTGTTTTCTGTAAATTATGTTTTTAAACAACTGTTTATTTCTTTGTTATTTTTGAGTTCAAAAACCTTAGAAGGTTCACAGTGAACGTAGTAGTAAATTCCATTTTCACTCTATTATATTATTAAACTTCATTCAACATAACAAACATTAAATAACAGTAGGTTATTTTTGGTCAGTGCAACTCTTACATTCACAGCCAACATCTTTCACGTGGTATAATCATAAACTGAAATGACACAACACTTTTACGACCTAAAACTTAAACACATTTGGATAGGTAATATTCGTATGCTTGATATTTTAATGCAATACACGGAAGTAATTAGGTACTAAAATAATTAAATAATGAGGACACATATGAAATCGTAAATGTTTTGTTACTTTCAATCATTTACAGACATTTTTGTTTTTAAATATCACGCAGCAAAGATCGTTTTCTTTAACTCTTCTATCGCTGTAAAATTACACATTGTAATATCAGCATGACGTTTATTGCTAATTTATCTCTTATCGATTAGGAATTAACGGTTGCCGACGTGCCTCCAGCCACGTGCGTACTTTTAATGAGTTCGACAATATGTAGAACTTGTCATTAATTCAATTGATTGGTGCCATCGACATATTTTGAATGATTTCGAGGTTAGTCTGGTTTCCTTGGCGGGTGTTTTTTGGCGCTTAGTCGGAATTCCAATTTTGATTCAGAAATATAATGTGAAATGATTGTAATATGAAACTAGATGTAGATTTCTTATTAACTTCTGTTTTTCTAAACTTATTTTTCCTATTTGTTTGCCTGTTTTTTTTTTTTAAATATTGCTTTTAAATGTTGTAGGCGTCAATACACTTCACTGTTTTGTTTTAAAAACAAATTAACATCACCTTGGAGTTACTAGTGACGATTTACAAATATACATATAATTTAAATATTTCCACTTGGCAACAAGACGTTTTTTGCCACGCTATGGAGCATCTTAAAGTCATTATATATTTATAACATTTTACGATTATCTCCAAGATTAGGAAGGTTATTGTCCTGCGTCTAAGCGAACATTTTTCAGAAAAGCTAAATATTTCGTGTATAGCGTTCTATAGCCTATGTGTTTTCCGTCATTGCAACGATGAGACAACGAAAGCACATTTTTTTTTTTGAAGACATAATACACTTTATTTACTTATATTATAATCGGATTAATTATAATTCCTTCAAGGTAAGCTTAGATAAACCAATATAGTGTTTTAAAAAACGAACAAAAAAAGTATATCAACCAATCGATGTTCCAGTCCCAGATTTCTAATTGAATTGATTTGAATCGATAATTTATTGGGTACCGATATCGATTTGAAAAAAGTTGTGGTTAATCGGTGGTCAGTTTGCATACGAAATACTGGCAGGAAATAATAAAAAAAGAAATTTATAAAAAGAACTCACAGCCATCATTGTGAACAAAATGGTTTTTGTATGGCGGTTCTGTTTCTTTCGGCGGGAATCGATTTGCAATGCAATTTTGATCTTGAACTTGCGAAATCGGACGATGGCCAGACGGGACCGGAAGGTATAAATTTAAAACCACATTTCATGAACATATTAAATAATTTGTCACAGTTTTTTACTGGATTTCAGTCACTTGGTTTTTTTTTGTAAGTGGATGGGCTGATGGTTTATTACGGCGCTTCTTCGCCTACTTGTACCTATTTCAATTATGTCTCTCCGCTGTTTAGCAGTTGACTTGCTAAGCCCTAGCCCGTTACCATGGAATCTCGGATTGTTGAGAGAGCCTTTTTATATTTTTAATTCAGCATCACGTTCTTAAAGACTTTGTGGTTTGGAAGGTCCAGATAATAATTTTCAGTTTTGTATCTTTCTTTTTCACAAGCTGTTTGTGCCAAATTGTTTACGACACAGAATTTAGGAGACACGGAAGCGTCTCTCTTTAAATAAATTAAACAACATTTTTAACTTTTGAATACATACAATTTCGTGCTGGAACCGTTGGTTACGCTTTTTGCTAAAATATGATTAATAAATATTGATATCCGACCACTGATTGCCAATTGCAGATTTATTTCCGCCTAACAGTACCTACGCTCTTCGAAAGAATAGCCATTCATTAAATACATTAAAAATTGATGGCCATATGAGTTCGCATAACTCTAGCTTTGTGTATCTACATGTTTGCCCCTAGGACCTAGGTAAAAGCCTTGAGCGCATAAGACCTCAATCCTTCTAAGTAATATTAAACATATGAAAGTTTGTATGTCTGTTACTCAATTACGCAAAAACGGCGGAATGGATTTTGATGAAATTGAAACCTGGAGAACATAGAATACTTTTTATCCCGGTATGCTCCCGTGGGATAATTACCCACCTCCACGCGGGTGAAGCCGCTGGTACAAGTTAGTATCAAATGAAGCAAATAATTTATTGTATGTCATTTAATTACAAGACGGTAGCCAGTCACTCTTAAGGGCCTATACTACCTCAAATAGCTTAGCATGATCCGCCGTTATGTCGAAAGTATTGTAGCATTCATTATGAAATAAATAAATGGTAAAATTGAGGATATATGTTAAGTACTATGTGTGGTGAAAACACGATTCCATTACATTTACTCGATAGAAAAAAAATGCAAAGTTACCTCTAAACCGAAATTATAAACAGCTGGTATTCAAAAAATACTTCAAATTAGATCATGAAACTTTGCATACTGGCTGAACTAACTATAAAGCAGGTCTTATGTGTTTTTTATTTTTTTTATTACCATTATTTTTACCGTTTAAAGAAATTACCTAAACTATCGGCGTCTTGAAGTTCGTTCCCTGCCGCCCGACACCGCGGCTCAGTCTCGCTTCGGCATTCGAACGGGAGACCTGTGTCGCTTGCGCTCAGAACACGCATTACGCAACAGGAAACGTAAAAATAAAATATTGAAAGTACTTAGGTTTATAGTGTTGGCGCAATGAGAAATAAGCGTAATAAAAATAAGAAGCGGCTGAGTTGGCGTACAGAAACAGGCAAACATATGGTAAACGTAATGAAGTAAGTATCTACTGACCTATTTATTTATTTAGATAAAGTATGTATTAGTGATTATAAACATGTATGTAGATAGCATACGACACGTTTGGTGCTGTGGCTAAGCGATTGGCTGCTGCGCTACGAGTCGTAGGTGTTTCTGCATGTGTGAACATTTGTGTTTGGAAACGCATCGTCCACGATTCAGGAGAAATCCAGTGTGTCGCAACTTTTATAAAAAATATAAAGACCTTCTTTTTTTTTGAACTCGGTAAAAAGTTACCTAAATGGGTTTGTTTTTGTTTTGACTATATACAACAAACTAAAGGTACCTATAGTAATTGTTTTATTTTTATGTTGCCCCACTCCAGGATTTCTCCTGAATCGGAGACGGTGCGATTACAAACACAAATCTTCACATTCACAAACGCCCAGAATTACAACTATCTGTGTAGGCCATAAAAATATTTGTTCCGTTCGGGAATCGAACCCGCGACCCGTAGTGCAGCAGCCAAGGGTTTAGAAAGTAAAAAAATATATAAGTATGTTCGGTAAGTACCTACTCATCTAACTATAAGAAACAAAACTGTAACTTATCTGACTGCAGTGCTACCTACCACCTAAATACAAATTATAAGCCTATTGACGTAGCTTGGTAGTTTAGCTAAATAATTATAATGTATCTTTTCAGAAGACGTCGATTAGGCAGTACTGTAGACGTTGGTGATAAAGAGAACATTCCGGTAAATTCGTGAGTATCTTCTACCTTTTTTTTTATCGTTTGGAAATCCTCATGTATGTCCACCAACCTGGGGTGGGTGTAGGAGTCTGTCAGACTCTTACTGACTAAAACCACACGGTGTTCTGCTGCTACCTTTAGCCGGGGTGCTGGAGTGCTTGCGCATTTCGCCACGCTCCCCCGGCCAGGTGTTGGCCCGCATGAAACCAGGCGGACTCCGTCATCAGCGGCCGCATACGGCAGATAGGTATGTCCGTATTTATGCAAAATGGAACCACACGACAAATTTTGTTTTTTACTTTTTTTGAAGAATACTCATTTAAAAATGGTCTAAATTCTTATAAGTACAAAAAATAGTATACCTTGTTTCAAAGGCAAAAATCATGTGGTTCTTCTTTGTATAAGAATTTAGACCACTTTGCATAAATACGGACATATGTATGTCTTTTACCTACCTAAACATGTAACTGATCTGTTATTAGTACCTACACACGGCTACATAATTTTATTATCAAGCTATAAATTTCCAGTATAAGCTAATCTCACATTGTATAGGCATTCCGTACAATGAGAGGTCAGCTTATACTGGAAAAATATCATTGTTAGTCATGCGGTAAGTCTGCTTTTATGGACGATTTCGCCTTTGTACATTTTTAGGGTTCCATATCCAAATGATAAATAAAAATATGTAAGGTCTAGGTAGATATTATTAACTTGCCACGTGTGATTGTTACATGACTCAAATACCTTAGAAAGATGTAGAAATAAATTCGGACGAAACAAATCTTCAAACAAAATATAATTATGTAGAATTGTAAGTAGCATACGTGTTTGATAAAAATTAGCTGTTCCCTCCCCCCATGGCAATGCCGCTTGGTACTAATGCGTAACGGTACTATCACGAACTTTTCTTGGACTTTTAGGGTTCCGTATTAATTATTCATGTTGAGAAAATTATACTTCCAGGTGTACATTTATAATGAATGTTGCGTTTTCTTGCAGATCACAAGTACCACCTGAGGACATGAGCTGTTCGCTGAATATACATAGGGCTGAAAGAATATTGGATGTGTAAGTAAGCTTTTTACTAATAATACTCTTGATTCTATTAGTAACTAGCTGTTGCCCGTGACTTCGTCTGCGATCCAGGCTTTTCCAGGACATAGTCTACCATGTGCCAAATTTCATCCAAATCCATTCAGCCGTTTTAGCGCGAAAGCGTAACAAACAAACTCACTTTCGTTTTTATAATATTAGTTACGATAGTTAGGATTAATATAATCCTACTTCTTATTTCATATACCAAAACTAAGTACCTTTTTTCAGATATTCACACAACCCTCCGCAATACGACACATCAAACGATCAATGTGACGATGATACTAATTGATAATTGCTAGATTTTTATATGAGAAAGTTCTGTTATGCAGTTTTGCATGAATTCATCAAATATTTTTATTCTGGTCATTTCAGGTACGAAGTGAGTTATAATAGTCCTGTAGAAGGGAAAAGCTGTTTTTGTACAGAAGGACGAAGAATAATTGACATTGAATATTTTTATAGAAGACTTCAAGAAATATGCAATCATCAATCCTTGGTATATACAAGCGCAGGGACAATTATATGTCACCGGTAGGCGCAAAATGTATTTTTGGAGTCTGGTCTGAATGCAACAAAGACATCAAAGTTGAAATTATAGAGAGACATGACCAATATTGGGAAGAAATGGAACCTAAATTAGAACATTTTTATAAAACATACATTTTGCCTGAGCTGTGCGATCCCAGACATGTTCGAAATATGCCAATTAGAGATTTAAGCGAATTAAAATAGTTTTTGTATAATTTCGAGTATTCGAGAAAATCGTTGTGATTGGTTGGAACCTGATTGTGGAGAATTACATGTATAAGAAATAAAAATATTTTGTGTGAATCTATTTTTATTTTCATACTGAATGTTCCATAAGGTAACATTTTTTAGACAGTGAGTTTCAAAAGGGGACATTTTACAAAATTATTGAATCAAATAGTGACATTTACAAGCTATTGCATCAAAGGGTGTCATTTGATATGTAGTTTATATTTTTTTTCCAAATTTCAAAACCAGCAAGATAACCTTATAATACAATAAATTGTTTACAATAATTGACACATAAAAAGTTAATAAAAAATAATAAAAATTGCTTAGGTCAACTTGAATATTTATTTTCTCAATTTACTCAAAAAGTTAAAAACTGTAAATGACAACTTTTGTTCCTCACCTCCTCATTTATATACAAATTTTGTCATGACAATCACGAACACAACAAAAAAATCTTTTTCCTATTTGGTGAAGTTATGCGCGTACGTACATTTCGGCGATTAATTTTTATTTATATAGATATATTTTTATTTATATGCATAATGCATAATTAGTAAGAAATTAGTAAAACAAGGTGAAAAGTATATTTTAAGATTGTAAAATAGCAAAGCGTCAACTTACTACCAAGCCAATGTACAGAACCCTCAGTGCAATGGTGACTCGCACTTGAGTAGTTTTTAATAGCAGTAGAATTTATGCAGTGGTTTAGAATCGGTTTGGAAAATGTATAATATATAGGTATGTATATGTAGGTAGGTACTTGCATAGACCTATTACCTGCATAATTACATACGTAAACTGCTATCACATTACATACATACTCGTACACGGTGAAAACTATAAAATGCAAACTTACTACTAAACTATTGGGCGGAACCTCAGTGAAAAGTTGGCTCGCACTTGACTAGTATTTTGTAGCAGTAGGTAAAATATTGCGCACGGCTACACATCAAGCTATAATTTTCCAGTATAAGCTGATCTCGCATTGTATAGGCTTTCCGTACAATCAGAGGTCAGCGTATACTGGAAAAAATTGTTTGAAGAGTAGCCGTTAGTAAAATAAGTAAATTGAAATTAAATTTGCGATGTATAATTTTATGTTCTTATAATGACGTTAATATTAAGTTTAAATTATGATTGATAATTTTATTACTTACTAAGTACTCGTCCGATAAATAATAGTGTCGTTTATTTAGTCTAACAAAATCGCTTCGACCTCGTGTGACCGCGTGACCGCGAGCAGTAGTGTGCGAGCGAGATAAAAAGTGAGGTGGCGCGGGGAAGTGGGGGCGAAATACGAATTTGAGCTGAGGTTGTATAGGCTCTTAATGTAGTCATTATCTACAGTTAATCAATCTAACTTACTACTAACTTAAGAAATTACTTAGCGTAATAAAACCTGTGTGCAAATTAAATTTAGTCTTTACTATAGTCGTAAAATGTAATCAAGGGACTGATACCTTTAAGATGTGTGCGTATGAAAGGTTAAGAGGTAAGGGAACTTTGGAGTTTCCAGTATCGGTTTGAAAGCTCATCAAATTGGGGTTCCAAGAATCTGACGAAATAAATTTGATCTGATTTCTAAGAACACAACAGGATAAAAGGTCGAAGGGCCTAAAATTCGTGCTAGAATAACCACTTTATATACCTATTAGTGATGGGCACGATGACGATAAATGTAATCTTAGAAAATAATTTCAAATACTAAGTATAATTTTTGATCTATTTATTAATTCATCTTCCCCTTAAGTCGTCTAGTTATAACCTTATGCAGAAGGCCAAGCAAAGTAAATACATATAAATGATGATTAATGTATAAACTTACACCTATTAAATGTATTTAATGACAGTCAGTCATCCCTAGTTGGTATGTTATTTGTTGATCAATGCTGGCGCTAAGCTGACCACAAGATAATGTGGCCATATTTTATTTTATATTCTGGTTCTACCGGACGTGGTCACCAATACTAATTAAATGTTTATTAGTTTCCTGCGCTATTATTTTGTTGGCAACAGAAGTTGCTATTTAAATATGCCACGAAGTGACTTTGAAATGGAGCTCGAAAAGTACTGTCATTTTTATTCGTTTTATCTTTTAGCGTTCTTAATATAAAATTTGTCAGAATTAGCCACATTATGTTGCAAATTGAAGATCAAAAAAGATGCGGTCGCTTATCTGTCTGGGTCAACTGTAATAAGTTGTGTAGATAAACTGTAATAATAAATTATTAAGGATAAATCAATAGATAGGTATTATTTTAGGGGTCAAAAGTTTATCGCATTTATTTGGATCAGTGAGTTCTAATTAATTTGGTTAAAGAACCAATGCCTGCATTAAAATAGCATGAAAAAATGTGTCATTGATTCCGATAGAACATGTTTTTGTTTTAATATCTTTTAGTGTTTATCTATTGTGTAGAAAATACTGCTGTTACATATCGGAAAATTATAATTAGTTTAATGACGCTCATATAAGTACGTAAGTTTCTCATATAAGTCTTTACAAACATACCTACTTATTTGTTCAATCTGATTCCGTATTATTTTTAACTTTATTGGAAAAACGATGTTAATTACCCGCATATGAAACGTGTGTTATTTTAATTTGATCAAGACTGGTGATAAAATATCTATTAAAAGCATGATAAAATATCTATTAAAAGCATCAAGTTTACAAATCAGGAACAATAATAAAGGTATAAAAAAAACGTGCATGTAGATTATCTGTAATTGATTCGATCGGAATGCAACAAAAATATGGAATACTTACCTTTAGATCAAAAAATAATATAACACGATAATTTCAGGGAAAAACCACAATGAAAACAAACAATTTCATTGCCTATTTTTACATTGCAGAATCTGTGTCATCTTGACGCAGAATATGGACATCGTATAAAAATAACCACGACTCAAAATAGCATTCACCGACATACTTAATGTGCTGATTTAATAGGCAACATGCAATATTTTTATTTTTGTTTTCACTTTAAAGAATTCCATGTAGAATAGACCACAAATATATAAAAAAATTAAAATATTGTAATTTATCGGAAAAAATGAGGTTTTAAATTGACAGTTTAAATTTTCCCGCGAAAACGGACCTATAGTTCCGATGACGTCATTCTTGTCTGTCACTGGTTGTATTTGTTGGTCGGCTTTCATACTTTTGCATATTTTTTCGACTTTTGAGATAGTTTTTTTTGAAAAATTTAAAATGGACTATCCGTCAACATCAGGTGATCATAACAATACCACTAATAATCCAGCCAGTGAGTCCGTGTATACTTAAACAAAGTTTCCAAATAAATTGTTTTTGACTGGACCTTGAGACCCAAAACTGAGAAAAAGTTGGTTTCAAGCTGCGAAAAGAAATTTCAGTTTTCTCCAAACACCATTTCAATACTCAAAACTTTATTGCAATCCACAATACATCACATCATCATCATGCATCATTCATTCTTCATTGCATAGCTTTCTTTCCTTTTTGCATTATTCGATGCTGTGAACTGTGAAGATCACTTTGACGTAATAAGTCAGCGAATATACTTGTTATATGTTTAGTAAATCTGCTTGTACGTGAAAACACGTTAGTAACCTACCTAATACTTACAAACTTGTCTATAACATGTATTACATTTATAGTTGGAGAATGACGTCAAAAATTGGATTAAAGTTTAAAATGGGTGGAGGAAAACTTTTTCTGAAAAATAACTCTTAGTAAATTCCTGGAATCTGCTTTTATAAACCTACCTTCCATTTTTTACAATAAAAATGCAATTAATATTCCCATAAAATAATATTAACTTTTACATCCATAGCCTCAATAAGTTGTCATAACAGGAGTGAGGTGACGTCACTCTTGTTATAAACGCTGATTGGTGTTTTGAAATACGTTTTGTTTCAAGTCATTTTTAACTCGTAATTATTGTTAAAAATGAACATTATGTAACATAAAAACATTGCAATGGCCCTTCTTTTATACTTTTTTAACATTTTAATCATAAATTTTTCATAAATATTATATTTGCATCTTCCCTATTATA
Source organism: Aporophyla nigra (assembly GCA_947507805.1). Classification (NCBI taxonomy): domain Eukaryota; kingdom Metazoa; phylum Arthropoda; class Insecta; order Lepidoptera; family Noctuidae; genus Aporophyla; species Aporophyla nigra. The sequence goes on along the minus strand of OX382293.1, from coordinate 3,127,892 downwards.
TCATTGACTGCAGTACATTAGTTCAACAATAAACTGGCTGGTACACCAACCTTAATGCCGCAAATAAGTCATTATTGACCATAATATTTGTCACATAGACGAAGAAGCTATAATTACGCATTCTACATAAGGCAAAGGAAATCAACTGTTAGCACGTTGGGTCAAATAACGCGTACTGCGTTACATGACCTTGTTACAGGGTCTACGTCAGACGCTACGTCATCTGCCTCAGTCGTAATTCGTTCGAGACGCGTAGTCGTGAGCGACTTTCAAAGGTCACTTCGCGTGAAACTTTTACACCTGATTCTGAATATTGAAATGCAAATTGAAGTAACAATATCGCGTGACCTTTTATAATCGTTTAAATCGGAATAAAATAAAAAGTAAACCGTAATGTCTGCTCTTGTTTGTCAGCTAGAAACTGTGAACGGTACATAGTTATTTCTAGAACTATTGGCTCAGTTCAGTGACTTAAAAAACTATTGTACGTGTCAATTAAATCATCGCAAGTAATAGGTTAAGAAGATTAACATCAATCAATAGTTGCTAGGCGATCCCCTCACACACCTCTAGAAGTGCTGTTTAAATATTTGATTTCATACGTTTATTTACTTTTACAGTCACTTTACTCCATATTGTGAACGAGTAAAATGACGTAGTGTGACGTATCTTTTTGCTGTTGTCAAGAGGTAGAGGTAGCGTCGTGATTCACCTCATTATAGTCCTTGAGGTTGACCGTGATTTATAAACCAATGGGTTGGAAAATTAAATAGGAACGAATAGCTCTCTAGAAGATTTTTATTTAATTAGATTACTTTTTGTAAGACATTTTAGTCTCTCTCTTGACCCTCATTATCCAGAACCGCAATTACAATCATGTTCTCGTTTACTTAAATTAATTTTTACGTTGCAAAATACATTTCAGTTGATTAATTAACGTGTCACTTTAATTTTTACTTGAATTTCAATATATTATAAAGAAAGGGTCAGCGGATCTCTCAAAGAACGCTACCTTATATGAAAACTTGTATCACTTCACTCGGATTGTTTTACAAGGCGCCTCTGACATTATTAATTGCACACTGCATTAATTATCCAGACAATTATAGCTTTTAAAGCAACGGAGTAACGGCTAATATCGTAAATAAAATTCGAACCGTAACGGGTGGCCATGCCATAACTTTAGCCAATACGACATCAGGAATCGATAATTCATTTTTCGAATGCCATTTAAAACCTTGCGGTCAGATTCACGTCCAATCCATAAAGAAGATCTAGGCCATTGCATGCGTGTTCTAGACGCTTATCGAAACTGTATCATTAAGATTTGTAACATATGGGTATTTTTTTTACTAAACCAGCTACTTATCGGAACCTACATGGAACGGAACGATTCAAACAGTAGCGTTTCAGTCAATTGAGTGCACATTAGCGCTTACAACTAGTAATTACAGCTAATAACTCTTTTAGTAAGACACTGGAGCAATGTTTTTAATTGAGTGCATTACAAAACGCCACATAAAAAGTGCCTTGATGCGTTTCCGATCGCATTAAAAAACTATAAATTATATACTGAGTAAATAACTCTTTTTTAATTTATGTATGGAATGTCAGAGCTGTATCAACCACTTATTTTCCACGGTGTTTAAGATTTTATAGACTTCTTGAAGTAACAAGTTAGTAAGTACAGTTTTATTATATTTCTAAATGTTTTTTTGCGTTTCTTCGCAACTTGTTTAGTAGAGATTGAGATTTCTTCATGAGAGATCTAAAGTACCGTCTAATTAGTTATAATTAAAACATAAATAGTTTCGTTCTTAGAATGACATGTAAAACATTTATCTTCGTCTGAAGTTGGTCTAAAAGTAGTCATGGCGCCGCCACTTTGTCACCTGCAGCGGTTACAGCGCTTAAAATATCGGTAAAGAACTTGTCTTAAATGGCGTACAGAGAAAATGCGTTCCTGATAAAAATGACTGCTCCGAGTATTGAATCTGTAAACCGGTCAGTAATCACGAATTGCGCAAGCAGAGAATTATTTCTGTGTTGCGATAATATATGGGAATACAAGTTTCTTATTGAGAACGGTATCAAATTCTCAAAGGTTTTGAATGAATGGAATTTCTGCAAAGTTTTTGGAGAATAGCTCACGTGAAAGTAAGTATTTTATGGGAAAATTCTATATTGCGGACCATTTGTCCAAGTCGTGCCAAATTCTCAACTTTCAATTAGGCGAGAAGTGGTTTTCAGGCCATAGAGACACTCACTCAAATGTGTCAAAAGAAGATTCTTTTGAACTTTTCATGAAAGTTTCTGTCAATGTTATGATTTTAGGATTGCTCAAAATAAAATCAACATTTTGTTTAAAAATACTGTCAGTACCCTTGTCTTTTATATAATTTGTTCCTTAAAATAACTGTGTAGGTTGTCGAGAACTGTCGTATCTTCTACAATTCATCGAAGCTACACAGCTACACTACACGACCTCGTTTTAAATTGTGTTGCTAACAAGCTGCCAGGGATGTTGCAGTTAGTTGCAAAATATTTATAGTTTCTATCGACTTTGTTAATCAAAGAAAAGAAATATGAAAATCGCTTAAATTTAGTTAAGGTTTACTTGAGAAGCAATGATACCGATAAAAAAAGAACAAGAACTGATTTAGAAATACCAGTATAGTTAGTATCAAATACAATTAAAAATGTAGAACAAGGTTAAGGATAGCATAGGGACGGATATTTAGGCTATCATAGAAGACGATGAATAGAAACTCACTGGTAACTAGACCAATGCAGTCACGTACGATCAACATAATTTTATAAACGAGGAAGATCTAGTTCAGCATACACTCCTTCCTAAGGACAATGTTATTAGTAAACAAGCCTCCCACACTAAGTCTGCAGCACGTCTAACCACTAAAAGGGATGTAGAAGACCTTACAATCTTATCGGGTTATCGTGTAGAATTAGCAAAATATTGGCGAGTTCGCACACTCGATATAACGTGACTTTGGAGACTTCACGAGGTTGAGACGTGAATATAGTATGATTGTCAGTATCAATTCTGTAGTTTGATCTTTCATCATGTGCTGGATATGTCATTGTTCTTTATATAAAACTGCGTATATCATTTTTTTTCGTTACTTTCGTTTCGTTTACAGTTGTCTGATTTTTGGGATTGTTATGATAATAATTGTGTTTTTTCTTCTCTCCTTTCTCAGCCAAACATAAAGTATGGGTGTCAGATACAGTTACATATTTTTGTCAAGTATGGAAAACAACGATCACAACCTTACTATATTGTTTCGTAGCAAGTTCTTAGAACTTCAGCACTTCAAGTTACAAATGTTGCAATAATATAATATCAACTTGGCGTGGGAACTCAGATGTATACCTTAGTGCTGCTAAGAAAGACGCCCATATGTTTGTTATTTCAGGTGTCTCAACAGTCAGATGACTACCTGTCAACTAAGATCACTTTAAAGGATTTAATTGTATCACCTTCATCGATATCCATCGATTGTATCTCTCTATCTGATTCTTTGCCTATCGCATTTACTTCATCTTTATCATCTTCAGCGTTATTATGACCTTTAGTAGCATTGAATCGATTAGCTTTTCACTCTTACATGCGCCGACTGACTCATCCCTAGTAAGTCGTTTCGTCAGATAAAAAGGGATAACGATCGTTTTGACCGATTGATGTAAAAACATACATATTAATAGCACTATCTGTCAGCTTGTTTATTTTATCAGTTGATATTCGTTTATGTGGGTGTCGGATTGATTAACGAATCGTTAAGTCGACGAACTTACGATTGTGGGTTTGTTAACTCACACACATGTTGGTACATGCAGATTTCTGTAATCTTTTTACATATCTTTCCGTGATGTCGTTATTAGGTGGAATCTTGATAGGAGGTTTTACGTTGTTTCTAATTAGTAGATGTCTTGATACAACAGAATCATAAATGGTTGTTGACAACTTTATATAATGCAGTTGAGTATTTTATTTGTACAGCTTGTAAATAGCAAAAATGGATAGTTAATAAAAAAAAAATCTGGTCACTAATAAAGGGGTATATAAAATCAGAGGCTTACAATTTCGATATACCAAATTATGGTTAATTATACTTATCTTACTAACAGAAGGCACAGCCCTACCCCATAATTGCATGTAAACTCTATACAAAACATACTTCACAGACGCACAGTCTTGTTCCGGTGCCAATTGTCAGGAGTGGGCCGAAATCGCAGCGTTCACATTAAACAAGTCATTTAAGGTTTCAACATTTAACAGAATTAGCTACTCAATATCACATTGATTGAATGGATTTAGGGTATCGGAAATCAATAAATATTGCAACAGATTTAATTCTTGGACAAAAGTTTACTTGTGCATTTGCACGTTCGTATATGCAGAGCTATTCCGCAAATATTTTGTAGAGGCACTTCTTATATTTTGATATCTACGATGTTACAATGGCTTAATTAATAAAAGTTTTTTTTTTAGGATTTGTTTGGCCACTATCTCACCAGATTACCTCCAATATCTAATATTTTGCTGTGTGAACTAGATAATAACTAATTAGATAAATTCTGATATGCCTATATCTTATCACGTCAAAGGGTTTTTTTTTTCGATTGTATAACGAAAGTAATCGCTAATCGGGGTTTTTCGACTAAATGTCCAACAACGTAAATAACGCAATGAATGTTGTTGTACTGTCAAAATAAAAGCCATTGCTACTGTTAGTGTACTGATGAAGCTGATGATGACATTTCATGTTTCTTTTCCAGTACATAATTCCAAGTTGAGCTGTAAAACTTCGTGTAGAATTAATTAATTTGAAAGAAACGAAGGTTGTTCTAGAGAGAAAGGGCGAGTTTTTGCTGTTTGAATAAGCGTTTGAAATGATTAATGATGTTCATGATTTGGTCTGATAAGAATATAATTAGCTGCTGAAGGCAAGCTTTAATAAGAAACGGTCTTAGTTATAATTTGATTTATATATAAATCATACCGAGATTTCGGATAGTTAACGAATTATTTTGAATTTACAAAGTGTGTATTGAAAATCAGTAAAACTTAGTATACCTGGATTTATTTTTGTGTGTCAGTAACAAAATTATGTATGTATTTATCAGCTCCACATGTTGAACTTTGCAGTGGCATCATAAAGTTTATATGACAGATAATGTAAGCCATTGTTTTAAAATAATAAATTTTCTCGATTATCGATAATCTACCGACATGACGCGACGTGTCTATTTTGTTATGAAATGATCAGAAATAAGTTATAGTAGGCTAATCTGTTATAGATATGTCACATGACTATATGTAGAGAACTAATCAATAGGTAACGGTACTTTGACGTTATTGTAATCAAATTAGTCTCAAAGTACACCTGTGTGAATCTATGATCATGTTATTTTTCCTAAAAATCCTTTTTTTTGGCGACTGCTTGCTTGGTGCGGACACAGAAGTGCACTTTTTAAAATGAACGAATCTTTAAGCAAGCATAGCATTTGAATATAGAACTTCTATTTTTAGTTAGAAAATCTGGACTTAAAAAAAATTAAAACCGCTGTGCATCGTGTGACTGAACTTGTCGGGATGCTTGCCAAATGCAATGTAAGAATCTACAGTTTTATAGTTTTTGCGATTTATTATAGGAATTAAAGCGTTTTATGAGCCATAATTAACACCTCAAACTCTTAAGGACCTATCTTGGGTACCTATCAAGATTTTTTAAATACAAAACTGAAATGAAGTTGTGTGTAATGCACTAATTTACCTACTTAAAATTTTTCAATTTTTTTCTCAATTGTTTTCTGCGGCAAAAGAATTTCACATGAAGACTACTACTTGTAAAGACAATGGCTGATTGCTAGCTTATCTGTCATGTAAAATATGAATGTTTCATTTCTTAAACTGTCTTACATGTCAAACGTCAAATATGTTCACATTTTCAAAATTCGAATGATAAATACAATTGTTTTTTTAATTCAACTGTGAAGGAGAGAGGTTCTCTAATAGCCATCAAGTACAATGAACTTAAAAAAATGATAACAACTGACTATGAATTCTTATCAATGACTAAGCACACTGGAGCTTAGTTTTTATGGTCTCAATGCACTTTGATTCATTTTCCATTATCGAGGATTTTGTTTTCTTTAAATTTATTGCTTTTTGCTGATAGCATCAATAATGAATCGATGTCAATCGAAGAAACAAGAAAAGGAAATTACAACCATTTGGGATAAACCAAAGATGAAAGAGATATAACAAATGATTGCGTAAGACCTAAAACTGACAGTTTTACAAAGCATTGGTTTTTGTTCTACGTGTTTATTTGTCAAGAAAGAGGTAAAACGATAAGATATTTAATTTAAACTATCATTGCTCTTCAGTCATGTCCGGGATCCAGATCTAATCAGTCATTGCAGATGAGATAAGTTTCAAAACTTAATGCTTTATCATATTTTCTTTCTCTTGTCAAGATTTATGATCTGCTTTGAATAAATAAAACCTGATGACAAAATATTATTATCAGTTTATAAATTTGGGAAGGGTGTAAGACCAGTGACTGCACATGCTGAACATGAGGTTCTGGGTTTCTCAGTAGTTGTCCGGAGTGTGGACTAGTGCACGGTTGTTGGTAATAGGCTCGTCCCCTATTACATGGAACTTAAACATAACGGGCAAAACGTGGGTGCTGATTATATGTTGTGATTGCCAATATCGACAACTATGTATTTTTACTGTCTATCTGGGAATGTTTTTCAATTCATCAGTTTTTAGTTCGAAGATAATAACTACCTTCCCATACCACAAATGGCTACCACACTATAAAGACACCGTACGTCATTTGAAACCGTTACCAAATAATTTGCTCTTTCAGTTGTTCGTCATGAAAAATTGTGCATAATACAGCAATAAGAATGTCATAATGTGGAAAAATCTTCCATTGTTTCAGCAATGGTTACGTAATGATGGATTTACCGCCGATGGAGTGGTCGATCGGTTACAGATTCCGATAGTTACAGATAATTTCTTGAAGGAATGGCTCTTAAAGCATAGACTAGGAAAAACTCTGTGGTGGATTCTATCAGAAACCAGGCAGGCCAGAAAGGCACGACGCAACAAAGAAAAGCGACTCCAGTTAAAAAAAAAGGAAAACTTTATGGAAATTGGTCTACTACAAAAGCGTCACACCATCGCGTCGCGTCTGTCAGAAGAAGCTTAAAAAGAATAGTCAATTTGAAATAAGAACAAACTGTAATGATGATATTAACATTTTGGTATAATGTCACTGGTAAAGTTGTACCATTAACCATTATATCATCACCTTAAATCCAAATTTAATTTTTTTCCTGATTAAGCATTACCTACTTTGACCTCCATTGCTTTGACTTTGAATTTGAGGTCATTCTCCACAATAGCCGATGGCCATTTAACGATAATCCGTTAACCAAATTATTTGTGTAGCAAAAACTTTAGCGAATTGATGCAAGAACTGAAAATTATTTATACTTAATGGATAAATAATTGTGACTGTGTCTAGATGACTGTTACCAACTAATAGTTCTCCTGTCCTTATCCCAATTTCTTTGGGTTCGGCGTAACTTGTCTTTTTCTTCCATGTCTATTAGTCGTCATCTCGGTCGTCACTTCCTTTCAGACAGTCGAACCATCGTCTCTTTGGTCTATTCTTATAGCCATCAACATGACTGATAAGAACTACCCGATTCTTTTAAATTGAGACAGTAGGTATAATGCCGTTATTTTCTAATCGGCTTCCAAATTAGAATTTTTTAATTTCTAGTAATCACTGATATTTGATTTTTATATTGTTAGCGCCAATCAAGTGATTCGGTATTACTATAAATATACCTAGATACCTAATATTATGTTATTATCCTCAATACTTTTGTGTTCCTAGAGATAACGCATCACTTTCTGTATTCGTGATACCTTTATCTTGTAGACAATAGAGAACAATAGTATTGCATAAAGGAGATTTTTCCAGGAGGGAAATTTCTCGAATTTATTTCCTCGACTTTCATTGTTCATGTATTTTGAATCTGATGTTATATATGGATTACGTATACTGTTTGTCTGGGCTGAAGAAAGAGGCTGCATCAGCTTTTGTTTGAATATTAAATACTGGCAACTGGAATAACTTTTTACACTTTTAATATTCGGTTCGAATTTTAAATGTTCTAATTGGACAATTGTGTTGCGATTAGATCACCTTAATTTTTTTCTTACGACACTGTTACAAATCATTACGAAATTCATAGACAATGCAATGCAATGCAATTTCATCGTTATTCTTAAGTTCTTAAAATATCAGGGACGTCTTAACCAGCATTGTTAATCTTATAACGCAGACAAATATTGCTTGATAATCGATATATGTATTCCCTTATTTATTAGATTATCAGGATCAATCGATTGTTCTGATTCGTTGATAAGTCATTACTATACTGTCATCTTTAACTAGAAGGCATGGAATTAGTATGTATTATATTGGAATGAAAAACATTTGACACTCCATATGCAAAGATGAATGAATCTGAATGCCGTAGATACGTGAACTGGGAAATGTTCCAACGGCAACCGTGATTAAACCGAATTTACACAGGGAAATAATTAACCATAGGATTTATGGAGACTAAAATTTAATAAAGTTAATAGATAGCAAAAATATGTCGTAAAGTTTTGACGAAATTGTTTATTTTTTTAAAGTGTTGCTGCGTATCCTTATGTTTTACTAACGTTTCCAAGCTTTAGACAACAACAGTCGTCATAAGATAAATTTGATTGATTACTTTGTAGCACTGTGTCGCACTGTAGTGAAATACTTATTTTTAGTCGCAATTTATCTCGTAAAAGATCTAATCTTAGCAAAACCTAATAATCATCCGAAAAATTTACCGTGATAATATTTTCAGTCACCGTCACGCTGGTCTATGAATTTATGAATTGATCAATATTTTCTATGATGGTTTAAGAATAAAGTTCTTTAACAGATAGAATGAAAGCACTATTCATTGATAATTGATAAGATTATAGATAGGTACAACCGGTCTAGATTATCTAGCATCGTAATGCTTGATACTAGAGATTTCACAGATGACTATTAGTTTGTCAAATATTTTTTATACAGTTTCAGGTATAAAAAAAAGGTCACAGGTCAGTTCAGTTTCAGGTGACGCTAGATTAAAAATATTGAGTGTAGGAAACCTCACTAAAGATCAATGAACTTGAAACAGGATAGCTATATACCTATAATTATGATGATTCAAGACGTTTAAAATTATGCAACGATAAAATGACGTCACTGACATGTGCTTGGGCACGAGGCCTTTGACGTGGTTAAATAATACTTAGTTTTTCCTATGTAGGTAATATAAAGTACCTACGTAATTATGCGCTGGTAGATGATAAGAAGCCAAATTAATTTTAGTTGTGTAACGGTTATTAAGGTCCATTTTAGCATAGCACTAGTGACGTTCTCAGTTCGGTCCGCACATTCATTGGCGCAGGAAAAAACATAATGTAAAAGAGAAATAATTTGCTAATAGCAATAACAATATGCAAACCAGTTTTGAAATCCTTTCACCTAATAGAAAACACCTATTCTTGCCTTTGCGATTTGCAATTTCACTTAGGGTAAAACGTGCATGTTTAAAACCAGAAACTGCTTTTGTAAACATGTAATATTTTTAAATCACTGCAAAAGTAATTGTCTAATACTGCAATCAACACTTTTTAACAGGTTTTGACGCGCGTAGATAAGACTTATTATCTAAAGTACTATTCAATTAAATTGTATAATTTTGAGTCACTTAATGTGATTCTATTTATATCATTATCTTGTAAGACAGCTGAATCAGCATATATATTTAGTTTTATTACTATTAAGTTACACTGCAGAGTCGCGTCACTAACATTGCAGAGTTTATTCATAAAAAGAAATAAGCAAAAACGTGAAAATCAAAAGAATTCATTTCTATTTTCACGGAAAACTAGAACGCATTAAGTATCGCAGAATTTTATTGTAATTTTATATGTTTTATAGTTTTATTATTTAGGTCGCCTACAGTTTCGCAAACACTGTCTCATTTTTACAGCTTAAAATAACACAAGTTTTGAGTACTGAAACTTTATAAGTACTTTCTGAATGCTTGTTGAGACAATGGCAATAACAGAAAGCACGAGCCCCTATTCATTGGATATTACCGACTAAACAATGCGTTTTATATCGTGCGTATTGAGAGCGTGCAGAGTCGTTTTTTCTCTGCAGTTTGGAGGCAATAACTGCAGATTGCAATAACATGATCACGAGGGGCAGTGGACAGTCTTACGTGCCTGAAGACACGTTTTCAGACCACGTACACGATGTTATGAGTGAAATGAGATCAGTTTCATCCGTCACAATTGCTAATGGGTCTTAGAAAATGGGTTGGAAATGGCGCGCGCCATAAAACTCTGCATTCCAACTTATGAGTTTTACGATTTCAATGCTCTAGTTTGGTTTTTACGATTTTGTTGTAAAACCATGTAGGTAGTAAAAAATAAAATTATATTTTCTTGCCGAAATTTTTAATGTCTCACCAATGGCCCATTTACCTTTATTTTCCAGTTTCGCTTCATACAATGTTGGAAACAATACGATCGTATTTGCTTTGGCATGGCTTCCAAATGTAATACTATCTTCGTTTTTGCTTCTTTTTTCAAGAAACCTGACTGATTCACTATCTAATAGTATATTTTTCTTACTAACCATTATCTTCTCAACTATTTCCGTGACATATTATGTATGTGTCGACCTCGATTGTCCTGTCTGGGCACAGTCCAATAGTTTCTTCCGTGTTATCATTCAAATGAACCGGAACACTGTGTTTTGTTTTCCTGTTTACGTTTTTATTATTAAATAATAAATAGACGTTAGGTACTACTGTTTTATCTTAAATGGTTTGCATATATCCCTAGTAATAAGAATTATTACAGTTAAAGAAATAAGTAGTTGACAGTATATACAGAAGTAGATCGAAATGTTGTTTATTAATGCATTGTTTATTATTTATTTGTTTTTAAGATAAACAAGAAAATAAATAATACATAGGTATGTGATAATGGATATGGATAAACAAATAAATGATTTACGCAATAAAACCAGTGATAAGGTTTTGTCATAATTGTATCTACGAATAAGCATTTAGCATTTTAAACTTGAAATAATATACCTATTTTTTCAAGTATATTCTACTGTTTCATCTGCCCTTTTTTGAGCTAGTCTGTAAAATCTAGACAATATAGCCCATATCAATTATCCATCATGGAAATCAATAACGCTTTCAGCATGTAGAGAAAGTTTAAAATATGGCCTATATATTACAAGGTTTATATAAATTGAGACTAATACATAGGCCCTCTATGCGTGGCTCTCAATTAATATTATTTAACGGCTATCGTTGCTATGAGGCTATAGATTGTAGTCCCAACCGTTGCATCATGCACTCACATTCCTTGGTTATTAGAAATAGAAAATATTTTATTTTCCAGGTAATACAGTAAGCAAACATAGGTTAACATAAAGTTTAGACGACATGAGTAGTGTAAATATTACCTACAGCTAATTACAGTATATTATTTGCCAGTGAACCCCAAACTAGACAGTTAGTCTGTTTCTTGGGGCTCAGGATACGAATTACAGAGTAGAGACTAGAGAGGTGATTAACTATAGTAATTCTACTATAGCAGTACGTCTTATTATCCTTATAACAAACAGGAATAGTATTGTATACGCGTTCGTAATGGGCATATAGCTAAGTCAAAACAGCCGTACTGGTCGTTCAGGTTAAGTTACACTTATGTTTGCGTCTCGGAAAGCACGTTAGGCCGTTTTAGTCCCGGCTGTCACACGTGGATCTTTGGCAGTCGTTACGGGTCGTCAGAAGCCCGAAAATCTGTCAACAAGTCTTACGAAGAGGTAACGTGTCAACCAGTAATTGGGTTGGGTATTCAACTTCATCCAGTAAGACTGGAAGCCGTCCCCCAATATAGTTGGGAGAAGGCGAAAGGCAGATGGCTTACGCGTCCCTAATGACTTTGTGGGTGAGTTGGAAACTACATTCAGATAAGAGCTCAAAATACTTAATAATCGTATCCATTAAAATAAGCACAAACGCTAATTAGTAATTTACGAAATATTGTCACGGTAGCAACATAATTCATTTGTTTAATTATATAACTTCTAGTTCATTATGAGTTTAATTAAGCTAAGTATTAAAAAGAAAAAGTAATTACTGAAATAATAACGTTTATGTAATAAAACCGTCCCTTTATTCAAATGTAATGTTTTACTGATTTCCATTGTTTAAATAAATTAATGAAAAAGGTATCGTTTATAAAAGTATTCAATAAGACATTGTAGTTAGCAGTGACTCTTATCTTTTTGCTATTTATAAGTTTAAAGAATGATCAATTTACTACCATTTTTATGTCAACCCGTGCCGTGACCAATGATAGTTTCAAGCTTGTTTCAAGGTTCACGTAGCTAAAATAAAACTTAGTTGGATAAAGGGAAACTAGAGCGATAAAACAGCATTTATATCTATCTAACCATTAACAGGCACTTTTTAATAGTCACAGATTCGGTCAGTCCGAAATTAGAAGCTAATTGAAAAATAAATAATTATTAAGGTACATATAGTTTCAAGAAACTCTTAAATAAATTACGGTTTTAAGAGTGAATATCGTTTAATATATAAATAGTATAATTTTTTAAAGGCGCATTAAGATGGTCCATGAAAACGACTATTACCGTTTCACATTTCACGGGGCTTAATAATTCCCTAAAAGGTAGCTACACTTAAAAAGGTCTCTAAACTACAACAGACAAATCTTATCTAATCCTATGCATAATTCATGCATACCAGTCTTCATAAAGGAGCCTACATTGATCTCTTTAAAACCTAATCGCCTTTTTATCTGATAAATCTATTGGCTCAGGAACAGCCCCGTAATATCCGTGTCACACAGAAAGTCTGACCTCGGCTTTAGGCTAGACATTTAGATATCTAGATCCATTCTTTCCGATACCTATTACTAAGTTACCTTGAAAGACTATTTTCGCGTGGAGAGACTTTCTTAGAGTTGTCTCTCTTTTTCAAATAAGCAAAAGTGAGATCACTCTAAAAGTTAGTAAACGTGGAAATCGGTGGTGTATTTTTTTCGAGTTCTATATCTCTAGTTCCATGTTTAAATCAATTTATTTATTCTCTCTTTATTGGTCTATCATTGCGAGGCGGTTTTATTTCCCTCCTTTATTTATTTCCTGGTTCCTTCCTAGATAGAGCACACGTGTAGGAGTACTGCTTTTGTCCTTACTGTCAATACAGTTATTGTGTATAGTTCCACATATGTCTTGTGATATAAAGTGTGAAAAGGATAGTTAATTTGTTCAAAGTAGGTATACCTACCATCCGCAAGGTAAATATAATTTTGAGATTTTTTAAATAAAAGCATATGATGTATTGTTCATATTAACATTTTGGGAGAAGTTGTAGTTACGTGTTAGTGTTAAACGTTTCAATTCATTCAATATCTGGCTATTTGTATTCACACATACGAAACAAGCAATTAGCGTCAGTCTGAAACAACCGCTAAAAGTTCTATTCTTAGAAGTCTACTGACCTCATATACGTAGGTAAACTGGGTAAATACTATCAGTGTCCATCGATCAAAGTCTAGTTTATCCAGCACTTTCTTTTCATATGACGTTCTGATAAGGGCACTTATTATACTGTGACGTTATCACTTAACATCTGAACACGAGTCTCTGGTACGTCCTTATAGGTATAAGAAATGCGCGCTACTATGTTTTGTAATTTCGCTGTACCCATATTCACTTCCCTGTATTGCGGTGGATCTGGTTCAAATTGCCGCTAGATCACGTATAAAAATATTTAAATTTACGCATCTATATAAGTATAGCAAATACTTCATTCTGAATTGAATAAGTTTCTGGAATAAGTCATCATTATTAATGTCTTGCCTTATCCCAATGTATTTGGGGTCGGCGTAACATCTCGTTTTCTTCCAGGCTTCTCTATTAGTCGTCATTTCTGTAGTCATTCCATTTCTAACCATATCATTTTTTACACAGTCCATCCATCGCTTCATGTATGGATGTTACATAAGAAGTGGAGTGAAAAACTCTTTGATCTTTAAATCCAAATAATTATGTTAATTCGGCTAATTCTTTATGTTATTATTGGCAAAACGTATACATGATTTATTTTCATCGCAAGGTGAGTGTCTCTATGATAAATAACTAGACGCCATTAGATCTTAAGACATAATTTTAAATTTTAATCAATTTCAATTGGCTCATTGTTCTCAAGTTATCTGTAACGGTAGTTGGGTAAATCCTATTCTAAACTGAAGGTGCAGAGTTGAGTTTCAAGTGGCTACAGATATAAATCTAGGAAGTTAGGCAGGACTATCTATCATAGCTGTCAATATGGTGACGTTAGATGTGTTATCGTCTAAACCTATAGTTTAGGCATTATCTTTGTTTCACACAGCATTTTTTATGTAATGGCGCATTTAAATATTTGTCACAAGGTAAACTTCTAACTTTCGAAATATTTTATTCCATATTTTGTAATTTTTGAAATATCCAATTGTATTTTCTATTTCAGGCGAAGATTTCCGAAGAGTTTTGTTTGGCTTACAATAAAAACTTGTCAAAAGAAATGCGATTTAAAGTTACATTCCGATTGCAGTTAAGCTAAGTTTGTTGAGCTCCCTAGGTTTAATACTAGCCCGAAACATACACGTATTAATTGAAATGTTTTATAAATATCCGCCATTAGTAAGTAAGACTTTAGGTTATAGGTTTTTATTAAAACTGTCATGTGACTACACTGTTTTAATAACGTCGTATAGACACTCGATTATTACATGAATAACTGAAAATATTGAACAGGCAACAAAAAGTTAAGTGGAAGTTTATGTAAATGGAGAAAATCTACGGGAATTGGCGGTAAAGAAAGCAGTATATTTATAGCTTATATTGTGGTATTATTTTGGGATAACATCATCGTTATTACAAGCAAGAACAAGTTCCATGATTAAAGAGGTCCGATGAATTTAAGATAAGGACTTTGAACCGATCACGACGTTTAAGATTAAGAAGATCACGCCGATCTGAAATCTTTTGTGATAGCATCACGAGTTACTGATAACGAATGAAGCATTGCGCTGAAGGGTCGTGCTTATCGACAGCATGCCGTGAGCTAATGAACGGCAAATTTCATTAACGGGAATTTCTATTTCAGATAAGGAGATCGACTACTGAATATTATGGCTTTATGGCATACGCCTTGGACGTAAGATTCCTGAAAAACGTCTTGTAAAATAAAAAAAAAATAAAGTTTCCAAAAATAAAATAAAATAAATGATTGAATAATTGAATTTGACGAAATATCGTAAATTTTTATTTTACAGTTTTCAGTACTCAGTAGATATTTTTCAGACATTAAATTAATAAATTTGCTTTGCTAAATAGGAAGTAACGAAAGAGAATTTTTACACTCGGAAAATTGTATCGACAGTTGGTATCGCGCGTCAGTCACGACAATCGCAAACTCTACCACAGAAATACACGTAATCATTTTCCACCCGCTGTCATATCAGAACTTGGCCAAAATTTCTGCACAGCCATCATAATATAGAAACACCGAATAAGTAGACTTATTCTTTAGCCACTTAGTCTTTTCTAGAAGAGAATGTTACGAACTTAACCTAACAAAAAAGAAAGTCCATACTCACACGTATGCTTTCGTCTCCTGCAGATGGACTAGGCCCTGCTTGAACAGGTCGTACGCAACCTTGGAGTACTTGGTGGACACAGCCAGGAGGTCTGGCTGGTACTCCACTTCCTTCTGCTTCTCCGAACTGTTGGGATCGGTGACAATGTTGTGCTTCTTCTTCATCCTCTCTAACGTACGCGACGGTTTCGGCGGCGGAGGCGCCGCCGGTGCCGTTTCAATCACATCACGGGTACACATGTTACACATTTTTTTCTTAACAAACACGCTCTACGCTCACTGACCGTTTGGCCGGCGCGCGCGCCGTTCGCGTATATAAGTCGATGATTTCGTATCTCCCCACCACGAGCGAGTGACGCAAGGAGGTGTGCAGCGGGCGCCCCTGATAACGCGGATTCGTTGAATTAAACACGCGTAGAAGTTGCATGTCCAACAAAAATAGTAGAATAGAAGATAAGTTGAGTCAATAAATTAATAATAAAATATGTTTCAGACGACCATTATTACCCAGAGACAGAGGATCTTTCACTGTTTCTGGGTAATAGTCATAGTAGTTCTGAGTCTCAACTGGTAAAAAATATAGATCGTTTTGTCATATTATTTTATTTACATTGCAAACCGTATTCAGGTGTTTTATTTAAAAAAAGTTTGTAGTTTTATTATTCTCATGCATATCCACTTGGAAACCAGCATGCTTGGAAAATCTTGTTTGTTTGAAAGAATTTTTATATTCATTGGAATATTGTAAGCATTGCAATGGCAAAAAGACATGTAATTTCAAATGCAGATTATTTTCTAAGGCCAATAACATCACATCACGTTCTATTGCCCAGGGGAATGGTTATGCAGAAATGCGTCTATAGTAGGTACACCTTTATTGGTGTTCAGTTATATTTAAGTTCCACGTGATAGACAAATCAAGTTTAAAGACATTTGATTTGGTTTCCTGTAGAGTATTTTTGAATAAAACTGGTTACAAAAGATAAGGAGGTTTGACATCACGGAATTGGTCTAGACTGAGTCCAAAAACGTGACGGTAAATCAATTAGTAAAAAGGTCATAACTAAAAAATAAGCAGAATATTGCGAAGTAGTTGCAACACTTTGATTTTTACGATATAATTTTCCTTTATGAACGATTTACGTACATAATGTATAAAATGTATGTACTTACTTGTGGAATATTTGATTGCATTTCTTAACGTTTAAAACGAACATTTTAATGAGTTCTCGCGACTTGTGCTTGAGATGACGTGACTTTGAGCACTGACTGCTCGGTTAGGGTACATGGCCATATAAATAAGGCTAGTAAGGTTCGCTGCCTCAGCTACGTGCTAGGCTTAGCCTCCAGCTGGTCAAATACGATCAAGATGAATACCGCGCAGCTTGGCCATGAGTCCTAAATGGTCGCGATCCACAGCAGCAGGAACGACGAAAAAGAATATAGATAATTTTAGATTAGGCTTCTATTAGGCATATTTGTGTCCCCAACGTATACAGGATTTAATTGAAAAGATTTAACATAAATTCATTCATCATCATATCGAAAAATAAAACTTTTTTAGAGAACTCTACACGAAAAAACAGTAATTTAAAAGAAGATTTACATAAAATTTTAATTTTGTTTGCATTCTTGGAAATTATATTAAAAATACACCATCATAATGCATTAGCAACAAGCCAAATAACACACATTCTCATTCTTAAAATTTGATGTTGTTTACAAGCTCATTTCCTCTAAAAAACAGTCACATTTTTCGTAAACAGCTTACTGGAAATTGATGAAGAAGACTTGTTGTTTATTGATTAAAATATTTGTCGGTTATATAAGACGACCTAGACGGGTATCGCAAGGCGTGGATCGAGTTGGCTCTGGAAAAGGATGCGTGACAGGATAAAGGGTAGGCCTTTGCTCAGCCGTGGGGTAGTGTAGCTAAACCAAAAACAAACAAAAGGAACTGTGTAGCTAAAGGAGCTTCACAGTGGAATGTGCGTTGTGGTTGACAAACACTAACGAGAATTGCATAAATATGGCTTTTGCGGTTAATACCGGCGCTTGAAATTCATAGTATTTATTTTCATAGCATGTACTTCACAACTCAATTTCTTGAAGTGTATTAATGTTGCTATAATTAATTGTTATTATAGTTGATGTTCGAATGGACGAAGTACTTATTTCTCTTGAAATAAACTGAGATACTGCTGTAGAGATTATTTATTCGATTTTCCACCATCAGTTGGTGGAACAAAGGTTGACGATGTTCGTCAACCTTTGTTCCACCAACTACTGAGTATAGGTCTTCTCCCTCTTGTGCCTTCCCTGGTCTGTTCATTAAGGTATTTCCACGCCCCACGATTTTCCCATGCTTGTGCCATATTTTCGTGGTCTGTGCAAGTTTAATTAAGGTCTTCTCAAACCTCGCAATATTCCCATGAAAAGATCAAAATTTTGATTAAAATGAAATGTTGCAATAGATTAGCAAAATGATTCTGATTATAATTAATAGTATATTACGCAATTAGGGTGCAGTTTTACGTTGTCCGTCGTCCAGTCAATCACTTCACTCTCTTTTGTACCTATATTTAGATTTATCAACATATCTACGATCAAAGAACGAGTACGCAAGATTCTTTGTAGTTTTTTAGTACACCCACAGGTTACTGATGACGTACTATGTCATGTGACGGCAGAAATATAAACAAATAGGTTTTATTTGGATCTCAATGCTGCATGTGACTTGTTACAAGATTTCTATTTGAGTCTGATGAATGGGAGATTGTTATGGTATTGTATGTTAGGTAATGTTTGGCTAATTTAAATGGAGATCTCTCGCAAGCAGGTAAAGAGGCGAATATTTTATCCCATGCTTGCGGTCGAGATACTTGTGACAGAAATATATATATATCTAGTAACAGCACTCGGTTACTAGACATATAATTCGGCAATTAGTAGCTTCACTATATCTCTAACTAGTAACTATTCAATTTTATCTCTTAGTGCTGCATTTTTTAGGGAGGACGGGCTTGTGGCTTTGTAAGAGCTCTTACACACGAGCGGCAAGTTGCTAACGGCAGTAACGGCAAGTAACTGCAGCCGTCGACACGCGATGATGACGCTGATCTTTGAAGATGGCATATCGCCGGCTGCAGTCAGCTGTCGTCGGCTGCAGTCGGCTGCCGTCGGCTGCCGTCGAGATGCGTCGACGGCTGTCGCCGACACGTATCGACGGTAGCAATTACCTTTGCCGTTGGCAACATGCCGCTCGCGTGTAAGAGCTCTTATAAAGCAGGCATCGGGATTCATAGATCAGGTAATGCTACGTGCCGCAGTTGGTCCGTGGATGGGTGACCATCTTTACATACCAAGACCCTACCGCGCCTTGGAAAACACGTGATGTGACCTGTGATTTGTAGATCTTTGAAAGCCGTTACGGGTTGTCAGAAGCGCGAAAATCTAATAAAGTGCGTTAGTTTTTCCAAGGGCTTTATACCCAGTTACTGGGTTGTGGAGATTAGGTAGGTTATGCAGTCGCACCAAATACAATTTTGGTATTCAACTGCATCCAGTGAGAACAGAAGCGACCTTAATTGGGAAGGGAATATAGTTGGGAAAAGGCTAGGAAGATGATGTATTTGGTCACTTATCAATATTCCTTTCAATATTCCTATGTCTTGCTGATATACAAATAAGCTCTTTCCACGAGGTAAAATGTCACGGCAGCTTGTTTCCCAACGAGAGCTTAAAAATGACGCATAATATATAAGACCAGCTGTTACCCGCGACTTCGTCCGCATGGTATTTAACAAAAAAGTTTTTCATTAGTTTTTTTTTTTTTTGGGAGATCATTTTTTTTTTCTAAAATAAAAGTAGCCTAAGTTACTCCTTGTTACATCAGCTATCTGCCAGTGAAAGTCCCGTCAAAATGGTCCACCCATTTCAGAGATTAGCCGGAAAAACAGACAGACAATTTTTTTTTTAAATATGTTTTGGTATATGTACCGTGTAAACCTCCATATACACTTAGTAAAAAGTGGTTATCTTAATATTACAAACAGACACTCCAATTTTATTTATTTGTCTAGATGGGTTAAAAGATACGTTTTCGAATTTATGTCAATTTTAAACGTAAGTATTTGAAGAAGTCTACTTTGTCTGTTCAACGCTTTTAATCTAACAGAAGGAGACACGTTATCAGTGCCGAGTCCTTTGAAGTAAGTGGCGCCCTGTTTTACCGTTGTTGCCAAGGAAAAGTGTGGTTTATCATCCATATCTGTATGTCTGGAGATAAACTGATAGTTACATGTTTAAGAGTAAATATTTCTTCACTTTGGAAGGTTATTAAGTAATGTACAAACAGTGCTCTACTTCCAATTGCTATTTAATGATGCTCTCTAGTTATTTGTTATGTCAATATTTAAGTAATGTAACAGTAGCGGGCCGCCTTTGCTTCGCAGGGTATCAGTATTATTCTGCTTTATTTCAGTAAAACAACCATAAGAAATATATATTAAAAAAAATGGAATTTAAAACATTTTAAATATAAAATAAATAGTATAGTCCACCGTATCGGGAACAGGGTCCAAGCTATTGGCGGTCAGGGTTCCAGACACAGGAACCTCGTAATAATGTGAACCTTGTGCAGAAGTACCGCTGTCTGAATCAAGCCTTTGATTCAGCTGCCCTACAAGAGTGGGCACACAGACGGACACGAAAAGGGAATTTGTGTTATACACCGTGACATTTTACATTTCACTTAATGTATCCGAAATAATATACCTCTAGGCATGATTAAAAAATTGTTACCATTAATTTAAGATAATAGGTACTAAGAAAGATAAATAATGCATCAGAATTATGAAACATCCTGTTAATAATGTTTACGTATCAGACGGTAGAGAAAATACCTACCTAGAGCTCGAGTCGACTAGATCATTTCATCTCCACTTTCCATGAGACAAAATATCAAATTTCAAACTACGACATGCGTCATCATAATGAATGATAATTTTTTTTAGTTAATCAAATGTTCATTTTTTTTTATGGATGTGTAGTAGTCATTGGATACATGAAGTGGCCTGCCGTTGTAAGACGATTAAAATGTCACGGTGTATTTATACTATATTTCTGTAGACAAAATCATGTGTTGGTGTCTGCAGGAGTAAAGCGAGGAAGTGTTGGATTCTGTACCCTGATTGCGTAACATAATATGAGTCCGCATCTATCTCCTTTTGAAGGCTAATCCATTGCTTCAGATGTTCTAAAAATTTGTCTGCTCGACAATGTAAATAAGGCAATGAAGGCGGGTGAACTCACAAAATCGAAGTTATTTCTACTGTTAGTGAGTTACGAAATTAGCACGCTGTTTATAAGTTAAACAGTTTTTTTTTTGCATTCTAGTGTTCAATAAATTTTATCCCCCAAATCTTGCTCCCCGATTTTTGCCGACCACGGGTTCAAAGCTGTTATTCTTTTCTTAGGATTTTCCAAGCTACATACTTAATTAATTCAGTTGAGTGTGTATCATTGGATAATTCTAACCAGTAAAGGATTTTTTATATTGGTGTGATAACAATCATGTTTATCTGAGAGCAAAGCTTGACGTCATAACATAAAAGGCAGTGACCACTTTGAAAGGCAGCGTCCAGGGAATCACATAATTTCTCAATATATTTCATAAGACAACATTGATTCATTATTGGTTTTTAGATTAGCAGATAAAAATATTAATTATAGAGTGTTAACTTAATGGTTATAAATAATGTTTTATAACCCTTATTTCAGAGATAATGAATATTAAACGTATCTTTTATTAATAATCATGTGACACTTCGGTAATCACATTACATAGCGTAAAACGACTAAGACATCAGTCACACATTTCCATGAAACCTTCCTACAACTCTGTCTGCAAAATCAGCCTATTATGTTGCTAGTTTTCTCACGATGTTTTCCTTCACCGTTTTGAGAGCAGCCGTAATGAAATAATACCTACCTACTTTTGGTCCTGGTAGGAAGTACCCGTGGGATAAAACTAAGGCACCTAAATTTTCATAGTTATGGTTTGATCTGTAAATGATCTCCGTTCCTATCTATGTATTAGCGTGCAGTATATCGCTACTATTTTATTATAGCGTCATAGCGTTGCAGACACTAAGGAAGCTATTTGTGTGAACGGTTTAA
The DNA here is from genome assembly GCA_947507805.1 of Aporophyla nigra. Taxonomy (NCBI): domain Eukaryota; kingdom Metazoa; phylum Arthropoda; class Insecta; order Lepidoptera; family Noctuidae; genus Aporophyla; species Aporophyla nigra. The sequence continues at coordinate 3,105,863 of OX382293.1, read as the reverse complement.
TAACCAGACTAGCTTCCGCCCTCGACTTGGTCCGCGTTACATTTATGTTACTCCGGAATAATGTAGCTTTCCAAAGGTGGAAGAGTTTTTTTTAAATCGGTTAAGTAGTTTTTGAGTTTAACCATTATAAACGATCAAATCTTTCCTCCTTATAATATTAGTGTAGACAAAGTTTTTTTTTCTAAGCTTTAATCAGCCTGTCGCCGACTTTACCATGTAATATGAGCGCCTTTCTGGCAGCTAAAACAGCATAGTATTATGTGTAGGTCAGTACTGTGAAGGTTGTCAATTGAAAACGAACTTACGCACAAGGTCATCATCATCATCATCATTTCAGCCGAAAGACGTCCACAACTGGACAAAAGCCTCACCCGATTTGGGGGGGATTTGCCATAATCGCCACGCTTGGCAGGCGGGCTGGCGATCGCAGTATAGTGGTAAAAAGCATAGAGAACGCTGCTGCTCATTCTCTAGTAAGTCCCTTAGTCGTCTCTTACGACACCCACGGGAAGAAATGGGGTGGTGCTATTCTTTACGTCCGGCACGACACGGTAGGTACAAAGTACGCACAAGGTGGTTATAAAGAACATTACATCATTTTTGAACTGTAAAGTTAATCTATACTTAATATTATAAAGCTGAAGAGTTTGTTTGTTCGACGGGAAAGGGTCACGGGAGCAAAAATTTGCCGCGGACGAAGTCTCGGGCAGAAGCTAGTTTAAAATAAGAATAACAAAATAAAAACTGGCCAAGTGCGAGTCGGACTCGCGCACCGATGGTTCCGTACAAACCTGCAGGAATTCACGGTTTATGCATAAGGTTTATGTTTATGAAATTAAATGTTTTTTTTTTATATCTGAGTTGACTGAATGAAAGGTAAATTGTGGTTTACGATTTATGACGTATTAAAAAAAAAACTACTTACTAGATCTCGTTCAAACCAATTTTCGGTGGAAGTTTACATGGTAATGTACATCATATTTTTTTTTTAGTTTTATCATTCCCTTATTTTAGAAGTTACGGGGGGGGGGGGACACACATTTTACCACTTTGGAAGTGTCTCTCGCGCAAACTATTCAGTTTAGAAAAAAATGATATTAGAAACTTCAATATCATTTTTGAAGACCTATCCATAGATACCCCACACGTATGGGTTTGATGTTTTTTTTTTTGAGTTTCAGTTCTATGTATGGGGAACCCCAAATATTATTGTTTAAAAAAAATTATGTTAGAAACCTCAATATCATTTTTGAAGACCTATTTATAGATACCCCACACGTATGGGTTTGATGAAAAAAACATTTTTGAGTTTCAGTTCTATGTATCGGGAACCCCAAATATTATTGTTTTTTTTTTTCTATTTTTGTGTGATAATTTTAATGCGGTTTACAGAATACATCTACTTACCAAGTTTCAACAGCATAGCTCTTATAGTTTCGGAAAAAAATGGCTGTGACATACTCGGATAGACAGACAGACAGACAGACATGACGAATCTATAAGGGTTCCGTTTTTTGCCATTTGGATTGAGCTGACAAGTAGAAGAATATTAAAATAATATTCATGGTATGATCTTGAAATAAATTTATCGGTTATCCGTTAACAAACGCGTTTTTTTATTAGATCCCGGTACGGAGAACTTGTTCCGTGTGGTGTCGGACGTAAAGAGTAGCAAAATCCCATTTCTTCCCGTAGGTGTCGTAAAAGGCGACGGGACTTACTAGATAATGGAAAACAGCGTTCTCTATGCATTTTACCACCATACTGAAATCGCGAAACCTCCTGCTTAGCATGGCGATTTTGGCAACCATCCCCAAAAATACTATTCTGTACTGTACTATCTATGTTCAGCAGTGGATGTCTTTTTTTTTTGTATGGGAAATCATCAAATGACTTCTCCCGCTCTGGGTGGAGCGGGAGGGCGTCTCAGACTTTTACTGACTAAAACCCACCCGTGTTCCTTCAGTTGCCCATATGCCAGCGCCACGGTAATACTTTGAGGCGCGCGTGGAACACTACGCGCCGTCGAACCTGGTCCTTACCGGGCGGCGAGCTACCCACTGAGCATGGCGATTTTGTCAAACCCCCCCAAAAATACTGTTCAGTACCTACTGTACTGTCTATGTTCAGCAGTGTATGTCTTTCGGCTTAAATTATGATGATGACGAAGAAAGTTAGGTTCTCACAGACCAAACACTGTCTTCTGACGGAACAGTCAACATGCCAAGAATTACAAAGTACGCCCTAGGCACTAATGATAAAGATCTACCAAAGCCAGTAAAGTTTCCCAAGGAAACGTATTGATCAACTACCTTTATCTAAGAACATCGCACGAAGAGGAAAGTGATCGAAAATCGTGGAAAACTTGACCTGCCTATCTGAGAGGCCTCTGAAATATCTCATATAATCTTATCTTCATGAAATATTATCGGAAAGTAACATCTGCTAATATTAAGGGCTTGGCAAATGGTTTATGTAACACAAGGTTACGGGTTTTCAAGAAATATATTGTGATGACTAGGTTCTGCTGTCACTCAGTTACGCCTACTGCGCAGTACAAATACTGTTATCTGATAAATAAAATGTTAGTCAACTAGTATCGTCATCTGTTTATGTGCTAAATATCGATGACGGTAACAATATTGACGGAGACTTGGAACTTATACGACCCAACGCTTATGAGAAATCGCGATAATGCATCGCCTGCATACGATCTTCTTCTGTTGACCCCACGATGTAATGTATAAAGTGTAAGTAATACATAGTTTCAACAGCTATATGCGGTGATGATGATGGGGACTCCTTTTTCTGCATTTAGACTCTCAGTTAGTCCGTTGTGCGTGGGGGTTCTGGCTAACAAAGTCAGCCTAGCTCTACCTAAAAGTACAGAAGCTTCCTGGGAGCTTCACAGACTTCGCGGAGCGACCTCATTGTTGCGAGGATTTCTTCGCTTTGGGAAGCCACGCCCTCGCATCCCAGGATGACGTGGGTGGCTAATTCCTCGGCGTCAAGGTAGCCCCTGCAAAGCGGGCTGTCTGTGGCGCTTGTGTCGTAACATTTTTGTTAAGAGGGCTATAAGAGGTTATATGCTGTTAAGAGGGTCCGTAGTTGTTCCTATAATTATTCTAAGGTTATTTCTACTCAGGTTGAGAAGCTTTTTGGTTAATCGCGGATAGGTATTAGTCAGTAAAAGCTATAAACATGTTTCCTTGTCACATGTCAATTAGCTCGGTGTGGTGGCTGTCGTGATAGGCGACTAAGGGAATTACTAGAGAATGGGCAGCAACGTGCTTTATGCATTTTACTACTATATGGTGATCACCAACCCGCCTGCCAAGCGTAGCGATTATGGCAACCGATGAAATGTCTTATCATCATCTGCATAGCCTTTTCCCATAATATTGGGGTCGGCTTCCAGCTAAACCGTATGCAGCTGAATACCAGATACCAGTATTTTACATGACGTGACTGCCTATCGGACATCCACCACGTAGTTATTGGGTTATCCGTTACCTCTTGGTTATGCTTATGAGTGATTGTCAGATTTTCGGGCTTCTGACGACCCGTAACTACTGTCAAAGATTCACGAATGTCAGTAGGGACTGACGTGCTTTCCGTGGCACGGAGAGGTCTTGGTATGTAAAGGTGGGTATGCATTCACGGACTAACAGTAACCATGGCTTGAAATGTTCATGCCGTTCAGTTTCTAAGACTAGTAGCTTCATCATTTCAGCTGAAACACTGAAACTGATGTACATAGGCCTCCCTCAGTCTGGGGGGTTTTGCCATAATCGCCACGCTTGGCAGGCGGGTTGGCGATCGCATTGTGGTAGTAAAAGGCAAAAAAAACGCTGCTGCCCATTCTTTAGTAAGTCCCTTAGTCGCCTCTTACGACACCCACGTGAAAAAAATGGTATGGTGTTGTTCTTTACGTCCGACTGGCAGTTTAAGAAAAGACAATTAGAAACCAAACATCTCTTAGTCAAAAGAGAGTTGGAGAGTTAGTCAAGATCAGAAGGTAATATTTAATTATTTACAACCTTGTCCTTTGGTATTTACATAATTTAAACAGGTAACATCGTTATCCCGGATTACTTACGGGACACACGTTAAGCACATACTCTAGTTTTATGATCTCCGGTCTCGATGTGATAAACATCATAACATTATGTCGCTCTAGGTGGCCACAAGGACTGCATTGAGTATAGTCGGTTCGTTTTTATAGTGCTGAAGATATAAACAGAGGTCAGAAAAGCGTATAAGTGACATGTTTCTTCAATTACCGCTTTTTATAAAGGTCGGTGATCTAAAGTTTTTGGTATAAACGCTTTCTTCATCTGCGTCCGCGATAAGCGACGAAACCGCCGCCGCTGCCGCCGCGAAAAAGTAGCATATGTCCTTTCTTAGGATTCAAATTTACCCCGTACCAAATTTCATCAAAATCGGTTCAGTGGTTTAGTCGTGAAAGTGTAACAGATAGACAGAGTTACGTTCACATTCATAATATAAGTATAGATTAGCAGCATTTTCGAAACTAAATCATCTTCATTTCAGACGTATCATACAATACAATACAATCCTTTATTTCAGGCTACTAAGGCCCATAAAAAAAATACATAAATAATTATAAAAACAGTAACTATTACGTTCACTGCTGCACATATGCCTACCCCAAGCATCGCTATAACGTCAAAAAATGAGCATTAACGATTCGACGAGTTTCTAGAATTGTCAACCGAAGACAATTTTAATATCGTCATTTATTTACGTACTCGGTTGGCACTTAAAAGTAAGGTAATAACTAGATCCTTCGGTAATCTTTACTTGGCGTGAAAACCGGTGCTTCACACGACAATCAAGTGGCAGTTCAGTGGCTACTCGCCACTGTGACGACGAAACAGTAAGACAAGTTATTTATCCGATTGTGGTTTAACACTAGAAGCGCTGAACATACCGACTGAGGTAAATTTGGATAAAAAAAATATGTATATTGCAATTACGTGGTTGAAGTCTCGTATAAATAATAATAATCATTATATTTCATGAAAAGTCATAAAAAGTTACGATTATATGCATAATAAAATATTAATTAAAGCAGGAAGAACATCGAATTGGGTCAAATTTGGGACGCCCGCACTTCTAGTGTTAAGACATAATATTGTAAAGTGTTCCGTGTGTTGCCTGACGGTAAGAATAGCACCATGCCATTTCTTCACGTGGGTGTCGTAAGGGGCGATTAAGGGACTTACTGGAGAATGGGGAGCAGCGTTCTCTATGCTTTTTACCACTATACTGCGATCGCCAACCCGCCTGCCAAGCGTGGCGATTATGGCAAATCCCCCTCAAATCGGGTGAGGCTTTTGTCCAGTTGTGGACGTCTTTCGGCTGAAATGATGATGATGATGATGACCTTGTGCGTAAGTTCGTCTTCAGTTGACAATGCATTTTATTACTATGCTGCAATCGACCCGCCTGCCAAGCGTAGCGATTATGGCGAACCCCCCCCCAAATTGGCGGAGGCATAGGCCTCCTGGACATAGGCCCAGCAGTGGACTTTTCCGGCTGTTTTTAGCCATTTAGCAAGAGATAGAGAGATATCTTACTTGTTTAAAATTCATGGTTATCACGATCTATTTAGAAAGTAATATGGTGGTGAAACTAAGATGACCTTCATCATCAGCCTATAATGTTCCCACTACTGGGACACAGGCCACCTGTCTGTTAGAGGCTGTAATCCATCACGCGGGCTCAGTGCGAGTTGGTAGATGTCACATGTCTTTGAATTTTGGTTCTAGGACATGCCGCTTTCCTCAACATGTTTTCCTTCACCGTTTTGAAAACAGTGGCGATGAAATAATTTACACAAAGTAATGCGCCTGATCGGGCTTGAACTAATGACCTACATATTGTAAGTCGCGGTCGTTTCCACTAGACCATCGCTACTTTCATACCACGGTGTCAAAGTGACATTAGCGGTGTTTTAATTCAGACTCTTAATTCAGACTTTTTAGAATAAAGGTGATCTGAACTGTGTCGGGGACGAGGCGAGATAAATAATTTTGCACTATTTGTGCTATTCATATCAACAGACGAAGAAGCTCTAATACAGTATGTTTGCCATGGGAATGCGGTTTGGGAATTATATAGATGGACTATTATTGACGATTATTCCGAACCTGATCCGAAATCGCGAGATAGGTTAGGAATTTGGAAAAAAAAATGTTCCGAATGTAACCCTTTTCCGAACCTGACCCAAAATCCTAACCTGATCGTGGGTTAGGTTAGTAAAAAATAATAATATTTGTTCCGACAGAAACCTTGTTCCTAACATGACCCGATGTATCGCGTTAGGATTTCGGGTCAGGTTCGGAATAATCGATTATTGACGGTATCTGTATAGAATGATTGCTTTGTTTAGTTTGTGATACAATGAGTTTTTCATTAGTAGGTACAGACACAAAAGACACCTTTTCTGAAATGTTCACTTTTTACTTGGAATACAGTTTTTGTGAACCTTATTATATTATACATATTTTCAGTCTGAAATCTGGATAATTCCTTGTAACATTTAGTTAAAAAGGCTTTTCAATTTTGGTATGATTGATATACTTGTAACAAACGGGGTTCATCTAATCAGCCGTAGCTACGCACTCTTTGGCAAACAAAGAAAAAACCAAGAATCCGCTGTAACTAGCAATTATTGTCTATAGAATACAAACATGGGTTTCTCTATTTAAAATTCTGCAAACACTCTATGACCACTATTACTTACGTCAAAATCCAGGAATTGTATGAACCGTTCAGTATCTGAAATCAAAAACTAAGAATCCGCTGTTACTAGCATTATATAAACATGGGTTTCTCTAACTGCTTAAAAATCTGCAAACAATAATACTATATGACATTTTTTACGTAAAAATCCACCAATTTTTTGGAACGTAAAGCATCTATCCATTCCGAGAACTGTCCAGTAAATATTATTCTACCAGAGGTGACTCAGTATCTACACGTAGATAAACATTTAAGAGTACCTAATCAATTTGTTATCAATTAATAATGAGTCACTTACTGATAAAAGTTTCTACTATCTAACTGCCCTATTGCCCTAGATGACACATGGATAGACGTGGACCTTGGTTTAAAGCCAAAGCCATGGTTTTATAGCCTTAAAGCCTAACCTTTCCGCCATACCTTTTGGCAGGGACAAATAGACTCTATGATTTTTTTGTAAATGTTGACGTTCAAAAGTGTTCGAAAATCGAAATCGAAAGTGTCGTCAAACTTTTCGTTACCATGCAGTCAGGAGAAGAGTCTTCTTGATTTCCTGCTGGGTTTTCATCTCAAAACCCTTCAAGGTTCAAACTAGTTACATGGAGTTCTTCTGAAATAATGGTCATCAATAGACAGAGACATACCACGTGTTTATTACTTTATAGTTGTTAGCTGACCTTTTAACACAGTGAGCGATTTAGTAACAGACTGACACTTCTTATGCAAATGATAACCTTCGGGGTCTTAGATAAAGGCCGTCCTATGTGTTTCGCACTATATCAATTAATAAGTCAATTATGAGAGATGGATTCCAAGATGAAACAATAAACTAAGGCTAGTTTTCTTTGACTTGCAGCCTAACTGTGCAACATACTATTAATTAGAATCTGAATAATTTCGGAGGATAAAATCCGCAATCCATTGCTTTACATGTTTGACAAAACTGTCTGCTCAACAACGGTAAAAACGCAATGAATATTGTTGAATTGTCAAAATGGAAGCCATTACTATTGTTAGTGTGTTACGCTGGTTACATAATTAACTCTCAGAACGAAAAAAAATATGATTCTAACCAAAATAGTAGTGAGGTTTTAGACACTAGCCTTCCTAGATGAAATTGTAACTTGTGGTTCAACCACCATTGACATTGTACTTGAATTTCTGTTAAATATGTACAGTCAAAAATAAGAATAAACCAACAGATGTTCCAAAGAAATAAATGATGCTGTTTCCAATATTTTTTAGACCAAAGGGCAAAGACTTTAAAAGATCATGCACGTGCGCTGTTGCGTACCGACTATTTAAGATAATGTAGATGTCAGCAATACAAAGAGTGCACATGATCTCTGCCAAATCCAAAAATATCTTGGGAAATCTGTAAAATCGCGTGACGTCACATTTTTTTATCAGATAGTTATGTAAATGTCATGATATAAACAATGGATTGGGAGATAAAAAGAGGACTTTACTATCTGTCTTTAGCCAGCAGGTATAGGAGGCCCATGAAGGTTTCGGTCACTCCAAGGAGGATATATTCTGAGGCTATTAACACTGGGTTTTGAAAGTCAAGTTTTGATAATTCAAACAGCTGTCGAATGTCTTCTTATTGGTGGATGTTGTCATTGGTTAACCAAAATGAAACAACTATACAAGACGAAAAGAAGCTTATCTTCAGACTAAGGGGACCTCCAATAGAATGAAGTGGAAAAAAGTCTTAAGCAAATGCACGCACTGCTTGCCCAGAACAGTCAGTCCCAGCTAATTTGCATGAGTTATTCTGAAACACTTAGTGCTGAAACGAGAAACGAAAAAAGTTAAACGTAAGCCCCAGCATGTGTAGACCCACGGAGGAGAAGAACGAAAGAAGAATAGACTTATCTCGTTCTATAACTTTATTACACCCAATTGTAATATGAATCTTGATATAATAGTTTCTTTTTTAAAATTTTATAATTCATTTTCTCTATTTTTATTATTATTCGTTAGTCGCGTATTTTCTCTATTTTTGTTTTTGTATAAGAAAATAGTGATCTACTGGCATCGAGAGCAGGGTTCAAACTACCGGGGTGGTAGCAAAAGACAGAGTTGTCCCAACTCTATGAGCCGTATCGAGAAGTATTGCCTTCTGAATCAGGCCCTTGATCCACCCGGTTATCGAGAGCCTCGTGAGATGATGACCGAGGCTCGCGGCCATCAGCCCGTTGGATAAGACAATCGGCACAATGACAGCCAAGCTCACATTCCACGGGCAGACAACCTTGTGTGCTAAGTCGAGATATTACTATTTTTGCCGCCCGGTAAGGACCCAGGCCCGGGTCGACGACGGCGACGGCGCGTTGTGTTCCACGCGCGCCTCAAAGAGATGTCAGCAACAAATGAAGGGTCTGCGAGGGCTGATGCCTGCTAGGGTTGCGTATTTGTTCGTTAGAGTTACTGTAGCCCTGGCACAGGCAACTGAAGGTCTGACACGTCCTCCCGCTCCGCCCAGAGCGGCAAAATTAATTTTATGTTTTCTCGTCAAAAAGAAACAGTCAGAAAGGTGATGTGGCGATGGGAATCAAATTACATGGGTATGTAGTGTATGTCAAGCAGTAACAGCTGTTCGTCAGATTAAGACAATGTAAATAAATGTGTGTGATGCACGTGCGGCATTACCAATTTATTTGCAAAAACTTCGGTCACGTTGCTTCTGATCATTTCCTGATTGCGAGCATCTTAGTACATTACAGCAGGGTTTAAATCAAGGTAAAGGTCATGGTTTGTATTAACCCTTTTTTTGCACTTATCTTCTATGAATTTAAATATACTTGGAACCTTAAAAAAAATCTGTTACGATGTTTTCTTTTCGAAAAACCACGAAAAATATTACATTGACCCCCACTACAAATCAAATAAATATACCACTGACTTAAGCTATTAATAGAATCAGGAAATAAACCCAAACACACAAGCTTTCCATGAATATATAAACCATTATACATACGAATATTTGAACACCATGTTTAAACAAATAAAATTTACTTACTTACTTACTAACAGCAGCCCCAACTTGCCCTACTGCTCACCTCTACACTACGTCATCATCGTCAGTCTAATCAGAAGTGGGCACGTTCTCAGAAGATGTCGTTATCTCGTAGGTACTTTGGGAAGTACTGGCTCCATCTGCGCTTGCGCCTATTTCACGGATCATCGTAACGTAATGCATGTACAACGATTGGATTGGATTTCTACGAAAGAAATTATGTTTTTTTTGGTGACATGTTTTAAGAGATGAGTCGCATTAGTGGATCTTTATAGGTTTACTTTTTGCGGTAAAGGAAATCTAACTGAAAGTGGTGTAAGTTAGCAGTATAAAAGTGGTATAATACCATAACATAACGCCTTGTTTTCCGAAAGAGTTGGGTACCTATTGTATTTACATACATTTCGCCATTTATGTTTAAGTCCCGTATAACAGGCGGCGAGCCTATTGCCATCAACTGAGTATGAATCCATATGTACACTGTTGGACTTAGGCCTCCCCCAATTTGGGGGTTATGCCATAATCGCCACGCATGGCAGGCGAGTTGGCGATCGCAGTATAGTGGTAAATGGCAGGGAGAACGCTGCTGCCCATTCTCTAGTAAGTCCCTAAGTCGCCTCTTTTGACACCCACGGGAAGAAATGGGTTGGTACTATTTTTTACGTCCGACACCACACGGAACTTGTCCATATCGAAGTGTTATAATAATAGTCATGTTATTTAAAAAAATATGTAAATATTTTGAATAAATATTATTCTTACGTAGATAAATGGATATCGATCAATAATCTACAAGTTGTAACAGGCAAGTTCTTTAAAATGGTAAACACCGTTCTAGCATGTCACTTAGAACTGTTAACTAATACGACAAATCACTTGACTGATTTTTTTCCCAACATGGACAAAACGTAGCGCACTTTCTTATTTTAAGAACCTTGTATCAATTTTAAAAAAAAGATTCTATTCTAATCTTTTGTATTTATATCTGTAGGCCAAACATCGTATAAAAATACTACCAGTTGACCACTAGCTTCATCTATGGAAACATATGAAAATTTCTACTTTTCATGTCTATATGTATGGCAGCATGCGTAGCATTACCACCGTAGAAAGGGGTTTTATCGACGGAAGAATAGACAAAATTACAGATTGTAGAAAGATTAAAGACAGAATTAAAGATTGTAGAAAGATTTGTACCGTTTTATGCTGGCGTAGCATGACAGTTCTATCTCTATTCTATTAAGAATAGACAAAGTTCTTTCTATGGTGATCATGCTACGCGTGCAGTGATTGTATAGAAAAGGTTCCTCATCTCATTCTATGAGGTATATACCTATTTTAATGAGAAAGTACAAAGTTTTCTCTTTTAACGGCACACTGAGACAGCTTACTTTTGTATGTTGTTTTTTTTACGCACGTTTTCACGCACGTGATAATAAGTAAACCAAGGATAATTTTGATGAATGAGGTGCTGTCAATCGGTCTCTCATAAAAACGGGCGTGGGCTACAAATTGATAGACTGGTTTAATATTTCGATCTTGTACTATTAATTAGGATTATGTATGACATTTATTGTAGCTGCCTGCTGCCTGCAGCATCGCCCGCTTAGGTGTCGGAAATGATCCCACGGGAACGTACTACCGGGGCACAAAGCCTATAGCCTATGTTACTTCTTGTAGCATCAGCTATCTGCTTGTCAAAGTTCTCGTCATAATATGTCCAGCCGATTTGGAAATTAACCGGAACAGATAGACAGACAGATAAAATTGTTTTTTTTTTTATAGTTGTCGTATATACTTTCCTATGCCTGTTATTTAGACATTACAAAAAATACACTTAATCTTTTTTAAATTTATGTGTATAGATTGCAAATAATCGGCCTATAAACAAATTATAATTAGGAAAACAAGTATCTTATAAGCTCACCATATATATGTGTGGCTGACGGCATCTCCTGATAATATTTTAAGACATGCCGGTGTACTTGGAACAACAAGAGTTTAGAGTCACATCGTAAAAGCCATACCTAGGCCAAAAAAATACACCACTATAAATTGAAAACTTTTGGATGAAAATATTTTTATCAGCAGTTTCCCGAAATACGCGTAGAACTTCCCCTTTCAATTTATACTACGCCAGGGCTAAACCGTGTCCAGGAATTAACAAGGAAAGGGAAGACCTTTCCTCATTAGGTTAATGTACCGTACAACCTACGTCTTTGGACGCATTAATTGTACTGTGTCCACGAATTATCTGTTATATGAACCCTCACTGCTTGTCAACCGCAAAACGTCAACGGGGCATCACTAAGAACCGAGTTTATTCGACCCAGTCGTGATGTCCCACGGGGTAATTGCTTAATACACATAACAGTGAACAATGGTGGCCCAGTGGTAACAGCCGCGTCTTACGAGTTCGAGGTCGCAGGTTCGAACCCAAGCAGGCGCTTTACTTTGTGTAAATTATTTCATCACCACTGCTCTCAAAACGGTGAAGGAAAACATTGTGAGGAAACCGGCATATCTTCGAACCAAAAATTTGAAGACATGTGACATCTACCAACCCGCACTGGGCCCGCGTGGTGGATTATGAAATAGAAATAGAAATAGAAATAATATTTATTTGCATAAACATGGTATATACAGGTGTAAGATAACAAAATATAGAGCATACATGTTTAGCTTATATTATAGCATGCAAATATTATTGGTGACCTTTAAAAATGTTTCTGGTCAGTAAATTCATTGATACTGTAAAAATTTTTAGTTTTTAACCATTCAAGTAATGTTTGTTTAAATAATCTGAGATCCAAAGTTTTAAAATAACTTGGAATTTTATTATAAATAAGAATACACATGGCTAAACAGCTTTTACTATATTTAGCTAGTCTCGGTAAGTCACTTAAAACAAGCCTATGCGGATCTCGCCGGTTTCGAGGACATACATCCTCTGCGTTTTTGAATAGGTCTTTATGCTTCTTAACAAACATACATACTTCATAGATATAGAGGGAAGGTAGCGGTAATAAACCAAGTTCTTTAAATATTGGCCTGCAAGATTCATCAGGTTGAAGCCCATATATGGCACGAATACACTTTTTTTGGGCAACAAAAACCCTATTCCTATCGGTACTATTACCCCACATTATGAACCCATAGCGTATTAATGATTCTACGTAAGCATGATAGGTAGTGATAGCAGTTTTAATGTTTGTTATATTCTTAATCTTTCGCAGTGCGTATACGAATTTATTTATTCTTTTAGATATATCATCGACTTGCGCTTTCCAATTTATATCCTGATCTATTATTACTCCAAGAAATTTCGTTTGTGTAACTGCGTTTAGTTTTGGTATGTCAAGTTTCAAATTGTATTTATTATTTTTCGATTTATTAAATTGTATGTAAACAGATTTATCTAAATTAATTTTTAAATTATTCATGTCCAGCCATTCAATTAATTTATTAATTATGTGGTTGATTTCTGTTTCATGGTCGAAAATTGTATTAGTCTTTTTATCGGAACTCACTATAATGGAAATATCGTCAGCGAATAGTATGCATTTATGATTTGTTATGTCTGTGATTGAATTTATATAGAGTAAGAACAATATTGGGCCCAAAACACTTCCTTGTGGGACGCCATAGTGGTTGCATTTATACTCGGATGAGTATGGTATCATGACATTGTTACTATCTAATTTTGTAATAATAACACGTTGCTGTCGGTTAGTAAGGTATGACGATATCCACTGAAGCGCATGTCCCCTTATCCCACCTAACTCCAGCTTTTTTAGCAACAAATCATGTGACACTAGGTCAAAAGCTTTAGACAAATCAAAAAATAATCCTGTTGTCAGATTGTTTTTATTAATGCTAGATAGTATTGCTTTTATCAGAGAGAAGGTGGCTGATGTGGTAGATTTGCTTTTTTGAAAGCCATATTGATCTTTATTAATTATGTCAAATTTGTTACAGAAATTAATTAGTCTTTTATACATACATTTTTCTAATATTTTTGATAGAATCGGTATTAAAGTTATTGGTCGATAATTATTTATACAATCTTTTTCACCCTTCTTAAAAAGTGGTTTAATAATGGATAGTTTTAGAATATCTGGGAAAGTTCCAGAGGAAAATGATAAATTAATTAAATATGTCAGAATTGCAACTATTTCATTGACGCATAATTTAATAATTTTAGTATTGATTTCATCAAAGCCTTCTGAATTAGTGTTGGATAGCGACATTATTTGAGTTCTGACCTCATTTTCTGATACCGGTCTCAGGAACATCGAATCATGAATTGATTTTTTACTACAGCCAATTTGTGTTTTTGTTAGTCTTGATTTTTGTGCCAAATTGGTGTAGTGGTTATTAAAGGCAGATGCTATTTCAACGGGGTTAGTAAGTATTGTGTTATCAACTTTTATGTGCTCTATGTTATCTTTGGGGTTAGTGTTAAGTATTTCATTTTTTACAACTGTCCAAGTGGCTTTGCATTTGTTTTCACTCCTATTTATAAACTTAATGTTAGCGTTTCTTTTGGAATAATAAATACATTTCTTCAATAAATTTGAGTATGTAGAATATTTCGTTTTGTTAGCCGAGTTTTTATTTTTATAGTAATTGTAGCGTAGTGTCCTTTTGTTTTTGCAACTTCGTTTTAGCCCTCTGCTTATCCAATTTTGTTTATTTCTGTTATTCATATTTACTTTTACTTTTATTTTTGGGAAGCAGAGATTATAGAATAGGCTTATTGTTTCATGAAACTTATTGAATGCTACGTTTAAATCGTTTTCCGTGAGTATTTCTGACCATGATAAATTTTGCAAGCATTCTCGAAATTTTTGAATATACTCCATATTATAATCTCTCTTATATATATAATAAGTGGCTAGTTTTTGAGTTTTATGTTTTAAAGGAATACTTAGCATTTGAGCAGTGTCGTGGTCAGATAGATGAAGTGGCAATACTGTTGCAAACGCATCTGGGATATTGCTTAAAATATGGTCTATACAAGACGACTTACGTGTGGGCACATTAATATGGATTTTCATGTTATAATTACTCGATAGGTCCTGTAACTCGTTCGCAATATGGCCTTTTTTTAAAGTATTTATATTAAAATCACCTGCTAAAATTATATTTACTTTAGTTTTATATTTTTTGTTTAAATCGTGTAGGAGACTATTAAGTTTAGTCAAGAATTGGGTAGGATCTGATGAGGGTGTTCTATAGAGACAAATAATAATACATTTGTTAGATAATATTTCTATCCCGCAGGCTTCAAACGAGTGCTGTGCGGCATATGTTTTAATAAATAATAATTCTTTAAAAATTATTCCTCTTTTGACTAATATGCAGGTACCACCTCTTTGTTTCTCTCTGCAGTAGTTGGCAGCCATTTCGTAATCGTAAATTTTAATATAATTCTCATAGCCTTTTTTAATAAAGGTTTCTGAGAGACATATTACGTCCGGTTCATTTTGAGTTTCACGTAACTCTAGTAATGTTATTTCTAGTATCTCTCGCTTAGACAAGATACTCGCAATATTTTGATGCAGAATTCTAAATTGATGTGGCTTGGACGTTGTTAAATTAGGCTCGAAAAAAAGTAGTGTTCTTATTTATAGTAGAAAAATAATAAGGGATAGTGCCTTTCTTTATTGGCCCCGCGGCTTTTATAGGGTTTACTGCTTGGTGAGTTTCAACACTGCTTTGGCGACTAAAATAGTAAGGGATTGTCCCTTTATTTGGTTTGTTTATATTAATGTTCGTACATGTATTAAGACTTGGTTTATTACCTGCTATTCCTCTTTTGAGTACGCTTAAGTTTAAATAATTCTTATCATAATCATTACAGTCTATATGGTAATTAATTGATTTACAAATGTCAGATAGTTTATAAGTAGTGTTAACAAAATTACATGTTTTATACTTTTTACACAAGGTTTTAATATGGTTGTTTAACTTTTTGACCTGAATATAGTCATTTTTAAGAACGTTCAATACTAAAATCGTGTTATTTTTAAACTTGTCTAATATCGTTTTGAGTTGTGAGGTGATTAGTTCAATGTTGTAATCGTTTTCACCTACGCAGATCACAAGTTTATCGTCTCTCTTTAGCGTCGTTTCTCTACAGCTCTTTATTATTTGGTTACTTAGTGCGTTTGGCTTTGTTTCCGCAATCACTCCATATTTTTCGTATTGGGTTCCTACTCTTGAGAGCCAGATAGCTGAGGCCAGTCCAATACATTGCTGAGCGCCGAAAATGTGTATTTTTTTCTTAGCAGTATGATGATTTTGCTGGTCCGGGGCTGTGTGTGTGTGATGTGTCTGTTCCGCCTGTATTCTAGATGTTGTTTTATTACTGTATCGATACTGTTTAAGACTCTCTATGGCCCACTCCCTCTCACCGAGAGGAGGCCTGTGTACCAGCAGTGGGAACATTATAGGCTGATCATGATGACACATAACAGTAGTAATTGCTTTCATTTTGACAGTTCAACAACATTCATTGCGTTATTTACGTTGTACAACATACACATTTTTCGAACATATGGAGCAATGGATTATCAATATCTTTCAAAATAATTCAGATTTTGATTGAGTGTGTGACGGCATGCGGTTTGTGCGTAGGACAAGCAGCCATAGTAAATGTATGTATAGCTACTTCGGCTACGTCATCTCGTTCCCTTTGACGTCACTGACGTGGCGGTGGATAACCGGTCTGTAGTATTCGCATTTTTTTCACGTGTGACGGCTTTTATAGCGCAACTGTCTTGATCACGTCACAAGACCACTCTAATTATAGAATCGCTGCAGTCGATTGAAGTCTATGTTCATCGAGTTTAGGATAAGCCACATAAGCAGATGTTGAATTTTTTATAGTACATCTAAATAAATAAATAAAATTTAAGCATTTGTTTGTAATGTCAAAATAATCGCTCTTTAATAAACGCCTATGCATATATACGGTACTTATAATTTTTTTATTTTTTTATAATGTTTGTTCCAGCTAATCTCAGAAACTGCAGGACCGATTTTGACGAGACTGTCACTAGTAGATTCTTATATTTTATTATTGAATACCAAAATATTCACCACCTCAAGTTCTTAGTACAGTATGCATTAAATAGTCATATACAATTTACAGATATTGACAAGACTCAACAATTACAGATCATGACCTAAGATTTCGCAGAAACCTCACCTCTACAATTTTCACTATAAATAAAACTGATAACAATTTAATCAAAATGTATCACAGTGAATTCTTCAAAGTTGACGTCAAATCATCATCTGAAAGTAGTGAACACATAAAGTAAGTAATGGTCCATTAAAGAAGTAAGTTCATGGTCAATATGGTCGATGACGTCAATATGAACTTCAGTACGGTCACGAACAGAAATACCTTACGCTTATGCAAAATTTCCAACAGTAGAAATAATAAATAAAATAAATATCTTAGGACAACCAACACACTGTTATCTGATCCCAATCTAGGCAGAGCCTGTACTATGGTAACCAGACAACTGATAAATATACTTATATATTTCTAAATACATACATATTATAGATAAATTACACCCAGACACAGAACAAATGATTGTGCTCATCACACAAATATTTGTCCTGGGTGGGAATCGAACCCACGACCTCAGTCTTTGCAGTCAGGGTCACTAACCACTAGACTAACAGGCCAGTCAAATTTATAGGGTAATTATTGTGGTACGCAAAATTCAGATCTTTTCCTCGTGAAATAATACTTGCAGCTTTAACAAAAGACTGACTACAAAAAAAATATAAATACTAATATTATATAGCTGAAGAGTTTGTTTATTTGTTTGTTTGGTTGAACGCGGTAATCTCAGGAACTACTGGTCCGAATTGAAAAATTATTTTTGTTTTGAGTAGCTTATTTATTAAGGAAGGCTATAAGCTATATAACATTACGCTATGATCAAAAGGGGCGGAGCAGCAATGAATAATAGACGAAAACTAGCAGGCAATTGATATGACGTAAAGGGTCAGGGGAGCCAAAATATGACGCGGACGAAGTCGCGGGCAGTAACTAGTTATATATAAAAGGATAATTATTTATTTATTTCACCAAAAAATAATAAAACAGATTATAAGCTAGTATTTGGGAGTATGTAGCATGAGAGCATCTAGGCCAGCCTTTCCCAAAGTGGGCGATAACGCCCCCCTTGTGGGCGCTGCAGGCCTAAAGGGGGGTGGTAAGAGACCCAGAAAAGACTGTGTGGGGTGTGTAGACTCTACACAACGCCCCCATTTTTTTTCTGGGTCTCTTACCACCCCCCTTTAGGCCTGCAGCGCCCACAAGGGGGGCGTTATCGCCCACTTTGGGAAAGGCTGATCTAGGCTGTAGCCGAAAAGTCAAAGTCAAAGCATTTATTTGAAATAGGCACATAAAAGGCACTTTTGAACGTCAACATGTACGTACATCCATACTAAAATTATAAACTAGCTTTTGCCCGCGGCTTCGCCCGCGTGGATGTCGGAAATTAACGCAGGAGGACGTACTACCGCGGTAAGATGTGTTAATTCAAGTTATATTATAGGTGTATATATATATAATAGCTGTTACCCGCGATTTCGTCCGCGTGGTATTTAACAAAAAGTTTTTCATAAAAACCGTCTTTGAAAACTACGCTGACATACGTCTCAAAATTCAGCGTGTTTTTAGTTTTTTTAAACTATTATTTATTTTTTCTAAAATAAAGTAGCCTAAGTTACTCCTTGTTACATCAGCTATCTGCCAGTGAAAGTTTCGTCAAAATCGGTCCAGCCATTTCAGAGATTACCCGGAACAAACAGACAGACAGACAAAAATTGTAAAACTTGTTGTTTTGGTATATGTATCGTGTATACATCCATATACACTTAGTAAAAAGTGGTTATCTTAATATTAAAAACAGACACTCCAATTTTATTTATTTGTATAGATGTATAAGTAGATATAGATTGGAAAGTATGTGTGTCTGTTTGTCCGTCTTTCACGGCAAAACGCAGCGACGAATTGACGTAATTATTTAAGTGGAGATAGTTTTAGGGATTGAGAGTGACTTAGGCTACTTTTGTCTCTTTCTAACCCCCCACTTCCCTAAAATGGGGGGTGGAACGCGCTAATCTCAGGAACTACTGGTTCGAATTGAAAAATTATTTTTGAGTTGGGTAGCCTATTTATTGAGGAAGGCTATATAACATCACGCTATGATCAAAAGGAGCGGAGCAGATACAAAAAAATGGATGAAAACTGGCAGGCTGCAATGCGACGGGAAGGGTCAGGGAAGCAAATATTTGACGCGGACGAAGTCGCGGGCAGAAGCTAGTTAAAATATAATTAATTCTAGTCGCCACTTACAAAAGGTAGACAATTAAAGAAAAGAAGAAAAGTAGAACTAGACCAAGTCCTGTATCTCGGCATACAGCGCCAGACCTTTCAGAAGAAATAATAATGTATATTAGCTCAAAAGATATACAAAAAAAGATGCATCAATTACTGACCATACGTAAATAAGAAAATCTGAAAAAAATAAATGAGTTTCTTTGTCTGTGTGTGTGTGAATGTGCGTGCGATTTTGTATAAGTGTATAGATAGGTGTTGTGATGTTGAGAAGTTTAAATACGTCATACCGAAAAATAAAATAAAATAGTGTAATTGATTAAAGTGTGCTCTATTTCTGAACCATAAACAGGTTCTCTTTCCTCATAGGAAAGGGCAATTAGGTAATAATGTACCGAGTGTGGTTTTGAAAATACTATATTCGTCATACATAAAAAGGTAGCATAGCATATTCAGCTTATAATTTAGTCACTGCTGGAACACAGACCTTCTGTCTGTGTGAAGGAGTGGGCCGTAGGTAATCTACCACAAGGACCAAGTGCGGGTTGGTAGATGTCACGTCTTCGAGTTTTTGGTTCTAGGACATGCCTGTTTTCTGATATTTTCCTTCACCGTTTTGTGAGCTACTGCTAAAAAAAACACTGCTGATGAAATAATTTACAAGTAAAGCATCGAGGCCGGTACCATTTCTTACCGTGGGTGTCGTAGGAGGCGACTAAAGGAAGACTTTTACCACCATACTACGATCGCCAACCCGTCTGCCAAGCGTGGCGATTATGGCAAACCCTCCCAAATTGGGGGAAGCTAATGTCTAGCAGTGGGCGTCTTTCGGCTGATATGATGAAAGCGCTGGTGGCTGTAGGTTCAAGTTCAAACCTATACGACCTTCCCGTACAACTCGTAAGTCGTGACCGCAACCACTAGACCACTCCTGCTCTCATCTATCAATGCTGTAAGACAAAATTGCTTTTCAATCATGGGTAAGTATTTATGCTCCTGGTTGTACACACGGATACATATCAAGCTATACATTTCCAGTTTCAGCTGACCTCGCATTGTATAGGCTTTTCGTATAATGAGAAGTCAGCTTATACTGGAAATGCCTTAATTCGTCGCCGTGCCTACATACAAAGGTTGTTGTTTTGCGTCCGTTTGTTACGTATTTCCCATAACTTAAGATTTAGTCACGTGCCTACGGAGTGTTTGGGATTTTTGAGACCCTAATTTTGCAGTTGCAATAGGTATCTGACGCACTATTCATTAATTTGCAAAAATATTTTGGAGATTTTTTTCCTTCTTAATACTTCTCCTGTATTAAGGTTACATTATAATGTTCCCACTGCACTGTGGAGAGACAGGCTCCCTCTCTCTTTCAGAAGGAGTGCAGCAGTTTTCTATCACGGGGGCCCAGTGCGTGTTGGTCGATGTGACATGATTTTGAACGATTGGTTCTAGGAAATGCCGGCAGTGGATAGCAGAGCTGAATTTATTTACACGAAGTATACTTACAATCTACAACTCGTAAGGTACTTAAAGCTGTTACCACTGCGCCGACACTGCTCTCGTTTATATATGCTATAAGAGAAACTTGTTTTTGAAGCATCCTCGTCATCCTCCAGCCCTTATTTTTGTGGGTGGGAAATCATCAAATGACTTCTCCCGCGCTAGGGTGGAGCGGAAGGGCGTGTCAGACTTTTAGTGACTAAAACCCACCCGTGTTCCTTCAGTTGCCCATATGCCAGGGCCACGGTATTTCTTTGAAACAAATCTCGCGACCCTGGCAGGCATCGATCGTAGCGGACCCCTTCAGTTGTTGTTGACATCTCTTTGAGGCGCACGTGGAACACTACGCACCGTCGACACGGGCCTGGTCCTTATCGGGCGGCAAGCTACCCATTGCTCGCCGCCCGCAAGCCCGCGACTAACGGTGGTCGGGCGTCCGCGATCGACTCCCGACGCCCGGGGCGTCTCCTCCGGCGGCGGCTAGGGACGTGAAGGCTCAGAGACATTGTCCTGCCCTTATCCTAATTTATTTGGGGTCGGCACAACATGTCGTTTGCTTACATACTGCTCTTAGTCGTCTTTTAGTCACCCCCTTTCTAACCATATATCATCATTCACACAGTCCATCCATCGTACTTTTCTTCTTTTATAGCCATCGACATTCAAACGCAAAACTTTCCTCTTTGAGTTTTTGAATCATGCGTATAAACGTGTTTATGCTCTTGATTGTACATAAGTGATCTTTTTGCATCCGTTTGTTACGTATTTTCCCATATCTTAAGATTTTGTGACGTAGCCACAGAGGGTCTGGGGTTTTCTTAGACCCCAAATATTGCGGTTATATTCACTGACGCACTACTCATTAATTTGAACAACACTTCGGAAATTCGATTCAAGTTCTGTTTAACTATTACAGTTAGTATTGAACAAATTAGAAATCGTTTTCGTGAGATATTTTTCCTTATTTACTTTTCTCCTGTATTGTGGTTTCACAAATATGAATCCTTATAATTATGTTTAAGTAGTATGATCTGCAATAAAGGTCATACAAATATTAGCTGCCTGTGGCAATAGTACTCTAGGGGCTTTACCATAGCGTCCAAAATGGATTTGTAGTATTTATACACCATGCCTGACGCAATGTTAGTTTGGCAGATCATATTATAATTACTTAACATAAGTGCGTTTTTTAAAATGTTTGGAGTCGTTGAGAAAGAGATTGTAACTTTCGGTGTTGAGAATAAACGTTCTAGAGTTCCCTAGAAAAACAGAGGTAATAATGGAATAGAAACAATGGAACTGGTTAAAAACTTATGAAGAGAATCGGCGTCCTAGTTTGTTTAGTGCATAGCCTATAAGTGTGAATGGATGTGTGAATTATTGCAACATGAGGTGGTCACAGCTCATCGGGAGTCGATAGCGGACTCCCTGGCCCGTGTCGAGGACGCGTAGTGTTCCACGCGCGCCTCATCTCTTTGAGGCGCGTCAGTAGTACTGAAGGGGTCTGCTAGGACCGATGTCTGCCAGGGTCACGAGATTTGTTCGAAAGAGATACTGTGGCCCTGGCAACTGAAGGAACACGGGTGGGTTTTAGTCAGTAAAAGTCCGACACACCCTCCCGCTCCACCCAAGAGCGGGAGACGTCATTTGGTGATTTCCCACCCATAAAAAAAAGGTTGTCACAGTTCTACTAGAACATATTAATATTGGTATGCCAACATAGCTGGGAAAGGACTAGGCAAAAATGATAATGTAGAGTTAACCCTGCAATCATTTTTTGGTGATCGTTAGGCCGTAGGAGAACCAAGGTTACCGACATAGCCCGAAGCATTGCCACACTTAAGTGGCAGTGGGCAGGGCACATTGCTCGTAGAACAGATGGCCGATGGGGGTCGGAAGGTTCTGGAGTGGCGACCGCGTACTGGAAGACGTAGCGTTCGAAGGCCTCCCACAAGATGGAACGATGACTTGGTGAAGGCCGCAGGAATACGTTGGATGCGAGAAGCACAGAACAGGTCGAAGTGGCGGTGCTTGGGGGAGGCCTATGTCCAGCAGTGGACGTCTTTCGGCTGAAATGATGATGATGATGATGTAAGGCAACCTCCTCCACAAACCATGATCGTCACAACATGATTATAATTGTCACTGAAGCGATGAAACTGGACTCAATATACTATCAAAGTTATTTTATAAGAGTTCACCTTTGTTTTGGCCCTGATGCTTCTGATATAACAGATGTCTATAATCGGTGGTGATCACTTACCGACATATGGTACTATATATTTTAAAAATTACTTATAACATCTTGATATACTTACTTAACTATATGTCAATAGTGACCCAGATTTATTAGACAGTACACATGCCACACCCATATATATTATTTGCTCATTCATTATTTTCCTCTGAAGTTAAAAATGACGTAGAAGTAATTCCCCGTTAATACGTATCTCGTCAATCAGAACTTTGCTAATACATAATTAGCGAGTTTATTACGTACACACCATCATGCAGCAGTAGGAATGTCTTCCAATTTGACAGTTCAACAACATTCATTGGATTTTTTACGACTAGCTTCTGCCCGCGACTTCATCCGCGTAAAATTTCTTGTTCCGCCGACCCTTCCCGTCGCGTCGAATCGCCTGCCCGAGTGATTTTACCCGTTTCTGCAACATTTTTCATTACTGCTCCGTTCCTGTTGATTGTAGCGTAATGTTATATAGCCTATATAGCCTTTCTCGATAATTAGGCTAACCAACACAAAAAGCATTTTTCAATCGGACCAGTAGTTCCTGAGATTACCGCGTTCAATCAAACAAACAAACAAAGTCTTCAGCTTTATCTATACTAATATTATAAAGCTGAAGAGTTTGTTTGTATGTTTGTTTGATTGAACGCGCTAATCTCAGAAACTACTGGTCCGAATTCAAAAAATATTTTTGTGTTGGGTAGCCTATTTATCGAGAAAGACTATAGGCTATATAACATCACGCTACAACTAAAAGGAGCGGAGCTGTATTGAAAAATGTTGCAAAAACGGGAAAAATAATAAAAAATAATAAATATCTTAGGACAACCAACACACCGTTATCTGATCCCAAACTAGGCAGAGCCTGTACTATGGCAACCAGACAACTGATAAACATACTTATATATTTCTAAATACATACATATTATAGATAAATTACACCCAGACACAGAACAAATGATCGTGCTCATCACACAAAGATTTGTCCTGGGTGGGAATCGAACCCACGACCTCAATCTCAGCAGTCAGGGTCACTAACCACTAGACTAACAGGCCAGGCAGGCGATTCGACGCGATGGGAAGGGTCGGGGGAACAAGAAATTTAACGCGGACGAAGTCGCGGGCAGAAGCTAATAATGTTATAAGTATAGATACTGAGGAGACAAATTTTTCGAACACCAAAAAGGCTTACCTTTTCCCAACTATGTTGGAATCGGCTTCCAGTCTAACTGGATGCAGCTGATTACCAGTATTTTACATGGAATGACAGCCTATTTGACCTCCACAGCCCAGATACTGAGGAATATGATACCCCTTGGTAGCTGGTTGTCTGACTTTCGGGCTCCTGACGATCTGCAACGACTGTCAAAGCCGGAACCAACAGTTTAACGTGCTTTTCGAGGCACGGAGCATATACGAGTAAAACTATATATTAGCAATACTTCATTCAAAATTATTCATATTGTGTTGAATAGTGTATTACACAATGTTACGGTACTGATTTAATCAATTATGTAACGCGGTAAGGGTGTTGGTCCTGCCAGGGTCGCGAGAGTAGTTCGAAAGAGATACCGTGGCCCTGGCATATGTGCAACTGAAGGAACACGGGTGGGTTTTAGTCAGTAAAACTCTGACACGCCCTTCCGCTCCACCCAGAGCGGGAGATGTCATTTGATGATTTCCCACACATAGACAAAAAATAAAGAGGGTGTTCGTATTGGTTTACTGATTTAGGTACATACATATACAACAGAATTATAAGTGTTTACAGTCCAATCTGATGGAGTTCATGTCACGATGATAGGGATTCATTTGTATTACATCATGCCGTATATGCATAGTTACATCTTGATTGTATTGTACATTTATGATAAACATTGAATGCTGTCAAACGCTACTGAGAGAAGTGGTATCAGCTCAGATTAACGAGCGTCGTGATTTCGGACCCAGATACGCACTTAACAATGTGTATTAAATTTAATCACCACTACTTTCAAAACGATGAAAGACAACATTGTGAGGAAACCGGTATGTCCTAAAACCAAAAATTCTAAGACACGTGACATCTACCAGCCCGCACTGCATGATGTGTATTATGGCCCTCTTCCTCTCACAGAGAAGGCCAATTACATACTTAACAGGTTGATTATGCTGTCAAACAACTGAAAAATATATAGAAACTATCATTTTAATCTACATCTGTATTACATATGAAGTGCGGGCCCACGGGGACCGTGGCAAAATATTAATACTTAGTCGTGCGTTCGCAGTGAATCGACGGTTAAGCTAGGCTTACCACGATCGGTTTGACGATGGGTGGCCATACATTACATATCGAGACCCCTAGCGTGCCTCGGAAAGCACGTAAAGCTGTTAATCCCGGCTGTCATTTGTAGATTTTTGATAGTCGTTACGGGTTGTCAGAAGCTCGATAGTCTGACAACCAATCTCATAAAAGGGCATCGTACTACTCAGTAACTGTGGGAGGTCAGATATGCAGTTACTCTAGGTAAAATACTAGTATTTTGCTGCCAATCCGGTTCGACTGAAAGCCGCCCTGAACATAGTTGGAAAATGGCTGGGTAGATTGGTATTGATAACATATGAAATCTTGAATTCAAAGTACTCTTCAGGTCAAATGAAATAAGATATTTTCGTTTTTCTAGGCCGCCCCTAATGAAAAATGGAAACTGGCAACACGTCCGCTCGTGTGCTAGTTTCCATATTTCATTTAGTTTGCGAAATCAGTCTGAGATTACGAATTAGGGTCACCAGAGCAGTTATTTATAGGGCTAACTAATGAAGGCTATATAAGGTTAATTGAAAGTAGTCGTGTGAAAACATATAGGAGTGTATTTAAGGCGTATCTAATTGTTGTATTGGGAGCAATTAATGTTACAGTGTCTTTTGTGGCTGGAATTTCACTGGAATATAATATAATATAAGGCTGGTAGGGATATTGACACGCAAACTTAAACCATGAATTCAGCACATGATTCTAGACCCCCTAGCATAAAAATCTCTATCAAATCAGCACATGTCCTCATCTAGTTTTAAATATGGCAGACGTGTTAAAACAAGTCAGTCATATTTGAACAAGTCTAATCTGCACCCTAATTGCGATACGCACAATTTATCAGAATCTGAATGGGATTGAAGATTATTTCTAAACCATTGCGTCATTTGTTCGAATAAATTGTCGGCTTAGCAACGTAAATAACGCAATGAATGTTGTTTAACTATGAATATTAAACCAATTCCTAACGATAAAAAGTTTCGCAACTACCCCTCTGGTATTTTAATAGGTTATTTGTTCTTGTGAAATAAAATCATTTATCATTTACTAATCATTCATTATCATGGTACTGTCATGGCATGGTACACTAGAATATAAATTTTTCGTAGATAAAAAAAAAAACAACATTTTATTCATAGAAAAGTGCAGTACCTTACACTGTCAAAATACATTGGGTGGGTGCAGAATCATGAACTGAATCTATTCGGGTTGGCGATCGCAGAATGGTGGTAAAATGCATAGAGAACGCTGCTGCCCATTCTCTAGTAAGTTCCTTCCCACCCTTCGGCGCATTTATATGTATTTCATTGATTGCTCTACGTACAATGATTTACTGATAAAATGTACGATTGAAGTACAAATCAAACGGTTATCTTATCACAACGTGTGTACTTTGTTTTCTGATTGTAATGCAAATCACCGTGACTTCGGTCGATATATTGATTGATATGATATTTTTCACATTTTAATTAATTTCTCATACAATTGTAAACAATAATAATATCGGTTGGAAATTACGTTGCAGACAACAATGCAACAAATACTGTCTAGAAATTCTCTCTCTATTAGAAAGAAAGAGTAGTACTTTTTTTGTGATTTTAATTTTATCGTTTTCCTGGGTCTTTGTATGACCCATATTTCTCTAGCAAACTATACCTACAAACACGTTTTTAACCATATGGAATGTAATAATAAAACGTAAAAATAACTATGATTACGAAAATAATATTTACTGACCACTTGATTTCTAATTCATTAATGAGAAGTTTGCTAACAGACTGTACAATAAATTCCTTAGGACCGTCGGCAATAAGTTGTTATAAAATCCTTACTAAAATCATTATTAGAAACTGCATATATTTTAATTAAGCTTGGATAAACATTCAGGTTAACAATACTTTTCGTTTTGCAGTTAAACTTTATTGTGTCGTTTCATGATGGTCATAAAACTTTCGATTTCCATCGCGTGGCGAGTAAACTTTGTTTAAGATATTCCATTCGATCTCAGTAACCTTATGGCGCCGCAAGATATGCTCGATTTTTTACGAGCGACACGTGTGGTTAGACAAATTGGAGTCCCTTGAGCTGGTGTCAATGGTGTCCTTTGACAGCTGTAAGTGGTCACACAGAAATGTGAAATGAATACACTTCTTCCAATATTGTTATAACTTTTCCGTATTTAAATTCTAACACACATACATAAATCTGGTACCTATATAGCAATATTTAACAAACTGTTTAATGAGGTGGATGATTGAGAGCATGTCCACTGCTGGACATTAACTTAGCTGATTACAGCTAAGTTAATGGCCAGCAGTGGACGTCTTTCGGCTGAGATGATGTTGATGACATTTCAGGATTCGTGATGATGTTTTCTAACGCTAAAATGCATACTTATGAGAAATGAGACTTCACTCTGGCTGAAAATTTTGAAATAACAACCTAGGTAGCAGGTTCAGAAACCTCCGAACTAAAACGGTTCACTGTAAGGATAATTTCTGACTAATGTTTACCGAATTAATTTGTCAAAACCGTATGTATTAAATTAGAATTAGTTAAACATCCACGAATACGCGTGTGTAAACAATATTATAGGTCAAAGTCACATCTGTTTCCTCTCAAAGGCTGGTCATTGGATAATTCATTAGAATTGCAACACTTCATAGTATGGCAAAATTATTTGTAGTACGATTAATAGTTGTTAGTTGAAATTCATAGTTTTGATGTCCCACTGTGTGTGTCCTTACCCTGCGCTTACATCAAAGCTGAATTTTTGCCTCCGCCAAGTCTTGTAAAAGAATTGTCAAATCAAATCAAATTCATTTATTTGCCAGAATGTAGGCTTACAATGTATGACTTAATAATTATAATGACCCGTTTATATCTACCATTTTATCTAATGCGCAAATATTTAAAGTCATCCTTTCATTTAATTAATATTTTTCATCCAATTGACGTTGTTTAAGACGTATTGTTAATTCTTTAGTTAACCTTTTGAACAAGTTTTGTCTATTTACACCTAGTCTTTAAACATGATTAAGGTGTAAACGTATGTCAGACGATCAGTGGGCCAAACTTACGACCCAGTGGGTCCCGCTTAATGGTAAGAGACATCACGAAGGCCCAGACGGCGATGGCGGGATGAGCTGGACTTATTTAATAAAAATTGGCCCGTGGCAGCTCTGGACAGAGAGACGTGGTAAGAGAGTAGAGAGGCCTTCGCCCAGCAGTGGGACATCAACGGCTAATAAAAATAGTTGTAAACGCAGGGTTACTGACATAACAGGGTGAGTTGTCATCTAGCCATTTTCGGCGATAACGAGGTCGCTGGGTGGGAGCTTCACTTGACTGCTCTGTCATATGTAGCTACTGTACTTTCATGGTAATAGTATAAAAATGAGAGTACTATTATTCCGATCCCAAAAGCATTTAATTAAATATTCTCATATCCAGCACCCTAATTGCGTCAGTCAGAATCAAATCAGTGAGAATCTTAATCATTTTGAAGGATACTGGTTTTCCAAGCTCCTGATGTTCAAAAAATGTGTCTGCTCAACAAACTATACTAATATTATAAAGCTGAAGAGTTTGTTTGATTGAATGCGCTAATCTCAGGAACTACTGGTCCACTGTTTTTGTTGAAATTTTTGAAAAATTATTTTTGTGTTGCCTATTTATCGAGAAAGGCTATAGGCTATATAACATCACGCTACAACTAAGAGGAGCGGAGCAGTAATGAAAAATGTTACAAAACGGGGAAAATCGCACGGCTAGGCGATTTGACGCGACAGCCTTCCCGTCGCGTCAAATCGCCTAGCCGTGCGATTGTCGGGGGAACAAGAAATTTAACGCGGACGAAGTCGCGGGGAGAAGCTAGTGTAAGTTATATTATTATAACATTTATAACGCAATGAATGTTGTTGAACCGTCAAAATGAAAGCCAATCCTTCTATCAGTGTGCTACGCAATTACCCTGTAGATATGTTTGTTCTTGAAATCGTTGGAGAATAATAGCTGATATAACTATTCAGAAATTTGCTGATATAAGTAATCAGTCTATTCAGTCATTTTGTTATAAATAAATATTTATTACAAAATTATTGAATTTTTATTAAGAATCTTTGCGGTTTCAGGCCAACTTTATAACAATTTTGTGTAAAACTTGGTGTTTCCTCATTAAGTCATTACTCTTAGAATAGACTGATTCATGTACTGGGAGAATTAAGGAAAAATATGCACATTTATGATCGCATGAACTTTGTTTTATGTTTGGGTCAATGGAGTTTATAATGAATGGAAGAACTGTGTCTGCGTTTGATGATTAAACTAATGTGAGGCAGGGGCGGCCCCTTGGCTTACCGTTTGCTGCAGAGGTCTGAAAAGGACTCAGAATGAGTCAGAAGCGTCCTAAGACTTATGGGATTTATAATATTGCGAATTACATTTCTCTAAAATAAATATGTCTTATTTAGCTGTGCCCGAGGCTTCGTCCGCGCGAATGTCGAAAATGATCGCACGGGTTCGTGCTACCAAGACAAAAAGCCTACGTTATTCCTTATAAAATCAGCTATCTATAAGTGAAAGTCCAATCATAACCGGTTCAGACTAGCCGAAACAAACAGACAGATAGACGAACAAAGATGATAAAAACCATGAATCGTGAAATAACACTGTTTATTTTGATAGAAAAGTGCAATAAGTACCTACTGAAAATGTGTGAAAAAGTTATTTTTTGGTTTTTAATAACCGATGAAAAATTTCAACGCTAGTGGGCTAGATTGTTAAGAATCATGTGGGGATATCATGGTCAGATTCAGTTTGCGGTATGGTGCAATTTATATATGATTTAGTATGGTCGTTGCATCAGATAGGAGTGTCCTATGAATTGCTATGCAGCGTATTCAAAAAAGAAAACAACCAGACCATCTCTAACGACAAAGATGGTGGCACAACCTATGAACTCCTTGGTAACGAAGTCTCCTTCAATTGATCATGCATACAATCAACCAATCAAACACAGAATGCAACCAAAATCAATAGAATGCCTACTAGCCTAACCAACAAGGAGCCAATTGTAGAAAATAGGTCAATGTAGGTACGTCCAAAGACAATTTACTGATGCACCTGCTCACTATTTGGTCCATGGTAACATTATGTTGGGAGTTTATTGGTTTGTAAAAGTAAACATCTTGCGAGTATTGTTAGTTGTTACGTGTTCCTTGTTATTTGGGATAGAAACTACTGTGTTACTACAAGTCTTCATATTGGCTCACTAGCGACTTCGTTCGCCCGAAATGTGTTTAAAGTGAATTTCGAATAGGGAGAGGCGAAAAGAATTTCGATAATTCCTTTGTGTGTTATAAAAGGGAACCTCTATGAAAAATTTCAGCTTTATGGGATTGGACTGGGTGACGAGTCAGTGAGTCAGGACTTGTTTTCTTGTACGTATTGATGTCAGTTTTTGTCTGGTCATTAGAAGTAATAGAAAGAAAGAAGTTTTTTGTTTAATTATCCTACGCAGACCCGCTGGTGAGCAAACGCCTCCACTGAATCCTTCAAGGCATCGCTTTTACCCTTGTTACCCTTGCAATACGCGTCTAAGTCGTCTCGTCATCTCTCGCACACAAAATACAAAAAAATGGTTGTATGAGTCACCGCTGCATCAAATAGACTCAACATAAATGCCAAACACTAGAGAATGCCGCTGGATTTCAACTGAACATGAAATAATCTTTCTTTGTTAACATTCAATTTCGATTGGAAACATTGTATGTTTTATACTTCCACGAAAAATCATGGGAAAGACCAAAATATATATTTAGGTAGACAAAGTTATATTGTTCCGGACATATTATTGTACATTTGAAAAGGTGCTTTGGGGTTTCTATTGACTTTCATAATGAGGGTTTTTAGTAAGATATCAGTTGTTTCCAAGTAACCATTGAAATTTTATGTCTCAGACCTAATTCTGATAACACCACCAAAGTTTGAGAGGTCACCTTTTATGAAGAAAGGTTTATCTAGCTTTTGCCAGAGGCTTAGGCCGTGTGAAGGTCGGAAATTATCCCACAAGAACGAAAGTACCCAATATGTTAATCAAGATTCTAAACTAAGTTTGCACTAAGTTTATCCAAATCCCGTGATTGTGTAACAAACATCGAAACTTTCAGATTTGTAACATGTATTACGTGACTATTCACAAAATATACGGCAAGTGCAATGCAGCTTTTTAGATTAGCAATAGACAGTATTATAAATGAAAATAATAATTCGAAAAGGTCATGTATATGTCTGTGCCCTTTTATTTGTGATTGAGAAATCATCAAATGACGTCTCTCGCTCTGGGCGGAGCGGGGAGGGTGTGTCTGACTTTTACTGACTCAGACCCACCCATGTTCCTTCAGTTGCCTATATGCCAAGGCCACGGTAACTCTTTAGAACAAATGTCGCGTCCCTGGCAGGATATGTCTGTGCACTGCAATGTGAAAAGGCAGTAGAATTAGAAAAAAGGTTTATACTTTCGGTCCAAGAAAACAAAAGTTGTTGGTTATAAAAGCACCATTTTCAACTGGACGTTGCACTTACTGAACCGTGTGTTTTCAAATTGTGAGCGACGCACTCTTGCGCACGTAGGCATAGAAATAACTCCAAATATAATACCATTGCATGTGCTTTCGGTTCGTTCACTTATCAACGTCAACTGTTGGTTTAGCGATAAACCAATTAACTCTTGAAAGGTTTCGATAATAATTATGTTACTATGTCGCCTTGAGGAAGTACTTAATGATTAGGAAATATGACGTGGCCGTGTTATCTGAGCTTTAAAAGTGAAGAGTTTATTGTTAACCTGGAGGATTAGTAATGGTGTAAAGAGAAAGCTTTTAAGAATTAGTTTTTGGACCCAATTTTTTATGGTGACAATATTCTGTTTCATAAAACCACAGTATGGTGGTATTATTATGATTGTAGTAGTGGATATAAAGAAGCTAAATAATAAAGTATAAAGAAGCGACCATTTTCGGAGCCTATATATTGAGTACGCAAGTTACACCCTGACATTTTATCTATGTAATTTAACTAAACACTGTCAGGCAAGGGCTTTCTATAGTCCTAGATAACCAGTACATTTTCGCCACAAAAAAGCCACCAATCCAAGTCTCTGTTCTTATGGGAACAGAAATATTGGTAGTATATGTCCTACAATATTTCTACACCAACCCGGGGTTGCCCATTTGCCTGGTGCACTTGCATAGTGTGGACAGGAATAATCGTTGGTAGGTGCCTCATTTTATTAAGAACATCTAACAGGCCTTTGCGAGTTAGCCAAGGTCCCCCCCAGGGTCCCGAGAAATGTCAAGTAACAATAACTACTTCTGACTCCATACTTGTTGTTTCGTGTCACTATGACTTTTGACAAGTCTACGTAGACAACGTTGCATGTAATATCGAAAGTTATGTAAAACCTCTCAACCATTGGCGGTGTGCCAGTTAGAAACAGATTATTCGGTCTAGGAGATGAATATGAACTATATAATAAAATCTATCATGTAATAATGCTATGCTTCATCTTTGGTTCTGTTCAACTTCATATTATAGACAGGTCTGGTCAAATGAGCCAACCCACAATGGCAATAATCTCTCACTACTTCAGTTAATTCACACTTCTCCTCAGCTAAAGCACTAGGAAGTGGTGACGGGCGAGCGTTTTGCCTTATGTAATTTTGACGTTCAAAAAGTGCTGACTCTTGGCCTAGTTTTAATAAAAGACTTTTGATTGTTAGTTGCGTTAAACGAACCCAATATTCTGTTGTTGTGTCCATCAAAATTTGCACATATTCATGCAAAACTTCCAAAAAACCTCAACATAATGAAATTATTAAATTACTCAGGTACGTACTTTGGAAAGTGACTTCATTTTTAGGGTTCCGTTGCCAAA
Organism: Aporophyla nigra; assembly: GCA_947507805.1. Lineage (NCBI taxonomy): Eukaryota > Metazoa > Arthropoda > Insecta > Lepidoptera > Noctuidae > Aporophyla > Aporophyla nigra. The sequence continues at coordinate 3,072,714 of OX382293.1, read as the reverse complement.
TGGCAAAAAACGGAACCCTTATAGATTCGCCATGTCTGTCTGTCTGTCTGTCTGTCTGTCCGAGTATGTCACAGCCACTTTTCTCCGAAACTATAAGAGCTGTGCTATTGAAACTTGGTAAGTGGATGTATTCAGTGAACCGCATTAAGATTTTCACACAAAAATAGAAAAAAAGCAATAATATTTGGGGTTCCCCATACATAGAATTGAAACTCAAAAATTTTTTTTTCATCAAACCCATACGTGTGGGGTATCTATGGATAGGTCTTTAAAAATGATATTGAGGTTTCTAATATCATTTTTTTTTTAAACAATAATATTTGGGGTTCCCCATACATAGAACTGAAACACAAAAAAAAAATTTAATCAAACCCTTACGTGTGGGGTATCTATGGATAGGTCTTTAAAAATGAAATTGAGGTTTCTAATATCATTTTTTTCTAAACTGAATAGTTTGCACGAGAGACACTTCCAAAGTGGTAAAATGTGTGTCCCCCCCCCCGTAACTTCTAAAATAAGGGAATGATAAAACTAAAAAAAATATATGATGTACATTACCATGAAAACTACCAACGAAAATTGGTTTGAACGAGATCTAGTAAGTAGTTTTTTTTTAATACGTCATAAATCGTAAACCACAATTTACCTTTCATTCAGTCAACTCAAATATAAAAATTAAAAAAAAAAACATTTAATTTCATAAACGATGATGACGAATGATGATGATGATGACCTGCAGGTTTGTACGGAACCCTCGGTGCGCGAGTCCGACTCGCACTTGGCCGGTTTTTTTATTTGGGTTGGATCAATTTGACAGTTCACAACTAAACGTTTCCTGAGTCTATGCCCGTCGGATTAAGGTAAGTTCAAGGTCCATCCGATGTAAGGGGGAGTTGCACATCTCTCTCCCCTCCCAAACTCGAGGACCCGCAGAGGCGGGTTAGCACCAGCTGGAGATCAGAGAAGTCACATTATCGATCCTCGACGTAGTAGGTGTGGGAACACTGAACACTGGGGTGGTTTTAGTTATTAAGAGTCTGACAGACCCCTCTACCCACCCCAGGCCGGAGGACAGTATATGAGGATTTCCACCGCGACATAAAAAAAGTTCATTGGTCCAACTCCTTGAATTACATATCAAGTATTTTAGGCTCTAATAGGCACTGTGCTTAAAACAGAACATTTATCAACATGAACCGCGTAGCAACAGAACTTATTGGGTCAATTCTTAGCATACAAAGATACAAACGAATTATGATTAGTTTTAAAATAGATTTTTAATTTAATCCGTCCTTATCTTTCTTCAAAACACGGTAATTATTATATCACAGTATATGTTAATATTTCGCGATAACCTTGGATTTGGCTCGTCAAGAGATCTAGAGACCGGTTTCTAAAAAAAGAAAGTATTTAAATCAAATAAAACGTCACTTTACTAATATTTACGTCATGATCCACCACTCGCATGTGAACGGTTCTGTGTGTAGAGTAATGTGTGAAGACACTGTTAATTGCGGTCTTCTTCAAACTGTGCAGTTTTTAGAATAACGTTTATATATTTCAGCAATATATTTCATAGAAACATAAATACCGACATTTTACGCTTACACCATAGAAAATGGAATAACGACCAGCGCCGCGACAACTGCAAAGTGCATTTAGTCAAACAGACCGAAGCCCATGTCCTCATCTTCTGATTCAGAATCTTCCTTCTTGGTCTCTTCCAGTTCTTTCTTCTCTTCCGCGGCGGCAGCAGCGGGCGCGGCTCCTCCGGGGCTGCACCACCAGCCGGCATGGACGACAGCTTCTCACGGCCCTGCTCGATCAGCTCCTCAACGCTCTTGGCATTGAGCTCAGAGATGACCTTCCTCAGCTTCTCTCCGTCAGCTTCAATACCAACAGAACTGAGGATCTTCTCCACGTCCGCTGCTGCCGGGGACGCCTTGCCGCCGAGCACAGCCAATAAATACGCGGCCACGTAACGCATTTTCTAAGTCGTTTGACATGAAACATACATACATACTCATGCCTTTTTCCCATGAGCGTAGGCAGAAACTATGGAACGCCTCCAGATACGATCCTTACTTACTCTTTTTACCTCGTTCAGGTTCATAAGCCAGGTCATACTCACACTCCGGTTGCGAGTATTACGCACCTGACGTTTCGGAAGATCATCACCAATAAGGTCACTTTATGTCCTCCTAGGGCGTTTCCACTCTCACTGCCTTGTAGAATAATAATGAATGATATTATATACAAAAATACGATAATAATCATAATAATTGACAGTTAGATTTTTGTGCAAAATTTTACGAATGTGATGATGATGTCGATGCTGTTATACCTCAGTCCAATCTCCAGAGAATATGTTGTGTGCATTTTCTTCTGTCTAAACCAATATAAAAGAGAATTAAAATTAATTTTGTATATTTGTTTGTTACACTTTCACCCTAAAACAGCTGAATGGATTTTGATGAAATTTGGCACATGGGTAGAACTTGACCTGAGTTAGGACATAAGTTTTTTTTTTTCTCAATATTCTTGCGGGATCGAGAATTATCCTGGTGAAAGCAAGGCGTAGCTAGTGTTAAAGACATTTATTTTCTTTCTATGTTTCCCAACCTGACTAAGAAATTAAACTTAAGAAATGTTGAATACCTATACCACCTTGGCGCTTCACCATTAAATCCCATAGACCAACACGGATCACCGGCGGAGGTCCGTGTTGCTCTATGTTAAATCCTAATTTCGGGGAAGCTAGACTTATAATAAAGAGAATGACCCATTACAGACAGGATCTAAGTACCTAGTATATAGGTACCATGCTCGTATATCATAAAAAAAATACTTCCTTATGTTAAAAAAACAGAAACATTCCAAGGTCGGCATTATCAATGAGGAAAATCAATTGTTAACCGATAGTGTAGATACCTAAACATACTTTTAACAATGCGGTTCAACTGATAAGAAATATTCTACTAAAGAACTAAGCCCACGATCCACAGACGTAATAAAATTGCCCCATTTTTTTTTTCACAAAGTAATACCAGTATGGGCTTATGGGCTATTATCTCGCTTAACAAACATAGGTAGTTACAACAGATATAACATTACGTGTAAACAAAATTGACTTGTACCCACTAACGTATAAAGAATATTCAACGGCCAAGTCACACAACATTAACTATAATAATAAAGAAATCGCAGTAAGGAACCTTAGACTTGGCACGACTTTGTCTAGATTTCATTACTTTTTAGAGATAAACAAGCAGCTCCATCGAGACTTGGCTAGTTTTTTACAGAATGTTTTTGGTGGGATTTCACTTCTTTTTGTAGATACATATACGATATTGATTTATTTTATTAGATTTTCTTATTTGACACAGTTTTTTTCTTTTTAGAAGTCGTTTTTTTTATTAAATACAGTCAGCGCCATCTAGTGACGTGTGCGGGTATCACCGCCACTCTTAGTCCAATGCATTATATTTTGACCAAATTTTGAGCGAAATTAATATTTTAGTGTAGGTAATTTGTTTATTTAATTTGTGTAATGTTCGAGTAGAATAAAGTTAATCGTTCGACTATTTCTTCTTTTAAACTTGTAAGTATAAGTATAAAAGCCAGTCTAGTCTAATCCAGAGTTTTCCTTTAATTTTATTTATATGCGTATTAAAAGCAGAAGGGGAGGCATTCGCCCAGCTGTGGGACGCTATAGGCTAGATTAAATTAGAAGATGTGTACCACTACGCTGGATTTTTGCAATGACAGTCGATTTTTTAATGTACCAATAGTAGAAGGGAGCATTACTATATCTCTAATACAGCTGAGACCCGCTGAGGGTTCTTCATCAGATACTTCAGACCTTCGATTTTTGACATCAAATGAAGCGGCCCACTAAGTTGTATATTTTTTGTAAAGGTGGTATGTCGATCTCTAATAGTTTGGTTGGGCTCTTGTGTTTTCTAATCAGGGTCACCAGGTACTCCAGATCTTCGATTATCCTAGTTTTTATAGTTTTCCCTTTATGTGGCCATTAAACCCTAACTCTATACCAAATTTCAGCTCTCTGAGTTTATGGGAAGTACTAGTTCTATTCTGATTCTCATGAGCAAAGTGAGTGAGTGAGTGTCATAAATGCGAAACTTTGCTTTCGCTTAACTTCAGAACTAAATGACCTACAGACATGAAATTTTGGATTTTAAGTATGTGATTATAGCATACTAGATGACGAAAATTTCTGCGTTCTGGTCTCATCCAGAAGTTCTCAAATAGGAGCCTGAAAATGCGGCGAAATGGTTCCAGTAAAGGATGGTACGGCGCGGCAGTGTTTGCTTCGCACTCGACTTGGCGGGGGCACTGCCGTGCCCCCCGATCTTCACCGGAGTCAGGAAGCGGAACCGAAATAACGTTATTTTATTACGTTGCAGACAAACAGACGACTACTTGATACTGATAGTGATGGAAACAGCCACTTATGGAGATAAGTCACAATACCAGAGCCATCTCCGATAACATAACATCACGCCCCAAATCCGCGGAGGGCTAGACAGGGGTGTACTACCGGTACCCCGGTGTGGGGGGGGGGGGTTTGTGAATAGACTCAAATACTTGGGACCTATCATACTGTAGTATGTTAGGTCCCAAGTATTTGAGTCTATTACCATCGACCAGGCACAGATACATGTTTCCGTTATCCCGGGTTGCTACTGAAAAAAAAATGTAATAGAAAAACTCAATAAAACTTTTCCCGATTTGGGAATCAAACCCAAGACCTCGTTCTCAGCAGAAGTGCTTGTAGACCAACGAGTCATCTCAGTTAACCTCTAATAATATGTAGAAGAAAATAAGGAAGGGTTTGTGGCTAAGTTACAACAGCCGTACGGGTCGATCGTTCAGGTTAAGCTACGCTTGCCGCGGTTGGTCCGTGGATGGGTGACCATCTTTACATATTAAGACCATTCCATGCCTCGGAAAGCACGTTAAGCCGTTGATCCCGCCTGTCTTTCGTAGATCTTAGACAGTAGTTACGGGTCGTCAGAAGCCCAAAAGTCTAAAAACCAGTCTCACCTTACTAAATGGTATCGTATTAACCAGTAACTGGCTTCTGGAGGTTGGATAGGCAATCGCACCATGTAAAATACTGGTACTCAGCGGCATCCGGTTAGACTGGAAGCCGACCTCAACATATTTGACAAAAGGCTAGGCAGATGATGTGATGCAGAAGAAGTTATTATACGACTGATGAATTTCTAAATGATAAATTAATGTAGACTTATTTATTTATTTGACTGGAGAAACCATTTTTAATTGAATATTGTGACTAATTGTATTTTTTTAAATTTTTTTTTTTATTCGTTCACTGTATAAATTATTCCACATTGTGACATTTACAATTTTTGTTTTTATGTATGTATCATCACTCTATTAATTTTGACATGGCTACCAAATAATTTATTTTAAATCTCGCATGAATAATTTTTTTTTTTCGCATGCAACCATATTTGTACGCCTCTTGGCATAACATAGCGACCTATGAATTTTAATGTAAGAACTGTATTTACTACCTATGTTACACAAATAAAAAATGATTATGATTATTATGATTAAGAAAATAATAAGCGTTTCAAAATAATAACCGACTCTAACACAGTTGGGAAAAAGCTAGGCAGATTTGGAAAAATTTTTATCGTTGCGTTAGGTATGATTGCCAAAAACGTATGTTGTAGGTACCTAATTAGTACTACTACCATTGGTACGGGAAACAGACTAAGTTATCCTGTTTTCAACCCAATTAAAAGATAGCCTGAAAAGCCATGAGGAAATGTAGTTTCAACTTTGGTATCAATGGGAATTTTAAAAGCTTTGAATAGAATAATAGCAAAACATATTTTAAAATAATATAACAACACGCTATGTTTCTCCGAACGGTTAGGCAGAAGTGTACGCACGGCGACAAATCAAGCTTTACATTTCCAGTATAACCTGACTTCTGATTGTATGAAAAATGTATACAATGCGACAAATACAATTCTACAATATGATACAATTCTGTCAAAAATCTAAATATATATAAGTCTGTGCCAGATGTAAAAAAAATAGAAGTCGTTGATACCCGCCTTCCAATATATTCAAATATTTCAAAACGATACGAAAAAAATGTAAAGAAAGTGTCGCTTCGCTTGCACGCTCAAAGCGGTAATTTGAATACATTGGTAGGCAGGTGTCAACGACTTTTATTTTTCTCACATCTGGCACAGACTATAGTTTGAAATGTATCAGCGTGTACCAATAGTACATCAACAATTTGTCAGTTATATTAAAGTCCCATCAAATAGTGGGCGAGACTATAATAATTAAATGGTTAATGAACCACTTGAGTTAATCAGTCCTTATCAGTTCAAGCACTTTATTGCTAGGCAACCTCGTTTGTATTGTTATTAACATAGAGGAAACGAAACGATAACCGATTAACTATATAATTATATTGATAAGAAAAATACCAATAGCGTAACATTACGTAATTATTTATAACAAATTGATAATATTCATACGTCATATAAACACAAATGTATTCGTCAATTACATTTATCTAATGGTTGTAAATAAAGTATTGCGTCACTTACGTACCTAATATTATGCAATCGTATTTGGTTTGTTAAATTAAGATGCCACTGCTGGACATAAGCCACCCCCCATTTAAGAGGGTTTGACATAATCACCACACTTGACAAGCGGGTTGGCGACCGTAGTATGGTGGTAAAATGCTTAGAGAACGCTGCTGCCAATTCTCTAGTAAGTCCTTTAGTCACCTTCTACGAAACCCATGGAAAGAAATGGGATTCTTTATGTCCGGCAACACAAAAATGAGAAAATAAATAAAACCTTATTACACCTTAAGGCGAAGACTGACTTGCAACATTTGTTTGTTGTCAGCGACGCAAGCCGGTCGATGTGAGCCGGGTCCTCCATTCGACTGTCGGATTTTTCGTGAAATCCTTTGAAACGCGACCGGAGCCGAGCCGTTTGATGCGAGCATTGCGAGAGCATGTTTACAAACGAGCCAGTGCAGGCTGACCTCGCAAGCACTATGTATCTCGTTTTACTCTCTTTTCCAAAACAAATATCTATACTTTTCCAAAGAAAATGCACGTCCATCTCCGGCATTCTAAATAAATATGGAACACGCTTGAATCAAGAGCTATAAACAAACGTTCGCCACGTTTAGTGTCTCGCCGTTTCATAAAAAGAAATAGAACTTACTCGAGCCATGTGCTCAAAGCAAGCGTTTGACGAGACTTGCCAAGCTCGCCTCGAATGAAACATTACAAACAATCGTTGCAAGTCAGTCTTCGCGTTTAAAACCTGACCTATTTTTGCCTGTCAACTGACTCTTAGGCTAACAATGATGACCTGAGGAGCATTGTCTCATGGGCAACTGAAGGAACACGGGTGGGTTTTAGTCAGTAAAAGTCTGACACGCCCTCCCGCTCCGCCCAGAGCGGGAGAAGTCATTTGATGATTTCCCATCCAAAAAAAAAAAAAAGGAGCATTGTCTAGGCAGACACTCTCTACCAGCGAGTGAAAGTGTTGGAAAAGTCGAAAATGAATGTCGATCCTTTCTTTTTCTAGGTGGGAAATCATCAAATGACGTCTCCCTCTGTGAGCGGAGCTGGAGGGCGTGTCAGAATTTTACTGACTAAAACCCACCCTGTTCCTTCAGTTGCCTGTGCCAGGGCCACGGTAAGTCTTTGGAACAAATCCGGGACCCTGGCTAGTATCAGCCCTAGCGGAGCCCTTCAAAACGTGCTGACATCTCTTTGGAACACAACACGCCGTCGACCCGAGCTTGGTCCTTATCGGGCGGCGAGCTAATGTATGTCAACCCTGCACTCCAGTTGCGTAACACACTTTCAATATCAATCTCAATCATCGTGAAGGATATCGATAATCCATTGCTTGCCACTAAAGTGGCGTGGGCAGGGCACATTGATCGTAGAACAGATGGCCGATGGGTCGAATGGTTCTGGGGTGACGACCGGGTACTGGTCCGATGACCTGGTGACGGCCGCAGGAATCCTCTCGAAGTGAGAAGCACAGAACTGGTCGATGTGGTGGTGCTTGAGCGAGACCAGGCTATCGGTTGAAATGATGATGATGATTACTTCATATGTTCGAAAAATTTGTCAGCTCAACATCGTAAATAATGCAATGAATATTGTTGAACTGTTAGTGTGAGACATTGCTACTGCTACTGTGGGACGCAATTACCCCGCTATTGTAAGCCATAAGTCTTTGTACAAATACAAAACGTTTAAAAAAAAATTGCGACTGGTCTAAGCCCGCTTTAGATAGAGGTAGGTAAATCATCCAGGAAGGTTTAGTGTCGATTCCATGGCTGCTGATCAACCTTTTGTAACCCTTTCACCAGCTACCGTTATAAAGGCACAGGTCACAAGCCCACACGGCTGTCCATTATTAACACTATCTATATATAAACAATTATTTCTGTCCGTCAGTCGGTCACGTCGGCTTGCCGGTCATGTGAGCCTGTCACGTGGGGTATTCAAGAAGTCACAATGGAAATAAACTTTTAACCGCTAGGTAGGCACTGTCATATTATAATAAACGATGTTGGTATGTGTTGTCAGCTGTGTGTGACTGACTTATTGTGAAAGTGGAGAAAAGAGATATCTTAGGATTTTCATATAAGAATGCTAAGCGATATTATAGACACGCACCACTTCTCTTCAACTCTATCTCTAGAGTAGGCTTAACAATTTTGAGTTGTAGTAGTGAATACTCTAACCACTAACTAAGACGATATCTGTCATCAACTGCGTCAATCAAGTAGACTCCGATCCAAAACGAACTTAGTTTTTAAACGATCTCAATCAATCAAAATATTTTTATTTCACATAAACCTACATATATGGGCACTTATGAAGCGAAAGAAGCTAGGTGCACGGTTCCAAATTGTTGATTCCTATGGAGAAGAGCCGGCAAGAAACTCCATACAGAAAGGTAAGTTGGCAAAATTTGGAAATTCGGGTGAAAACGGAAAAATTATAAATTTATACTGTACTGAGATTGTATTGGAATCGTATTACCTAGTAACGGTGTTGTAGACTTGTAGAGGACAGATTGGTAGTCACTCCATGTAAGATACTGGTATTCAGCTACATCCAGTTAGACGGGAAGCCGACGCCAACATAGTTGGGAATAAGGCTGGGTAGATGATGATGACTTACCTACGACAATAAGGCTGGGTAGATGATGATGACTTACCTACGACAATAAGGCTGGGTAGATGATGATGACTTACCTACGACAATAAGGCTGGGTAGATGATGATGACTTACCTACGACAATAAGGCTGGGTAGATGATGATGACTTACCTACGACAATTAAATAAACTGAACTTAACTGAACTGACTGAGATCAGTCGAAAAAGAAAATTGCCGAAAATTTACAACCAAGAAAACAAATATATAATGTGACAGGGACGTCGACGCACTGCCTGTTGCAATGGCTTCAGATAACCGACGATAACCTTCTATGCTAGGGGTCTAGAATCTGGGGCTCATGATCACGTTCAGTTAGTTGGAACGGCTTACTCATTCTCAACAATTGAGTATCAACATTTCAGTCGTAAGACATCCACTGTTGGACATAGGCCTCCCTCAATTTGGGGGGCTTTGCCAAAATCGTCACGCTTAGCAGGCGGGTTTGCGATCGCAGTATTGTGGTAAAATGCATAGAGAACGCTGCTGCCCAATCTCTAGCAAGTCCCTTAGTCGCCACCCGACACCCACTGGCTGAAATGGGGTAGGTAATGCTATCCTTTAAGTCCTCCACACGATTGGGTATTATTACAACATAATAAATCATTCTCATGAAATACATCATCCAATATTTAGTGACATGTAATAAACCAGATTATCACGATCCACAAAACAAAGTTCGATGACATAAACGTCTCGTAAACTCGACAAAGTCATCATAAAAGAGTTAAAAAAATCTCACAGAACGATGGTCGCGTGCCAAAACCAGTTTCTTTTACAAATCATGTGAGTTTTTTATAAAAACAAAGTTTTGGCGTTCCGCATGTAAATATGACTGGCGTGTCCTCTTTTGACCGATTCCTATTAAGAGTACACACGGCTACATATCAAGCTATACATTTCCAGTTTTAGCTGTTCTCGCATTGTATAGGCTTTTCGTACAATGAGAAGTCAGCTTTATACTGAAAATATATAGCTTTATTTGTTGCCATGCGTACCTACGTGACTACCAACCATCATTCATCATTCTCCCAGTTTAGTTGTGGACACTACGTGTCTTTTTCTTTCCGTATTTTTCTATTAGTCTTCATCTCGTTAGTCTTCTTCTTTCTAAACTTAAACCCATTTTCATGAACACTCAACACATTTCTCACAACATTTCCCTCATGTTATTATTCACTTTAGCAGTCCTGTCTTAGACAAAGCATTTTATTTTTTGCGAAAGGAGAAACCGTTTGTATTTCGTTCGTCGCATCGATGGTTCTTGACGGGTGCCTTTTGGTGACAGATGATATCAGGGGAGTAAAAACTTGGAATAATCAAAAGCTACTATTATAAATCGTCTTCCAGACGGTATCTCGGCCATGGCGGCCAATCTCAACGAAGACCAGCCATCGGCGCAGACACAGGGACACTCGCTCTTCCCTTACTCTCTAGTCCGATGGGATGGCAATCCGACACGACCGGAGAGAGACCAGGCGCAGGACCAACGGTTACTATTATATATAATCAAACTGCAATCACGTCCTTGATTGCAGTCATTGAGATTCCTATTACAGCTGAACACGTTTTAAGGTTGATGTATGTACGTGAACATGACGTATACATGTCAATGTATGTACGTGCATATAAACAAATAAATGGTTGTGACATCAGAGATACAGTCACTAGAGTACTATAGTATTTGATTCATAGCCACTCTACAAGAAAAACGATAAAGATGTGGAGGAATCATATTATTTAACCAAAACATGTTTATGATTAATTGGCAACAGGTAAAAGTTGAAATTCGAATGTTGATAAGATATTTGGCAATAATGTCACGTACGCAAAACTGTGGTTGCTGCAACAGATTAGGTAATAGTTACTATAATTATACTCAAATTCTCTTGTTTGATTGATTACACTAGATGTCATACCGAACCAAATGAATAGCTGAGTAAATGCTAATAGTTCATCACAGCCTATAACGTTCCCACTGCTGGGACACAGGCCTACTGCGTTGAACTTTTTCGTTGACTATTTTCTCTTCGGTTCTAAATCATCATCTTAACCTATGGTAAAAAGTGGTATGACGATATCTCTGCCCTCGCAGTGACACTGATGGATTTGAGACCATGCAGCTTACTTGTTGCCCTATTATACTGGGTGACATTTTATAACGTTTTGAAAGAAAATGGGTATATTAGGTGAACGGAGTAAAATACTTTGGCATAGATTTTTTTAATTTTTTAATTTTTTAATAACATGTAATAAAATTGATCTAACAATAAATACTTCACATTTAATGTAACATTTTCTTACTAGAACAACAAAAACAGAAATTTGGAAAAAAATAAAACAATTAAAATCTATCGAAAATCAAATCATACGCAGCCTACTCAATGCGCGGCATGTATCAATGAGTTAGTAGCGCAGTCCCTACCCTTTGAAGCCGGCCGATAGGCGGCTTCATTGATCTTTCGCAGGCGCACGAGCCGCACACGCCTCCCCGTCCACCCGCGTCCCGCGCTCCTTGAGTCACCTGCGATGAATCTGAAGGCCTTCCTGCCTTCTATTCTTGTTAACAACACACCATATGAAGGTCGAGACGGTATAAAATGTCATCCGGTATAAAGTTTTATAAATCATCATAACATCAAAATCAGCCTTTAACGTCTGAAGCTAGATACCCGGTGCCATTTAGTCGTTTCCTATAGTGAAGAGCAGGCAAAAAAACTCCACGGTCACTTAATTAATCTTGAAGGTCTTACGGAACCTTCAGTTAGATATGACTCGAACATGACTGCGGTTACTTTTAAGGTAATTATGTACTTAAAATTCGGCAGTACGAAAGAAATTACATACTGCGATGAATGTAAAGTCGATAATGTGTGGTCCTGCACGACTTTACTTAAGATCGTGTATCCCAAACCATCTGTTCCCACGAAGACTTGATTGAGGGTTTAAGGCCATGAAAATGGCATCAGATTGAATATTTACAAGCCTAAGACTTAGTGTTAGTCAATGGTGCCGATTCTGTTGTACAAAATTCTCTAAACTAAACTGAAAATCACTAAAATTTGGTTTATTCCTGTCAAACGACGATTTCCTATTCTGAAATAGACTAAAGTGACACAACTTAACTATATTTTAGTTTGACAGCACTACGATTGCACTGAGTTATTAGTTTAGTGAAAATGACAATTTTGCTATTCTGAGTTTGCCGGTTTTCACCAAAAATTTTGACTATAATAATTTATTTTGACTAAATCTGACTATTTTTAATCGCGATTAAAAAGGTGTGGAATAAAACTAGTTGTCATGAACAAAAATTCACACCAACGCCTTGCCTTCACGTGCAAAAACAGTGCTGTATTTTTTATTTTTTCTTTTGCTTATATCTCGAAAATGGCGTGTCCTATCGCAAAAATTATGAAATTTTCGACCCCCTTTATGAAACCCCGGAACATTTAAATCCCAACACATGGGTATTTTTTTTTTCAAACAAAAAGTGAAAAACTCCATATAAATAAAACACGTCCAGGCTGCCCCCTTGCGCGCGCCTTCGTGTCTAAAAAATTAATTGCGAAGCGCACACAAGTACCACGTTGCGAAACCAAAAGAAAAAAAAAACCACGTTGATTGTCAAATTCGTTTTTAGTCGTGTCAAAATAATTTTTAAATTTAGAGATTTTTTCTTTTTCTTGCAGAATAGCGTTAAAATTCTCATAGCCAAAAGTAAGGAATTTTAGAGATAGTTTAGTTAGTTTAGTTCGGTGTACAACAGAATCGGCACCAATGACTCGCAAAGAAAATTTGGAGTGCGGTTCGACATGGAATGGATGCAATAGGAGAACTTATCCTATGCAAGACTCGCGGTGTCTCCACGGCGGTCATCATGATGCTTAGCTTTTTCTAATTATGTTGGAGTCGGCATCCAGTCTAACTAGATGTAACTGGATATCAGTATTTTACACAGAACGAACTGCCTATCAAACCTCCATAACCCAGTTGCTGGATAACATGACAGGCGCGGTCGCAGCCTAACATTTTGGGGGGCGGGGGGGGTCACTATGAGTACTGAATAATATTTTTAAGAAGGATGTCCCGGATTATAATTTTTTTGCAAATGCCCATCGGAGTCTCCGTGGCTCAAGTGAGAACAATTTTAAGATAGTAAGACAGGCAAATCGTTCAGGGTTTTGACAGCATGACTGTCTTTGGGGGGGGGGGGGGGTCATGACCCCTAGGACCCCCCCCTCGGACCGCGCCTGTAACATGATACCCATTGGTAAAACTGGTTGTCAGACTTTCGATATTCTGACTACCCGAATCAACTATCAATAACGACAGTCAATTCCAACGATTTAGGTACCGTGTTTTGCGATCCGGTGTCCTTTCGGCAAAGTTACGAAGTTGCGAATATAATATAACATTACACCTTGTTTACCCCAAGGGTTGAGAGCAGAGGTGTATCTACCGTACAGTTCGCCAGTTATGTTTAAGTCACATATAATAGGGGCAAGCCTATTGATATCAACCGGGTACAAATCCAGACTTCGAGCTGCTACTGAAAGATTCCAGATATAAAAATCACCACTTGCCTGATTTAGGAATCAAATCCAGGACTTCATGCTCAGTAGTAGCACATGCGACCACTAGACCAACGAGGCAGTATTTATTGTTGTTTATTTTCCTTTTTAGTACATTCCAAAACTGCATACCGTTACACTTTGCGTACTTCAAATACACTTGATTTTCCTGTACACATTCATTCTAACCCATATCCATTCCAAGGAAATAATACAAACAAATATACTACGACTAATATTCATGAGCATGTAGGAAATAATAAACAGTTCTAAAAATATTTGTGACTCATTGAGTTGTAAATACAGGTGTCAGTTATGACTAAATTTAGAAACGATCACGTCACAATCTTTGATCATAAATACCTAGATTTGAGCCTTGAGTTTTGAAGTTAGATTTCTGGGTAGTTATACGTAAGTATTATATTCTGTCAAAACAATTCGTGGTAATAAGAAAACCAGAGGTACCTAATCGTATATATTGTGTTTGTGGCTTGACCTCCTTTCATGGTGTTATTTCTTTAGAAGGTGACTTGTACACGCTATTTCAGGTATTCTGAAAATAATTCCATAGTAAGTATTTGAGTTTTTTTAGTAGGTATTTGTTATCAACAATTTATAAGATTTAACAAGTTTTATAAAATTTTCTTAGCCTATTAAACTACATTAAACTGAACCTTGTAAGAATTCAAAAGATTAAATATAATAACTTCTGTTGTCTAAGGTCAAGTTCTACCTGATACATGTACCTAATTAAAGACATTATCATTTTATCACTGAGCATTATAAAGGTAGTTCTACTTATCTCACTGTCTGTCAGATGAGAGGTTGTGACAAATATCATTATATTGTCTTTAGTTTACGTTAAAGATTTACCAAAGAGTCACAATGGTACCGATTCCCTTGTTCACAAACTAAACTAAATTTAAGTTCAGTGCATGTTTTTCTTTGTATTTTATTAAGAAGAGGACAAAAGAAAAATTTTAGTTTAGTCCTGTCAAATTAATCAGCGCCTGTCACTACTCCATACAAGTTTAGACGTGATTAAAAACTTGCCTACTAAAATTACGTCAATTTACGTCAAGCGCTAATTAATTTGACAGGACTAAACTAAAATTTATCTTCTGTCCTTTCCTTAATGAAATAGAAGGAAAAAGATGCACTGAACTTAAATTTAGTTTAGTTTGTGAATAAGGGAATCGGCACCATTGTTAAAATATCACGGAATTGCAAGTCCCAAAGTTTGCGCAAAGCATTCAACTACATAATTTATAAAGTAACTAAACTCAAAGTATAAACGTTAACTGGTTAATTCTACTGGTTAATGACCTACAAACACCGTTCTAATAATATTAGCGACACCATCCGACCTTCCATTCATACTTATAAACATATGTCTATTTGCTTCTACGTCACTCGCAGTGCCTACGTGATCGACAGAGGTCGGTGCACCCAGTGCAAATATCAAAACTATGCCATCGTAGTATGATCATAAGTCGCTAATCCCGCTACGGAAAAACGAACTCTCTATTCGTGTGCTAAAGTTGATTTTTGGTTGTGGTGGTCGTGTTTTTCAGATGTTGGGTATGAAAAGAGTTTTGCATCATTGTAATGGGAGTCTTCCCGGATCGCAGTATGTCATCTGATCACATTTCTTAACTGGCAACTGTTGGGGTGCTTCGGAGTGTGAGGCCGACTATTTTGATTGTTATGACTA
Organism: Aporophyla nigra; assembly: GCA_947507805.1. Lineage (NCBI taxonomy): Eukaryota > Metazoa > Arthropoda > Insecta > Lepidoptera > Noctuidae > Aporophyla > Aporophyla nigra. The sequence continues at coordinate 3,057,144 of OX382293.1, read as the reverse complement.
ACCGACGGATTGAGATTAATGATGTTAGTCATAGATATATGGTTTAAGGGTTTTGGTAATCAGACGAGATATGGAGGCTGGTGTATGTTTCACGTTCCTCGTCATCTTTACATTGCCTTATCAGTCGGGATTAACGCGTCTCGATAGAACGGAGTTCAATTTATTCTTTCATGGTGTATCTAACCAATTGATGCTGCCGCCCTCCTTAGGATACAAATAACGATTGCTACTACATTGGTAAATGCTGAAATATTATCTAGGTCAGAATGCGATGCCAAAAAATGTCCACACACACTACACAACACACAACAAACATCCACTCTTGACGCTAACACGATCTATATCTGATCTGTGATTTATGTGATCTGTGTATGTGGTGTGGTGGTTCTCTACTATAGGTATTTCCATTGACATAACATAGTTTAGTTCAACCACTTTTCCCGAGGGATATCGTGTTACTCGGTGACTGGGTTAAATAAATAATAAATATCTTAGGACAACCAACACACCGTTATCTGATCCCAAACTAGGCAGAGCCTGTACCATGGTTACCAAACCAGACAACTGATAAACATACTTCTATATTTCTAAATACATACATATTATAGACAAATTACACGTTGTGTAGGTCAGATAGTTAGTCGCTCGATGTAATATACTGGAACTCAACTGCATTTGATAAGACTGGAAGCCGAGCCCAACATAGGCTAGGCAGAGATGATCAGTTCAATAAAGTTAAGAAGCTGGTGATACAAATACCACTCCGGCTCTCCCGATGTAAGAATTGGCACTCAACCACTGTGCCAATCAGGGCGTCCTACTAGGCAACGTGTTCGCAACGACTATACAATAACTACGTATAACTGTGTGAATATCAAACAACTGCGACCGCAACCGCAGTGATTTTACATTAGAGTAACTACAAACCAATTGCTTGTTTCCACAAGGAAATAGGTAATTGTGAGGGTTCCCTGGATATACCTCCCGATACTTCACCTTACAGCGATTTTAACAAGGAGACTATGTAGGTAGGTGATGTCAAACCTGCAGGTAGGTATATACTTGGTGGAAGTGCAAGTGAGTTGATTTGCAACTCTCGAAAAAATACAGTGAATGCATAAGGGATGGGGGTTCTAATCTGATCTATCTAGCTTGTATTGTCCCACTGCAGAGTAAAGACCTTCCTCTCCCTATTTCACACAACCTCATTCTCACTTATGGTGCTCAAACCTGGTCTTTGACACTCCAGCTGAGATCCAAGCTCGGGATTTGCCAGCGAACCATGAAGCGCAGTATCCTGGGGATTCTAATTTCAAACCGTATAAGGAAAACAACACAGCGTGCCAAAACCATGATCACGGACGTTACCTAGAAAGCTGATCAGCGTAAGTGGGACTGGGTTGGAAATGTTTGCCTCAATTTGACATGAACAATGGGCTAAATGTACGTACCACCGATAGGTTCCCACTAAATGCACGACGCCATTGCGGCAGGCCGAGACATAGATGGCGGAACGAGCTAGACTCCTTCCAAAAGGACTGGCCAGGCAACAACTATAATTATTATACACATTAGTGGTCACCCAGTGGTCGAAGTTCGACCATAATTCAGTCAAATCAGAAATATAAGCTTTACGCATTCCTTCTCCCTAAAGACTTTCATTCTGTTGTCAGTTGCCATAATAGCCTCGCTTGGCAGGCAGGATGGCGATCCCAGTTTGTTGGTAAAATTCTTAGAGAACGCTGCTGCCCATTCTCTTGTAGCTCGCTCATTGTTCCGTGAGAAATGTTACTTTGAGATTCGTGTGACAGAGAGATTTCATAAAATGTTCCAAAATCTCGACCATCTTCCGCGTTCCATACCTTTAATTGCAAAGAAAAATGGCTACTGTTTCTGTTCGACATCGAAGAAATACGTGCAATGCAATAAAATATTATTTGTAAAATGTCTTTTTATAAGTACATGGTGTCGTAATTAAAGGTTCGGTCGGTATTACGTGTCGATACGATCTTCAAGAGCTTTTTAATGTGACTTCTCTTCTTTATACGGTGCTTTTACTTGGAACCGCTTGTACGGTTCTCGTCCGAAGTAAAAAATAAGGTGAAGGTAACGTTTGCTGTCTTGAGTAAGATGATTTTTGTTACTCGATTACTTTATTATTTTCTTTCTACACTCTAATTTAGCAACACACTATCAATAAGAATATGAATCATTTTGAAGGATATTGTTAATATATTGATAATTTTTCGAACATATGATATTTTTGAAAAATTTGTCCGCTCATCTGAGTAAATAGCGCAATGAATGTTGTTGAACTGTCAAAAAGAAAACCTATTCCTACTGTTAGTGTGTTATGCGTGTAGACAAAATAAGTGCTTTGGTATAACAGCTAATTCTGCAAGAGCCGGGGTTCTTCGTTAAATGATTAAGGATTTTATTTCTGTAAACAGTTCTGTACGAACAATTTTATTTTTTCTGAGTTCGGTGTTCCTTGTCCGGCTACGAAGAAGAGAAAGACCAATTTCAACTCAGAATGTTGTAAAAGTAAACATTGTAAAAGTGCTTACTATAAAAAGGTAGAGTTGCATTCGAAATAACTCAAAAACATCACATTTTCCATACTGCACATCAAACACAGGGTGTGTTAACTCTTCAAACAATAATATGTTTTCCATATCGTCATCTATATAAAGAAAATACTGCAACACGCCTATTTGTTACACACGACAGACAACAATAATAATTGATAATAACATCATAATGATGATAATATAACCATCATAGTGAGCACAATATTGACTGACCACACTATTTAGTATGTGCATGAAGATGATAACGTTATCATGCGCGATGACGTCACGTACGAGTGATAGCTCTGTTGTTGTTTGTATAGCATAAAGTATGTATGTACAGATGCCAGCACTTGAAGCTACTACAATCTGTAAAATGTCTTTAATAGGTTTTCAACTTTAACGCTAAAGTGTTAGGTTCAAGATTGTTGGGAAAATTTGACAGTTTCGGGTACCTTGATGAGTTGGCGTCTGTACATGTATGTTCTGTGTTATGGGGGTTCGGTTTCTGCACTTGGTCCTTTGAGTGGACCATTGTGCGTGATCTGTACATGCGACCTACAAAAGATAAAAAGATGCATACATGTCTGTACATGTATGTATCTTTTGTGGGTCGGTTGTTTGAGTCTTAAGCAGAGTTCTTTGAAAACCAGAGAGCTACGTAAGTCCTTTTAAAAAGGAAATACGAAGAAATATCACCAGCTATTTGAATACCCAGAGACAATACAATATTCCTGAGGGGCTATTCTCGTAATTTTTAAGAAGGTTCACAGTCTGATCTTAGTCTCAATCTGTCAAAAATACCTCGAGTTTCCATACATTTTTGACATTTGATTGTCGCCGAGATGAGACTGCGACTAGACTTTGAACGTTTTTATTTACGGGAATTGGCTTTCTGTTTTTCTAAACAACTAACTATTGTTAATTTAATAGTTAGCTGTCTAAAATGTATTCTTTATATTTGATTATTGACGTATCGTGTGGTGCCGGACGTAAACAATAGCATCACCCCATTTCTTCCCATGGGTGTCGTAAGAGGCGACTACGGGACTTACTAGAGAATGGGCAGCAGCGTTCTCTATGCATTTTACCACCATACTGCGATCACCAATCCACCAGCCAAGCGTGGCGATTATGGCAAAGCCAGCAGTGGACGTACTACGGCTGAAATGATGATGATGTTGATGATATTTGATTACTAGTTTATTTATAAGCATACCAATTACACACCTATTAGGTATGTTTGCAACTGATGCTATCATCATCATCAACTTTTCAGCCGAATCACGTCCACTGCTGGACATAGGCCTCCCCCAGTTTAGGGGGGTTTGCCATAATCGCCACGCTTGGCAGGCGGGTTGGCGATCGCAGTATTACGGTAAAATGCATAGAGTACGCTGCTCCCCATTCTCTAGAAAGCAACTGTAGTACTTCTTACCTATTAGGTATGTAGAAACTGTTGTACTTCAACAAAACTTCATCTTCAAAATCGGCGTCAGACAGTATACAGTGTGTAAGGGACAGTCCTCCACAAACTGACAGAGTGAATTCAGCACCTTATTCGGAATCATATTCCACCGGAATTTTTCTGAGGATATTTTTTTTAACTTTTTCAGATTTTTCATTTTTCTTTTCAATGTAAAGTTACATTCTCTGAAAGCAGCACTCCATTTATGTAAACAATACGGCTAAAATCAAAAAAGCAGCAATGGATGTTGAAATATTCTAACGAACGACGCGTAAAATCAGTTGTTCACTTCCTGTTTAACTACAGAGTTCATCGAACTTGTCGTCGGCGATTGCACAAAGGCGGCTTTCCGAATTGAGTAGCGATACATTGCGTGTGGGGAAATAAAACAAATCAGTTTTATTGGATTTCCATAACGGTCCTGAAATAATTTCTTGTACTGGTGATCTTAGTATGATATCATGAATCCACCCCATCAGTCTGCGGAGGGCTGTCCCTTACATCCTGTATATCTGTCTTTCACGCTGAAATGAAACGATTTGGCGCATCTGTGAGACACTCATCAGCATTTTCCTGCCACTATCACAATTTATTTGGGGTTGGCGCAACATATCTTTTTCTTCCACACTTCTCTTTTAGTCGTCATCTCAGTAGACACCAACTTTCTATCCATATCATAATTCACACAGTCCATCCATCGTTTCTTTGGTCTCCTTCTACTCTAATAACCATCGACGTGACGTACACACTACGTTTAAATGTTTGTTCGCAAGTTCTTCTTTCCATCTAAAACGCTAGGAAGTGGTAAAGAGCGTGCGTTTTGATGGACTGTCTAATGTAATTTACAAACAATAATTTCACTTCTTATTTTGTTATTCGTGTTTTTTTACGAACTGTGTCCAAATAAACGTTATCCTTTCGTTCTTTCGGTTGAAGTCAATAGTTAGAGACACACACACACACATTGCTAAGAAGTAGCACTGTGAACCTATATTGGCATCAGGTGAAATGGTGATGATTATCGATGAATTACCGACGCTCTCAGCAATACTAAATAAATACAGGGATGCTATTGTTCCGAACCAATAATGACATCGTCAATAATGACATCGTCAATAATGACATCGTCAATAGGAGTAAAAGTACATCGAGATACTTACAAACTTAATATCACGCCTTATTTCCCCGAAGGGTTAGACAGAAATGTACCTATAGTAAATCCAAATTTCGCCAGTTATGTTTGAAATCCCATATAATAGGGAGCGAGCCTATTGCCATCAACCGGTCACAATTCCAGACTCCGGGCTGCTACTGAGGAATTACAGATAGTAAAGTCAGTAACACTTTTCCCGACCGGTGAATCGACCAAACCAACGCAACGTAGCAGTCACTCATCGAGATACCTCTCCATTCTTCAAACAGCGTTTTACCCCAAACACTCTCAGTACTGCAAAATTTGTCCTTGACCTCAATTCGTGTTATTACTTAACCGCTGTTTGAATCGCGATTGTCGTCACGAAGTCAACGAGTGCCAATCAGCGCCGTGTCTACGTGACACGGGACTATCTGGCGTAGATGTGGTGACGTGATACGACTTAGGAAGTCGGCTATTTTGTCTGGGAACTGTTTTGATTGTGGAGTCTAAGTGTTCGTGGTCTAAGTGTTTCTAGGAATATTTGAGCTGCGTTTTTATTAGACCAACTTATAGCAGGAAAACGGGAGAACTATTTCTATCAAGGTATGCCTGGGTGAATGTATCTACATACATGAAATACTAAACATTGAAAGCAGTAACCAAATCAGTTGTGGTGTTTTCTGCTCCATTAAAGTCAGCATTGTCTGTGTGGTGCCGGACGAAAAGAATAGCATCACCCGATTACTACTCCAAGGTGTCAAAAAGGCGACTGAGGGACTTGCTAGAGAATGGGTACCAGCTGTCTCAATGCATTTTATCATCACGCTGCGATCGCCAACCCGCCTGCCAATCGTGGCGATTATGGCAAAGCCCCCCCTTATTGGCAGAGGCCTATGTCCAGCAGTGGACGTCTTACGACTGACATAATGATGATGAAATTTAACTTTCAATAAAGATAAGTAAAATTCGTGTTTGCGATACTTATTCTTAAATCCAAATTGGACTTTTCTAAAGTAATGCTATATGTATACATGTGTTTCGAACTTTCCTTCCTTTCTTTTGCTCACCACATCATTAATGTGACAAGAATTCTCTGTTATGAAATACTGCCATTATTCATTTTAATTAACACGGGGTTCTGGTTTCAGAAAATATCTCTTCACTGGAATGTCGTAAGGACTAAATATATATCATACTAGCTTTTGCCCGCGGCTTCGCCCGCGTGGATGTCGGAAATTAACGCAGGAGGACGTACTACAGCGGTAAGATGTGTTAATTCAGGTTATATTATAGGTAAAAGCTGTTACCCGCGACTTCGTCCGCGTGGTATTTAACAAAAAGTTTTTCATAAAAACTGTCTCTGAAAACTACGCTGACATACGTCACAAACCACGCTGACATACGTCTCAAAATTCAGCGTGTTTTTAGTTTTTTTTAAACTATTATTTAGTTTTTCTAAAATAAAAGTAGCCTAAGTTACTCCTTGTTACATCAGCTTTGTGCCAGTGAAAGTTTCGTCAAAATCGGTCCAGCCATTTCAGAGATTAGCCGGAACAAACAGACAGACAGACAGACAAAATTGTAAAAAATGTTGTTTTGGTATATGTATCGTGTATACATCCATATATATACACTTAGTAAAAAGTGGTTATCTTAATATTAAAAACAGACACTACAATTTTATTTATATGTATGTAAGTATAGATTATAGAAGAACTAATTAAAATCGTCCAACGTTAATATTATTTTCACTCTTGCAAATGAGCTCAAATGTCTGTTGGATATAAACCTCTTACATGAGAAAATACGAATAAAACACTAATGAAGCCTTTAATACTAACACCCTATGGGCCCTGATGCCTGAAAATAAAATATTTTTATTTGTTATTATTATTTAATGAAACATAGTTTCCTGAAACTAATTGGAAGACACCAACAATACACCGCACAGTACTGTGTCATCATCATCATAATCGTTTTCGTAAGACGTCCACTGCTGGACATAAGCCTCCCCCAATTTGGGGGGCTTTGCCATAATCGCAACGCTTGGCAGGTGCGTTGGCGGTCGCAGTATGGCGGTAAAATGCATAGAGAACGCTGCAGCCCTTTCTCTAGTAAGTCATTTAGTCGCCTTGTACGACACCCACGGGAAGGATGGACGGACACATGACGGATGGGATGGTGGGTTTCGACGGTGGTTTTTGGTAGTCGCCTTTTACGACACCGACGAGAAGAAATGAGCTAATGCTTTTCTTTACGTCCTGCACCACATGGAGAACAATACTATGTAAATAACCATAATTAATTGGCAATTCCTTTCCTTTTATGTTCATTTATGTAAGCTCCAATTTCTCACAGATCATCTAACATGCCCTCCTGAATCCAATCACGTACACCAGCACCGATTCAGTCACCAACAGTTTATATTTACGATGCAATGGAATTCTTTTGACCATTCGGATGACTGGAGACAAAACATTCACGATGTTTACAAGACAGCTGTAAACAAGTACACGGCAAAACTCTCAAGCAAGTGAGCAACGAATTTGAAGAGAGGGTGGCATTTTATTTATGAATTTTTGGAAGATTGTTAATGTTGTAATGTGCACTCGTTTTTCGGAATTCGCAATATCATATAAATGATCTGAAGGTGATATAGAGTTACGTCATCAAGTGGAAAACAAATTGGAGAGTAAACACAAGGGATTTATTTATTATTACAAGGGATTAGGGGGAACAAAAAAGATTTATTCGTTTTCTATGTTTTCGACTGCGTATATGATACCATTCTGATGATTACATAAATCTTTACAAGAAATTTCATTTACAGCCACTTATAAATCGTCGTCGATTAGCTGATTGCACTTTTCTTTTAAAAATTATATCTAACGAGATTTACTGTCCTGATCTCCTGCATGAACTTCGTTTCAACGTCCCTCAGGGATCAGTTAGATTTAATCCACCTGTCTCCATTCCTTTTTCCTCTTCTAACTACAGGCATAACTCATACATGGTGCGAGTGAGTAAAGACTTTAATATTCTTTGTAAAGAGTTCTCATTTGACCCATTTACCACCAAACCTCTTCTGCACGCGCTCGGTTGAACACCGACTTTTTTAAAATTATACTTATAGTGCTTATTTTACCTTATTTATATAATCTTTTCTATCGTGCTTGTTAGTGATCTTAAAATCTCTATTACTTTTTCTGTTTTTACCCGTGAGAAGCTGTAATTGGCTTTATGTTTCTTATACAATTGTTATCCATATGTTATAGCTGTTGGTTCTCCTATGAATAAATAAATAGATATAGAAAAATGGAAAACGCTAGAAGAAGTCTTTACCACCAGAGCGGGATCCGAACCAAGACAATCGGAAATCGCTTGTCTTTTGTAAGATCATTATAAGTGTAATCTTACTTATTTTTTTATTAGAGTAGTTGTAATATATGGCATGTATGTAGTTTTGGAATGCATTACATAAGGCTTTTAGCATTTTATTTTGTTTTAAAAAGGACTTGGGATATAGACCAATATTATAATGACGGATATGAAAAGGTGACTTTTAGCAAATATTGCAAAAAAAAAAAACGAAAAATAATTGCACTCGAAACTAGTCGAAATGATAATTAAATTGTGAAACTCTTATATTACTTAGATGTTCGCTTCAGGGATGTGCTACATAACTTGGGAGATATTAGAGACAGTAATTTGAACCAGTTTAGTAGTGGTGGGGTTATAAAGGATTCACATTGGCGAAGATGAGGTATTTAGACACAAAGTAATTAGGCTTTTGTTGTCTGTAGATGGTCATATCGAAAAAGACGTAAATGACGAGGCCCAGTAATTGCGTAACACACTATTCATCAGAACCTGAATAATATTGAAGGTAATTGCTAATCCAATGATTCACATGTATGAAAAAAAAATCTGCTCAACAACGTAAATAACGCAATGAATTTTGTTGAACTCAAAATGAAAACTATTCCTGCTGTTATCATGTTACATAACTACCCCGCTATACGTAATTGAAAAAACTGTAGAAAAAAATGACAATTTAACACAAACACTTCCATTCCTTGGAATAATACGTTGTACAAAACGACAAACAATAACATCTTAATAATAACAAAACCCACATCAGCATACCTGCAGTATTTCCCGAGATAAGGCACACAAATAGTTACCTGCACGTGACTGAGAACGTCGTTAGCCATACTTGTAATGTACGTAATGATGATGTTATTAGATGCAGAGCTATCAGAGATTGAGATAAATCGGTTCCACATGCGTTTGCGCAGGATTTACTGCTTCAAGCTAGTTTCACGTGGGTCTGACGCAGACCGAATAAGTCCTGTTTACTATAATATACAATGAGGCCGACATAATGTGGCACGAGTTATACGTGATAGCGTGATACCTCATGCCGTAATAAAAAAACTTTTTCGCAAAAAAAAAACAACCGACTTCCTTAAAAACACTACAAAGTGAAAAATAACTTTAATTTCGGTAGTCGGTGTCTTAGGATCTGTATTTATGGTTTTTTTGCCACCGACTTCCGAAATTAAAGTTATTTTTCACTTTGTAGTGTTTTTAAGGAAGTCGGTTGTTTTTTTTTTGCGAAAAAGTTTTTATTTTTAAATTTTTAGTTGTGGTATTCACCCTGCACTAATTCCAAACAAACAATGCATATTTATGCGATAGCAGAAATCGCGGTTGATTTCCTGTCATTTTTTAAAGAGTTCCGGTGTCTGTCTCCCGAACTCATCATCAGATCTATATGAAAATTATATGGGACCATTTCGGAATAAGCCCCTTTCGAACAAAAAAAGAATTTTGCAAATCCGTCTATATATGACGGAGTTATGGCCGAACATACATTAAAAAAAAAAAAAAAAAAAAAAACATATAAACATCCGAATTGATAACCTCCTCCTTTTTGAAGTCGGTTAAAAAGAATTGGCAGACTAGCTTTCTCTTTGTGGCCAACATTCAGCAAACTCTGAGATACACAAACTAAATAAACGTGTAAATATAAATGTGTTTTATAGTTGCCAACGTAACATTGGTTTCAACGATCGTGAGCGTTGTTCTGTGTGGTTCCGGACGGAAAGATAATAACCATCCCATTTCTTCTCGTGGGTGTCGTAAAAGGTGACTAAGGGACTTACAAGAGAATGGGCAGCAGTGTTATCTATGCATTTTACTACCATCCTGCGATAGCCAAACCGCCTGCCAAGCTTGGCGATTATGGCAAAGACCCCCAAAAAGGTTCATGTTTTGTCACGGTCAAAGTGTTGGTTGGTGGTTGTGTTTGGGGGAGTCCCATGTCCAGCAGTGGACGTCTTGCGGCTGACATGATGATGAAGAGCGTTGTGAACGGTAATAGCAGTTTTAAAAGTTGCTTCCATCAATCAATTAACTCAGTCTATCGCAGTCCACTGCTAGATATTGGCATCTCCCGGGCTGCGCCAGAATACCGTGACGTAGCTTCTTCCGCTTTACGTCTGTCCTAGCTATTTTCTTAAGGTCGTCTGTCCATCTAACGGGGGTCTGTCCGTCTCACGCTACTCTCGCCGATACACGGTCGAAAATGACTTGAAAACGTTCAATTGGATTCTTACTACATCCAGACTTCTAGCAAGAAATTATAAAAATTCTAAATTATGACGAGATTCTGTGTGTTTTCCAGTTTCCATTAGTGTCTTCAACATGACCACCGTAGAAATGGGTTTTGTCTATTCTTGGTAGAATAGAGATAGAATTGTCATGCTACGCCCGCATGAAACGGTACAAATCTTTCTACAATCTGTAATTTTGTCTATTCTTCCGCCGACAAAACCCATTTCTACGGTGGTCATGCTACGCGTGCAGGGTGTGCAAGTATCGACCTTTGCTTATCTCTAGCATTTATTGCTATGCTTGCATAATCCAATCAGCTGGTTTCTGCTAAATGCCTACCTGACTCCTTTATATTCTAGTGGATAGATAAACTATTATAAGCTGTTATTTCAGTCAAAGCCAATGGGTTTTAATAAGCGCCTGATAGCGTTAGCTTGAATAATAACGGAAGATAAGGTGTAGGGTGACAGTGACCATTATCGGCATAAGAATCTTGACTAATTATAACCAAAATAAATGATAATTTTATGAGTAATTATTGACGATAATCCATCATAGCTGATAATTTGGGAGTTCAAATTGCAGCAACAATGCACAGTAATTATAATCACATATAACATCATCCATGATAACAGTAATTAATGATTAAAAATATGTAATCGTTAAGACTTTTAGTCTTCTAAAAATAGAACCTAATTGTAACAGATAAAATGCATTTCGTCAGCTCAGCCGTGAACTACAAGGTAAAACGTCATTTAAATAACCCGCTAGGATTCATTCATCATGTGAGGAAACACTATATGTTTAGAGACATTCCTACTATGCGCATCATCTTAGTGTTATGACCAATGTATCTTGGAATTTTATATCAGCAATTGTTAGAAAATTATCAAATTAATTACTTACTATTTTCTTCTAGTTATTTTATTTGGAGCCAGCCCTCCTAGTACTTCTGCGTCACACCTGGTTGTGGGTTGTCTCTTTTGTTGTATAACGCTATCATATCATTTTTTACTTTAGGTAGCCAAGTTACTTGTGGTTGTCCATGGCCGCTTTTACCATCATTTAATCATCTTTCATCACTCTTTTAGTCATGTGGACATCATCTCGCGCTATCACATGACCGCGACGATAGGCCAGTCCTTAAAGTATTAGTTGAACTACAGTGAGCTTCAAACTTAATGGCGGTTCTGAAGATCGCTAGGCACCACTTCATCCTCACATGAATTTGTTAATGCGCATCTATTCACCTAGTGTTCAGAGCTCTCATAAAGTTTGTATCGGGTTGTATACTATAATTGACACATGCGTGCACTATCTGGACAGGTCCAGTAAAACCTGTGCGGTGCTTTCTTCATGGGACCACCTCAGACATTAACGTACATGGTACTTTTATAATGATCTGACCATGACAGTGTAACCGTTTGGACTTGAAACGAGACTTTCTGGGTTTGTTTCTGCCTACCCCTATGCAAAAAAGGCTCGATTATATGCATGTTATCAAAGAGAGCCCGACCAAAATATACTTTCTTCAAACATAACCACAGTCTCAGATCTTTTTCTAACTTTTTAGGGTTATCCGTAAGGAAATAAGGAACATAATAATATATTTTGAAGTGTTTTCTTCCATTCATTAACACTCCCTGTTATTCAGTTACGGCAAACACCAATTAAGTCAAATTCAGTACTTAAAATGTTATCTGTAGTTCCTTATTCGGCTTATTAAAAACTCAGTTAAATAATTTATTCAAAAATTATTGATAGACATCAATATGGTGTTTTTTCCTTTTACTTTGTCAGGTATTGGCAAAATGATACTTATTAAAGATTTTCGAATATTTTCTTTGTTGTAACACGGAAAGAAAGAGGTTTCACTAAGTGTATTAGGTACAAGGAAAATCTTGGGCAAATTAAATAAATCCAATATATTGTATGTAAGGAAATCCAGTGACTATGGTGTTACACATTAGTTACTCAATATTATTATATTGTTTACGTACTCCATGAATGTCATCTTGAATATCCCAGGTTTGAAACCTGTCGAAGAACACGTCCACAGACATTTTTGTATCTTAGCATTTCAAGGTAATGCTGCGTTTTGCTGTAAAGACTGAAGATACGATTAATCATGAACTTATTATTATCTTCAACTAGGTTATCAATAGGACGTCTACCTACGTAAAGGCTGGTGAGCTTTGAAATTACAACAGGCATTTTCATACTCAAACCATTTATTCCAATTAAAACATTAACAATTTTGAATTGTCAAGGAGTCGGTCAGTCAGAAATATGAAGCTAGTTGCCCATTGCAAAGAGCAGTAGGTAACTGTGGAGAAGAACGAGCAAAAAAACTCCATGGACACTTATTTTACATAAATATTAATTACTTCAATACTATAGTATTTATAAGTGTATATATAATTTAATTTAAAAAAACGACGTAGACGTTAAAAGCGTCAAGAATAAAGAAAATATATGAACAAACAATAAAACGAAAGTATAATGTTTCTTCTTCATTATCCTGGAGGCATAAATGAGAGATGTTTTTGATACAAATACAGGCTTTCTGGGCAAAGACGTTCTTGGTGATGGACACATCAGCCGTAGAAAGAGGTTGTGATGGAGAACCGATGAAGAGTGGACTAGAGTAAGTGCAGTTCAACTGTTTCTCCTACAGGACACATAAAAAAAATGCACATTAATTATAATCAGACATAACATCATCAATGATAACAATAAATATTGATTATAAATACGTAATTGCCAAGATTTCTTTCCAAAAATAGTAATTGTAACAGAACATTTCGTCATTTCGGCCGTGCACATTGCTCACCACGTGAAGAACAACCTTAAGTTTGCAGACATACCTACTATGCATATCATCGGACTGTTAGGACGAACATATCTTGGCACTTTATAACAACACTTGTTAAAGTGTTGTTGGCTTTTCCTATCTGGAATTTGTCAGTAGCAGTCTGGATTTGTGCCCGGTAGATGGCATTAGGCTCACCCCCTATTACATGGGATTTAAAACATAAATGGTGAATTGTGGGTATACTATATGTAGGTACACCTCGGCACAGCTCTTCGGGGAAATAAAGCGTGGTGTTAATTATGTTTGTCAAAAAACACTCAGAATAATTACTAACAAAGACATAAAGTGGTCACTGGTCAGCCTATATAAATATTTATTTATTTAATCGGATAACAAAAAATCCATTGGGTTAGTAACAATAGTCTTAACCTATGTTAGTACTTAACTAATAACACAGACAGTGTCTCTACACTGTCTGTGTTATTAGTGTGTGTTGTGTCTGTCTGTGTTAGTGACAAGCGACGACGTCACCAATGGGCTGTCATGTCTACCGGCTATAGCGCGTAAAATGCTGTTGGGGCTGCCACGGAGTCTATTTAGCAGTGACGCCGCCGCCGCCTTCTTACGATGTACAGCATTGAAGCAGAATTTATTCTATAATGTTGTTGTTGGGAGGCCTCCTCAATTCCAACCTACCACATGGGCCCAATGTGGGTTGATACTTGTCACATGTCTTCGAATTTTTGGTTCTAGGACATGCCGGCTTCCTCCCGATGTTTTGTCTCACTGTTTTAAGAGCAATGGTGATTTTATTTACACAAATTTACTAACAATGACCTCCTTTAATTCTAAATTTAACTTCAGTGAGCTTCAAACTTCATGGCTGATCTGAAGTGGGCTACTTGCTGGGCAGTGCTAGTAACATGATACATGAATGCTGAGGACTTGAAGAATATGTCATAACATGGTTGTGCCTACCTAGACATGTGACAGACAGAGTTGATATAATAATTCAACATTCGCATAGGAACAATATTATTATTTCTAGAATAGGACAGATCAGAAGTCACGAGTTTTACGAGAATGTGTTCATTTCTAACCAGCTTATTTAGAAGTTGCAGAACGCGCAGGCTGGCTTATTTTTAACCGACTTCAAAAAGGAGGAGGTTCTCAATTCGGATGTTTAAATGTTTTTTTTTTGTTTTTTTTTTTATGTATGTTCGGCCATAACTCCGTCATATATAGATGGATTTGCAAAATTCTTTTTTTGTTCGAAAGGGGTTTATTCCGAAATGGTCCCATATAATTTTCATATAGATCTGATGATGAGTTCCGGAGACAGACACCGGAACTCTTTAGAAAATGATAGCAAATCAACCGCGATTTCTGCTATCGCATAAATATGCATTTTTTGTTTGGAATTAGTGCGGGGTGAATACCTACCACAACTAAAAATTTAAAAATAAAAACTTTTTTTAAGTTAAAGAATAATCTTTTGTTACCTACCACAACTAAAAATTTAAAAATAAAAACTTTTTTTAAGTTAAAGAATAATCTTTTGTTGTATCCAATGCTGTCAGCCTTTTGGGCACTTTTGCTATTGACAGCAATGCGGATGATTTTTTTAATTCTCAGTGAGCTCTTTCTCTTTTTTTATATGGGTACTTACTTATGCTAATACATATATATGTAGTAGGTAGTATAGGTTTTAGTGTTAGTTTATTTATTGAATTTAATATGTCAATGCATGATTGGTTGTCAATAAATCTTAATTTCTCTTTGTATTTGACAAAATATTTCTCCAAACATCTGCACAATAGTTGCTTTACTAAAAAACTGGCCAAGTGCGAGTCGGACTCGCGCACCGAGGGTTCCGTACAAACCTGCAGGAATTCACGGTTTATGCATAAGGTTTATGTTTATGAAATTAAATGTTTTTTTTTTAATTTTTATATTTGTGTTGACTGAATGAAAGGTAAATTGTGGTTTACGATTTATGACGTATTAAAAAAAAACTACTTACTAGATCTCGTTCAAACCAATTTTCGGTAGAAGTTTACATGGTAATGTACATCATATATTTTTTTTAGTTTTATCATTCCCTTATTTTAGAAGTTACGGGGGGGGGGGACACATTTTACCACTTTGGAAGTGTCTCTCGCGCAAACTGTTCAGTTTAGGAAAAAATGATATTAGAAACCTTAATATCATTTTTGAAGACCTATCCATAGATATCCCACACGTATGGGTTTGATGAATTTTTTTTTTGAGTTTCAGTTCTATGTATGGGGAACCCCAAATATTATGGTTTAAAAAAAATGATATTAGAAACCTCAATATCATTTTTGAAGACCCATCCATAGATACACCACACGTATGGGTTTGATGAAAAAAAAATTTTTGAGTTTCAGTTCTATGTATGAGGAACCCCAAATATTATTGTTTTTTTTTTCTATTTTTGTGTGAAAATCTTAATGCGGTTTACAGAATACATCTACTTACCAAGTTTCAATAGCACAGCTCTTATAGTTTCGGAAAAAAAATGGCTGTGACATACTCGGACAGACAGACAGACAGACAGACATGACGAATCTATAAGGGTTCCGTTTTTTGCCATTTGGCAACGGAACCCTAAAAACTAGCTTCTGCCCGCGACTTCGTCCGTGTAAAATTTCGTTTTCCCTTAGCTGTCAAACTTGTTTCTTTGTGCTCATCTCCTAAGGGTCTTAGCGTGATATTATATACCCTATAACCTGTCTCAATAATTGAGCTTACAAATGCAAAAAGGTATTCAAATTCGACTGGTAGTTCTAGACTTTACCCCCTACATACAAACTTAAAATATTTACTTTTTGATAATAAATGTATGATGAAAAAAGCAAACCATAAATATATTTTTTTAATATCCCGGTACCGACAACAGGTGCCCTCTCCTTCCATCCTTTATACGTTTAAACGATCTGAGAGGCGTGAAATTGTCACCTTGTTATTAAAGAAAATGATTTAAATCGAAGCGCCAATTAACCAGGCTTGGAAATGGATGGGTTACCGCCTTCTTCCGTGTTTTAGATATTAAACTGTCAGATCTATTTGATGTGCATCTGTAGCATTTGTTTTGCAAATAAGAACTGATTGCGATTGGTTGGGGTCCTTATATGGTGGGTAGTTAATCATGGAGTGGGGATATCATAATGTTGTAGATTTTATCTTGATATTTATGTATGGTCTTGCCTTTTTGGTCTGTGGCAGCTTCATGTAGGTCTTTGCCTTGATGAGAAACTGAGTTTATTTTATTTATTTATTTAACCACACATATAAACATAAAAAATAGGTACAACGGTAATGTTTATTTAAACATCAGAGATTTCTGGCTTATTTTTATCTTCTTTCGTTTGCGATAAAAGAGAAGATAGAGAGATGTCAACATCGTAGGTACGAGTAAAAGAGAAAATAAAATATATAAAATCAAAAAAAAAAACATGTAATATAATAAAACTATTGAATGAGGAAATACTTACATAATAATTTGTACTAACCTCTAAACAAACATACCAACTTCAAGTTTCATTGATAAGAATGAGTAAATCATTTTCAATCAACCAATAATTTAAATTTAAAGACACGTTATCATAGTTCACGTAAGGGTGGTAAAAAAAAAATTATCTTATAATCATCGTTTATAAATAATATAAATTATGGTGACGTTGAATTATTTGGTATAAAAATCGGTCAAAAAAACTTAAAATGCTAGTTGATTCTTTGACATGGTCTAATTAATACCCTAGAGTTATGAGATAGAAGGAACACCTTTTTCTTTATAAATAAAAGGGCCTCCAATATCCTCAGCTAATTATTTTTAAAAGAATATCCGTGAAGTTTCTGGTTCGCTCTTCTCCATAGGAAACTGTCAATTGGAACCGTGCTAGCTTCTGACGTTTAATAAATGTATGTAATATATGTAAAGAGTATTGCTAAATAAAATCATTTTAATTTGAAAATGTATTTAAGGTATTTCTTGCGCAACAAGCGGGGATAATTACGTAACCTACTAACAGGAGCAATAAGTTTCATATTGACAGTTCAGCAACATTCATAGCTGTATTTACGTTATTGAGTAGCCATTTTTTTCGAACATATGAAGCTATGGACTACAATACCTGTATTGCTGCTGTATTTTCACCTCGACATGAGCTATTTTCAGAAACCTGACGAGAGAAAAATACCATTTGAAAAGTATGTTTATTAGCTTCTGCCCGCGACTTCGTCCGCGTTAAATTTCTTGATCCGCGACCCTTCCCATCGCGTCGAATCGCCTACCCGTGCGATTTTCCCCGTTTTTGCAACATTTTTCATTACTGCTCCGCTCCTCTTAGTTGTAGCGTGATATTATATAGCCTATAACCTTTCTCGATAAATAGGCTACCCAACACAAAAATTGTTTATCAATTCGGACCAGTAGTTCCTGAGATTAGCGCGTTCAATCAAACAAACAAACAAACTCCTCAGCTTTATAATATTATAGTATAGATTTAATATTCTGAAAGTGTCTACTAAAATAAGTAGTTGTCCACTGAAAGTTTTGCATGTAAAAGAGTTCTTAACGCAAGTTTCTTTTCGTTTGGTTGCTGGTTTGGCTTGAGAGCAGTGGTGGCCCAGTGGTGATGGCCATGACTTCCGATGTGTAGGTCGTAGGTTCAAACCTTTACAGGTGCTTTACTTTGTGTAAATTATTTCATCACCATTGCTCTCAAAACGGCGAAGGAAAACATGCTGAAAAAATCTGCATGACCCTCACCCCCACTCCAGTCACCAAGAGGAGGCATATGTTCCAGCAGTGGCCCATTAAACGGTGATTATGCTGTTCTTTGCTTTGAATATCTATCGCATCATATTGTATCGTATTGCAGTGCGTTCACTATAGACAATAATTAAAATATGGATATAAATGCCAGTATGTCAGTTTATTTACAGCCTAGAAATCGTTATGAACCATTTTGAAATCTTCTATAATGCGTTGATATTTTCTAATATTTACAAGATTTATGAAATGTTTTCTTATTTTACGCTATGACATTGTGCTTGTTTTCTTATAGTTGTAAACCTTTTTAATTTTTTGTAAATAAATTTTTAGAAAACCATTACTAAATTGATTAGTTATCAAACAATTGTTAGTAAGATCACATTGTTATATATATTCGTTATGTGTCCCGACAGCCAATACAACAGGCGCATCCACCACGTGCACCATAAGTCATGCACGTGCTGGTGTAGCTGACCCTCACAATTTAGAGATATTTCTATGGTTAACAGTTCCAAGTGGGCGTTTGTCTATGAGAGATTTGTGACCGTACGTACACACGACCTAGGATAACATTCCTCCTGAGGAATGCTATTATATGTGTACAACTTGTTTCTATAGATATCGCATAACTCTAGGATATTCATGAACCCATGCCAAAGAATCTACTGTCATATGATATTATTTTTTTAAATTAAGTCATGTGGACGGGTGTTTCTTCCCGTGGGTGTCGTATAAGGCGACTAAGGGACTTACTAGAGAATGGGCAGCAGTGTTCTCTATGCATTTTACCACCATACTGCGATCGCCAACCCGCCTGCCAAGCGTGGCGATTATGGCAAAGCCCCCCAAATTGGGGGAGGCCTAAGTCCAGCAGTGGACGTCTTGCGGCTGAAATGATGATGATGATGATGGACGGGTGTAAGTTTCATTGATAAGTACGAAAAATTTTTTTTCTTCTAAACCAATAATTCTAATTTAAAGCTAAGAAAATGCGACGTTATCATATTTCACATAGGGTGTTTTACATACATAATCGCGTCGTCGAATTATTTTGTATGAAAAATTAAAACGAAAAAAAATCACACGCCAGTTGATTCCTTGACACGGTCCGTTAATACCCTAGTCCTTTTGCCTCGTTTAGGTTCATATAATTGATCATACACCCACGCCGGTTGCGAGTACTATGCACCTGACCTTTCTGAAGAACATCACTAATAAGGTCACTATAGTATTCTTTTATATTGCTAGGAGGAATAAATATGTTGGCCAATCATTTAATATTCATCACTTTCTTGCATCTTCATCACGCTAGGAGTAGAGGAAAATAAAAAAGTTACGAATAGGAAGTATTCACGTGGGCAGGCGACTTGATGAAGCAGGATGGGACGAGAGAGCATGACGGAGACACGAGACGAAGACACGAGCAGAAGCTGTACTGAGAACTTTTTTTTATACGACTGCCCCAGACAGAAGGAAGGTACTTACTATCGCTATTCTAAACTAAGCTGAAAAAAATGGTCTGTGGTCTATAGAATTTTAATCGATCAACCAGCGCAGCGCTACATTTTCTCGTACTGTCATAATTGCAAAATTAAGACATTAAATCCTTCCTTTAAACGTCAATTAATTGTCCAGTCGTATCTACTATGAATAAATCTACAGTTGCCGTTGACTTTTTTATGACTGATATTTGTTATTAAGTTACGGGAATTACTGCATCGTACCGTGCGTGGTACCGTGGACGTAAAGAATAACACCATCCCTATTTCTTCCCGTGGGTGTCGAAAAAGGCGACTAAGGGACTTACTAGAGAATGGGCAGCAGCGTTTTACTACCATACTGCGATCGCCAATCCGCCTGCCAAGCCTGGCGATTATGGCAAAGCCCCCCAAATTGGGGGAGGCCTAAGTCCAGCAGTGGACGTCTTATGGCTGAAATCATGAATGATGAATTACTGAAAAGGTCGGATAAGAGTGACACTGTCTGGTAACTGTCATTGTAGCATAGCGTTACATCGTTGGTTGTGTGGCGACTGTCTTCTGTTGACCGATGATATCAAGGGAACCACCGTCGTACCACACCTACCATGAACTGTTATCATCATCAGCAGCCTGTTCCTACTGCTGGGATACAGGCCTCCTCTCGGTGAAAGGGAGTGGGCCATAATCCACCACGCGGGCCCAGTGCGGGTTGGTAAATGTCACATGTCTTCGAATTTATGGTTCTAAGACATGCTGGTTTCCTCACGATATTTTCCGTCACCGTTTTGAGAGCAGTGGTGATGAAATAATTTACATAAATTAAAGCACCTGCTTAAGTTCGAACTCACGACCTACTACTCGTAAGTCGCGGCTGCCCGCTACCACTGAGCCGCCACAGCTGTCGGAACTGTTATGTGTCGTTAGTAAATATTTCTAGTTTCTAGTCTACGCTATAACTCAGTCAGTTTACTTATTTACTCAACGTCTTACTTTCAATGCCGAATGAAAGTAAGATCCTTATATCGTCATTTGTTTGTTTTTTAAACCGAGAGTCAACTGATTAAGCTAGGTAAATATTATGTCAGTTATTTCTTTTACATACCGTTGTTTTGTTAATTATTAATACATAGTAATAAATTATTATACATCTATTTACACAAAAAATAACAATGTAATTTATATTTATTGTGTTAATTAAATTTAACTGTATCATTCATGGCGAAAGACGAATACTGGTGGACATTCGTCTCCTCCAAGCTCCACCACTTTGACCGGATCTGTGCTTCTCGCTTCCAGTGGGTTCCTGCGGCTTTCGCCAGGTCGACCTTGTGGGAGGCCTTTCAGTTTTGACTTAAAAACATAAAACATCGGCGTCATAAAATGCTTTGGCGTTTAGTTAAATATTTCTCTGAGATCGCAGCTAGTACATATTTTTATGTTGTGAAGTGAAACGGTGTAAAGACTTAGTCCATTAAAGCTGCAAGCAGCTAAGATCTTGGGTTCTCTCAGTGCAAATGTCCCACAATAGCATGATGTCTGAGTGACGTATAGAAAGAGAAAACTATACACAATTACATATACATATTATATATTATATGTAAGTATATTGCCAGCTCCCTATTCCAGTTAACTGCCCCTCCCTTTTTACATACCTCATGAGAATTGCTTGTAGCGCTAATGATTTTTCATCATCATCATCATCATCTGCCTAGCCTAGCAGGTCGGCTTCCAGTCTAACCAGATGCAGCTGATTACCACTATTTTACATGGAGTGACTGCCTATCTGACCTCTACAACCCAGTTAGTTACTGGGTAGTAAAATATCCCTTGGTAAGACTGATGATTTTTGTTCCCCACAATAATTCAAAGTTATGACTTGTTTCTCAAAATATTTTGTCTGTTTGGATGTGTTATATGTTTCATTAAAATAAGAATCATAATGCATTTGTAATTTTATCTTTTTCTTTTTGTTTCAGTCCAGTACTGACGCCACAATATCTACATAAAGTTCAACTGTATCATCGAAGATATTTGTTTTTCATTCCATTTTTTCTAAATTCCACACTTGCTTCTCCAATTCACTTTAGACATTGAGAGAATGGTTGATATCTGCTGAATAGAATATATAGCCAGCTAAATCAAGCTGACGCAACAGCGCCACGTCTGTCGTATAGAGAAGGATCAATGACCATCAGGGCAGGCATAGCAACCATATTGGCGAGAATTGTCTCGGGCCCTTTTTAACACGGTTTTATTAGCTTGGTATGTATCTATGTAACGAAATATTTGAATGTGATTTTCAACCCCTTCATAACGTCGGATTAATAAAAACTTTGCACACTTATCAAGAACCAATTACAATACAAAAATTCGACTAATTTGTGCCCATTTTCTTGGCAAGGATCACCAGAGCAAAAAAAAAACAAAAGAACCCGCTTTTGTAGCTAGTCGAACTAAAAAATAGAATATAAATAATAGTTTAAGAAACTACAAATATACGTTCATAGAAACCAAACTAAAAAGTAGAAAATAGTGCAGAAAAGCGTAGGGTGGTTTTTGAGGAATTTTTTATTGATATCAGGCACGTGGGGTGCTTTTTTCCATTATTTTCTACTTTTTAATTTGGTTTAAACGACTGCTCCAGACAGAAGGAAGGTAATTACTATCACTATTGTAATATAAGCTGAAACATATACTGTAGATCTATAAAATTATGAGATCACATCAACCACCGCTACATTTTCTCTTATTCTCATAATCGCAAAATTAAGACATAAAATCCTTATGTACGACAAACTATAACGTCGATTAAGTTTCCAGTCTTATCTACTATCATTAAGTAAATCTTTTACCGCCTTTCACTTAACATTTACAATGATAATTTTTTTCAGGAATACGACTTCACATTGAACCGACCATTTATTGAGAACTTTCACATCTAGGTGCTTTAGCTACTCATGAATTACTATGTTACAGCATATAAACTATAAATAAGGAGTATTACTATATTTTCTAAATACATACAAAGAGCAACGAATGACTGAAGATAGAAATAATAATCAAATAATCCAGGACGCCGAAGACTACCAACTCCATTATTCTCTTTTCCTCTCACAAAGTTATAAAAGAGTCCCAACACCTCAGTAGATTTCAAATAGAACATACAAATATAGGTATTCAATTAATTCCAAGAATATTTTACTATTTCAATACGAAACGCGTTGAAGTCTTTTCTTAGACATACACAATAGTTCTAAGTTCTCAAGTAAATGGTATTTTTATTACGCGGCCATCTATCGTTAATATCATTCGTCGTTATAATCGCAAATTTTATTGCGAATCATCGGCTAATCGAGTCGTCCGGCCCGGCTAGAATGGGAACGCGCTCGTTTCGCTTTGTATACGAGATACAAGTACGTTTCCATTGTTTTGCTACGATACGGGAACAATGCAAGGTTGATTTGTGAAAGAGAATTTTAATGTTGTTTTATTTTGTTAGGTTTTATTTTCTTAGAAAGTGTTTAAAAATTTTGTGTACGTATGAAAAGAATTAACGAAGATATTTTTTTTAATATTCTTGTGTTTAGATTAGTATCTATTACGAATGTTTTATCTAAATAGTTTTGATGTCTCTGTTTGAGTTTCTAAAATTTAACGTGGCTAAACTATTCTAATGAAAAAAAAAAGAATTGTATGGTTTTTATGAAACCACGGTAAAAGTGAAACTTTTTTTCACATTATAGACATTTAACTAAAAAATTTCGGAATGTATGCAATAGCTTAATAAAAAGACTTAATTTAATATTCATACGAAATAAGTTAAATAATAAATTCAAGCACTCAAAATTGAAATAAATCCATAAACAACAACATGCACCAGCGAGCGCCATTCACTTTATCCCTACTCCGCGGCCGGCCATCACGTGACATGCAACTCACAGACGAAAAAGTGTGAGACGTTGTAATAAAAGTTTCACTTTAATAACAAAGAATCTATCAATTCAAATGTACCTTTTGTCAAAACTTAATCCAATACCAATACTTTTTGATTTGATCACAATGAAAATGACAATGTCGGGCATAGTAGATGTTACATTTACGGGGCCAGCACCTGAGATGAACCCCTGAATGATTAATTATAACTCCATTCAGAAGCTCATTAAGGCTATTCCCATAGCCAAATCAGAAGGCCAAGTCAAAATGTACTCACAATCTCATTAAGCGACAAACATTGTCAAAAATGAATAAAATGTAGATTTATTAGACACATTTTGTTCAGATGGAGTCAGATTAGAATGTAAACATTCTAAAAAATACATTAATTGCTCCTTTTTACCCAACTTTCCAACTAAAACCGACACACTTCAACCATCTAATTCCCGTACCGTACAACAACGTACACAGACAGCGAGGGTGGCGTACGTGCTCTCGCGCACGTTGTAGCGCCGGCTCCTATTCCACGCCAGCCGGCAGCCGGGAGTTAAGGCGATGTTATCTGACACCACGAGTATTGCTGTGATGCCCTGAGATACCATTTATCACCACTAGTTAAGCATTAATTTGTAGTGTGACGGAAGAATTCGTATGGCAACTAATTGGCAATCATCTGGAAGATTGTTGTTTTCGTGACATTTGACTTTGTTGCTCCTAACTCGATCTCAATTTTATAAACTGTTTGAAAGGGGACACTGTAGCACGTTAAGTGAGGGGGGAAAGGGATCGAGGTGAATGCCACGACGGGAATTCGAGCACAGATTGATTAATTGATCAGTATTACTGTTGCCACGCAAACGGTAGCGGGAATCAAGTGGCTTGCTTGAAGATTACTGTGATACTAATATGGATACTTGGCAATTTAAAATGATATGCACAACTGTGATATCTGTAATAGATAAACATATAGATAGTATAAAATATAGATAATAGACGTTGAGTATAGTAGACCTCAGTCATTAATCATAATGATGAATCTAAACACGAAGTGGTTTAGTTGTGGCCTTCAATGTGTAATTTGTACTAACTAAATATAAAGAACGGAATTATTGCAGTCTTTATAACCTAATGATTCAGGCTGTTACCAAGGAGTGAATGACCGGAGGACCAAAGTCAATTAATCGTTGCGCTAAGCATAGACCTTGGCATCTCGGGAAGATGGTTACAAAAACGAGATAAAGGTAGGTACGTGTGAAAGTGCTTCTATTCTCTTAGTCAAAGGTAATTCCTCCTAATTACACTGAATCAGTCACGGGGATCTGGATCTAAAGGTACTTTAAAGGTGGATCGTTTCCACTTCTAGCCAGCAGGTGTTCACTTGTGGCCGTTGTCTGATAGGCACCAAAATGGACAACGGACGTTAATGATAAATTACTTCATTTCTGTAAGTAGGTTTATACAAACTACGAACAATGATATTTTAAAACCTTAGGGGCAATTCCTGTGTTTTTAAGAATGTTCGCAATCCAATCATAGTCACAATTTGTCAAAATTACTTTGAATTTTCCATCATATGAGATTGTGACTTATTTATACTCTTTTAGGGGAATTGGCCATCTGATGAGTCGGAGCTCCCATACGACTACTCTGAGAAGAGACACCGAAACAAACTCAACAGTGTCTTTAGTTCAATGTAAGTGTTGAGTTTATAATCTTGGCTTCCAGTCTTATTTATTTAATTAAGGTTCACCAACAATTGTTACACATATTATACAGACAGGAATATATAAGTAATAGTGTCTTAAATCTACCTGCAGAACCATTTACAGGCAAACACCGCATGCAAAATGCTCTTTGTGATTATAACTTTAAAGATTTAATATACTTAAATTGTATATGGTTCTTGGTGTCAATGTGAGGACCACGTAGTTCGTACATGAAGACCATGTGTCCATCCACACCGGGAATATCCTGTGTTATTTCGATTGCAGTCGGGTTAATCTGGGGTATTGACCAGGTTATTAAAATTACGCTAAAATTAAACATACATAACAGTATCATACAACTGTTATATGACTGTTGACAGATTACCAAAGATAACTGTACCAGTGGATCGTCTGCACATTATAATTATGTAATTAATGTAAATACTAGATTTAAAAAAATATCGCAAAACCATTTTAAAAGAGTAACGGCGGAGTTACTTGCCCATTTTTAAGGTTCCGTTGCCAAATGGCAAAAAACGGAACCCTTATAGATTCGTCATGTCTGTCTGTCTGTCCGAGTATGTCACAGCCATTTTTTTCCGAAACTATAAGAGCTATGCTGTTGAAACTTGGTAAGTAGATGTATTCTGTGAACCGCATTAAGATTTTCACACAAAAATAGAAAAAATACAATAATATTTGGGGTTCCCTAGAACTGAAACTCAAAAAAATTTTTTTTCATCAAACCTATACGTTGGGGTATTTATGGATAGGTCTTCAAAAATGATATTGAGGTTTTTAATATCATTTTTTTCTAAACTGAATAGTTTGCGCGAGAGACACTTCCAAAGTGGTAAAATGTGTGTCCCCCCTGTAACTTCTAAAATAAGGGAATGATAAAACTAAAAAAAAAATATGATGTACATTATTACCATGTAAACTTCCACCGAAAATTGGTTTGAACGAGATCTAGTAAGTAGTTTTTTTTAATACGTCATAAATCGTAAAACACAATTTACCTTTCATTCAGTCAACTCAAAAATAAAAATTAAAAAAAAACATTTAATTTTATGAACATAAACCTTATACATAAACCGTATATACCTGCAGGTTTGTACGGAACCCTCGGTGCGCGAGTCCGACTCGCACTTGGCCGGTTTTTTGTTTTTGATCTGTATTTTGACGTTCTGAAGTGCCTTTAATATGCCATTTAGGAATAAACAAATAGATGAGGTACTAGGGTTAGCAGTTCTATGAGGTAGGCACTGGGGGATTGACAAATCGATGAGGGACTTTTGTATCTTGGGTGGGTAATCACTAAATGACGTCTCCCGCTTTGGGTGGAGCTGGAGAGTGTGTCAGACTTTTACTGACTAAACCCACCCTAGTTCCTACAGTTGCCTGTGCCAGGGCCACGGTAACTCACGGAATCGATGAGGTATTGGGAGATTGGGAGTCACTCGGGCATCTGTGGAACATATCGGTAAATAACCCTTTGAACTAACGTACCTACTTACACCCGCAACTACTTAACTTACAGTTAACACCAGTTCCTTACATTCTTGATTTATCTTAATCAACTTGCTAATTATATTACACAACTTGAGTCTCGAGTTATGTTTAAAGATTAAAATTTATCGCGTATTGCTCTTAGACTTTTATGTCTGTGGCGCTTAAATATCTTGTAGCTATGGTGGGTTAAAATAGCTTTATTTGCTTGAGGAGTTTTAATTGAGAAAATTGCTCAGCTTAATTACGGTTAATGCATTAAATTGCATTCATGAGTGGCTGATACTTAAATGTGCAGCCACCGCATCTCAGTAGTAAATTATTGACCTTGACAGCGCCTTTTTGAGCCTAGCAATAAGAGTCATTTTTGAAGTGCTATAGCTATTAGAAACTTGATGTGCGGTTGACTGCTTGTCTTACGTACCCTGGACAGTGGGTTTTTCTTCCATCTAATTCGCTACGTGGCTAATATTTTCAACACCATTTGACTACTATTAGGTTCTCATCATTATTCCGTGTGTACGTCGGGCACGTTAAGAATAGTACCATCTCATTTTTACCTTGGGGGTCGTAAGAGGCGACTCAGGGACTTCAACTCAGCCTATCGCAGACCACTGCTGGACATAGGCCTCTCCCATGCTGCGCCACAACACCCTATCCTCCGCCTTCCGC
Organism: Aporophyla nigra; assembly: GCA_947507805.1. Lineage (NCBI taxonomy): Eukaryota > Metazoa > Arthropoda > Insecta > Lepidoptera > Noctuidae > Aporophyla > Aporophyla nigra. The sequence goes on along the minus strand of OX382293.1, from coordinate 3,029,435 downwards.
ATCCAGTCTGTCCCAGCCACCTTTTTGAGGTCGTCGGTCCATCTAGCTGGGGGGCGTCCCACACTACGCTTGCCGAAACGCGGTATCCACTCCAGGACTCGTTTGTTCCATCGGCCATCGGTCGTTCGACAAACATGGCCAGCCCACTGCCACTTCAGCCTGCTTACCCTGCAAGCTTTGTCGGTAACTCCAGTCCTTTTCCGGATGACTTCGTTTCTGATCTTATCCATCAAAGAAACTCCGAGCATAGCCCGCTCCATAGCGAACTAAGGGACTAAGGGATTTACTTACTTAGAATGTGCAGCAGCGTTCCCTATGCATTTTACCACGATACTGCAATCGCCAATCCACCTGCCAAGCCTGGTAATTATGATAAACCCCCCAAATTGGGTGGACGTCTTTCGGCTGAAATGATGATGATGATAAAATTCTCATCATGGGTGTTATTTTCTGTTATCTGCTTCTATGCACATACGACGACATATTAAGCTGTACTTTTCCAGTTTTAGCTGACCTACCACTGTATATGTTTTACTTACAATGACAAATCAGTACTGGAAATGATATGTCGTCGTGCGTACATTGACGCGTCGCTAGCTAACATGTGGCAAATAACTAAATAATGTTTGGTATTTCTGTGTTTTAAATTAGTTAAATTTCTTTGCATGCACTAGGTACTATAGTTGTGCTGGTGTACTGTTGGGGAGTTTGTCGCCATTTCTTCTTCCCAGCTAAAGCACTATGTAGTGTTCCGTGGATGTTTTGGAGCCTGTTTTAAATAAGTTTGACGATGAAAAAGTGCTCTCAACCTAATTTGGATTTAGATTTTCAGTACGTCTTAGCTAACTATTGAGAAATTGTAAGTATATGGATATTTCATTAGCTCTTTTAATAATATATCGATATAAAAGACGAAATATATAGAATGTTTTGCAATGAATGAGTATTATTTTATTTTATTGGTCATTTCCATTGATATAAAGAGTATTATTATTAGTAATATCCGAGCTTCAATAACTTTATGGCTATGCAGATGCTCCTGCGCAATTACTGTGGCTTGTAAGAGCAAGATAAGTTTTATCTCACATTTATTACGTCATGCTAACGTATCTGTAATGTTTATATTATAATTAAGAAAGTCTTATAAAATAATAACATATTTGTCTTACAAATATAGTATGAATGATAAGAAATTATGTAGCACCATTGACATCGCACAGCACCATTTGAAGCCAGGGACATTAATTATAGAGCAATTTGAGAATCAATTTAAATTGTCTGGTTATCCAAAATATTCAAACCACAAACACGGCAAATTGACGTAGGTGACAAATTCATCTTATCAATTTATTTTCTTGGCTGTATCGGATTAAAACACCTTTCGATCTTTATTGAGTTTATTTTTTTGTTTATTAATAATATATATATATATAGTTGCTTTTCTAATTGATTGTGGTTTTCAGAATTTACGTGGCCACTTACCCAAACATTATACATTATATATGGACATGAAAAGAAGACGAAGTACATATAAGGTTCATGAGAAAGTCATTAGTAAAATTATAGTAAATCACCCAGCTTTTTCCTAAACTATGTTGGTTTCGGCTTCCAAACTAACAGGATGCAGCTGATACCAATATTTTACGTGGAATGACAGCCTAAGTGAGCTCCACAATCCAGTAACTACGTGTCAGACGTTCGGGCTTCTGTCAAAGACCGACAAATGACAGCCGATGTGCTTTCCGAGGCACGGAGGGCTCTTGGTATGTTAAATGGCAAGGGCAGCGTAACCAGCACCCTAATTGCGAAACGCACAATTTATCAGAATCTGAATGGGATTGAAGATTATTTATAAACCATTGCGTCAGTTGTTCGAATAAATTGTCGGCTTAGCAACGTAAATAACGCAATGAATGTTGTTTCACTATGAATATTAAACCAATTTCTACCGATAAAAAGTTCCCCAATTACCCCTCTGATCGATCGACTCGTACGGCTATTATTACATGCCCCACAAATTACTATATCGTTACATAAATGTATTTGCTCAAATTATATATGTCGTATTCTTGTCGCCGTTTACGCAAAACATTAAGATAACAGTTCTAAGCAATCTATTTTTAGACTTGTCTAAAATAATTGGCTAATTATAAACATTTTCCAGCAACTATCCCTAAATAGTATTTAGACTTTACAATTCCGTTTGACATAAACAGTTGATGCAATTATGAGTATATTTAAGATATCTGGTATCTGCCAAATTAATTGTAACAGCTTCAAGTAAATATTGAATGGTGATAAGAGCTGTTGGTCGCTATCAGCAAGTTATTTCCTTCACTTTAACGGCTTAAAGGTCAAATATCTGTCTGGCGTAGGACTGGGAAGGTTAGGCAGAGGTGTACATATAGTACACCATATATCCGTGTAGTACACCCACATTTCGCCTGTTATGTTTAAGGCCCTCTTGTAGTTGAAGACGTTTCGGCGAACACTGGCCGGTCGTTACGAGCGCTTGAGCTGCTAGATTTTGTGTATAATTGTTTCGTGGAGACAAAATGATAAGGAAATTATAAAATATTTTCTCAGCATGCCCTAAACAACAATAAAACCTATCTTTTGGTATGAGTTTTACATAGTTTAATGATGGAATCTCTTCAAGGTACACGTTTTAAATGGCGATTTAGTGTCAACTTTATGATTATTTTTTATCGAGCCAATTGTTTTAATTCACGTTTCTATCTTCACACAGCGCTTAACAGTATGTTCAATTTTCCTAAATATTTTTTTTTTACGGAAACTAGCCATTTTGCTAGATTTACGGAGGTTTAAAAAAGTTAAAAAGTACTGCAACCTCGCCTTAAGTCCCATATAATAGGGGGCGAGCCTATTGCCACCAACCGGGCACAAATCCAGACTATGGTCTGCTACTGAGAGCTCTTAATAATAAAACCCAAAAATACGTTGGCCCGACTTGGGAATCGAACCCAGGGCTTCATGCTCAGCTGTAGCGCTTGCGGCCACTAGACCAACGAGGCAGTCAACATTGTTTAATCAGACATTATTAGCCCTAATATGTTACCAGATAAACAAATATGACTCAACGACCACACTGCTTTAAGGCTTCTTCAGACAGGCGCGACGCGACATTTGTAAACAATTTCGTTCATTTTCGTATTTCTTTGTGCAAGCCTTTAACTGGCATCGCCTTTTTTGTCAATAATAAAGCTAAATAAATAATAATAAATCTAAAGAGTTTGTTTGTTTGTTTTAACGCTCTAATCTCTGAAACTCCCAGTCGGATTAGAAAAAATCTTTTTGCATTTAAGGTAGGTAGCAAGCGCTACTGCTGAGCATGAGGTCCTGGGTTCGATTCTCAGGTCGCGCAAAGTGTTATTGGGTTTTTCCATCTGGAATTTCTCAGTAGCAGCCCGGAGTCTGGATTTGTGCCCAGTTGATGGCAATAAGCTCGCCCCCTATTACATGGGACTTAAACATAACAGGCGAAATGTGGATGTACTATATGTACACCTCTGCCCAACCCTTTGGAGGAACGAGGCGTGATGTTATGTTATGTTATACACTGATAAAATTTTCGTTTTTCCTAATTACGTTAATATTAGTGTTTAAGTCGGCTCCCCCTATACAGGATCAGTTTTTATCCAGTGCGCAAACTGTAACCATGGATTCAGCATATCATTCTAGACCCTCAGCGTAGAAAGTTTTCGTCGGTTATACAAAAAAACTCAGCTGTTCTATACATTTTGACCCCGTAGGTATTGCATTTTTCTATGAAACAGCAGTTTTTTTTTTTTTGTGAAACCGACGAAAAATTTCTGCGATGGGGTTCTAGAATGATATGCTGAATTCATGGTTACAATTTACGCGCTGGATAAAAACTTATCCAGTATAAACAACGTTAGATGTCCAGCGGCTAACAGTGTCAAAGTAAAAAAAAAAATAGATACTTGTCACTTTTTTTTAAATAAACTTTTTATTTTGGCTTTAGTGGTGGTACATACCCCCACACAAATTCGTATACCTTCACTTGCTAAGTTAATAACAGTGACAGGAAGCATAAAATCATCGACATACACGATGTGGAAACAATAACGTGTAATGAAGCTTACTCAAAAACCACTCATCAGAATTTTACCAAATTTTTAAGGAACCACTCGATAAACCGGACTAATGACGGAGTTCTCAGGTAACAAACATAAACAAAAAAAATTAAAAATATACCAACTCCTCTTTTTTAAGTCTAAAAAAAAAAACAGTTGAGCAATTTCAGCTTAATAAACATGAAATAGTTGCAGTCCGAAAGGCGCCGTTCTTAATTCAAGTAAACGGATCTTGGCAATATACTAGTAACTATTTTTGAGGAATCATTACGATTAAAAAACGAATAACCTAATTGAAATGGTTACCAATACAGTCGCCATTTGTGTTAATTTTATTTGCGAGTATCGAATTATGGTCGATAGTGGCGAAATAATATATATTAGGAATACTGTGGTTTTATGTCTAATGATACTGACCTTTTCAACTTATTATTACAAACACATTGCGATTCTTGAAGGACATTGTCAATTAAATGGTAATATGTATTGCGATGTAGGATTATAGGAATTAGGAATAAAATAAAACATATGGATGGATATTTTAAGAGTAGTACATCATCATCGTCATCATCTTAACTGGGAATCACCCACTGCTAGGTGCAGGCCTCCTCCTTTTTCCACCATACTTCTCGGTTCCCTGTGTCTCCTATGTTTCCCGCGACCTTGACGATATCGGCAACCCAACGCGCTTAGGCCTTGCTAGACGGCCTTGGTTTCTTGGCCACCATTCGGTCTATTATTAAATGTATTATTAAGACTAAATTATCCTCTTTAGTCTAAAGTTTCACTGGGTATATTTGAGGCCCACCGGGATTCCCCGAGCCGTGGTGTCCCAGATGACTTATTACTAGCCAAAACAAGCATTTTATTTAGTGTAAGTTATTTCAACACTACTGCTTTCAAATTATTGTGAGGAAATTGGCATGTCCTAGCTAGAACAATTCGAAGAAATGTGTCTTCAAACAGCCCGCACAGGGCCCGCGTGGTTGATTACGGCCTAGTCCCTCTCACAGAGAACAGCGCCGTGTCCCACAATGGGGACGGTATAGGCTGATTATTCTGAGTTCATTGATAAAGAATCATATGGTTCGAATAAGGGGTGCTGCACAGCAAAACCCGTAAAAATAATGTTAAGAGAAACTACTTGATAGCCATGTTAACCGTTGTATGTCCTGCCAGGGTTGCGAGATCTGTTTGAAAGAGATACCGTGGTCCTGGCATATGCACACTGAAGGAACACGGGTGGGTTTTAGTCAGTAAAAGTCTGACACGTCCTTCCTCTCGATCCAGAGCAGGAGACGTAATTTGCTGACTACCCACCCAAAAAAAAAATAAGGAAAAAAACCGTTGTATGTTGTATGCTAACGGGATTTTCTTCAAGACAGCTCACCGTAAGTAAGATTGAAACACTTCAAACAATATATAGCAAATCATCATTCAGTGCAAATACAGTCAGTCTTGCACAACTTCATCGGTAAACGATTGATAGCGATCATCAAACAGGCGCCATTACTGCCCTATCTTGTATGTTCCACAATCATTTGTAACGGTGCCTTGTAAGTCTGTCGGTGATTATATTATTTGTTCTAATCATTGATAAATACTCTTCTCTGTTCGAGGAGTAAATATTGCGCAAGTGGGAATGTAATTCTATAGTTTTGTCAAGTCACTGTTTGCGTCCTTAAATACTGCAGCTAGGAACTTATGGCGCTTTAAAGATATTGACAGGAGACATCAGAAGGGCTTCTCATAATTTTAAGAATAGTCTGATCTCAGTCTTGATCTGTCAAAAAAATACTTCGAGTTTCCGTACATTTTTGACGAATTTGATACTTTTGTTTGTCGCTGAGGTGACACTGCCACTACATTTCGAACGTTTTTGAGTAAGGCAATTGGCCTTCAGATGATGGTGAACTTTCGCATAATCATATTGAAAACTACACACATTAGAATTGCAAGCACATTTTTGCTAGTTACGTACTAAACTTCAGGTTTTTGTTTAACTCCTATGAATATTTTTTGTTGTAAATTTCGTGATTTGAATAGGGTTTGAAAGGAAAGTTTTTGAATTTCGGTCAAACATGAAAATCTTATATCAAGCCGTATTCACATACAATCCTGCACCAGGTTAGAGACCCCTGGTTGCCAAGAACATTTAAAATCGTGCGTCGAAGTACATATAGTGGTGGAACAATCGTAATATGGACGGGTATTTGGATCGGTGGAAGAATCAAACAGATTTGGATCCGAGGCAATCTCAATGCACAGATTTACAACTGAAACGATTGTATCAGATGATGCCATTCCTAGGCGTCCCCAATTTTGTGTTCCATTTCTGCTTATACCTGGGACACTCAGAAAGTTTTGCGAAAATAAAAAGAAGTGTTCTATAGGTAAATATTTTTTATTAAATCTTTTCAAAATACTCTCCACTAGCCTCTATGCAAAGTTTCATGCGTCTGAACCAGTTTTCGAAAAACTTTTTCCAGTCCACCGCAGACACATCGTTTACAGCCTGCTCGAACGCTGACAGCGCATCTTCCGGCGACGAAAATTGTATCCCTTTGAGCAGATTTTTAATTTTTGGGAATAAAAAGAAGTCACACGGTGCTAGTTCAGGGCTCTAAGGAGGGTAACCCAGAAGTTTGACCGGCGTGCTGTTCAAGAAGTCCCTAGTTTTGAGCGCGGTGTGCGTGGGCGTGTTGTCGTGGCAGAGCAGTAGCCCGCGGAACCCTATGTTTGGTCGCTTGTTGCTCACTACAGAGAAAACTTCTGCCAAGCATTTGGTAGTATACCATTCGGCGTTGATGCTTCTTTGGTTCTGTAAAGGGATTAACACCAAGTAGCCAGTCAAACTGAAAAAGCTCGCGACCAAAATTTTCCCCCCGCTTCTAGATCGCTTCACTTTGGTAGGCGTTGATTCGTTTTGAAACGCCCAAACCGTCGAGTGGCGCTTCGTTTCTGGATCGTTTTGATAAATCCAGGACTCATCACCTGTAATAAGGTCGTAAACACGCTGACACGAGCCTGCTTCAAATTTGTTTATCATATCACGGCACCATTCCACCCGGGCCTGCTCCTGAGCATCGGTAAGGTTGTGCGGCACCCAGCGTGAAATTATCCTCCTCACGCGAAGATGCACGTGTAGAATCTCGTGAAGGCTTCCCGATTCAATCTGCAGCATGTGTTGAATTATTTTGAAGTCTATCGTATGATTCGTTCGGTTTCAGGCGACACCTGAAATCGTAAAAAATCATAGCGCGAAAATGTTCCCGGCGCAAATCCATTTTCCAATGAGACACGATAATTTAATTAGCTCGCAAAAAATGTGGAGGGAAATTTTGAAATTGGAACGTACCTAATTTTACTTATAAATAATTAATCATTATTTTTGAATAGTTTAAAACAGGCCAGTCTCTCATACAAAAAAAACTTTTTTCGCAATACTTTCTGAGTGGCCTGGTACATGATACTGCACGTCCACACAGCCAGTGGTTGCAAACACACTTGCCGCAGCTAATATGAACGTCCTACAATGCTGCTGAATTGCTAGACTTGTATCCCATTGAGCACGCATTGGATATGCTTCAAAGAAGAGCTCTACCAAATATGTTTGCCGTAAACTCTGCAGAAAATCTTTTTCACTTGCAACATCAGACGTGGGTGGCCATTCCACATCCACGTGATTTGATCTCATATTGAGTAATCTTATTCACTGTATTTGTAATACAACAGTAGAGAGGAGGTACTTCTTCTATCTAAAATTACGAAAATATGGTATTTAATCAATATAACTGGAGGTTTCCAGCTAATTACAATAGATTTTTTTTTAAGTATGTACTTTAATCCCTCGACATGTCATGGTCAAAGCAGTGCTCCTGAATACTTGTGTAAGCATTATTAATTTGGTCCAATTCATCATTTAGCGCTGGTTCTGTATATTTTGTAAATGAGAACACTTTTCACTCCATTGGTGAATTGAATCATGATCGAAGTTACGATTCGATATTTTGGTTACTTAAGCTTTGATCAAAGACCAAATCAATGGTTCGGTTCAATAATTTTATTTATATCGTAAGGTTCAACCTCAGAGGTCCTAATCAAATTCCAACCATAGTTTCATAGATTCCACAGATAAATTCATATTCACGTCATTCTAACTGTCATCCCATCTTACAAGAAAATACTGTATTTATAAAAGTAAGCACACTCGTACGTTTTAAAAATGCTCAAGAAAAGTATACAGGCTGATGTCATCGTGTTAGGATGTACCCTCCCGGGCATGGTGGCCGCACACAAACTGATGAGGAAGTTCGGAGACACCATGGATATCGTGCTCCTAGACCTGAGCACAGCACCAGCACCCAGATCACGCTCTAAAGGCAATGTGGCCTTCCCGGAAGTCGCTCATGATGAGTCTGACTCAGACTCAGAATTTTTCCGACGACGCGATCGCGATGACTACACCGCCAGACAGATACTTGACAACGTAGCCAGATTGTACCTTCTTCAATACGCCAAAGATTTCAGAGTGCCCCTACCAGACTCAATCATTTATCCTGAAGGAGATTGCGATACTACAACTTTGTACCGAGACGACGATTCAGATCCTCAACTATTTCGAGAAGAGACATTGGAAAACATCCCATTACAGAAGGTCTTCCAATATCCTAACGGAAATACTGTCCAATTTCTAAATAACGTGCACGATTTTGAGTACTTAAACTTATTCGAGAAATTTGAATTAAATCAGTATCAAACGTTCTTGGATAAAAGCATGATCGATCTGTTCCAAACTAACATCATTAACCTAGCGGAGGAGAGAAAGAAGTTGTTATACTACGACCAAACGACAATGGAGGAACATATTTGTGAGAGTCTTCTCTTCTCTACTTCGAGGGAAATAATGAGGATTATCGTAAGATTAGTTTGTGGAGCTCCAGCTAACGGTGTTTCACTCCTGTTTTATCTCCACCAATGTTATAGAACGAGTAGTGCTAAAAACCACCTCGGTGGATTAAACACAAGGTTTCGAGAAAAACTTCTAGGACACTGTAGAAAACGTCTCTCGAGCAAACTTAAAAAAAGCGTAGCTAATATCACATTAAAAGCTATAGCTATTAAAGGCATTCGCAGATATTCTCAGCAGGTCATCTTAGAAACTATAAAAGGCGAAACTACTTACATTTGTAATTTGCTAGCCATGGCTCTAAGACCCGACCAACTGCACAACATCCAAGTAGAGGATAAACTGCTGTCAGAAGAAACAAAAAAAATTACTAAAGATATGAAACCTGGTTGCGCTAAAAAGTTTCATATAGAATACGTAGAAAACTTTTGGGGTAGACAGGGATATAGTGGTGATATATTCAGTATGCGTGGTCCCATTATCTGGGCGATGGAGAAACCCAGACTGTCGACTACGGGCAGCTTGGAGAAATACTCGGGGTTGATTGGTTATCTGATGGTGCTAGACGATAATAAAGAAAGTAAGCAAGCTGTCTTGGAGCAACTAGTGAAACTGTTTGGCAGTGAAGCGGCTAATCCCATCATTTACAGAGAGACAGCTATAGCTGATGTGTTTGTGCCTCGCTGCGGGGATTACGTTGCTCTGCGAAAGTTGACGACCCAAGGTAGTCCTAAGTTCTTGGAATGGGGAGCTCTGGATGTTTTCGGTGACGGGGACGTGGCAGCTGCGTTAGAAGCTGGACATGCCGCGTACTTGCACCTGATGGCCTGTTTGCGACCTCAAGCTCAAACGTTCGATGATGTTATCGCGTGTGAATGGCCGACGTTCCTTAGGGAAGGGCCGTTTGGCAGGTGGATGTCGCAGGTCAACATGTACAATGGTATTAAAATAACCATGTTTGCTACTGCGCTGTGCATCGGCTTTCATCTCCTGCGCTCATACGTGAGAAAGTAAGGGTGAGAGGTAATATCGTCCTTTGTAACAAATTTTTCTACTTGTTTTGGTTCAAATAAATGAGTTTCACAGTAAACATGTATTTACTTGCTGATAGATTTAATTGAAATAAGGAAATTGTTTATTTCTGAACATTAACACGTATTATATGAAGCCGCTGGCAACAGCCAGTAAATGATATTTATGATTTTATTACTGTATAAGTGGTTTGTATATACACTTTTACAAGACAATCATATCTAAAAGCTAGATGAGGTCGGCGTTTCCTGTCTTACTACTCTGAGACGGAAGGCCGAAACAAACTCAAAGGTCACAGTTTCTTTTAAGTTCATACATAATTTTGGTCAGATCATGTGAAGACCATGTAGATTGCTGTATGAAATGGTCTATTGAAACAAAAACCCGCAAAAATTTAATGGAACTGTCCAGTCAGTGCACACAGTTGTCACTTATCGTGCAACTCAACTTGGGTTTTAAGAGCTTTAACGATTCGACGAACAATACCAAAGAAAGGACATAATATATGTATACATACAAACATATATACAATCATGCCTTTTTCTCATGGGGGTAGGCAGATACCACGAAACGCCACCTGCTACGATCTCTACACACTAATATATGTATGTATGTGTAAAATAAATTGATTCCTCCAGTCGCGGCACCCTAATCCAGTCCCAGCAGGCTAAATGCGAAACACACTAGTAATCAGAATCGGAATCATGTTGAAGCTTATTTGTGATCTATTATAATAATAATATCTTAGGACAACCAACACACCGTTATCTGATCCCAAACTACGCAGAGCTTGTTCTATGGTAACCAGACAACTGATAAATATACTTATATATGTCTAAATACATACATATTATTGATAAATTACACTCAGACACAGAACAAATGATTGTGCTCATCACACGAAGTTTTGTCCTGGGTTGGAATCCAACCCACGACCTCAGTCTTAGCAGTCAGGGTCACTAACCACTAGACTAACAGGCCAGTCATTCTTTCATATGTTCGCAAAAATTGGATCATGGATAGCTATAAAGATCACACAACTCTAGTAGCACTGTCATGCAAGCACACGAACACAGTGGTTAAATATTATAGTACTAGCTGTACCCTGCCACGCTTCGCTGTGGCACATTCGAGTGTTTTCCTCGCTTTCGGCAGATGGCGCGGTCACGGGTACACAGCTGATCGTTAAAAAAACTGTTTTTTCGCGGTCGCGGATATGTGACTGATTCAAAAAATAGATAAAAACAATCCATGATGCGGATTATTTATCATGCTAAAATTTCAGCTCGATCGGTGCAGAACTTTTGAGTTTTTTAAGCGTACACAAACCAACATAACAATTCTCAATTCTCAATTTTTATTGCATTCCATATGTTACATGGATGGTAAAAAATATAAATGGTACAAGATCAAAATATGGACCCTGTCGGGCACGCAAAAATTAGGAGAGAGGAAGAGGGCTGAGTTATTCTCATTTACTGTCTTTCATTTGGTGTATAATTATATTGTATACATATTATTATTATGTTTGTGTAGATAGGTATAGCATATCAGTTGTTATTATATATATTTGCACGAGATTACATTATTACTATATATTATTAACATTTTTATATACATATATATTAGCTGTACCCTGCCACGCTTCGCTGTGGGACATTCGAGTGTTTTCTTCGCTTCCGGCAGATGGCGCGGTCACTGGTACACAGCAGAGGACACGGTGGAGCATACGGTGGAAGTGTGCCCTGCCTGGGCGGAGCACCGCCGTGTCCTCGTGGAGGCGATCGGCGGCGGCGACCTCTCGCGTCCGGCCCTGGTGCGAGCCATGGTACGGAGCGAGAGGGCATGGGGAGCCGTCACCTCCTTCTGCGAAGCAGTAATGCTCGCGAAGGAGGAGGCGGGGCGCGTGAGGGAGTGGCAGTCTCTGCGCCCTCACGTCCCTAGCCGCCGCAGGAGGAGACGCCCCGGGCGCCGGGAGTCGATTGCGGACTCCCGGCCACCGTAGGCGCGAGCTTGCGGGTGGCGAGCAATGGGTAGCTCGCCGCCCGGTAAGGACCAAGCTCGGGTCGACGGCGCGTAGTGTTCCACGCGCGCCTCAAAGAGATGTCAGCAGTACTGAAGGGGTCTGCTAGGACCGATGCCTGCCGGGGTCACGTGATTGTTCGAAAGAGATACCGTGACCCTGGCACATGGGCAACTGAAGGAACACGGGTGGGTTTTAGTCAGTAAAAGTCTGACACGCCCTCCCGCTCCGCGCAGAGCGGGAGAAGTCATTTGATGATTTCCCATCCAAAAAAAAAAAAAAAAACTGGTACACAGCAGATCGTTAAAAAAACTGTTTTTTCGCGGTCGCGGATATGTGACTGCAGGGCTGTAGCTAGACTCGAATTTGAGGTAGGGCAGCAATAGCTACAGGTAGGGCGGAAGTAAAAAATACACTAGTCACAAAAATTAAGGCATATTAAATAAAATCCAAATTTTTGGGTGATTTTCAACAAGCTGTAACTCCGAGGAAAATAAATGATTGTACATCAAAAAATAAAAAAGCACGTTGTAGCTCCATGTATCTAGTTTTCAGACACGGCCATGTTTTTTTTTTATCATGTTTGGGTCTGGAAAAATAACAAGGAAACAACCAAAAAAAATGTTTCCAAATTTTTTCTCGTCTTAAAAAAAGTATGCGGTCTTCAAAAAAATTTTTCCATTGTTTTACTCATAAATTCTTTTAGAAAATTTAATGCCCTTTAATTTGACGTATCCGGAATGCCTAAACGATGATTTGCCGCGGAGTTATCGTCAGTCAAAGCAAAAAAGTACTTTTTAACTTTGACAATTAATAACTCTGGAAATTGAAGGAGGGTTTAGGAAACTGCACAACATTTTCTTTAAGATACCCTGAATGGCTTTTGTCGAAAGTTTTTTTTTGACTTGAAAGCTTTGACTGAAAAAAAGACAAAAATTCGCATAATTAAGGATATTTGGATAACTGGTATAACTTTGGATAAAATGGATGAACGAACAATATAGTAGGTAATTTTTAAACATCAAAGTGTCCCCTAAAAAATCTCTGAAAAATTCAAAGCGCAATTAAAAAAAAAATATGTTCGACAAAAGCCATTCACGGTATCTTATAGAAAATTTTGTGTTGTTTCCAAAACCCTCCTTCGATTTCCTATACAATTATTATTTCCAGAGTTATTGATTGTCAAAGTTATTTTGCTTTGACTCACGATAACTCCGCGGCAAATCATCGTAGAGGCGTTCTGGATACGTTAAATTAAAGGTCATTAAATTTTCTAAAACAACTTTTGAGTGAAATAATGGAAAAAAAAATTGAAACCCGTAGACCTTTTTTAAGACGAGATTTTTTTTTTTTTTTGTTTCCTTCTTATTTCTCCAGAACCAAACATGATAAAAAAATCATGGCCATGTCTGAAAACTAGATACACGGTGCTACAATGTGCTTTTTTATTTTTTGCTGTACGATCATTTTTCTCGGAGTTACAGCTTGTTGAAAATCACCCAAAAATATGGAAAAAAAAATATCCCTTCATTCTTGTGACTAAGTATAACATAATTGATCTGCTCTGAAGCACGGGCTACTAAATCAATCAACATCACCTCTAGGTCAGTGATGTACATCCAATAGCTATTCATAGACAAATAATTTCTGTGACAGAACAAGAGCATGGATCTAAGGACAGCTATTAAATCTTCAATGATGAAGAACAAGCGAACAAGACGGTTGAAATTGTTCTCTGCATCGGCATATTATAATTAAATAGACCCATTGCTTCACGTGATGGCGCTTCAAATGCAGAGAACACAGAGAAACACAGAGAAAATAATTATTATAATATGAAATGAATGTCCCAAACTATGGTATGTTCGGAAAAGTTTAGATACCTATTGCTACATTTTTTTTATCTAAAACTATAAACATACAATCCATTTCTAATAGGTTCTCTTCGTTTTTGGTATTTTTAAGGTAGGGCATTGTGATTTCAAGGTAGGGCATTGCCCCACAATGCCCCCCAGCTACGGCCCTGTGTGACTGATGCAAAAAAATAGATAAAAAAAATCCTTGATGCGGATTATATATCATGCTAAAATTTCAGCTCGATCGGTGCAGAACTTTTTGAGTTTTTGAAGCGTGCACAAATCAACATAACATTTTTATATATATATAAAAGATTAGCTAGAACTCAAATATAGCAGAATAAGTGAGCAAGAATAATTTAAATCAAACATGCTTAGCGCGTCACACATACGTCGTTCGTATTTAATTTTTTCCCGAATTAGAAATTTATCCAGGAAATTGTTCTTTTTCTTCCCATACAAAGTTAAAACCTAATTCGGACTATTATGAATATTGTAAAATTTCAAAATAATTTAACTATAACGATAAATTCTTAATTTGGTATTTCTTTGGTGTGATATGAAATCTAGTCCCGAAAAGTTTTACCTAATTATATTATCCGTGTAATAATTCAATAACTTGGCATGGTTAAGTACTGTACCTGTGTATGATCTCTATTGTCATACAGTGTAGTAACGCTCTGACAATAGGGATAATAAATAAGTGCGCTTGATGAGTTTAAATAGTCAAGGAGTTACCACTTACAATAGGAGTATATAATCATTGGTGGATTGTATGTAATTTTTACAGGTTGTATGTAATTTTTTTCTTCCTTTCGTCGAATATTCTGCCAGCTTCATGTAGTGGCGGCAGGACATTGTTTTACCAGTTGTTGCTATAACTTTTTTTAAAGGGTAACAACGGTGGTGTACGAATCTACTTTTTAGAAGGGAGACTAGAATCAACTCTATTTTAATTTAAATGGTGACGTTCAAAAGTGCCTTTTTTGCCTATTTTAAATATATATTTTGACTTTGAATTAGACTGCCAGACATTTATTCCCGTCATGTCTTACTCTATAGATACCTACTTCTATAAAGGTCGATGACCCTCAGCGTATGTGATTCCAATATGATTTTTTGTTTCAAGACTAGACAGATAGATGTGTTGCCTCGTATTTTTGGTTGTCTTTAAGGCAATGTGGTGATTCTACTGAATAAGCTAACTGGAATCTTTATTTATTTATTTTATTTAATCTTCAGAAAGCTTTTTTTTTTGTGGGCGGGAAATCATCAAATGACGTCTCCCGCTCTGGGTGGAGCGGAAGGGCGTGTCAGACTTTTACTGACTAAAACCTACCCATGTTCCTTCAGTTACCCATATGCCAGAGCCACGGTACCTCCTTCGAAAGAATCACGCGACCCTGGCAGATCTTCAGAAAGCTTACAGTCTAATATCAAAGTAAAAATATATAAAAAATAGTGAAACTGCAACTGGAACAGTTGCAGTTTCAACAATTTAAAAACTACGTAAATAAATAACATAAAGCAGATTTGATTATCAACTTTTCTTCAAAAAACCGGTCAAGTGCGATTCGGACTCGCGCACGATGGCTTCCGTACCATTATCTATATAAACGGCAAAAAATTACGTTTGTTGTAAGGGACCCGTCTTAAATATTTATTTTATTCTGTTTTTTAGTATTTGTTGTTATAGCGGCAACAGAAATACATCACCTGTGAACATTTCAACTGTGAAACTATCACGGTTCATGAGATATAGCGTGGTGACAGACGAACGGACGGACAGCGGAGTCTTAGTAATAGGATCCTGTTTTACCCTTTGGGCACGGAATCATAAAAAACACGGTCACTCTGAGAAATGGTTTAGCTAACAGTAAAGTAGAGACATTCTTAATCGGAATGCATAGCTATTTAAGTATTTTATGACAACCAAAAACATTTAAAAAGGCAAGTCTCATCCAGCTGCTACCAGCCACTGGCTCGACCTGACCTGAGGGCGTCCTACCTTACGAACGTAAGGTACCGATAACCGTTGTGGTAGACCTGTTCTTGAGTCCTTTCAAGAACGCGTCTACCCGTACAGTTATCGTTTCTTCGGCTAATTATGGCCGGCCCATTGCTACAGCTTGTTTATTCTGTGAGCTGTCGAAAACTTTGGTTCTCTGCCGGAGTACCTCGTTCCGTATTCTATTCCAGCCGGATTCTTAAAAACAATACACCATAAAGATAACTTAATTGTAATATTACAAATCTATAATGTAACCATGTTCACTGCAACTATGACACCTACGTACCTAAGTAATGACTAGTAAGTAGTACCTACATGCATAAAATCCATCTATTTAATTCCCCCAGTCAACATCTTAAGGCTGTCGTAAATATTCAAGCCGCGTCCCGTTTCATTTGCCCGTGGACTATATTAGGTTCTGTATAGAATCGATCAACCTTCTTACTATAGACAAGGGCAGGGTCAGACAATCGGGTCAAGTTCGATCATGGTGTGCGTCACAAGACACACACTTCCTGCCTGAGCTGACAATTACGGAGACAAAGTGAGGATAAGCGCACACACACAACTACCAGCTTTCCACGTTCCGTCCTTTGTCCAGCAGTGAGATAACGTGCACATCGTATTTTCTATATTTCCTGATTGATTTAGATTATCTAGTTGTTGTAAGTGTATTGCTTGACATAAAACAACAGGCGCTCTCTTACGTCAAAGTTTAATTTCAGTCCCTTTCGCCCTACGCTGCGCCTAAAGTAGAAGACGGTGCTGATGTATATATAAATATCTTAGGACAACCAACACATCGTTATCTGATCCCAAACTAGGCAGAGCCTGTACTATGGTAACCAGACAACTCATAAATATACTTATATATTTCTAAATACATACAAACTATAGATAAATTACACCCAGACACAGAACAAATGATTGTGCTCATCACACAAAGATTTTTGTCCTGGGTGGGAATCGAATCCACGAACTCAGTCTTTGCAGTCAGGGCACTAACCACTAGACTAACAGGCCAGTCAATATCAGTCAATATCCAGGGTTTAAACTGTATATACTTATGTTAGTGAACAGTTTTTACCCAAATTTTGTTCTAATTACGTAGTTGTACTATAGTATAAAAGTGCATCGATTTACGATTTTGGCGATAACATGATACGACAAGTTGGTAAGCTAAGCTTCCCAATTTTAACTGTCTAATGGACATTTGTTGCAAAGCAGTATATACAATCCTTTCAAAATCTTGTTACGTCTAACAGCAACCTTATTACAACTAGAATAAACTTAGCTGCAGAAAAATCTTAGATAAAATGACTGTGAATGACGACGCCACATGACTGGAAGATGAAATCGGGATACGCCTGCTTAAAACAACGACATAACTGTGCGAATTAATACTTTTTGCTAAGTGGTTTTTCACAGGTGCTTTTAACCCCTTATTGCATGAATTATGAAGGAGCTGAAGAAAAATTTTTTCTTTACTAAAAACATCTTTTATTTTGAATATATAAACAGTCAGAATAGGAAAAAATATATTTGTGTACTTATTTTAGAAATTACTACTCGAAGCCATATATGGCTTCGTATGCATTAATTAAAAAATGAATTTATGTTTTATGGAAATCTTCGAAACAATTTATTTTATCATTGTAACATAAATTAACTTTATATTTCCTACATATGGTAAAAGAACGGATTTTCGAACAGTTCTAACAAATTTGTCAACTTGATTTCATCCATTCGGGGAAATGGTCCACGTTATTTGAACGTACACAATCTAGTGGTAGGTCTTGATGCCTGGATGGAGTTATTCGTGCTTTTTTATTGGGTACGGGCGAGTCCGGCAAGCTGGTTAGAGCGGCGCCTCGGCTTGTTGGGGTACCAACTTGGATACGACGAGCACGGAGTGAGTATGGTTCATAGCCAGGATCAGAGTCAGAAGCCAGATCGTCGTCACTCACGTCGAAACCATCGCCCAGAATAAGATTTACGTGCTTGGAAGTACCATAGAAGCGAGAAGGGTTCATTGCTGCAAAGGAAAGAAAAAGCATCTTAATGCATGCGAAGCCATATATGACCCAAAATGTTTTGACAAAAATGCATACGAAGCCAAATATGGCAATATCAAAAGAAAGCTCAAAAACAAACCAAAAACACAAAAAATGCCGAAACGAGAACTATTTCTTATTAAAGTATATGTAAACATTGTATTTTGAAATTCTAAGGATTTTTACTTACCGTTTTATTGCTATTTTCCCATTTATAAAACGAACACTAATTAATTGCACTCTAACGGTCGGACACGCTGCACATATCCTCCAATATTTTGACTGATTTCACTTACTATAGACAACAAAAAATATCTTCCGTTAAACGAAGATATTATGTATACGGATTCAATGTTGGTTGCGAAAAAACAATATTTTAATAAATTGAAAAAAATAATTAACTTTTAAAGCCATATATGGCGTTGTATGCGGTAAGGGGTTAACTTGGAGTAAATGAATATAATTTTATCAAAATTAAATGACAATTACTCGTAGGGCCTCTTTAAATAAGTTTGACTTTGACTTGTTGAAATGTGGAAAACAACATCTTTGCCTATCTCTTTAGAAAATCAAATGTGTGTGTGTGTGTGATAATAATATAAGACAACGAAATGAATCGAAATCACATTATTCACACAAATGTTTGAAATATATATTACAACCTTTTACCAGCGGCTTTGTCCAGGCGCATATAAACCTTCTTCCTTCTTTCTTCTTCTTCTGTCTATTGATGAAAACCGCATCAAAATCCGTTGCGTAGTTTAAAAGATCTAAGCGTACAGACGCGGGAAGCCATTTTGTTTTATACCATGTAAGGATAAGGATCAATTTCTGTTGAATAGTTTTCTCAATTCAAGTTAATTTAATAACAATCTAGGAACATGTTCATTTTAACTTGATTAGTATTTTTTTCAATCAATTGTCAACCTCTAAATACCTACCGGAAGTTAGTACTTCCGCAACAAAAACGCAAAACGGCGGAGTCGGAAGAGGAAACGTTTTGTTTTTATTTATTAGATACGCTTTGACGATCTCTAAATGCGTCAAAAGTCAAATATAGAAGAATAGTTGTTGTTACTTACAAGTTAACGTAGCAATGTTCATTTTGAACCCCAGTAATAGAAAATTTTGAATGTTACCTATTCAGCAGAATGGCTAAACATGTAGATATAAGATTTGTATTCCAGTTGTAAATTGCTATACCTACCCTTTCTGAGTGAGCTCTCTTTCCCATCTTATTAAAGTTCTTCGTTCCCTAAATAGAAAAGCAACAACTGGTTCACTCACTCATCCGTCGGGTTCTTCCGAGAAATGATTGTGAAGTTTAACTTGGAAAACACCTGACATGCCCAACTGGTGTGTTTATCATCATTTAAAATGTTCATCAGATTTGAGATTCCGTACCCGATCTCTAAATTATTATCAGATTAATTACAACAGAAGACCTGTTACAATGAAACTACTTGAATCAGTTGCTGTAGGTATCTATTGTGCCATTGGCACCACATAACCATTTCAGTCCACATAATCGATCACTCATACGTCAAACAAACGCGTGGTGGTAGACCAACCAACTCCATATTTCATCAATCTCACATAAAACTGCCACAAAATAAACTAAATTAAATAAATGGCGACATTCCTTCACGTAACAAAATGGACCGACTGTTTTAACTTGACCTCGCAGAGTGGCGCTGCTCTCTATACCAGCTGTCAAACGAAATGTCAGATTCAGTACATTTTTCATTTAGTTCCAATTTTCGCCACGGTTGAAGTTGTACTTGGTGTATAAAATGTAATACACTCAGGTCAGTAGGTCAGTATCAACACGCTATCCACAATAGGCCAGGCATAACAATTAGGCACAATGACCCAGGTTGCGCAAATACTTTCCTTTCGACACAGCCAAATAGATCATATTGTATAACAATTAAATATGGCGTACATTATAATTATTGTGTGCATTATTTAATATTACGAGGCGTTTCTCTTGCAGTGTGGTCCCCATTTAGTTGTAGCCTGTAGAGTCCACTATAACTTTGGCGTGAAAGTTAAGCAAGAGAAGCATTTCTTACTAAAATATTCCCTCTAACTTCCTTGAGAAGCCTCATCATTTCAGCCGTAAGTCGTCCACTGTTGGACTTAGGCCTCCCCCAATTTGAGGGGCTTTGCCATAATCGCCACGCTTGGCAGGTGGGTTGGCGATCGCAGTATGGTGGTAAAATGCACAGAGAACGCTGCTGCCCATTCTCTAGTAACCCGATTCTGAGAAGCCTACAGGAGCAATAACAATTAAATCAATCAATCATATCAACCTATGGCAGTCTACTGCTGAACATAGTTCCTAGCCTCCGAATTCCGTATCCAGTCTATCCCAGACACCTTTCCAAGATCGTCAGTCCATCTAGCTGTGGGGCGTTCCACACTACGCTTGCAGATATACTCCACTTCAAGATTCGTGTGTTCCATCGCCCATTGGTTCTTCAATAAAAATGGCTAGCTCACTTCCGCTTTAGTTTGCTTACTCACCAAGCTATGTCGGTAACACCAGTTTTTTCCGCATAATTTCATTTCTGATTATGAAACTCCGAACATAGCCCGCTCCATTGCACGACATTGAATAACATAAATCGAATATTAGGGAATCATCATACCTGAAGTTCATTGAGTATCTTACGGTCTTGAAAAGTAATTGAATTGGGAAGGTCAGTGGGAAATCGCTCTATGTAATATTCAGCCGCATTTCAACAACTCAAAGCCGCTAATCTGGTCACTTCAAAAGCCGTCCTAAAAAGTTTGGAAAAGTAAATTATGAACACAGCATAAACTAACATTAACTACATTTCGCCGGTTATGTATAAGTTCTATCTAATAGGGGGTGAACCTATTGTCATCAATCGGTCACAAATCCAGGCTCCGGGCTGCTACTGAGAAATTCCATGTAGAAAATTCTAATAACAATTTACCCGACCTTTTTTTTGGTGGAGAATCACCAAATGATTTCACCCGCTCCGGATGGAGCGGGAGGGCGTGTCTGACTCCGGTAGAATCCGCGACTCTGGCAGAATTTGCCTGAACTGGGAATCGAACCTAGAACCTAATGCTCAACAGTAGCGCTTGCGACCACTAGACCAACCCAACGAGGCACCAAATGATGATTTGTTAACAATAACTGACCCTGCTCTATAGGTATAACATATATGACTCAGACCAAGGCTCTTCTAGTTAAACCTTCAATAGTTCACTACGGGCTATCTGACCTGTATTCTATTTTCCTGCCAACATGGTGACAATATCCGGAAGCTATGGTGTGGCCGTGGTCTATTTACAGCATAATGATTATCATGATAGCCATACATACATTGTAATATGTATATTCGTTCATTACTAAACAGTCAACGTTCGACACAACATAAGCCTATGCAGTGATTGTCGTAACAATTGTCATTAGGGATGCCATAATTGCCAACTGTGGTTGGTATGTGAATACAAGTCTTTCTTCCGGGTAGGATCTTTTATTTGTACCTTATTTTCTTAAACTGGTGGGAGGTTTTAATCGTGTTATGATGCTGTCTAAAGGTAACCACATAAACCACCTTTACATAGTTTTCTATACAACTTAATGTTCATGAATTAACAGGGATTGCCATTCCATCAAGGCATTGCAATTCTTGTTAATGGGATTCCCATGACTTGACTTGTAGATCTGCTTTTATGAAGATACTGCCCTAAATTACACAAATTTATTGTACTAGATGGCGGCAGCAGCACACAGTATTACTTCAAGTCCGAGACATCTTAAAAAGAGACAGCATACAGGGGTCAGAACGCCAAACTTTCAAAAATAAATGAAACGTAGCGCGAAAACAGAGATAAAAAGATTCTTCCATTTCAATGGAGGACTGGTACCTACACCTTTTCATAGCGACAAATTGTTGATACCCGACATCCAGGCGAACGAAGTCGCGGGCACAGCCGCCCTCAAATACAGAAAGACCTTGTCAAAAACCCACATCTTCTAAGCTCTTACTTTTGACCATATTGAAAAACTTACCATATCTTTAAAAGCTGTAACAAATCAATCAATCAACTCAGCCTATCGCAGTCCACTGCTGGACATAAACCTCTCCCAGGCTGCGCCACAACACCCTGTCCCTCACCTTCCGCATCCAGTCTTCCCCCACCCACTTTCTTAAGCCTTCACTCCAGGACTCGTCTACTCCATCGGCCATCGGTCATTCGACAAACATGGCCAGCCCACTACCACTTCAGTTTGCTTACCCTGCAAGTTATGTCGGGTAATACTGTGTCTTAATTCCGCGTACGTACACCTGCATGTTATTAGTATGCGTGTT
Organism: Aporophyla nigra; assembly: GCA_947507805.1. Lineage (NCBI taxonomy): Eukaryota > Metazoa > Arthropoda > Insecta > Lepidoptera > Noctuidae > Aporophyla > Aporophyla nigra. The sequence continues at coordinate 3,007,077 of OX382293.1, read as the reverse complement.
ATAAACACACAATTTCGAGACAAGACCAAGTGTCATGCTTATATTTCAGAGAAACTGCGCTGCAATGGCGCCACTGGCAACAATAGCAAACAAACGTGAAACAGTCAACAATTCTGTGGAATGATAACATTCTGTTGTAGCGTTGCGTACCTAATAATAACTACTATGGGTACCTTTAATGTCCTTTCTTTGGTATTGTTGATCAAATCGTTGAGCTCCTTAAGTTCTGAGCTGAACTGCATGATTACTGATAAATTCGTGCACTGAGTGGACAGGTCCACTTAATCTGTGTCGATCTTTCCTCAAAAGACCATTTCAGACACCAATTCACATGGTCTTCCTTGGCGTGATCTGGCCAAGATTATGTCTGGACTTTTAAAGAGACTGTGTCCTCTGACTTTGTTTCGGCCTTTCTTCTGAGAGAGAATTTGACACGGACTAACTGCCTAACTGACCTCCAAAATAACTCAGTTTCTGTGTAGCATTTGTAGTAACAGCGTTCCCTCCAACATAACAAAGTCAATCATCGGTCTGTAATATTTGGCCTATCACAATGGCATCAAGGTATTGTCTCTATCACAGATGTCTCATCACCACGCTTGGAATATCCACCTTTTTATGATAACTAGATGAACTATTATCATATCCACTCGATCTATTGGTGGTAAGGTTTATTCGGTCACTAGCACTTCGAGCTAAAATTCTATACTTTATAAATTTCAATCCATGAAAGTGAAAACAAGTTATTACTGACTCGTCGTCAAACAATTACTACGACCTACGCAACGCAATTAAAGTAGAAACGCCATTTTCTCCATTCATATCAACTGAAAAAATAACAAGTCGACATATTTGCCACGTGACTGCACCTAACCTAATAACAGTTATAATCAAGTTTTGAAGCTGTTATTCAACTCATTGTTACGAATAATTAGTTGCGCGCGCGATGGTGCCACTATCTACTGTAGTGCGCGTGCGGTGGCCAAAACAACTATCTAAAGAATACAGAAGACCAACTTTATGCAGCACACAATTAAAATCAGAACGATACTTGAAAGGAAGGGGATCGTGTGGTGCCGGACGTAAAGAATAGCACCACCCCATTTCTTCCCGTGGGTGTCGTAAAAGGCGACTAAAGCACTTGCTAGAGATGCTTGCTTGCAGTAGCGTTCTCTGTATATTTACACCCATACTGCAATCGCCAACGCGCCTGCCAAGCGTAGCGACTATGGCAAACCCCTCCAAAATGCTTGGGGGAGGCCTATGTCCAACAGTGGACGTTTACCTGCTGAAATAATGACGATGATGACTTGACAGGAATATTGCACCACAACTATTCCTGGTCAAGACAACTAAGGATACTAAAAATTTAAATATAGACAAATATGGCTACAGTCTTGTCAAAGTCACGATAACAATGAAAGGACTGGACGCCTCTTTGGTCAAGATTCCATAGTGTCAAGGCCATTATGTCAACCAGCTGATTACATCAACGCTAAATAGTAGGACAGCGAAGAACAGAGTGTACTCTGCAGACAGAATAAGCACCTGGTTAACAGAGATAGTGCATCTGCTGATATGCTATCTCGCGACTTGGGACAATTGTTGTATTATGTGTAGACACAGTGTAAATACGCCGTGTATACGCTCGGTGCGACAACCAGCACGTAACATGCAAACGAATGTGGATCTTCTGCACTCTCTGTAAAGTTGATATATGCACTTAAGTATGGACTAGATGTGTGAGGACGTGCGCTTCATACGGAGGTCGTAGGCGTGACGATGACGTGACGGTACTGATTTGATAACAAGGACATGTGTGACGGTGGACTTGTCCTAGGATTTGATGATATTGATAAGTGTTGAAGCGAGCAGTAGCTGAATCGCTTTAGATGGTTTTCGGTTAGAAAAGGCTGCTAAGGCAGGCAGGTATTTAGCTATATGAATATAATGATGCATTGTGTTTGACTAAAAGCAGAGCTGTGAGACAATTTCCAGAATACATCACGGGAAGGAACTTAGATGCAAATCCTAAATCTCTGATCTCTAACTAGTACCTAAATAGTTAACTTGCTGTTTTCATCACCCTATGGATTTTAATACAGTTTTCATTATAATTAAGAGAATATATTCTGAAAGGTTTATATGCATAATATATGCATAAAATAGTAGCGAAAAATCGAGCTTTTCATAGATGTGTAATGATGTCGTATAAAACATTTTTTTGGGCGCTTACATTGGATTACACTAATGTACTACGGAACTGTATATCTTAAAAAGGTCCACACAAAAGTCTGCGATGGTATAGATTTATCTATCTCCTAAGGATAGACTAGTTGCAAATTTTACATATTACTAAATAATAATGGGTTTTTATGAAGCTATTAAAAAGAAAAGCTTTAACTAGAATTCAATTAATTACAGTAGAAACGTGCAAATACAGCAAATATAACATAGATTATCTTAGAAGATTCCGGTACAATCTATGATACATAGCAGCCGATAGCACGTATACCGGTGCTTCCGAATGAATTATTTAAACACATGTAACATCTAAACAAAATCTGTTTGTGCTGCCTATATACAATATCACAAACACTGTACGTGCGAAGCCAGGGCAGGTCGCTAGCAGATGAAATTAATCAACGATGTGATGTGAACCAATATTATTAACTAGCTGAGCTGATATAAAGAAAACCTATGAAGTATTAGAAATAGGAAAAACTTTGACCACCATAGAAGGACCACAAGACATGTACGTGAAGAAGGAAAAGGTTACGGTCGGTTGACCGTGGCCTCGGCACTCCAAAACAGCTGGCGGTGACAATAGCGAAAGATCTAGAAATATCGAACTTAACAGGTGTATAAAAGTGAACGATTTCCTGAAAGGTTTCGCAGTAGCACCCTACGTGACTATCATTGACATTCATTTCTGTTAAATTAGTCACGGACTGAAGACTTTTATAGCCCACAGACAGTTGTTCAGGGTAGCTTGGGGGAGGCCTATGTCCAGCAGTGAACGTCTTTAGGCTGAAATGATGATGATAGTGTTCTTGTCTCGGATAAGGGTCATGTGCCTAAATGCTTCGATAATGTTTACTCGTCATTCGTCTGTATCTTCGCAGACAGGAACCTTTTGCCATAGACGAGGTCATCCATGTTATATGACGAAAGACAGGGTGTTACGTGGAGCGGTTACGAAAGAAACGGAAACGATATTTTCTCAGTGTAATACTGTCTACGGATGCTGTTGCTGCTATATAAGCGATTTATTACCAGTCAACGAGGGGACTATTAGTTATGTTTATGCACGGTCTAATGACGATGTTATTAAAAATAAGATACATATACCTAGACGGGGAAAGTGAAAACTATAGAAACAAATATGTAAATAAAAGTGTCTGTTAGTAATGTCAAAATAACAACTGTTTATTCAATGCACATGACAATATTAACGGTTCCTACATTTGCAGACTAATGCAAAAAGATGACCGCTTTGTTACAAAGTTCTAATGGAGCCACAAAGTGTCAATGTTCTAATTAATTCGTTCTATTAACTTTTATATTCACCACAAGTGATAAAAACATTGACAGCCACTAAAAACGTCACCTCGCAGCGACCTTGGTTTTTACTAACAATCTGTGGTTCACCAATCAACTGAAACTATGGGAATACTTATAGATAACAATGTGGCTGACTTTATAGCTGGAATTATGAGACTCTGCATATATATATCATAGAGTAACAACTAAGCTTGTCTCAAATCCATCAGTGTCATTGAATTGAATACCAACTGCTGGGTCTCACACTAAGAGTAGGAAAATGAAAAAAAAAAAAATGAATGAATGGCTTGTCATATTTATTTCATATATTACACCCTATGTGTTAATCCAGGTAAACAATGTCCTATCGCACTGCTTGCTTTATCTTATCCGACCCAGAGAATAAAAAAATTCACGGAAACTTCAACGCCCCATTTCACCCTTTCAGGGATGGAATTTCAAAAAACCTTTTCTTAGTGGATACCTACTCTTTACAAAGAACACACCCTCCAATTTTCATGTCTCTAGGACCAGCGGTTTAGGCTGTGCGTTGATATATCAGTCAGTCAGTCACTCATTCAGGACTTTGAATTAGGTAGAAACAGGGTGGCGGGGATGTAGACGCGAAATTGACGCTAACTTAGCGTATCTTAGCGTAAGTAACCATAGTTTGAGTACCTACCTATCTTTTCTGAGCGCCCTGCGAAATTTTATCGTAGGTTAAAAAAGAAAAGAAAATCTTTGCCGTACATTTTTCCATGAAACAACTGATTATATTTTTGATGTTAGGAGGTCTAGGACCATGTGCTGAATTCATGTTTACAGTTTTGCGCGTCGTTTCTTTTTGGGGAATGCAATCTCGCAGGTCAACCTATTAGGTTGTCGGCTGCCTAACCGAACTTACCAGTGGCTACCTTAATAAATTAAGGCCTCCAGCCAGGGCTTAAGAACTTAAAACTAGAGCGACTACTCGCTAAGGGCAGCCTGTGGGGTACGGAAACGCGGTTTAAGGCATCGCTGATAACAGCAAGAGACGGGCTGTATCGGAATGATTATTATTTCGGGACGAATTTAAAAGCACTCAGGCTCAGTGGCGTGGGCTGGCTCGAGAGAGGGTCGGGGCGGCTATGCGCGTCGTAGTCCCTGCTAGCCTTTATAATAACGTCGACCGCACGTCAACTTTAATGCACACTTACCTTGAACTGCACGCATAGCATGACCGACCGAGATTGTATCGTAGAAAAATTGTGTAAAACTGAAGAAAAGAGATGTTTCTATTCTTCAGTCGACAAGAGTACGATGTCAAGTATGATGACTATTTCTCTTTACTATTGATGAGATAGAAACATTTTTACAGAATAATAAAATACACAAGGAACTTTTTTTGTTCTTGGTAGAATAAATATAGAATTGGTCATGCTACGCCGGCTGAGGGGTAATACCGTAACACACGTAAAGTAGGAATGGCTTTCATTTTGACAGATAAACAACATTCATTGCGTTATTTACGTTGTTGAGCAGACCAATTTTTCGAACATTATGATAAAATGGATTACCAAAAAATATTCTTTCAAAATGATTCAAATTGTTATTGTGTGCTGGTCTCAAAACAATCGTTGTCATTGGACTGAATAGCTGTTGGATGCTTGAATTCCCATGTTATTAAATAATATACAGGATGTAAGAGGCGCGGAAGTCGACGCGCAAACGTTTCTATGAATTCTGTAAATGGTTCCTAGTTTTACCATTCTATAGTGGTTCGTGGGTTCGATTCCCACCCAGGACAAATGTTTGTGTGATGAGCACGATCATTTGTTCTGTGTCTGGGTGTAATTTATCTATAATATATTATGTATGTATTTATAAATATATAAGTATGTTTATCAGTTGTCTAGTACCCATAACACAAGCTCTGCTTAGCTTGGGACTAGATGGCGTTGTGTGATAGTTGTGGAATATTATAGTAAGTAGATACATACACAAAGCTAACAAGGTCGTTAATCGTTAATTAGCAAAGTTAACATTTCAAGAGATGTAATAATTTTGAAGTTAATTTTAATAATTGTTAATGGACTCATTTACTTCCGTTAACTTTCCAAGTCCATTAATCGTTAATTAACTACCTACCATTTAGCCAAAAGGCCGCCACTAGGGCGCTGCGCCGCGAATACGACGTTCAGACAATTTCTAAATAAATATTATTTCATCCTTCTTTAATTTTTTTTCATTTTCAGCCTAAACATCCATAGCCCATGGATACAATTTTTTTTAAATAAGTACTCACTAATACACCTACCCAGAATGCATTCTTTTTTCAAGAGTTAACGATTAATGTTAACTTCTGTTAAATCTTCCGAGGTGTAATGCGAAGTTAAGATTTTTAGTTACAGAATACCGACTGACGAAGTTAATTATTTGATCAAAAGTGCCTAACTATTACTTACCTACCTACTTATACTTACGTATGTTAAGTAACATAGACTGGATTAACCCTTTTATGATGGTTTGAAAAAGATTCCTCACTTAAACATGAGACAAAAACCTATAGGTAGATACTAACTCGGCCAGTCTGTCAAGGTTGACCTAGCCAGCTTAGGAATCCGCGTTGGTGCTTAAGCCACAAAACCCATCACATCATGGATAATCTAAGATGACCAAATTCATTAAGAAACGGGGACACAGCAACGAAACGAGGTAACTAGGTAACTGTTGTAAAACAATTGAGACGTATATTTCAGGATATAGGTGGAAGGTATTCTACCTGTCTTTTCCTACGCGTAATGGTGGTGAGATTGTGGTCGAAGACTCCGGTCTTCGACCACTAGTGACGAAAATGTAACTTGTAAATATCAATAACATAATTGCCACACACATCATCATCATCTGCCTGCCTTTTCCCAACCATGTTGGGGTCGGCTTCCAGTCTAACCAGATGCAGCTGAGTACCAGTATATTACATGGAGCGGCTGCCTATCTGATGTCTACAACCCAGTTACTGGGTAATACGATACCCCTTGGTAAGGCTGGTTGTCAGACTTTCGGGCTTCTGACGACCCGTAACGACTGTCTAAGATCTACGAAAGACAGTCGGACCAACGGCTTAACGTGCTTTCCGAGGCACGGATGGGTCTTGGCACAGTATAAAAACTTACAGTAGGACGACGCCTTTGATCTCCTTGTAAATGCCGACAACGTGTAGGCATTGTCGCAAGAGCTAGGGTTGTCTCAAGTAAACTTTTTTAAATTTATTTTAGATCAACATTATTGCCTAACCATAATTTGCATCTGAAATTTATAATACAGGAACTATTATATTAATGTGCTTCGTCTATGGTCTGACACGCAAAAATATACAATTCTAGATTGAGGTTGAAAAAAACACATGTCACAATCCAAGATGGCGGATATTTCTCTAAATTAAATTTCATTTAGAGAAATATCTGCCATCTTGGATTTGAAAATTGATGTTATTTTCATAATCTTCACCCCAAGAAATCACAAAATTGACACGAATAACTATTTTTTTTTTTTTCATAAAATGTCCTCCATCCTGGGTCAGGTACACTTGCACGATAGACATTTCCGCGAAAGACACTTGACCTCATTTTTATTTGTAGGGATTTCGTAAATCTTGAAAATGACACCCATGACGAAAAATTTGCAAATTTTCGTTGCGCCATCTTGGATTTTAATTTTGACCCCATAGTCGGTTTTAGCGACCTCTAAACCCATGAAAATGATACCCATGACGAAAAATTTGCAAGTTTTCGTCGGCGCCATCTTGGCCGCCGCACAATAAATAAATATCGGCTACACGTCGCGCCGCCATGTTGGCTTTCTATTAAATAAACAATATTTTATTTATTTGTTTACCTTTCATCCATGCGCGGCAATTGATGAAATCGCAATTCTTTATTAATGTAAGATGACGACTTGCAATCCTTCACAGCACACGTCGTATGCACCATTTTAATAAAATTATTTTTAATTAATTAAAACAAAAATAAAGTGACACACGATAGCCCTGAAAGTTTTATCCCGAACTACTAACACGGTAGCGTATGCAGTTCGGGAGCGCCCTTCCCCCGTCTCGCCCCTCACACCCCGCACGATTGCCCTGTCTAGACGTCTTCGTCGGACGACTGTATGATTTTTAGACTGTGGGTCTTGGTATGTAAAGATGGTAATCCACGGGCCAGCCGCGGCAAGCGTGGCTTAAACTGATTGATCAACCCGTTCAGCTATTATTACTTAGGCACAAGCCCTCCATCATCAATTGCCATACACATATCATACAATAGAATAAGATATATTATTTAGATCAGTCATATAACTGATTAAATTAGGTAGTAGGAATAAATTAACAGTTGAAAAGCAAGAGAGAGAATCTGTTATGGGTAGCGCCCCGGAACGTAGCTTAGTACTGCCACTTAATAATGGAACGTAGCAAAATATCCATCCTTAGATGCGCAAAAAGTTTATAGAGGATCAGCTAAATATTTCCTTTTAATAAATATGTGAGTAAGTACTCCATCCGATATAATATATATCTTAGGACAACCAACACAACGTTATCTGATCCCAAACTAGGCATAACCTGTTCTATGGGTAACCAGACAACTGATAAACATACTTATATATGTCTAAATACATACATATATTATAGATAAATTACACCCAGACACAGAACAAATGATTGTGCTCATCACACAAAGATTTGTCCTGGGTGGGAATCGAACCCACGACCTCAGTCTTAGCAGTCAGGGTCACTAACCACTAGACTAAGAGGCCAGACAAAGCCAGATAAGATGTCATCCTACCACAGCACAGAACACTGGAACTCGTGTGGAAAATGCAAATCCGTTTCGTACCAAGCTTAGCGTTTTGCTATTATTGAGTGTCAAAATATCAATTATATGTTTACTACAGTTATTTTAACGTTTTATTGTAAACAAGATGCAACTGTATCCTGTAGGTACCCAGGTAAATGTTTCATGTTTTTTTGTTAAAAGTGCATAGATTTGTACGTTAAATAATGTAAATAACGGGAGCACATTTTGATTTTGGTTAAACCTTTTTTTTAGTGAAACTACGTGGAATAGGCACCAGCTGTCAGTAGTCCGGTCAATATAGACCAAAAATGAGAGTGAAGGTGCATTAATTCCCAACAAGCTGAAAATCAGTAAAATTGTTCAAAACATAATTTTATAAACAAAAATTTTAAGTTCCCCATCATTCCCATGTATGGAAAAAAAAATACTCAAGGTCAAAGGTAAAAAAAAATGTTTTTCGCGATTTTCAGCAAAACGGTAAGTTTTATCATAAAAGCACTTCAGACAAAAAATGTAGACCATAAAATTATCTATAAAAATGTAGTAATACTTTTTTCCTACAAGACACCGTTTCTGAGATATAACGATTCAAAAAATTAAATTTAAAATTTAAAAAAACCCCGACACAAAAACCTAAAATCCCTTTAAAAAGTAAAAAATAATAAAAAAAACTCAATCTTGAAGTACTTAAGTAAGTATTAATCATTCAAAAAAAAAAAAATACGTCGCGTTGGGGGACCGCTCCAAACCTAACAATTTACTTACAAATAGTCTATTACCTAACTGAAGAAAACTTTTATAAAATGACTTCTAAATATTGCATTTAGGAAACGACCGTCAACGACGTCTGCCCTCGCAGAGCGGTCCCCCAACGCGACGTATTTTTTTTTCTTGAATTATTAATACATACCTAGGTACTTCAAGATTGAGTTTTTTATTTATTTTTTTACTTTTTAAAGGGATTTTAGGTTTTTTTGTCGGGGGTTTTTTAAATTTTTAATTTAATTTTTTATTTTATACTTTTTATAGGTATACTTATTATAATGTAGATTGTGTTAAGTTGTAAATACATAGAACTTCGCCGTGGCCAACAGGAAGATGGGAAGCTTCCAAAAACAATATCAATTCAATTTGATGATGCCACTATCGGCCGGAGTTGTGTTGACGAGAATGGATGGATTCTGATATGGCCACATAATGTAACTTTTCAAGGTCTTAGAGGATATGGAAATATTGAAAGAACAATGTTTCCTATCATTTTATGTTGGGCGATTACTGCATATAAGTTGCAAGGCACGACAGTTGAAAAAGCTGTGGTTTACTTAGGTAAAAGTACTTTCGCAAAAGGCCAAGCCTATGTAGCCTTAAGTAGAGTATTTTTACTCTGTTTCAGGCTACATAGGCTTGGCCTTTTCCTTGGATGGTGTAGCAGTTTGTGAGCTCGACCAAAGAAAACTATTTAATAACCCACATGACAAATCATCTTTAGCAGAATTGCAAAGACTGAGATGTAGTCATTGATACTCTCACGTGACAATCGGATGTCCATGTCCCAATTTTCCCACCACCAATTTTCTCATCAAGCGAAGCTTGAACATTCTCGATTAAGTCATCAATATTATCTTTCAGTGCGCTTTCATTTGAGACCCCACTCGAGTATATTTGTAGACATTCGGTTATTCTTCCCCACTTTCACCCCCCACAACTTTTAAATGGCTCAACCGATTTTCATCAAACATTTCTAAGAACACTCGCACATAAGTCACCTTTAATACAAAAAAATAATAATTGAAATCGCTTCATCCGTTCGGGAGCTATGATGCCACAGACAGACAGACACACAGACAGACCGACACACAGACAGACAGACACGTCAAACTTATAACACCCCTCTTTTTCCGTCAGGGGTTAAAAAGTTGTAAAAGTTGTTATCGTCATAATATGCACACGTTTCCACGCTACCCATGAGGTAGTGTACTTAGCGCGGTTTTTTAACGTGGTTTCCCCAGAAGGCCATAACAGTACTACTAAAAATAAAAAACAAGTTCAATTAGCTTGTCAAATCAAAATATTTTTATTTCATATAAACCTACATGGGCACTTATGAAACGTCAGAAGCTAGTTGCAACCGGTGTAAAAGGTGTCTTCCTCCAACCTCAGTTGCTGAATGCACATCAACATCTTTTTCGGGTATATTACCAAGTTCGGGTATAATTATCAACTCGCGCCAAAATGGAAAACAGTTGTGCTAATGCCAACAAAAAAAAAACAAATTAAAAAAAAATTTGGAACCATATACAAATCACCCATTCCCGAAACTTTTTTGACTGAATGTTTGAATTCTTACTCTGAATGCTTATTTCTTTTTAGCTACATATTACATCATCTTTTGCTTATTCAATCTACTCTTCTTCTTTTCCATCTGCCTTTTCTGATAGCCCCACTTTCATAACACCACTTTCTTTTTTCAGTAATATAAAATATCACAATAAATATTTTTAATCATGACTACGTTCACCAAGCTTTTTCTAGGTCGTGACTTGATAGTACCTACTCGACCAATAGTAAATAAAATATGTTTGAATTAGATACGTTTTATCTATGTTGTTTTAATTACCCTAGTGATCGCCAAATTTAAGTAATAAAATTTCTAGGCATTCGTTTAACGAAATCAAGTAAATGTTACGTATTTTCTGTTATTATAGACTGCATCATTACCTCCGTCAATCTGGCTATGACCGATGATAATCTTTTGATTTGATTAAAACATAATTAGTACCACTGATGTGACGTAACGTTAAATAGGTAGATTTAACGTTATACGTCAGATTCAACGAATCAAAGTATAATTGCTACATAATTAGCGATGCTTTTATTACTGTTTCTAATTTAAAATAAACTGAAGAATTGTCGCCATAACCATTGACTGTACCTAAGTGTGTGCCTACGTGTACTGTACATTAATACGTTACACATAATACCTACTAACACATTAGTAGCTTATTGCATATAATTCAGATATCGATGAAAATAAAAAGGAAAATACGATTACTAACCTCTCTAAGAGCTCTAAACTCTTCTAAATAGTACACTCTGCACTCTAATTGCACACTATATATTATTAGATAATATATTATATATATAACTGATAATGCTAATCCATTGCTTCATCAATGTTCGAAATGGACAACAAAGTAAATAACGCAATGAATGTTGTTGAACTGTCAAAATGAACGCGATTCTTTCTGTTAGTGCGTTACGCAATTTGTCGCAATTAGCTTAAATACGTATCGAGGTACTAGGTTGAGTGGACAATACTTATTTAGGTCCTCCATGGCCATATAAAGGTCCTTTGTGTAGGAATAACCACAATGTTCATTAGTAAGGTAAGGTACAGTAAAAAAGTACACAGGGTGATTGTCCTCTTTCAATCAATTCAGCCTATGGCAACACCACCACTGCCGGACATTTGCCTCGCCACAACCTGCTGTCCTCCGCGTTCCGCACCCAGTCTATCCCAAGTCGTAGCCGAGGTTTTAAAGTCATTGGTCCATCTAGCTGGGGGGCGGCTCTCTGGATGGTGATAGGTAGATGGATGGTATAGAGACGTAGTCTCCACTCCGACTCGTCTACTCCACTGGCCACCGGTCCTTCGATAAACATGGTCAGCCCACTGCCACTTCAGTTTGCTTACACTGCAAGATCCTCTGTTTATTCAAAGAGGTCGAGTAGTATTACGTATGTACATTATAATTTTAGAAAAACTATTGACATAGTGTGCTACAAATAAATGCCGTTCTACATAATGCGCTTAGACTTATAGAAAACGTGTAGTACCTACCTACATACTGACGTGCACGATAAGAAAACAATGTTTTGAACTAGTTCTGAAAGACGTTAAGATATTGTTGAAAACATTTTTAATTAACTTTATAGCATTTTAGTTTTTTGATGAAAAAATATAGAACAGACAGACGCAAGTATAAAAAGCGTTAACGATGAAATTATGTTTTTATTTCTTAGTAAATGATGAAGTTCAATAAATTTAATAGAGACTAACTAAAGCATGTCGATAAAATCTTGTTTGTCGCTTTAAAATACTAGGAAAATTGGTGATTATATAGACAGAGTTATACAAGTGTTTGAATGCAGTGCACGTATTTTTGAGGTCAAATGTCCAGCCTCGGAATAACGTGTTACAGCATTTCAATTCAGACAAGCGACGTAATGTAAAAAATCATTGCCAGACACCTTTTAAACTAAAATTGAACGAGCCCTTTACTCCGCAATCAGTAGGTAAAGGATTCACGCAATAACACTGCAGGACCATGTAAGTTTGATTTTTTTTCTCAGCTTAGTTTAATGAATGTTAATTGATAAATTACGGAAATTAAAAATCCCTGTAAGTGAAATACATCTAGACAATAAACATTTTTTACACAGATCACCGGTCAATATTAATTATCTGATACAACATAATATTAGAGAAAACGGCTATCATACACCTTTTCACTCGTTTTCATATTAATTTCATTCATTTCTTATCCGGAAATCATGAAAATGTGACGTCCCACCTCTAAAATCGTTCCGATTTATAGACATCCGGAGATAGCCAATTTTTTGGTTCTAAAATTATCAATTCTTGGTCTTCCTTATTTCTTCTTTTCAGAAGAAATAAACTTCCTATTTAGTCTTTATTGTCATATTGTTTAAGATGAGCTCTGGTGACTGCGCGAGGGATCGCACAATGCATCTCGCCTTCACCCCAGCTAACGTTCCGATTCCGACATTGAAACAAAACGTTTTTTTCACATTGCGGATCTGTCGCTATAACTCGACCAATTTAAACATCCCACTTGCAGTTCAAAGTATAATAAATTGCAATGTGCTCCCATAGTGGGTCGTGTATAGCATTGTTTTGTCCGGCATAACGTTAGGTTTACTTCGCGGAACGTCAGTCGTGTAGCGCCGCAGCTGAGATTGACAGCTAGTGTTGACGTGCGCGTATAGTAACGGCTACGAAATGTCATCTAATATAATTAGCGATAAATATGCAAACGATACGAAGTTGAACAGTTTTAGTGCGTTTACTGATAAGAATTTGGCGCCAATAAACGGGAGATATAGATCAAAAAGTTTGTCAAGTGATAAGTTGAACAAAACTAATGCGGATCGAGCGGCGATATTGGAAGACGTTGAGGACCATTATGTTTCAGAGAAGTCTGAGACTCCAGGCTGTCTAGTCGGCCACAGAGTTTCGGAGCAAGGAGGTCACACAACTATGAACGGGTGAGTTTATTGTTTGTCAAATACTAACATAAATTCGATTTTTAAACCATCTCTTAATGACCTCTCAAACTATTTTGACGTTTGATGTTGTTTGTTTACATCTCAAGTTATTCGCTTGTTTACATTATATAAGTAAGTCATATTTAATCATTTTATTATTTGGGATTCGTAGTATTGAATTGTAATTTTAAATGATCAGCTTATTGATAAATAGTAATCCAATAAACTTACTTCATAACATTAACTTCAGATGTTGGTTTAAGAGTTGATTCCTAACATTTGGTAAGTCATCTAAATACAACATTTATTATATATGATCATCATTCAATGCAATATTAGGCTAGGTAAAGGCAATATTACTTTTATTATATTATTAAAAGTTTTAAGAAAAACTGGAGTCATTAAATGCATAAACATAACTAGTTTCTTTCAAATGTGAAAAAATAATTAGCTCTATATAATTATAATCGCTTTTTTGTGAATAACCAATACAAAGTAATTACTTATTTGTTCAATTTGTATTTTATTGTAAAACAGCAGGTCATACTGACACACAAACTTGTACAAGTTTGTGAAAATAGTCACCTATTATCAGTAGACAATGCATAATTAGGAAAAAGTGTTTATCATAATTTAAACTACAACGCAACAATAGTAAATATAGTCAATGTCAAAGTGTATATTCCCAATAAACAATTACAATAGTAAACAACAACATTAATGAATATTGTTACAAATTTTCTTTTCATTTTGTGTGATATAAAACCACTTCAGTCATTAGTTAACTGTCAATACCTATTTTATAGTTTTTGAATGAGTAATAATTTAACTTAATTTTATAAATAACAAACAAACAACGAGTTTAAAATATTATTAATATGATAAAAGTGCAACACATAAACCATTGAGATAAACTGGATTCTGTTAATCTTTATCTCCGTGGAGCTGCATCCTGCACGTATTGGATATTATCTAAAACCATCAAATATTATCAGACATAATCATTTTTGTATTACCTATAATATCAGTGTAGTACTTGCAGCTTGCAATCAACTTTATTTTGAATGGTTAACTAAAAAGCTATTATCGAAACATTTTTGAACTTTGTCAGAATACGTAAAGAAAATTTTAAAAAGAAGCAGTACTTTGTTTACTAACTTCATTAAAATCAATTATTAATAGAATAGTTGGTTAGATTTCGAGTCAATCTGCCTACACTTTTCTCAACTAGGTTGGCGAATACCAGTATTTTATATAGAGTGACTGCGTAACTGACCACCACAATCCAGTAACTTCATAACATAATACCACTTGGTAAAACTGTTAGAGTTTTCGGTTTCCATGTACCAGTAATGACTATTAAAGGTCAATGAATGACAACCAGCATCAACGGCCAGGTCTCGATATGTAATGGATGGTCAACCTACCAAGAACCGACTGCAGCAAGCATAGCTTATCTTTCAATCAACCCGTGAGGTAGAAATTATTTAGCCACAAGCCCATCAGTCAGTTATTTTTGGGTAGTTATGGAAAAGCCTGGATGTTGGCAATAGGTACATCCCTTATTAAATGTGACTTAAAGATAACTGGCATAATCTGGGTGGATTTTATGAATACCTCTGCCAATCCTTCGAGCAACAAGGTATAATGTTTTGTGATGCTAACACATAATAAAAAAACATTTGTATCATTAAAACATACCTTTTAGTATTCTTTTACTATTCGACAACTAGTCATATCGGTTAGCTGACCTTAAAAACAATAAACCTATTTGGATGTAACCGCTGTATACTTTTGAGTAGTGCCAATGCGCTTCTAAGTAGTGCCAATGCGCTTCTGAGTAGTGCCAATGCACTTTACATTGACACTCCTAAGTTCTATTCACCTTGTCAAAGCAGAGGAGCATACAGATAAACAGTAGGTTCCATAATTGTATCAACAATAATCTGACATTCACAGTAAGCCTTTTAAACTCATCAAATAGATAATGCACTTCACAGTCATACCTTCAAAATCTTCATTGATGTAATGTACTATTCTTATCAGATAATTCAAATCAATAACATTTCATTAATTAATAGTAATTGACAGATAAACAAGTACTATTTATGTTATCTGTTACCAACAAGTGGTCTCGTAACTTTGGATTAAGTAGTACTTACCTACTTTAAATGACCTCTGTGTAGGTCTTCACTGCTTGGTTATTTTTCTTAGCTGTCAATTTGGATTGAAAACATTTTTTCCTCTGTTTTATGGTTGAAGTTCAATCAGTTACCAACCTAATTAATGGACCATTTAATTTTTAAATTGCTATGGTATGGAAATAAGCGATTGTATTAATAACTAGCTTCTGCCCGCAATTTCGTCCGCGTTAAATTTCTTGTTCCAGCGACCCATCCTGTCGCATCACATCGCCTACCCGCGATATAATAGTCAATTATGGTATCCATCCATACTAATATAATACTATAAATTCGGAAGTAACGCAAAGTCTTTGATATATGTATTTTGGCAAGGAGATAGCTGGCATCCTGAAGAAAGATATAAGTCGGCTACTTTTTGTTTCGTTAGCACGTTCCCTTGAGATATTTTCCGAAATCCACGCGGGCGAAACCGCGGCCAGTTTACAATATTTCACAGATTATTTTAAACACGGTTTTTTTTTTCAAAAGTAACTGTCTTCGAAAACTACGCTGACATACGTCATAAAATTCGAAACACCTTAAAAAAATTGAAAACAGTTGTTTTAAAAAACCAAAAACACGCTTCCATAGAAAACTAAACTAAAAATGAGAAAATAATGGAAAAAAGCGTGGTGTGATTGATATCAATTAAAAAAAAAATACTTCAAAAAGCACCCCACGCTTTTTTCCATTATTTTCTAATTTTTAGTTTAGTTTTCTATGGAAGCGTGTTTTTTTGTTTTTTTAACTATTATTTTTAAACAAAATTAATTAATTACTGTACATATTATATTTTAAAACAAATAACTTACATGATTATTACTTACAGCACCATCTTAAACCTGTCATAAAAATCGTAAATTAGTTTCATTGTCACTTTGTTTCATTGACATAAAAAACAATAACGACCACAATAATAAGGCCATATTTAAGCTATATTATTATCGTGTAGGTAAACCAGTTACCTAGTATGAAACCATAGTACAATAAAGGTTTCAATGTAAATGTAACGGTAATAATTATGTGTCTATCAAGAATTTGACGCCATTAAAGTATCAAATTTTTAGAATAATATTATAAATTCTATGCTTATCGCTGACCCAGTTTTAGAGTTGTTGTGGTATGTGGTAATTTAATAATTTTTGTATACGTACATACATAAACTCACGACTTCTTCCCATGGGGGTAGGCAGAAACTCATACATACGCATACTCCTATTGCCTCTTTTATGCTCATACGTCTGGTTATTCACATTACAGCACGAAAGTCTGAAAACCAGTCTTACCAAGTAGTACCGTGTTACCCATTAACTGGGTTGTGGAAGCCAGAAAGGCAATCGCTCCATGTAAAATACTGGTATTCAGCTGCATCCGGCTAGGGTTGCCAAGCTTCCGGATAAAGCCGGACACAGTCAGGCTTTTTAGTTGCATGTCCGGCTAAATTAGATGGTGTCTGGCCTGTCCGGCTTTTTCTCAACTAACACTGTCTTCCCCGCGGTATTACAATACTACTCAATTTTAAAGGAAAATCATCTTTTAAAATTTTTGGTTGGCTGGCAACCAAAAATATTATAATTAGTTTATGTTACAAAGATTTTAAAGTGTATTTAGTTCATTAGTCTTATGTTTAGTTTTGTTTTAAGACTAAACAATTAAAGATGTCCGGCCTTTTTTCCCAATTGTCCGGCTAAACTGGCAGGTCTGTCCGGCTTTTCGGTTTTATGATCTGGCTACCCTACATCCGGCAAGATTGCAAGCCGACCTCAACGTAGTTGCGAAAAGGCTAGGCAGATGATGATGATCTGGATATACACATAATGTTAGTAATTAATTAGAAATTACTACTACAATAGAAGTTATTCCAACCCAAGTCATATTGGATCAAAAGTCCGATCCTGCTAATGATCTAAGGACCATAAGGGTCTAGAAAAAGTGACATTGATGATAGAAAAGTCAAAAATATACCTAAGTACCTACTAACTAGCCGAAAAACGTACATGTTAATACCGTAGAAAGCCGAAATTTAACCCTCCAGAAGCCTGAAAAAAAAAACAAAGGATGTTTTATTCCGTTTTTAAGAGTCTCTAAGCAGAAAATATATTTACTGATATTTGCCGACCAGTAAGACAGACTGTAAGGTACTAAGGCGTACCACAATTTGAAGTACCTAAATGACGCACGTAGTGTTGATAACATGCTTGTTCTGAACTAGTCTACTAAGTTTTTTTTCACTATGTTTTTGTTGAAATGCCGGTTGCTAAACACAGCTAAACTAAATTTCAACTGAGACCATTATCATTTAAAATGCTATTCGTTGTTTTCTGATCGTTATGGTCCCAATATAGTACCCTGAGGAAGAACACACTGTCCTCCGTTCATCTATTCAGAATATTATCTATAACCATGAAGGGGTTCTTTCTGTGTTTGATTACTAAATCGATTTCAGTTGTTTTAGTTCAAGAAACTGGGATTCTAATTTTAAATCTTTGTAAAAGAAAAGTTCAGTTACTCGTATGCCTAATTTAAAATTAAACCCAACTCTTTCAATATTCGTCACCACTTCTGTGTGCTAATCTATAGTAGATTAACCTCCAAAATAGTTCATAATAGTTCATAATTGACGAATCAGTCCTTAAGATTATGTTAGAGAACGATAATATATTGATATAATTTACGGTTTGATGTTGAATCATCGTTGGTACCTATTGCGTATCTGATAAATAGCACTGGTCTGTCGACCGAGCTAATTAAGTAAAGTTGAAGACATGGTCATAGCTATGGTAAATCACTTTGAAGATTAAAAGCCTAGGTATTGGCGATTTCACCAAAAATAGCAATTTTTAATTAGTTAATTAATAAAACAATGTATACAGGAATAGCACATAAACCTGTATATTTTAGTCCTACCTACGTCAGTAAAATCCATACAAGTCTAAATGCGTCAGATTCAAAGATTCAGGATTATCTCCCGAACTTTTGAGTGTCATAATCATAACTCATAGTCGATGATCTTAGTGATTGAAACAATTTTTTGTGTACCATTGTGACTGCTGACAACGATGTGTTTGCAGTCATTAGATATCTGGGCGATAAGAATTAGGGGCATTCTTCGGTTTTGGACATTGTGAAGATCATTATAAGACTTGCCTTTCTTCAATGAGAGGTCTCCTAGGCCGTCATTGCCTTACCGTGGGTACTGGGTATCATTATTCTATATGCGATGCAATGGGTGTAGGGTTTATTATGTCAATATTTAATTGCATCTTGTCTTGTGCGACATTCGATTTGACTAACAATAGCCGTGCGTCCGATATATGCCAAAACAGTTTCAATGAGAATAGATCCATCGACTCAGCGTTGATCGTTCTATTGTTATGTCCTACCATAGATAACCGCCCACAGTCTCACATAACAATTAATTGTTTTCATAAGATTTATGAATCAGCGACAAAAATCAATAAATCGTCGAGTTCTGACCGATTCTTGCCCATAGGACCACGGACCAACTATTACATTCCTGCCAGGGTCGCAAGATTTGTTCGAACGAGTTACCGTGGCACTCGCATATAGGCAACTGTAGGAACGCGGGTAGGTTTTAGTCAGTAAAAGTCTGACACGCCCTCCCGCTCCGCCCAGAGCGGGAGACGTCATTTGATGACAAAAAACCAAAAAAAAACCTATTACATAACATTCATTCTTGATTCTCTTTACACATAAGTGTAGTTGAAAAACTAGAATTAAAGTAATTCATTTGTTTTACTCCTAATGGAAAATGGAAACTCATCTAGAGGATGTAAAAAGTTATTATGATTCTCGATTTCTATGTGAAGTAGAAAGTTTAGCATCGGAAGTAAGTAATACTGCTCATGCTCATTCTATATGTGTATGGGGCGTGAATTGTGCCGGTATCAGTACATGTGCGGTTGGTTCGACCGCATTGCTTGACTGTCGTAAATATCTGCACTTTATTGGCAGAGATAAAGTTACTAGGAAATGTTTCATGATTGTCAAAGTATGGGAAAAAGTAAACATTCCGTAATATCTTCCAAATTGGCTCTGTTGATTGGCATTAGAATATAATTATTCGAATTTCAATCTCATCCAGTTCCGTTACAGTTATTATCAGCCATATAATCTTGTATCTTGTACTTGCTGGAATGTCTTAAAAATGGTCTTCGTCTCATAATATCTTAACAGACTCACATGCGACATTATTATTTAATCAACTGAGTATATTATTAGTGATTATGTACGGTGACAAACAAATTTTCTGATGTTTTACGTATGTACTCAGGTGAGGTCATACATAAGACAGCTGTTTGCTCGTCTTCTTTTGTTCTTTATAAAAAAATGACACACAACAGACCGTTTCTAATAGGGTTTGTTTACTTTAAAACTATAGTAATATTGAATGGTACATATGGACGGTGATAATAGTCGTGAAAATAAAATTTTCACGCGAATACATCATTGGTGTGAAAAGTATTGTCCATTTAAGCAGTTTTGCATATTAATACCTACAGTCTAAACAGCTGAACTAATATACGAATAATACGTAGTGGGATTCATCTTAAATGGCAATTCAAAATGGCGGATCGCCTTTTTCTGTAGTGTAAAAATCATGCATCAAATTATTTAGTTAGTTGAATTCAGTAAAACCGCTCTCACATAACATCAGCGTCATCAGAAAGCCTGTGCAATATTTCGTCATTTGTCGTAGATTTCATTTAATTCTGTCATTTGAGATTCGACTCAATGCCACAGTACATTAAGATAAGCCTTTTCATGGTAATGCACAACTATACTAGCTATATATTATTATATTATTGTAGCTGTCCTGAACTTATACGGACGATTTCATTCTGCAAAACTCCAGCGACTTAATTGCGTAACACACTAATAAATTAAAGACTGCTACGTCTTTAATTTTGACAGTTCAACATCATTCCTTTCGCTATTTACGCTGTTGAGTAGACAATTTTTTCAAACATAATAAGCAATGGATTAGCAATATCCTTCGAAATGATTCAGATTGAGATTGATAGTGTGTTGGAACATCTAGTGCCCCTTCTGTTCCACGACTTTGGCTTGTCCTGTGGAAACCATTTCGTTTATCCCAACATTTTCGCCAAGTGCATTGTCCAAGAGCTTCTAACCATTGATAAATGACTTTATTTCTGTAAGTAGGTTTGTACAAACATTTTTACACTTCAGTGATATTTTTTTAAACTAGATGAGGTTCGCGTTTCCTATCTGACTACTCTGAGAAGAAAGGCCGAAATAAACTCAGAAGTCACAGCCTCTTTTAAAGTCCAGACATAATCTTGGTCACGTCATGTGAAGACCGTGTGGATTAGTGACTGAAAAGGTCTCTTGAGGAAACAATCCACACAGATAGAGCGGCCCTATCCAGTCAGTGCACGCATTTGTCACTAATCGTATAATCAGTAAGATCGGGGTCAGAGTTAAAGGTTTTTATTTGTGGGTGGGAAATCATCAAATGACTTCTCCCGCTCGGAGCGGAGCGGGAGGGCGTGTCAGACTTCCTGACTAAAACCCACCCGTGTTCCTTCGGTTGCCTATATGCCAGGGCCACAGTAACTCTTTCGAACAAATCTCGCGACCCTGGCAGGAACTGCTCAGTACTAAGTTGATCTCCTCACTTCTTCACGGTAACCTAGTACATTAACAACTACTGAGGTACATAGTATGTTAGCAGCTATATCCAACGAGGTCAACCACAGACCCTTAAATTATCAGTTCTAGTGTCATAAGTATGAGGTTAATTAAATACTTGGGCTATCGCGATGGGTACTTTGTACTTCATTGAGGACATTAATATTCTATGTAACGTAACACGCATATGATAGTGAATATTTACATTGACATCTGCCTATATAAAATTATTATTGTGTCATTTAGTTGTATGATTGCGTCCGCTGCAGAATTCAGTTTAAAAACTGTCATAGTAGGTACCAGAACCCCTATTTTTAAGAACGTTCGCATTCTATCTCTGGCTCGATCTTTATAATAGAATAAAACTAACTACTGCCCGCGACTTCGTCCGCGTCAAATTTCTTCCTCCCCAACCCACACTGTCGCATCTAATGGCCTGCCAGTGCAAGATCTTTGTATTCATGACTTTCTTTTCTTTTTGCTCGGCTCCTTAGGGTCCTCTCGTAATGTCTATAACCTTCCTCGATAAATGGGCTATCAACACTAAACGAATTTTTCGATTCAAACCAGTAGTTCCTGAGATTAGCGCGTACAACCAAACAAACAAGGAACCTCTTTACCTTTATAATATTAGTATAGACAGATATATATATATCCATATTCCCTAAATCGTTGACAAGTTTTGATATTCATTGTCAAAACTTGTCAACGACTAGATTTTGAACGCTATTAACCATGAGAATTGACCTTCAGGTGATTGTCATTGATATATCCTTGATAAACCTTAGTGCCATATGGAATGCGGACAAAATATATTTTTTTTTGTTCATCGATAGATCTCTGAAATTGAATATCAAGCCGTTCCTTTATGAATGGATGTTGACGAGTTAGAACATGGTCACGAACACGCCTCATCAATTAAAATAGCATACGTTTCACACAATTAGTTAGATAAACGTGCGATGTGTGATAGGCGCTAATGATACGTTGATTACGTTTCTACACGATTACTTATTGCACCTTGAAGAATAATTTGATCTTTTTCTGTAAAGAGGTAGGTACGTAATTTGTCAGAGGGGATTTATCCCGACCTTTTGGACTTTGGGAATAAACCAAACCATACTTTTCTTTTTTACTGACAAATGCGTGCACTGACTGGACTGGTCTACTCATTTCCTCAAAAGACTATTTCAGATATCAATCTACTTGGTCTGACCAGGATTGTGTCTGGACTGGAAAAGAGACTGTGACTCTCTAAAATTGTTCCAGCCTCTCTTTACACAGTAGTCAGATAGAAAATGCTAACCTCATCTAGTTCTTAAAATATTATTGACGTGTACAAGTGTTTGTACAAAAACCAAGCCTACTTATAGAAATAAAATCATTGAACATAAACAACTACAATCTTCTGTGTGTGCTGTTAATTTAACTTTTCTCGAGGATACATTATTTCAGGTGATAAACGACAGCAAAAAACCATTGAGACCAACCAACTAGTGAGACCATTGTGCGTAGGATGTCTAATTCGGGTTCTAAAGATAATAACTGTAAACTATTGAAGAGTAAGAAAGAACTAGCTCTTATTACTGAAAACCTATTGAAATATTAAGAAGTTAGGCAGTTGGAAATAGTTCCAGACAAATTGATATTGCTACCAAAAGGGCAGTGCAATGTAAATAAATACTGAATATAGAGGACAAACGTTATAATATGCATCATGCTGGTTATTTTTTATTCTTTCCTCAACCGCCAAGCGATAGAAAAACTTAAGTAAACATGTCTCCCCTTCGTAACCTGTCCGAAAGTCTGTAGATAATTTATAATCGTCGATTATTTGTATAATCCAGCCATTCGAGCGATAAGATAGGCAACATTGTGAGTTAAAAATATTGTTCTGTTTGCTCAAATAGGTGGTTATGCTCGATTTGAGGTCCCTTCGAGTGTTATTGAAGAATTAAATACAAGGCAACCTTTGATAGAAATCTAGAAACTTCAGGAAAAAGAGGTGCTAGGCAC
The DNA here is from genome assembly GCA_947507805.1 of Aporophyla nigra. NCBI lineage: Eukaryota > Metazoa > Arthropoda > Insecta > Lepidoptera > Noctuidae > Aporophyla > Aporophyla nigra. Next base: position 2,983,538 of record OX382293.1, on the reverse strand, counting down.
ACCCTCATGTGCTTGGCAAATGGTTTTGTCGATGCGGCTGACGAATGAGATATTACGTTGAATATAAAATAATTGATATTGAAGCTATGTTCCTGGCCTACCTTCCTAAATTTCCTGTTATGATGTGTTGATGATGGATGGCCTGGATTTTACCACCAATATTGTACACATTGCATAGATGCGCTAAGTTTTGGCGACAAAAACAATTACTTAATGTGTTATTTTCACATTGTACATTACTATTTCATTAAAATTTGGTATTACACCTTTTACTACCAATACTACATAATCTGTATGATAAATTATATGATAAAAAAGATATAAAATTTGTAAATAAATGTTTGCAGCGTAATCTTCTAAAACAGCTTTAAAATATCCTATCTCATGATTATTCATTGTAACCAACCAACTAAGCACTAAATAAATATACCAAACTACGCCTGAATCTGCGCATTCAAATATTTTTGAGCATTCAGCGAATTTGATGCCATATAAAATCTTAGTTCATTCTCAGCACATTTGTCACTATTGTAACTCTACCCTTCTTCTCTAAAATCAGTTGGAATACGACAATATTTACATACAGTTCCCGCCGTAATATTTTATTATCAGTCGGTAGCTGCACTATCTACCTACAATTTGTGCAGGGAGTGGCTTCGATGTTCGAGATAACGTGGCGATAGCATTAATAGCTATTAGATTTAAATTAGTACTCACCCGGTTACTCTACTAATATGACAGGTTGACGTGTCACTGATTCTTACTCGTATATTTTTTGATATTGTGGTTTTAAAAGTGCTGTGAAGTGAATTTATTTTGGAGCAAAATGACTGACACGAAACCTTTGCTGCAGTAAGTTTAGGATTTTAGGTTAATTATTATATTATGTATAATGATGAATTGATGATACAATTCTGTCGACTGTTACATGAAATATAATTTGCTCGGAGCTCGGAATATGAGAATATGACTTAATTTCTTGAAAAAACAATTAATGCACACATGTGTTTAGTCTACTCGACACAGACATAGCACATGTTTACGTGGTTTTGTACAGATTATGTTTTAACTTTGGATTCATATCCAGTTTTTCATAGACAGAAAATAAACTCGACAGCATTCTCTGATATCATCAAATCGTCAACAACAAATTGTTTGTTTTTGTCATTAGCACTATTGAAAGTATCAGAATGTGATTTTGTTAGTACGTGTTTCTATTAACCTATTTACAATAGCTTATATGCTAACTTCACATCACTGTCCATTACCTACTCAAAGACGGGAAGTATAAAGATGCTCGTCAAAACAGCAATGTATGCTAGGCTACACGTTTCATTATTTACTCGTTTAATGACCTCGCCTAGTTTACTATTCAATCCCTGTATTTAATGTCTATTAGATAAGAGCCGTATTTACTCTACGCAATATCTAAATGATACCTCTGAAATAATTGTAGTTGTTCGCTCCTTGTTGCTTGCCGAATCAATTTTGGCAAAGATTTTAATTTGGATTCTCAACAAATTGGTTTAGTAAACCTTGATAGTATAGAAAAAAATACAAATCACAGTTTTATCTACCCATAAAATAATTATTTATTAAAGGTGTAGTTTTTTAATACGCCCATCAATGTTGAGTTACCTGTTTCGTTTTTAATATTCAAAGTGAATTATTGTATTATCCTAATAATATTAACTGTGAAAGTTTGTGTGGATGTATGGATGTTTGTTACTCTTTCATGCAAAAACAACGGAACGGATTTGTATGAAATTTAGCACACAGATAGTTTATGACCTGTAATACGATCCCGCGAGATAATTTCCGACCTCCACGCTGGTGAAGCCGCTGGCAAAAGCTAGTTATGAGAATAAAATTATCTCCAACCTCAGTAATACAGGTATGTTATACCTAATATATTATAATTAGGTGAACAACAACACGCGACCTTAGTGTAAGCTTAGTTTTGACAATGATTTTGATAACGCTTTGTTGTTATCTTCTGTTAGGATTAATATGATTTAGCTGAGTTAATTTCCTTGTAATGGTTTACTTGGTCAAGAGCATCAAAATCAAAATATTGTATTTCACATAAACTTACATGGGCACTTGTGAAACGTCAGAAGGTAGTGCATAGTTCCAATTAGTCGTTTTTGTGGAGAAGAACCGGCAAGAACCTCCACGGTTATTCTTTTAAAAATAATTGGCTTTTACAATGTTTTCAAATAAGTGTTACTTAATAGCTTATGACAGTGTAGACTTCTCAAGAAATACCAGGTACTTCCCAAAATAGAAAATGGTCGAAAAATTTACAGTTTACAAGGCCCACCATTTTCTCACATTCACAAAATATAAAAGAATCTACACAAAACATACAGAGCCGATACGTGCAGGAGACTCATGGTACGGCTGGTCCATAAATTCAAAGTCACTCAGCGAGCTATGGAACGAGCTATGCTTGGAGTATCTCTCCGGAATGAGGTGATTAGGCAGAAAGTTATCAACATAGCTCATAGAATTAGTAAGCTGAAGTGGCAATGGGCCGGACACAGTAACCGTAGAACCGATGACCGTTGGGGTAGAGGTGTTCTTGAGTAGAGACCGCGAATCGGCAAACGTAAGGTAGGACACCCCTAGGCTAGGTGGAGCGACGATCTTCGCAGGGTGGTTGATAGCAGCTGGATGAGAGTTACCGAGAATCGAGCTGAATGGCGTGCAATTGGATAGGCCTATATCCAGCAGTGGACTAGTAAAGGCTGATGATGATGACGATATGAAACATAAATTAAATAATAAAAGTCAAAACATGTAAAGACCAAATGAAATTATTCCCATTACAACCACTATAAAGAATTGAAATTGTTGGAAGATTATGTCAAAGAAGTTTGTAAAAAAAACATACATCAAAAGTAACCATACTGCTGACAAAGTTACATGCTTGGAATTAGTTTTGTTATCAAAAACGAAACTGTCAAAAACCATAGTGATTGTCTTAATACAATGCCGTAATGATAATGTATAATCAAGATTGGCTGGCCAAGTGGAGATCACAATGACCATTCATTGAAATACGTGTTTGCATTACGTGGAAATTGGTATATTATGATATCTTGCAGCCTACCGACGGCGACGACGTCATATATTTACCAAAGAACGTCTTTACGAACGCGATGATATTTGCATGTTACGGTGTGAATTGATAGCTGTGTACGAAGTTTTTTAGCACCTCTACTTTGGACTACCTAGTCTGTAAAAATGTTGTGGAACCAATTATATCATAGTGATTGTTATATTAAGCCGTATCTGTGGAAGGCTGGTATTCGATTCTCATTTGGAAAGAAACAAAAAGTATTTATGGGGACTCACTCGATGTTGTGAGTATGAATATCGATGGCTATAAGAGTAAGGGGGAAACCAAAGAAATGCATGGACTGTGTGAATGATGCTATGCTACAGATACAGAAAAGGGGTGTATACCGAGGTGACGGCTAATAGAGAAGTGTGGAAGAAAAAGACATGTTGCGCTGCGCCGATCCCAAATAAATTGGGATCAGGGCAGGAGAGCGACGATAATGATCACTAACACAAGGAGATAATTATCTCATAGTTGATGATTACAACGAAGACTATAACAATAATGAATTCAACAAACATGTAAAACCAGTGAAGTTAGCCTTAGCCTTAAACATTGACATCTCTGTTAATGTTTTAGTGCCAATCGTAAAGCTAGTCACACGCTGATCTAGCAACATTCCCCTCAACATCATCATTGCAGCCGTAAGACGTCCACTGCTGGCCTCCCCCAATTTAGGGGGCTTCGCCATAGTCACCACGCTTGGCAGGTGGGTTGGCGGTCGCAGTATGGTGGAAAAATGCATAGAGAACGCGTCTGCCCATTCTCTAGTAAACTCTGTACGTGTGTGCCGTACGTAAAGCAATACCCCATTTCTTCCCGTGGGTGTCGTAAAAGGCCACTAAGGGACTTACTAGATAATTCCTCTAGTCTACACAAACTCTCATCATTACACAAAAATGCTACAAAAATAATATCTCCATTATTATGATAACTGCACTTATGTCTATTGTCAGTAAAATGGTACAATTTGTGGCCACGTGTGCCGCATTACTCACATGTTACCAAGGTGCACAATACTCGCTCCCACGACTCCAACAATGCGCAAGCGACACTATTTATGCGTTTCCTACAATATTTATGTAATACGGAAGAAGTTTTTGTTAGGTTGCAAGATCGTTTCATCTTGGTTTTCTGTCGTTGAGTTTACTAACTTATCTGTTGCTAGACAACTGTTTCGCGTAGATGAGACTGGTTTATAGTCGCCGCTTATATCCGTACCTACAAAAACCTCCACTTTCTTCCTCATCATTGGTATTTTGTTTAGAAAACCGCAGTTAAGTATGATTTTCTTTATGAATAGAGTTCCACCTGTCGGCTTTTTGGTTATCTGTCATGCACGTGCCCCAAAACATCACTCCAAATGTAATTTACTGTGATGCTTATAAGACAGCAAAATTATACACTGCTATCAGCTGTCATGGTAACATAATAACTGTGCAGCTATTCATCAACATCATTACCAGCTTTCTTCCTCCCACTACTGAGGATAGGCTTCCTTCTTTTTATGCCATGCTTCTGGGCAACCTGGTTGAGAATTGCACAGACCAGAGGGTCTGTGCAATTCTCAACCAGGTTACCCCCTATCTTCTGTGAGCCTAGCAAGAACACGCGGAGTTAACGTAAAACTAAATTCAAACGATTTTAAATTTGGAAACACTTGCGCGCATAGACTGTTGGTATTCAAATCTATGAGTGATGTTAATTGTCCTTTTCGCTAAAATTAAAAATAAAATGCTATAGTTGTATTCCCAATTCAAAAAACGTTCGAATTGATGTTTGAACATCGCGCGTTCATTCTAGAGCCTCTAAACATCACCAACCCATCTGTAGTGCTATTCTGTAAAATCTAACCGTGATAACTGGGGTGAAGTGAGCTTAAAGTGAGGTGTCAATCCCTAGCATCAGATGAAATGACAGCTCACTTTCAGGTCACTTCACCTAAGTGCTTTTTTTTTTTGGATGGGAAATCATCAAATGACTTCTCCCGCTCTTGGCGGAGCGGGAGGGCGTGTCAGACTTTTACTGACTAAAACCCACCCGTGTTCCTTCAGTTGCCCATGTGCCGGGAACACGGTATCTCTTTCGAACAATCACGCGACCCCGGCAGGCACCGGTCCTAGCAGACCCCTTCAGTGCTGCTGACATCTCTTTGAGGCGCGCGTGGAACACTACGCGCCGTCGACCCGAGCTTGGTCCTTACCGGGCGGCGAGCTACCCATTGCTAGCCGCCCGCAAGCTCGCGCCTACGGTGGCCGGGAGTCCGCAATCGACTCCCGACGCCCGGGGCGTCTCCTCCTGCGGCGGTTAGGGACGTGAGGGCGCAGAGACTGCCACTCCCTCACGCGCTCCGCCTCCTCCTTCACGAGCATTACTGCTTCGCAGAAGGAGGTGACGGCTTCCCATGCCCTCTCGCTCCGTACCATGGCTCGCACCAGGGCCGGACGCGAGAGGTCACCGCCGCCGATCGCCTCCACGAGGACACGGCGGTGCTCCGCCCAGGCAGGGCATACCTCCACCGTATGCTCCACCGTGTCCTCCAGACGATCCTCACAATGGTCACCTAAGTGCTCACGGTGAGATTTTAACAGAATAGATCGGCTGGCTGTTGGTCTGCCAGCTAATAGATTCTGACAAATTGTTACAATCACGACAAACATCCTTTAATGCAACTCCGCCTTATCTAAATCACGTGAAAGAAACGTTTCCCGTTTTGCCCCGAACAAGGTCGCAAGTGGCACTATATTAATGGGTCGTTAAACCCGAGTGCCCTTAAAAAGCAGTAATCTATCGATAACTAACATTAGCGCCGATTACGATAAGTAATTGATAAACATGTGAAATACGACGAATCGAGCAGGTAGTAGCTATATTTTTAAATTGGATTTAGATAGTTGATTTGTAGGTGTAAGAAAATTCGGTAGGATGTTTGTTCAGTGGCTTGGAAGACCAGAATTTTCTTCTCAAAAATTGTCAGGGAGACGGGTCAAAATCAATGTTTGGGCCGGCTTCCATTTTATCCGGATGCAGCTGAATACCAGTATTTTACATAGAACGACTGCTTATCTGACCTGCCAGCGTAGCATGACCAATTCTATATCTATTCTACCGAGAGCAAAAAAGTTCCATAAGTATTTTAATTCTGTAAAAATGTTTCTATCTCATCAATAGTAGAGAGAAATAGTCATCACTCATCCTACTTGACATCATACTCTTGTCGACTGAAGAATAGAAACATCTCTTCAGTTTTTCTACGATACAATCTATCATTTTGTCTTCTCTTCCGTCGACAAATTCCGTTTCTATGGCGGTCATGCTTCGCGTGCAGTTACTGTTATTTAACTCGATACCCCTTGGTAAGACTGATTGCCAGAATTCGGGCTTCTGACTACTCGTTACGAATGTCAAAGGTCTACGAAAGACAGCTGGACCCAACGCCTGTGTTTTCTGAGGCACGAAGGGGTCTCGAATTCTCGATATGAAATGAATGATCAAGACCGTCAGCAACAAGCTTAATCTTCAATTAACCTGCACCCTAATTGCGAAACGCACAATTTATCAGAATCTGAATGGGATTGAAGATTATTTCTAAACCATTGCGTCATTTGTTCGAATAAATTGTTGGCTTAGCAACGTAAATAACGCAATGAATGTTGTTTAACTATGAATTTTAAACCAATTCGTACCGATAAAAATTTCCGCAATTACCCCTCTGTACAGCTGTTTTTATTGAAATAGGTGCACGGGTTGGTACCTATAGTTAATTAAGTAATTGTAAACTGCCCCTTGATTCAGCAAGAAATTTTAAAATAATGCTGCCTTGTATCTGAAACTGACAGAAGAGCGAGGAATACCTAGGGTTTTTATGATCAGCTAAAATACTACCACTACATTACGTGTCAAAAGAAATAGTAACATTTACAATAATCAGAAAACGTGGTTATCTTGTTATCAACGAAAGTCGTAAATACACAAGGAAATGGGTCATAACTTCATAGGAGTAACATTTACCTATCGCAGGTAACACTTACTGTAAGTTTAAACACTTGACGAATTTCTTCTTTCTTCTGTTTGTCCTGGCCTCCCCTAGTATAAATTAAATTAGTATTGGCAAGAACTACCCATCTTTAGCCCTGTCCATTAGCAAGAATACAAATACAAGGTTTTGTGAAGATATTTGTTGTAGATACTAGTTTAATTGTTACAGTTGCCTGCGACTTCGTCTGCGTCATATTTTTGCTCCCCTGACCCTTCCCGTCGCATCGGATTGCCTGCCAGTTTTTGTCCATTTTTCGTTTATGCTCCGCTCCTTTTGATCTTAGCATGATGTTATATAGCCTATAGCCTTCCTCAATCAATAGGCTACCCAACACAAAAATATTTTTTCAATTCGGACCAGTTGTTTCTGAGATTACCGCGTTCAACCAAACAAACTCTTCAGTTTTATAATATTAGTACCTATAAAAGTATAAATTATAGTATAGATAAAGTTTTCCTATGCTTAGGAAGCTGATTGCAATATTAAACTAAAATAAAGAACCATATATTTAAAGGACATATATGTCCTTTAAATATATGGTTCTTTGATACTAAAACATTGATATTATCAATGTTTTAGTATCTGTTCTATTCAAGCTAAGCTAGCAACTGAAACAGTGGCAAGTACTCAATGGAGTAGATCATCATCATTTCAGCCTGAAGACGCCAGTACTGGACATAGGCCTCCCCTAATTTGGGGGGTTTATCGTAATCGCTACGCTTGGCAGGCGGGTGGGCGATCGCAGTATGGTGGTAAAATTTATAGAGAACGCTGCTGCCCATTCTCTAGTAAGTCTCTTAGTCGCCTCTTACGACTAACACGGGAAGAAATGGGCTGGTGGTATTCTTTCCGTTCGACACCACACGGAACGTGATGATGTTATTAGAAAGTCTTAATTAAATATTTAGCAGGCATCGTCAGACTTCACACAAATGAACTTTAAAAGGCTGTAATCTCACGATAGCGCTGTTAGCTAACGATAAGGTAATGTATATTGTTTATAATAATATCGTGTATATTAGCCACGATAGCACATGTTTTGCATGTAAATACGTCGCGTTACATTGACAATTAATACTAATTATCTACTGATATACAAATAGATAACAGTTATGTATAAGGCGCTTATATAATTTTACAAAGACAAACCTTGTTTCCTCTAGTAACCTAGATTCGTTGAAGGCCCACGAAATTCATTTTCTTTTACGTCTGTTGCAGGTCAGTGTCAGGTTATATATGTATGTTGATTAAAATATTATTCCGTAGACCGCAACTTGTATGTATTTACGTAATTATATATAATCATTAAAATCACCAATACTACCGTCCAGGTTAATTTAATCCCATTGAATGACTCTTTCTTGAAATAGTCATTAAATGGGAGTACATAAACCCTGGCGCTTTCCCCTTGGAAAATATTGGAGGCCACTCCTTCTTGCTTAAATTACAATATCAGAAATGGACATGCAGATATCGTACATACGGGGGTCACGCTGAAAGTTTTTAGAATAGGCCAGAAAGAAAAGCAGCTGATGTTATTTATAAAAATTTTGAATTAGGAACTCTTTGGGAATCTGGAGATGTATAATGAATTCATATTTAATTTGTTTTTACAAAGCGGCAATTTAAAAAGTGTCTGTCGTGCGTCGAAATTCGAATTTGACTAGAAAACTTTCGCTCAATGATTTATTAGGACTTTCGTTGCTCAACAACAATGTTACATCAGTGATTGGTATGTCAGTCATCGTTTGCTAGTTGTCTTGGAAAATGATAGACAACAGCGCCCAAGAAGCAGGATCATCCTTCACCATGACTGCTCTCCAGCTCACTCCGCCAGACTATTCGAATATTTGTCTTTCGAAGGTGTGGAGTTGGTAAATCATCCTCCTTACAGTCCCTACCGGGGACCTTGTAAATTTTATTTATTTCCAAAAATAAATGATGAACTTAGAGGAATTCGTTTTATGAACCCAGATGATGGCGTGGCTGCGTTTGAAAAAGGTGTGGAACAGATCCCTAAAAAGAGTGGGCCCACTGCTTCAGTCAATGGTTCCATTGCATGCGACGGTGCTTAGGAAGGAACGGAGACTACTTCGAAAAGCAATAAAAACATTACCAGGCTGCTACATCATTCTGTATGACCCACGTATACCAATGCTGTGTCGTCTAAATTGCCATAGTGAGAAACGAATAGCTTCATTCGTATATACCAAGATTTCTATCCATCAAAAATCATTCGTATGTTAGGTACCTATTGAAATTGTAATATCAATTCCGTTTGATAAAAAACCAAACCACAGAAAGAAAACCTATATTTTCATACCACAGCTATCACAATAGGTATTAATAGCAACGAACAAAACAGCGGTTTGCCTGATGACTTGATAGCCAGCAATGACAGTAGCGTTGTTGTGCGGTGATTGGCGAGCTGCACAAATAGGATAATATACTTGTTTGTCAGTAACCACTGATTCTCTATTGTCTGTGTGCTCAAAATTGGACGTTTACGGAAACATTCCACCGCATGGAAGTAAACATTCCTTTAAACTAGATGAAATATTTTAAAAATTAATTCATTACGAAGCATTTTGTGGTCCTTGGAATGCATCGATGCTAATTTTGGGTTGTTAATTAGCTTCGTTTCGTGGAGTTACCTCATCATCTGACTAGCCTTTTCCCTACCATGTTGGAATATTGAATACCAGTATTTCACATGGAGCGACTGTCTATCTGACCGCCTCAACCCAGTTATTGGGTAATACGATACCCCTTGGTAAGACTGGTTGTCAGACTTTCGGGCTTCTGACGATCCGCAACAACTGTCATAGATACACGAATGCCAGCCGGAATATACGGCTTAACGTGCTTTCCGAGGCACGGAAGGTCTTGGTATGTAAAGATGGTTACCCATCCACGGACCAACAGCAGGATCGAACCGTACGGCCGTTATCCTGTAGTTGTTTTATTCATATCGACGCCAAGATGGAATTTCTAAATATAATCGTTGGGCTTCGTCAGTCTTCCCATCACCTAATAGATATTCCATTGGTCCTCTGACTGTATTGAAATGGATTTTCCCAGCCACAGTAAACATAGTCTGTTATGGTAGCAGAAATGAGATAATAGTATTGTTTACACTGTACTCTAATTTAGCTACCATCTACGATAATTTGATCTGTGATATTTGTTTACATTAACATTACGTTCGGTCGTCCGCTTGGTCCAGTGGGAATCGACATCACTGCTATTCATTAGTATTTTAAATCCAGAATTGTGGCAATAAGTTCACTATATTTCTTACTAGCTTCTGCCCGCGACTTCGTCCGCGTTAAATTTCTTGTTCCCCCAACCCTTCTCCGCTCTCGTCGAATCGCCTACCCGTGCAATTTTCCTCGTTTTTGCAACATTATTCATTACAGCTCCGCTCCTCTTAGTTGTAGCGTGATGTTATATAGCCTATAGCCTTCCTCGATAAATAGGCTACCCAACATAAAAATAATTTTTCATTTCGGACCAGTTGTTCCTGAGATTACCGCGTTCAATCAAACAAACAAACTCTTCAGCTTTATAATATTAGTATAGAAGTATAGATAACGTCACTACTTACTATGTCACTAACCGCGATCGATTCACCGCTTTGCTCATTATCATCATCTGCCCAGTCTTTTCCCAAGTATGTTGGGGTCGGCTTCTAGTCTAACCAGATACAGCTGAGTACCACTATTTTACATGGAGCCATATCTGCTGGGGAGTTTGTTGCGCCACTTCTTCTTCCCAGCTATAGCACTAGGAAGTGATGGCGGACGTTTTGGGGGACTGTCTTATGTAACTTTGACGTTCGAAAAGCGCTGACTCTCAGCCTAGTGTGAATAAGTTACTTATGATTGATTGTCTGATAATCGCCCACAACCCCGTAACTGGGTAATACGATACCTCTTGGTAAGTTGTCAAACTTTCGGGCTTCTGACAACCCGTAAACACTGTCAAAGATCCATCGTTTTTTATATATTTTTTAAATTGGTTTGACTTCGGAATAAATTAGATCCTCGAACCTTCGATGGTAAACCATCATCCACTTTGCCAAAGTAATAAACCGAATGCCAGTTTCATCTCAAATTGGAAATGACTTCAAATTGAAACTTGTTTACTTGACTGACGATAAACTGTGGAACTCGCAAATTGAATCGTTTGCTTCGAAACCTGACACAAAATTATACAATCTCATATAAAAAGCGTTAATAGATAGATAAGTACTTTAAACTGTAATTCGATGAAAACGGCAAGTTGATTCAAAATGCTTTACGGGTCAAAGCACAAATATATGACAATGCAAACTAGCATCAAGCGGAACCAATTAATTTTCTTTTTTCCTCACAGCTGTGTAGTTCCCGGGTTTTTCAATTAAATGCTCTTCACCTTCAGACAATTGACCTCAGGTCCCACGTCCTACTTCATTGATTTAATTCAATTTAAAATTATAAGCTACATCAATATGCATAGGTGTGATATTATCAGTGTGAAGTGGACTTACATTAAATTCGAGAATTTTATCATGAAAATCTATAGAATATCATCATTTGGAGTTGTCTTGCAGTCTAATCGGATGCAGTTGAATACCAGTATGTTACATGGAGCGACTGCCTATCTGACCTACACAACCCAGTAACTGGGTAATACGATACCTCTTGGTAAGACTGGTTGTTAGACTTTCGGGCTTCTGAAGACACGTAAAGACTAACAAAGATTCATAAATGACAGCCGGGACGAGGTACGGAAGGGTCTTGGTATGTGAAGATGGTCACCCATCCACAAACCAACCGCTACAAGCGTAGCTTAAGGACGCTATAACATTTTTGAATCGCTCAAGTTTAGGTATCTGAATCGCCACACAACAACATTACGCGCACGCACACATTGAAACCATTGTCTGCTCGATTTTAAACATTAGTTAACTAATCTTGATACTCGAAGGTATTATTTATTTTATTTTACTAGCACTGTTGAGTAAAATTTGTAGAAAAAGTAACTTTACTATCTGAATTTAGTGACAGTAAATAACTTTTACTACCATGACCATCAATATTTTTGGGGTAACGTATAATTTGACAATTAAAAAAAAACGAGGTGTAACAATAAAACACTTTAACAATATTTTTGGATAATAAACAAATATAACTGATGGTGATCGTAGAATATCGTTGTAATCGTTGAAAATATACAGGATATTCCTTAAAGAAAACTAAGCAAAAATTGTGTGACGAGCGACCCTCACCTTTGAGATTGCAGCGCGTATTCAGAATTTTTTATTTATGTAAATAATTAAAGTTACGTTAAATATTGTGACTACATACTAGCAAAACCCCCAAAATTGATACCCATGTCGACATTTCATCATAACAGTACATCCGCCATTTTAAATTAAAAATCGAAGATTTTATAATCCCTACCCCCAATATGGGTAAAGATCTTTTTATAAAAAAACAATACTCGCCGTATTTGGATCAAATTTGGATGAATCATTCGTAATAACTATCCTAAAATTATCCAAATTTGATAGCTATGCCCACTTTTTATTTAAAAAATTAAAATATTCGTCGTTTTGAATGAAAAACTTGTGGGGTCGCCTTTTTTTGGCTCCAAATGTAATTTGTATGGAGTTTTCGGCTTCAGCACCTTCGAAAATCTTGAAAACGACACCCATGATGAAAATTTTGAAAATTTTCGTAACCACCATTTTTGATTTTGAATCAGATTCAGCACCCTTGTTTACCCCTACCGCAAGCTACATTAAAGAATTTCGTTCCAATAATGGACGACACTTGCATAATTTAATTACCACGTTGAAAATATAACTTTTTATTGAATAATTATCCGCCATTTTGAATTCTTGAAAATGAATACATAGTCATAATTACCCTACCTCAATAATCCCAATAGAATTTGAGTTATTTATTTCTAAATCAAGTTCTGATAATAAGTTTGGTACTCATAGTTTTGGTCCGAAAAGTATCAACATTTTTCAACCACAGTATACAGCACGGCACTCACTTTATTATTATTTTGATCGTATTTATTTTGTACAAAAAAGCGATACGCCCGTACTTCCTAGGGCGCGTCTGAGCGCGGAATGAGAAGCCGCGAGTTTAAAATGTATGAAGAAAGTTGAGAACGTTCTTTATTTTTCTCATAAATAAAAAAGTTATGTATTTAATAACAAAATATTTAGGCAAAACGTAGAAGATTATACTAGCCACAATTTGTTGTCATTTTAAAGTTAAAATATGCAGTTGATCTCACAATACAGGTACCTTTCCAGACCCCATTATTTTTCATTTTCTTCGATTATTGCGGTGGGGAAAACTTATTTTTTGTGAAAATATTGTATGGGACTATATAATTTTTATGGTACCATAATGGAGATGAATAAATTATCTTTAATTAAAGACCATAATTGACTTCGCAGTTGTGGTTCCTCTTGATGTAATTGGTACTGGAAAACCACCGATATTTGTAGAAAAATGTTATAGCGTCCTTAACCTGATCTGTCGATTAGTGCAGCTGTTATTACTAAGCCACAAGCCCCCCTCTTAGAATAAGACGAACTACAAAAGAAATATTTATAAAAACGCCCATCATCTCTAATCTGAATACTTTACGGTTCTAGAACAACGTCTTCTGGTATGATTGTCAGTATCCGCATTGTCAGGAAGTCATCTATATTGTCAATTGCAAGAACAATTTCTTCATTTACCTATGATACGGCAAAATCCAGCTTCTGCATTACCTTCAGAAGACTCTTTTTTACATTCCTCTGGTGGTACTTATTTATCAGATCATTCGATATTTGGTCAAGGATCATTTGATAATTATTGGCATAATCTAATTTATAACAAAAAATCTTCACTCTTAATTTATGATTATGAGAGAAGATTTTCTAGCTACGAATATGATTCCCATTTTCAAAGAAGTATGCTCAATTTACTCAAAGTTTGGTTCTTCTTTTCCAGGTTCAAAGAGGGCAAAGTATCGTACGGGACAGACAGCCCAGCGCGGGGTCGCCGGGTCATCTTCTGCGTTCACGGCAACCCATCCACAGGTTGCTGTGCAGTCATAGAAACCAGTACAGATGGAGACAACGGAGATGGACACAATGGGAGCATATCAGAGGTTGAAAGTGAGTATGATACTAGGGTTGATGAAATTGGAACCTTAAACTGTAAGGCAGATATCATAGACTTGATTGATGGAGCATTTAAATCTGCAGTGGAAGTCTGATCGATACAATAGGCTGCAAAGAATCTATGCGATAATCGAGTATTTGACTATTAAGTAATCTACGAATTATGAAAAGCCTGATTACTTTAAGCTGAAGTTTCTTAAACCTACCGTCAACCAAGTATAAATATACTCAGATAAATGTCAACTGTTACAAAGCAATGTCACGGTCGGGAAAATATTGTAAGATTTATGATAAACGTGTAAGAAAATCTGTACATAACGTTTATGAAAATATTTTGTTCGAGAATACTATAATGACAAGTGTTCCACGGATAGTATTAGGGTCCACTTATAGTCATAAATCCAGATTCCTATGCTTTGATTTTTGTTATATTATTATTTTTATTTCGACGTAGTTTGTTTATAACTTATTTAAGTATATTTATAACGTAACAAGAATAAGGGAACAGACTGAAAAGGATTCCAATCTGTTCCCTTACTCTTGTTACGTTCACCTCACTTGGTCTTGGTAAATGTTCAAAGCTCAGATTACTTCTCCTTAATATCGGTTTACTTAACATCTGGCCTGTCTGAGCCACCCATAAGTTTTCTCTAGCAAACTTGGTGGCCTTGTTTTGTCACCTGCTATAAGATTTGCGGATACATAAATTTCTAATGGAATACATTTTAAGAGCATAGTGAATTATTCTTCTTAGTGTGTCGCATCCCATTTCTTCCCATGAGTGTTCTAAAAGCCGAGTAAAGGATTTACTAGAGAATGGGCAGCAGCGTTCTCTATGCATTTTATCACCATGTTGCGATCCCCGACCCGCCTGCCAAGCGTCGCAATTATTTATGGCAAACCCCCCCCCCCTCTCCCCGGGGAAGACCAATGCCTAGAAGTGGACGTCTTTCGGCTGAAATGATAGCGTGTTGATGGCAATCTAAATGGACTCAGCCTAGTTTACGGCTACGTATTTGGCGCCATTACTAGCATACAGTTCCTGTATCGTGCAGCTGAATAATTGAAAATTGCATCTTTGGTTTTTCAGAAAAAAGGAAGAGGTTCTATGTCCCTATGTATTTTTATGTATTTTCACCGATTTATCCGCCATCAGTGGACCGATCTCAAAAATTCTTTTTTTGAAATCTGTCCGTATTTTTAATAGATAGTTTATTTTTCAGGGATGGTCCCATATAAAGGAGATGTTTCATTTTCGGCCATCAGATGTACATTTATCAAAAAAGAGGAAAAAATACCACAAATTAGGGAAAAATATTCTCTGGTTAATTTGCGCCTGATTTGTTGTGTACAAAAAATAATAGTTTTTCAATTATTGCCATGTTTTATTCAACATGGCGTCTCGTTTGCTTGCAGACGTCATCCGTTCTGAAATCATGTCTCATCAAATCAATGTTAAGTAGAAAATAATTAAAAAATATGTGTATTCTTGTAGTGTTAAAAATAAATTACTATTATTCTCTTATAAATATTTTTGAGTAAACATAATTAAGTGTGACCATTTCATCGTTACAAAAATCTTTAGTCTCCATCCTCGAAGTGTGTTTCTAAACGAATTCAAAATGACCACTTGCTAACTCTTAGGACAAACGTCAAACATTTTTAATTTTAATTTTGGACATAAAAACCATTTGATATTATGAAAAAAATGTTACTTTATTCTATTCATGAGTAATTTACCCAGCTTCGCTAAACGGTACACGTTATGGCCGGAGCCCTATATAAAAATGAAACATCTCCTTTATTGAGTTTTTTTTTGGTAGTTTTTGCGTTAGCTTCTATCACAGGTGCGTATTTTGTTCCACTTAGTTTATCGTGATGAGATTCTAATACTTCCTTTCACTGCTATTGACCTGCACGCGTAGCACGACCACCGTAGAAATGGGTTTTGTCTATTCTTGGTAGAATAGAGATAGAATTGTCATGCTACGCCAGCATAAAACGGTACAAATCTATCTACAATCTTTAATTTTGTCTTTAATCTTTCTACAATCCGTCGACAAAACCCATTTCTACGGTGGCCATGCTACGCGTGCTGGTCAGTATTGGTACCTATAGGAATAAGCTCGGTATACCATAATCAAAAACGTGAAAAATAACTTTAATTACGGCAGGTGGTGGTATTTTTTTTTTAATACAGATCTAAAGACTTCCGAAATTAAACTTTTTTTTTAACATTGTAGTGTTTTTTTGGAAGTCAGTTGTTTTTTTTGCAAGCCTTTACTCAAATCAAGCACGCGACTCCTTTTGGTAATACTTTCCTCTATTTCTCATAGTTAATTGTACTTATATGATTTTCTCATTATTTCTACAACAATAACTGACGTCACGTACATGTGTTTAAACAGTGTAATATTTACTATTCTAATCACTCGTTTGATAAATGTTAGTAATAATAATGTTGATTGTTCATATAAAACAGCAAAATGGAGTCAAAGACGTTTGTTTTTTAAATTATGAACAAACATGAGGTCACCACCTCATTTTGGTACATCATCATCATTTCAGCTAAAAGACGTCCACAGCTGGACATGGCCTCCCCCAATTTGGGGGGGTTTGCCATATCTGCCATGCTTTGCAGGAGGACTAGCGATCGCAGTATGGTGGTAAAATGCATAGAGAATGCTGCTGCCTATTCTTGAGTAATTCCCTTGGTCGCCTTCAACGACACCCACGGGAAGAAATGAGATGGTACTATTATTTACGTCCGGCAAGACACGGAACATTCCGGAATTTTGTTTAATTCAATGAATAATATTGTTTCAGGACATTGCCACAGATCGAGGAACGAAGAAATCGACAAAAGGGCGCGAAGAAAGTTGATCATAGCCAGTATACTGTGTGTTGTATTTATGATAGGTGAAATTGTAGGTGAGTAAGAACCTTTTAGATATAAACTAAGTATGTACGGTAAGTAGGCAACCCTTCAGTGATAACAAGACCAGTGTAAGCTGGCCTCATATTCTATTGACTCTCCGTAATACGCTAGTCCAGCACCCTAATTAAGTAACACACTATTAATCAGGATCTGAATCGTTTATGACAAATCATAATTAATCCATTGCTTCATAAGTTCGAACACTTTGTCTGCTCAACAACGTAAATAACGCAATGAATGTTGTTGAACAGTCTAAATGACAGCCATTCCTACTGTCAGTGTGATTTGCAATTACCCCTCAGTTCAAGGTTAGTGTGGTGCGGTGTAACTGAATGAATTCAGCGCATGATTGAATTTTGTGTCGGTAATAAAAAAAAATCTGCTGTTTCATAGTAGTACACCTACACGGTCAAAGTGCAATGAACAGTTTTTTTTTTAGTATCCGGCGAACAAATAGTTCGTCGGATACTAAAACAAATAGTTTAAATAAAACGCAGTTGGTTTCAGAAGCATGTACTGAACCCATGGTAATAAGTTGGGCGTCGATGCTTATCCACCCTGCATTATAAAAAAAAATTAAAAAAAAGAAATAATGAAATGAAATAAGTCATTAATTTTAACGTTAATTTGTTGTGGTTTTATTTTACCACGTTGCATGATATATGCAACGTGGTACACACGTCATTATATTGCAATAAAAAAATACGTTTTCGAAAACAATGCCTTGCATAATTGTGTGAGGTACTTACGTTACAAGAATTACTAATAAATGGCCGTGTGATTCGAATGTGGGTTATCGAGAATGGCGCGTGTCCAATTTTCTTATTGTTTACATGAAACATGGTTACAATATGAAAGGGCTTATGTAATTTTAACGTTGTATGAAATACTAATAGTACGATGCCGATCATATTTTACATAGAATAACTAAACAAAATTACCATTATAAGCGATCGTCACAGGAATACACGATTGTAGCGCTCATATGTCACTTTTGGTTTGGTGAACTTGAACGCGTGGTCACCGACGGAAAGCGATTTTCGGATGTTCGAACTAAATTTGACAAATTTACGCGACAGTCACGCATACGTGCGGCGATCGCTTTTAAATATGACGTGGGGTACTACTACCTAACCTTTTCCCAACTATGTTGGGGTCGGCTGCCTATCTGACCAGATGCAGCCCACCCCAACATAGTTATAAAGTAAAGTAAAGGCACATAAACATAATTACGGTTGCTTTTGTAAAGCAAGTTACTAATGTAATTTTGGTTTCCTCTTGTAATACTTATAGGACAGCAATAATGCTTGGCGACAGAAGTCATCGTTGACTTCCCCTATCGAGCTTATCCCCTGATCTTCAGTTATCTTCATAACCTGTACCTTTCACTTTGCAGGTGGTTACTTATCCAACAGTTTAGCGATAGCCACAGACGCTGCCCACCTCCTCACAGACTTCGCTAGTTTTATGATATCCCTGTTCTCACTATGGGTATCGAGCAGGCCTGCAACAAGACGGTAAGTCAAATCTTAGTTTGGTAAATCTGGTAATGGGTCTATCACCCCATTTCTTCCCTTGGGTGTCGTAAGGGGCGGTTAAGGGGCTTGAGAAGACTAGAGAATGCGCAGCAGCGTTCTCTATGTATTTTTCCACCAAACTGCGATCGCTGACCCGCCTGCCGAGCGTGGCGTTGGCAAATCCCCCAAATATATCTTCGTCTTTTGGCTGGATCGGTGCACGCATTTGTAGTAATCATTCTGCTCAAATCGGTCGAACCATTCGACATAACCAAAGAAAGTACATTTGGGTAGGCCTGATAAATTACTCAAGCTACCAGACCATGATTTTCTACACTAATATTATAAAGAGGAAAAATTTGTATTTTTGTTTGTTTGTTTGTAATGGATAAACTCAAAAACTACTGGACCGATTTTAAAAATTCTTTCACCATTAGAAGGCTATATAACATCACGCTACAACCAAGAGGAGCGGAGCAGTAATGAAAAATGTTGCAAAAACGGGGAAAATCGCACGGGTAGGCGATTCGACGCGACGGGAAGGGCCGGGAGAACACGAAATTTAACGCGGACGAAGTCGCGGGCAGAAGCTAGTAACTAAATAGTCCACATAGTCTGCACGTTCACAATAATTAAAACAATATTTCGTTGGACGCGTAGCGAATGTAACATGCTCATTGGGATTTATTTACTGTACTTCTTTTGAAGCGTATACTGAGCATGCGTTCAATGGTTATGTGTGATTGCTGCAATGTGGCCCTGACATTAATACCGACTTAAAAAAAAAAACTGCAGAGGCCAAGACTAAAGCGTTCCTGAGACTACTTTATCGTTATCTAGCCTATGTTCATTCAAATTGTTAGAATATCATGCCTGTTAGTCTAGTGGTTAGTGACCCTGACTGCTAAGACTGAGGTCGTGGGTTCAATTCCCACCCAGGACGAATCTTTGTGTGATGAGCACAATCATTTGTTCTGTGTCTGGGTGTAATTTATCTATAATATTTATGTATTTAGAAATATATAAGTATATTTATCAGTTGTCTGGTTACCATAGTACAGGCTCTGCCTAGTTTGGGATCAGATACAATGTAAATTGTATCTGACACAATGTAAATTGTTGTATGAATAAATGAAATGAATGAATGAATGATAACGGTGTGTTGGTTGTCCTAAGATATCATGTATGTATGTATTTAACTTGTTGTTTTGGTCTGCTGTGGCTGCCTCGTTGGTCTAGTGGCATTAAGCGCTACTGCTGCGTATAAGGTCCTGGGTTCGATTCCCGGGGCGGGCAAAGTAATATTGGGTTTTTCGATGTGGAATTGATCAGCAGCATCTCTGAGTCTAGATTTGTGCTAGGTTGATGGCAATAGGCTCGCCCCCTATTAAATTGGACTTAAACATAACTGACGAAATATGGGTGTACTACAGGTGCAATTCTCTTTAACCTTTCGGAGAATACAGCCGTGATGTTATCACTTATCTCTTTCCCAGGCGTGGTGTTATAATGTAATAACTTGTCTCTTTCAGTATGCCGTTCGGCTGGTACCGTGCCGAAGTCATAGGCGCTCTAACCTCCGTGCTACTGATCTGGGTGGTGACAGGCATACTTGTGTACATGGCAGTACAGAGGGTCATCTACCAGGAGTTCGAGATCAATGCCATCGTCATGCTCATCACCTCCGCGGTGGGAGTCGCTGTTAACCTTGTGTGAGTAGAGATAGAATTCTCTTTAGTGTATCCACCATTAACCGCCATCTTGAATTTTCATTTTGACCTTATAATCAGCTACAGCGCCCTCGAAAACTATGAAAACAACACCCATACAGTATGAGGGTTGAAAAGTATACAACCTATCCGACGACACTTGGTAACATCAGAAAGGCTCACAAGACAACGCGTTCGGGCTTTTCTACATAGAACGCGGTTTTGTTTTTTGACTTGAACACAAACAGGGATAGCCCACTCCCATGTCAGCTAGTTCTGCAAGCTATGCGTACAGTGCTAGGAGATTCCTTTAGAACTTGAATGACATTGATAGGGGGAAGAAACAAGATGGCGCTAGTTCCGACTTTCTCCAACAAAAGATCCTTTAGATGTCGACACAGAGCATCATTTATAATACTGGGGATTTGAAGACTTGAGCACAGCGGCATTGCTGACGTCCGATCGCTCATTTTTTGTACCTTTTATATTAATAAACATTAAATGAATGTGTGTATGTTCCAGCATGGGCCTGACGCTGCACCAGCACGGACACAGTCACGGTGGAGGCGGCGGTCACGGACACTCGCATGGCGGCAGTAACCCAGTCCTTAATAACAAGGTAAGGGCTAAATAAGAGCTTAATTGTTTTATTTTAAGGTTCATAGATATTTTAATTTTGTCATGAGCAACAGGTAGCTCACAGAGCGAGAAAACACAAAGAAGTAAAAAAAATTGCAGTCTGTTGTTTCAGTTTTTTATTTTTAACTTTTTTAGTGATGGTACCTACTCACACTAGTTCGTATACCAGTACTGGTCTGGTAAACAACAGTGACAGCAAGTATTAGAACATCAACACGATACACAAAGTGCATTAAATTAAGCTAACCCAAGCAAAGTCAATACAATTAATATTGGATCTTCCCAAAATAATAACCTATTCATAAAAAAAAAAAATTGAAAATTGGTCCACAACTGGCGGAGAAATTGGTGAACATCGGAAAAAACATAGAATCTCCTCCTTTTTTGAAGTTAGTTAAAAATGGCTAAGCGTTTCTTGCAATACATCACCGTGGTCTTTTATCGTAAGATTACTTGAAATTAAATTTCACATAAATTAAGCGGGCGAATTTTTGTTTTAATTTTTCGCATGGCTTTTTAGTAAGTGATGGTTTAGTCCCGACATTTTATCACTCATGATTATATTCCCAATTACAGAAGGAACGCGGCGACTCAGATGCAGAAAGCTCAACATCCCACTCCCACGATCAACATCAAGAGAACATCAACGTGAGGGCAGCATTCATACACGTGCTCGGAGACTTCCTGCAGAGCTTCGGAGTACTCATAGCGGCCATTGTGATTTACTTTAAGGTGAGACACAATGTCATTATAAAATATTATAATCATCATTTCAGCCGTAAGACGTCCACTGCTGGATTTAGGCCTCCCCCAATTTGGGGGGCTTTGCCATAATCGCCACGCTTGGCAGGCGGGTTGGCGATCGCAGTATGGTGGTAAAATGCATAGAGAACGCTGCTGCCCATTCTCTAGTAAGTCCCTTAGTCGCCTTTTACGACACCCACGGGAAGAAATGGAGTGGTGTTATTCTTTACGTCCGGCACCACACGGTACTATCATAATAATGCCACATATTTCATTTCATCGTCATACTATCAGCGGAAAAATGTCCTCTGAGGCCTCCCCCATGCTCCGCCACCTGGACCGGTTTTGTGCTTCTCGCATCCAGCGGATTCCTGCGGCCTTCACAAGGTCATCGGTCCAACTTGTGGGAGGCCTTCCAACGCTACCTCTTGCAGTACGCGGTCACCACTTTGGAACCTTTCGGTCATATGGCCATGTGTTTTGCGAGCAACGTACCCTGTCCACATTTGTCACTTAAATAATTATAATGACTAGTAAATTATAAGTCGCCCATTGGTCGTAACTCGACTGTAATTAATTTAAATTTTAAGTTTGAACTAATGTATCATCATCATGATCATTTCAACTGATAGACGTCCACTGTTGGACATGATAGACGTCCACTGTTGGACATAGGCCTCCCTCAAGCTTCGCCATTACGACCTGTTTATTGCTTCCCGCATCCAACGGGAACTTTTCAACTAATGCATTATTATGTAAAAATATTAGCTTTCTACACTCATTCTACATATAATTTAACTTTAACTGTGCCAAATTCTTTACTGCTCCGTCTTCGTAGTTTTCGTAAAAAAGGGTATAAAGTTTTTGTTTCACGTATTAATAATATATAATGAAAGAGCAGCATTCATACACGTGCTAGGAGACTTCCTACAGAGCTTCGAATTGCTCATAACGGCCATTGTGATATTCTTTGTGGTGATAGGTAAGAAATAATACAAACTGGTATCCAGAACTACACTGCAAAGCGTATTTACCGTACATTTGAAATGGGAAAAGTGATCCAAAATGGTGTTTAAATGAAATTAAAAATCTCTGGATATTTCAGTAAAGCATCACCCTAATTCTAGAAAATTGCAACTTTTTATCGTTTTATTCCGACCTTAAACAAGCCTATAAAAATACTTTTATTGATTCCCACAGCCGAGTTGGAGTCTAGTGGACCCTATCTGCACGTTCCTGTTCTCCGTGCTGGTGCTGATCACTACGTTCAACATCATCAAGGACACGCTGCTCGTACTCATGGAGGGCTCGCCCAGGGGGGTTGACTTCCAGGTAACTTTATCCTCTCCTATACATATTTTTTCTGTCCTGTGGGGAAATTCGCGTAATTTTTGGTAGAACATATTTTCAGTGAAAACGAC
This sequence comes from Aporophyla nigra, assembly GCA_947507805.1. Taxonomy (NCBI): domain Eukaryota; kingdom Metazoa; phylum Arthropoda; class Insecta; order Lepidoptera; family Noctuidae; genus Aporophyla; species Aporophyla nigra. The sequence goes on along the minus strand of OX382293.1, from coordinate 2,960,224 downwards.
CTACATGAAATGGGCGCTAGCTGCCAGTGTTATTTTACTTTCGTCTTTTTGCAATTTATAGGTAACATAAAAGCGGCAATCCTCGTAATTTTAAGAATGTTCACAGTCTGATCTGTCTTCAATCTGTCAAAAATACTTCGAGTTTTCGTACATTAAGCTTTGGACATTTGATTGTCACCGAAGTGAGATTGTAACTAGATTTTGAACAATAACGATAATTGGCTTTCTGATTTTGTCTAAAAACCAGTTAGAGTAAATGAAGAAATTGTATTATTGAATCTATGTAGAATAAACAAAAAAAAAAAAAAAACGTCAGGATATTTTTTTTTTTGTGTATTCTCCTAGTTATACTATACATCATCATCATCATCATTTCAGCTGTAAAATGTCCACTGCTGGACTTAAGCCTCCCCAGTTTGGGGGGCTTTGCCATAATCGCCACGCTTGGGTTGGCGATCGCAGTATGGTGGTAAAATGCATAGAGAACGCTGCTGCCCATTCTCTAGTAAGTCCCTTAGTCGCTTTTACGACACCCTAGGGAAGAAATGGGATGGTGTTATGCTTTACGTCCGGCACCACACGGTATATGTATACAGGATAAGTTTTTATCCAGTGCGCAAATTGTAACCATGAATTCAGCATATCATTCTAGACCCCCAGTGTAGAAAATTTTCGTCGGATATGAAAAAAAAAAAAAATCAGCTGTTCCATACATTTTGACCCTGTAGGTATTGCATTTTTCTATGAAACAGCTGATTTTTTTTTTTTTGTAAAACCGACGAAAATTTTGTAATTTTTTTGTAATGAAAATTTTGAACAGTTTGCGCACTGGATAAAAACTTATCCTGTATATAAGATTATAATCTGACGGTTCATAATCTTTCGGCGGAGTATACACTCGCGAGATAGATTATAATCTAACGGTATTTACATTTCACGTTGACATATATACTTACAGCATGTTTGCACAGTTGGTTACCACAAGTAAAGCGCGCGTCCCTTCTTGAGATAACAATAGTATATCTAACATGTCTGTCCCACAGGACGTAGCCAACACATTCCTGTCGCTCCCGGGCGTGGTGCGCATCCACAACCTGCGCATGTGGGCGCTGTCGCTCGACAAGACTGCGCTCTCCGCACATCTGGCCATCCGTGAGTAACGATTCTATTATCTTACTAGCTGTGCCCGCTGCTTCAGACACTAGAATGTCGGAAGTTATCCACCGGGAACGTGTTAGCGAACTAAAATTTTACTCCTTATAACATCAGCTGTCTGCCAGTGAAAGTCCCGTCAAAATCGGTCCAAGCTACGCCGAAACACACGGACAAAAATGATTAAAATATTTTATTTTTAAATCTTTGTACGGTTAATACTTTCATAAGTATTCTGTAAAGCGCTGTTATTTTGACATTACAAAAATACATTTTAATTTTACGTATTTGTATAAATTAACTTGCAGTCTTGAACATCTGTTTTCGGTAGCACAATCATTTCTGAAACCAACATAATAATTGGAGTAGTAACCTAAGGGGGTGAGTTTAAACCTAGGCACGCACTATACTCTGTGTAAATAATTTCATCACCACTGCTTTCAAAACGGCGAAATAACACATCGTGAGGTCTTAGAACCAAGAATTCAAAGGAAACCTATTCAGTGAGTTCTGCCGTACTCTGATTGGCTGAACTGAGTGACATAAAATTTAACAACTTCACTGGTAATTGATTAGGCATTGAAAAAAGTATTACCGATCAGAACTTAGAAAGTTTGTTGAAAACATTGTTACCCTCCTTTTGGGTGCGCCACAATAGGGACTTTCTACAATAGCCCTTTACAACATTCACAAAAAGGCCTATTAAATGGCGAAATCTACACACTTAAAAACTACATTCAATGGAACCTAGGAAACTCAAAAGACAATATTTTAACGTAGCATTAGCTTCGCAAAGTAAAAAAAAAAAACAACATTTTATTTCACATAATCCTTTATAGGCACTTATGAAACTTCAGAAGCTAGGTGCACGGTCCCAATCAGTCGTTTCCTACGGGAAAGAGCCGACGTGAAACTGCACAGTTACTCCTTTAAAAATAATTGGCTTTTACAATGTTTTTAAATTACAGTGTTGATCCTTACTATATCGACAGGTACCGGAGTAAGTCCCCAGAAAGTTCTGGAAGAGGCAACCAGATTAGTCCACGACAAATACAACTTCTTCGAGATGACGCTTCAGATTGAAGAGTTCAACGACGGCATGGAAGACTGCAGCCAGTGCAAGATGCCGCAAGCCTGAATGTTGGCACACCGCTCCGTTTGTAAATAGATCGAGTATCTGTTGGCGTGGTTAGGTTGGTACTTGGACCACAGAGGTTGTCAATGCAAATACTTTTTGGTGCTAAAACGGTGCAGTAAAAAAAAATTGAAGTAAGTAGGAATTTAAGGCACATACTGCCAGTTGAAAAGATTGAAAAATTCGTGTTTTTCTTGTACAAAAATATTGATAAAAAATCCCTGTGAGTGTAAGTTTTATCAAAATATCTTCGGGCTTTTTAAGACTAACTCTAAATATTAAGCCTTTATTTTGGATAATGTTAAGATGAGAGAGATTTTCCTTCCAGTCACGCCAACTACATATAAAGTTCCAATTAGTTGATATTAAGCGCCGGCGCACACTGTGCCACAGTATTTATTATAGTTAACACAACCGTGCGTAGTATCTTAGATGTAGCGTACATTTGTTGAAAATGTATACGGATATTAAGTATTTTTGTCAATCTAGCTATACTAGCATTCGTATTATTGCATTAATTTTGCACACTAAACGCGCCACAATTTTGTGTTTTTTGCGTTCATATTTATTATAGTTGCAATTTATTAAGCAATTTTTGAACGCATTCTATGCTTTTAACCTTACATAAAAGCTAAAATCGATTAACAGTCGAAAATAAGATCAGTTTTGTTTTATATTTTGATCAAAATAAAACTGCCTTTTTCCAACTATAAACTGGAAAGTAATACGAAGTGTTATTTTGTAGGTTGTATTTAATGAGGCTACAGCCAAAAATATTTCAAATAAGAGGCTATGTTAAACTTTACCAACAGTAAATAAATTGTTCAAAGATAAAGTAAATGATGATATTACAATTGGATATTACCATGTATTACCTGAAGACAATAAGATATTAAGAATTAAGATGTGAACATTTTAACCATATAACTCTTTTTAAAAGGGATGCGGTAGGTAGGTAGCTCGCTAAATTCAAAATTACTTACATATTTTTGCAATTTGCAGTTCTCAGTGTCAAATTGTATCATATTTAAAATAAGATTCACGACTACAATAAATATAAGCCATATTTATACAGAACATAGGAATATAATCATATAAATAAGCGATACAAATCCTTAAGTTAGAATATTGGCCTCATGTTGTGATTTCATCAAATAGTAAATCAATAGGATAACGCAAAATTATAGAAATGTATTGATGATTTTTTGATTTTAATTTTAAAAGTAAATATTTGAATTTTGCGGGCTACACTCGCCTTAACTAAAAAGAAAAGTAAATACATAATTATAAATAAAAATAAATCATTCAACAATTAAATGCCTATAATCTATAGATATTTTTACTTCTAGAATAACAATAAAGATACTTTTATTGCAAAGAAAAATGTTCTAAACTCCGTCTTCAGCTCGCAATGTTCAATAAAATCCGAATTTACAAGTAAAAGTAACTATACTTATTTATAGTAAATACAATGATATTTGTATATAGCGTAGTATTTATTAGTAAGTAAACTTTAACTGGCATGGTTCAATCATGTTATCAGTTAAATAATTTAAAGTTGTTCCATTAAGGATAGAGAGAAATAAATGAATACATTTTTGAAACATGTTTTTTATTTTCAATCATTTTTTATCGTATGAAGTCAATAAAATCATAAATTATGCGCCAAATACATTGCACAGTTGGTTTCTATTTATAACAATCTTATTTATTTAGCAGCTTGTGGCTAAGTAAGATAAAGTTTAGCTACGCTTGCCGCGGTTGGTCCGTAGATGGGTGACCATCTTTACATACCAAGGCCCCTCCGTGCCTCGGGACGCAAGACTTTGGTCCCGGCTGTCAGTCGTAGATCTTAGACAGTCCTTACGGGTCGCCAGAAGCTTGAAAGTTTGACAACCAGTCTCACCAAGGGGTATCGTATTACCCAATAACTGGGTTGTATAGACAGTCGGTCCATGTAAAATACTGCTATTCAGCTGTATCCGGTTAGACTGGAAGCCGACCCCAACATAGTTGGGAAAAGGCTAGGCAGAGGTTGAGAACCATATACCTATTACTGTGATCTTATATTTACAAAACAGATTCATTTCCAAATTAATTACTGATACATCAGTCAGTTAAATATTCCTTATAACCACCATGAAAAAGTTTAAGGCCTGAAACTACGTTAAGCGGGCGCCCGCGATGAGCAACCGACGCGTGTCTACGCGCGTGGATACGCGGGCGGACTCTGTGGGAACGCTACGGGCCCCGTCGCGGCTTTTATTTACGCAGTGTCGCTAGTTCATAGCGTTATTAACTGAACAAGCCCGTGTGTGTTACCGCTAGCGGGCCCCGCGCCTGCCCCCGCGCGGGCGTCTGTCGCATGGAAGTGGGCACCGTCGCGCTGGCGCGGGGCCCGCCTCCCCGCAACGTACACCCGCGCGGGGGCAGGCGCGGGGCCCCGCGACGGTGCACTTTTGTATGATACCACGCGGGCGTCCGCTTAACGTAGTTTCAGGCCTAAGTGGTAGTACAGTCAGCGTCAAAAATATCGGCACGAACAGACAGCTCAAAATGATCTCAACACCTAAGAAAATTAAACTTTGTAGTGAGACTGGTAACGGTTTAATGACGAAAATATTTGGGTGCTTGAATATAGTTTATTGTCACAGTGTTATATGGTTTACACATCAGATCACAAAGTAAACTAGAACTATGAGAATACGTGACCGTATGCGACTATTTACATGCTCTGTGTATGATGCGACAGCGGTGCGCGCCGGACTCAGCGGACCTGCAACGTTGCGCGGCGTGCGTCGTCGATACCTACGCTTGCCTATGGTTTACCGCGCGTACGTTTTGTTGTTACAACTTTCGATAAAGTTCTTGGCAGAATTACAGTTATCGTGGACTGTCTTCATTCTGAAAAATTCCTTGTATCATTGAGTTAATATTTAATTTTCATAGTTCTTTAGAACAAAATCAAATCAAAATCAAATCAAATCAAATTTGTTCTAAATGAACAAATTTTTGAAGAATACATGCCTACTTCTATGTTTTATGTTTTTAATTTTGATTTTGTTTTAATTATGATATTGATTTTAATTTTAATTTTGCATTTATTTTGATTGTGATTATGATTTTAATTTTGTTTTTTGATTTTGATATTCGTTTTTATTTTGAATTTTTCATTGCAATCGTGATTGTTTTTAATTTTGATTTCAAATTTTAGTTTTTATTGATTGTGATTTAATTTTATTTATTGTAATTTTTGTATATGGGTACAATGCCTGAAATAAAACACTATTTATTTTTTATTTTATTTTTTTATAATTTTGAACAGTCTGTTCGTCCCAATATTGAAGCTGACTATGTAGTCAGCGTATGTACGCCTACGGGATTTGCAACGTTTGACTTAGCGCCGAGAGTTGAAATTCCAACGGTGCGGTCAATTAACGGGCTATGGTCATTTTTAGCGTTCTGTTGCAATCTCAACGTTCGGCTCAACGCCGACATTTGAAAATCTAGTGAGCGGTAAAATTGGTCGTGCGTAAAACGATTCATAGTTTTTGTTTTCTTTATCAAACAGTTATAAGAGATACTGGTATTTACAAAAAGTACTAATCAGTACTATAAGTGTAGTCTACGGAATTATTCGGCAAGCATCCAGTCCGGGCCACGTTGGTGAAGTATCGAGCTGACAGTCGCGGCGTTCTGATCAGGTTCGGTGACTTGTAGTCTACTTCGTATAGGCCGAATCGTTCCCTGAAACAACAACAAAAAAAAAAGATATTTAAGCAATTTTCTCGTTGAATGTATGTCTCTGCTTGGGAATTTTCTTGAAAAGCCTGTACTGGTGTGTTAAGGTAAACGCATACTTGTCCGCACCGATTAAGGAAAACCTTCCGAGTTCTTCCGGCGATTCGTCCAATTCGGCGAAAAAGGCGTTAGTTTATGTATGTATGTATATTTCACAAGAACTTACGAAAATCCTCTGGTCCATTCGAAGTTATCCATCAGGCTCCAGTAAGTATATCCTATGATCGAACAGCCGTCCTTATAAACAGCTGCATGCAGAGCGCGCAGGTACGCGTCGATGTAGCTGACCCTCTTCGTGTCGCGCAGACCCGGCTCGAAGGACACGCCGTTCTCAGTCACCAGGGTCTTCGGGTTTCCGTAGATTAGTCTCACGTAATTCAGGGCCTTCCGGAAGCCCCAAGGCACTACCTGGGGAAAATTCATCATCATCATCATCAGTAGTCTATACTGTTCCCACTGCTGGGACACAGGCCTCCTCTCGGTGAGAGGGAGTGGGCCAGAATCTTCCAGGCGGGTCCAATGCGGGTTGGTAGATATAACATGTTACGAGTGCTGTGGAAAAGTAGGGCTATCTAAGTACAGTATACACCGTGACATTTAAGTCGTCTTACAACGGCAGCCCACTTCATGTAACCAATGACTGCTACACATCCTTAAGAAAAAAATTAACATTTAAATAACTAAAAAATAAAAATATTATTCATTATGATGACGCAGCAAGTTGTTTTAAATTTAATTTTTTTCTCATGGAAAATGGAGATGGAATGATCTAGTCGACTCGTGCGCTGGGTAGTTATGTTCTCTACCATCTGATACGTAAACATTATTAACGGGCTGTTTCATAATTCTAATGCATTATTTATTTTTCTTAGTACCTATTATCTTAATTAATGGTGACAATTTTTAATCACGCCTAGAGGTATATTATGTCGGATACATTGAGTGGACAACCTTTGTAAGACGACTAAAATGTCACGGTGTATAGACCTCAAGAAGCAACGCGCGCTTTACTGGTGCACAAACATGAGTTATATGTGCGCATCATCATTTTGGCCGAAAGACGTCTACTACTGGATATAGGTCTCCACCAAGGATAAAAGGGAATCGCCACGCCCAGAGGGTCGGTGATCGCAGTATGGTGGTAAAATACATTGAGAATGCTGCTGCCCATACTCTAGTAAGTCCCTTAGTCGCCTCGTACGCAGGCGCGGTCACAGCTTAACATTTTGGGGGGGGGAGGTCACGATGAGTACTGAAGAATATTTTTGGGAAGGTACATCCTCTTTGGTCTAGTAGTCGCAAGCGCTACTGATCAGCATGAAGTCCCGGGTTATAATCTTTTTATAAATGTCCATCGGAGTCTCCGTGGCTCAAGTGACAACAATTTTAAGATAGTAAGACAGGCAAATCGTTCAGGGTTTCGACAGCATGACTGTCTTTGGGGGGGTCATAACCCCTAGAACCCCCCCCCCCCCCTCGGACCGCGCCTGCTCGTACGACACCCACGAGAAGAAATGGGGTGGTGCTATTCTTTACGTCTGGCTCCATATAGATTACGCCTTACCTTTAACCACGTCGAATTAGTCTTAGGCCAATCTTCCTTCTGATGAATTTTAACATTAACATCATCGTCGTAGGACGGCTGGTTCTTAACCTTCCTGGATCCTTTCTGAACGAGATAAGTGGTATAATGGTTCAATCCTAGGAAGTCGTAGGCTCCCCTAATCATCTCCACTTCTTGAGCAGTAAAGTAGGGAAGTCTTGAACGAGAGAAGCCTTGCCGCTTGGAGTTGGCGTCAACGACTCTTCGCATTATAGGAGGGTAGTCGCCGACTTCCGAAAAGATTGGGTTCGCGAACCAGCCGAACTGCAAACATAGGAAGAGCGCGTTAGATGAAATTGGCTCAATAACCGCTAGATACATAAAATAATGATTTTCTTTTCCATGCTTGTATCTTTATAACTGATATTTTAACATCTGGCAAAAAGCAAGTGTATGCAAGTGTGTGTGTGTGTGGTGTGTGTGTGTAGTGTGTGTGTATTGAATAGGATAATTAAGAGTGTGGAGCAAGTAACAGATTTTTTTAATATTTGGGGAATTTGTGGACTAGGGGTGTTATCATTGGCTGTTCATAAAGGTGTGCTAGTCCCTAGGCTTATGTATGGAAGTGAACGTTGGGTGTAAAAGCAAAATCAATGCCAAGTGCAGCAAGGGGACCAAGCCATATGAACCAAAATCAGACTCACGTTGAATTGCCTGGCAGTTTCAGCGGCTTTCTGGTCCTCTGCAGCCGTCGTAGCGGGCTCCAGCCAACTGAACGCTATCGTGATGCCCATGTGACCTGAAACACGTGAAGAATGGTTTTTAGAAAAAAAAATGTGTTGCTCCCATCGTGACCAGTAAACTTAGCCAAATATACCTCCGATGTTCTATGTTATACTGCCTCGTTTTAGTGGTTGTGAGGGCGAAGCTGATCATGTCAAATCAAATAATAATATTAGCTACATGGGTACTTATGAAACGTCGGAAGCTAGGTGCACGGTTCCAATTGGTCGTGTCCTATGGAGAAGAGCCGGCAAGAAACTCCTTTTTTTACTCTTTACAAAATAATTGGCATTAACAATGTTACCAAATTACAGTGTTACGTAAGAAGGTAGATCTTTTAGATGTCAATATTTTGTTGATCATTATTTCAAAACTAGATGGCGCTGATCCCCGAGAAGAGATGCCGCAACAAACTCAGAAGCCATGATTTATTTTAAAGTCCAAATTTAATATTATTAGGATTTATGTGGGTCTATCAAGGTAGGACCATGTCTGGAAAAGCCTTTTGAAGAAGGAGCACAGAGCAGCAGTCTTTTGGAGAATGAGCGTTGAGCACAAGATCGGATTTGGAGGGGGGCAACTGGGCAGGGTTGCCACCTTTAGGGGAAAAAAAAACGGGACGATCGCGCATCGGAGACGTTCGGAGATTGGTGAAAAAAAAAAATTACCCATGAGACAGTCAAATCAGTCGCATCGCTTTGTAACCAAAGGAAACTGAAGATTAATCTCTCGACTCAAAGTGCGAAAATGCTGCAAACAGCTACAACCACAACATAGCACCAACCAATGTAACATTACATTATTGTAATGCAATAAAACACCGACCGCTTGACTTAAATAATATATATTATATGTAAACTTCAGAGATATTTACATAATGTTTTTAAAAGTATGTATTGTTTAAACTCCAACGAATGTAATTTTTTCACTCAACTCAACGAAGAAAGAAACTCGCCGAAAGTACAACCACAGAGTCCACAGATTACTGCGCGCGCGGGAAGAGGCGAAAACGAACGCGGTACATGCGGCGCGCGGTAGATGACGCGGTGGCTCGTGACTGGGTTGGGTACCCGTGAATAAATTGATTGAGCCTGTCGCATATTGTCTAAAATCGGGACAAAATCGATAGGCCGTCGGGACGCGGGACAATGTCTTCGAAATCGGGACTGTCCCGGCAAAATCGGGACGGGTGGCAACTCTGCAACTGGGGCTACAGCCCCGGGGCCTCCACAAGTGAGGGGCCCCCAAAATGAGAAATAAAAAAATACAAACATGATTTAGAACCTAGTCTTGGCAACGAGTTGGTGCAATCAATCTGTTTTATTATCAGATACTCCAGAACGAAAATTTCAGAGCTACATTCCCGAACATTGAAATCACAGTGCGGATGTATTTGGTTTTGATGGTGTCAGATTGCACTGGAGAGCGCTCATTTTCAAAAATTAAAATTATAAAAAATAGACTTCAAACTACGATGAGACAAACCGCCTATCAGAGCTATCCTTACTAAGCATTGAAAGTGATTTACTTCGGGAGCTGGATTTCAGCGAAATCATCGACGAATAAAACTTAATTTGTCTTGTAATAAATTATTGAAACACTACAATTCAAAAACTTGATTCATTAATTTGGAAAATTATTAGGGGCCTCCACTCCTTTGTTGCCCCAGGGCCTCCAGACCTCTAAATCCGGCCCTGGTGAGCAGCTGAGATAGAAAGGCCTACCTCATATCAAATGGGGCATTAATGATACTGGCAAAATGATTTCTATCGCCTTGGCAAAAACATGCGTGGTTTTAGAAGCTACCTCCAAATTTCTTCCGATATGCCTTGTCGAACATGCGGTAGACCATGCCGTGAGCTCTGAGCACGTTGTGGCCGCACAAGTAGTCCTCGAAGCCACTGGACCTGCCTCCCGGGGCATCGTCCCCACCGTAGCCGTCGTGGCAGAAGGATACTGGTTCGTTGAATGTGATCCAGATCTTGACTTGGTCTCCGAAAGTGCTGAGGAGAACCTGCAGTGAAGAGATTAGGGTTTTGAATAGTTAAAAGTACCTATAACGTAAGTCATATAGGATTTAGGTACAGATATGGTATGCAGGTGTCAAGTCTTCACTACACCTGCAAGGTTCGCAGATTTATTCAAACAAGTTACCGTGGGCGCGTGGCCCTGACACAGGCAACTGAAGAAACACGGGTGGGATTTAGTCAGTAAAAGTCTGACACGCCCTCCCGCTGCGCCCAAAACGGTAGACGTCATTTGATGATTTCTCTCCCCGAAAAAATAAGCAAAAACTCTACATGACTTCAGTTGGTGTGTTTGCAAACTTTTTGAATATTTAGACTGTATCTACTGCAGGCTCCTGGATAAGTTAAAACAGCCGCATGGGTTGACTCATAAGGGTAAGCTACGCTTGCCTCGGTCGGTCTTTGTATATCTTTATTTACCGAGACTACTTCGTGCATCGGAAACCACGTTATGCCGTTGGTCCCAGCAATCATTTTTGTACCTTTAACAGTCGTTACGGGTCGTCAGAAGCTGAACAGTCTAACAAATAGTCTTACCAAAGATAAATGATATCGTGTTGCCTAGTAATTCGATTTTGGAAGTCAGATAGGCAGTCGCTCCACGTAAACTACCGGTTTTCAGCTGCATCCGGTTAGACTGGAAGCCGACCCCAACATATAACAAATAGTTTGTAAAAGGCTAGGCAAATTGATAGACTGTACTGCACTTAAGCAGCCACTTTAGGAGATCTACTTATTAGTACCTCCTTACAAATGATGAGTGTATTATTGGCTATTTAAAAAAATGATGTTTTTTTGCCAAGCGCTATTAAAACCTTAGACTAACTTACAATCTTGATAGCATGGGTGTTGGGTGGCGGTTAAACGATTGCAAAAATTGAGGTTTCGTACTCGGGCATAGTCGACGAAGTAATCAGCCATAATCGGGTTAGTCCACCCGCCGAGGTCCTGCAGACACTGCGGTAGGTCCCAGTGGTACATGGTCACGACCGGCGTGATGCGGTTGCGTTGCAGCTCGCTTAGCAACTCCTTGTAGTATCTGATGCCATCCTCGTTTACATAGCTGGGGAGAATAACAGAAAATTTTGTATTGCATCAAAATCAAACGTTGTCAACGTATTTAAATTAGGCTGAGAATCAGCAATTTTCGAATGTCAAAAATGCATAATAGTTACCCAAAATGCCCGCCCTTTCTCCATTTCCTAGTGTTTTAGTTGGGAAAAGAAGAGGTGCAAGAAACTCCCCAGCAGCACAGCTGTCTGTTCAGTTCGATAAAAATAATTCTAGGTAGACAAAGTTATTTAAATTACGAGACACAGAACTTTAAATTATTTTTTATGCCATAATTATGTCAGCTAGCCATACAAATGTAGCAAGTATTTATAATTTTCGCAGCCGCCATCTTAGATTTTCATTTAGTTACTAAATAATTTTAAAATAAACACACATGATCGTGGACCGCGACCTGTCGCGGAGGCGATTCTGCGATATATCGCGACGCAACACCTTTCACACTGGCGCGACAACTCGTGGGCGAATCGCGCCCGACGTCCTTGTAGCGGCGCGACGACCAGCGCGACGGCTTTTAGTACATTTTGTATGGCGTCGCGGCGAATTCGCGGCTGCGACGCCACAGTCGCGGCGCGACGAGGTCGTCGCGGCTGCGAACCGACGCGACGCCACACAAAATGTACCTTATGTTGTCGCGCTGCTCTGTCGCGACGCGACAGGTTCAGGTCAGGACTGTGTGAAGTGCCGCGCGCGTTTCCATAGAAATTGTTCTACGGATATAAATCGGCGATACGCGCGCGACCGTCGCGTCGCGCTAGTCTGAACGAGCCTTTATGGTAATTATGAGCAGATGTATTTAAGAATGTTGATTTAATTAAAAGTAAAACAGTTTAAAAGAAGCGTATAAAGTTTATTCAACAACATGAAAGTCGAAAAGATCAATGAGATTTATAACACCGCGTAATAAAAGATCATTGAAAGATTCGTTTTGACAAAAACTAAAATTGATGAATGAACATTTAATTAAAATTTCAATGGTGATTAATTTAGTTATAACTAATTTAATCACAAATAGTTTAATTTGACTAATTAATCAATTGATTTAGTGATAATGCCCAACACTACCCACCAAGTCTACACTTCGCTAGCTATTATTATCATTTAATTTGACGTTGCATAAAAAGCTTATCTGACCACTTACTTGCTCAAACCATCGGGCAGTATCCGAGGCCAGGACATGGAGAACCGGTAGAAGCTGACTCCTAGCTGGGCCATGAGCCGGACATCTTCCTTCACCTTGTAGTAGGATCCATCAGCAATGTCGCCATTCTTGTGATCGAACACCCGATCTGGATGCTCGTGGGTATACCTGTCCCAAATACTCTCGCCTTTATCTGGGAAGTGAATATCAGAGTCACAATATAGAAGTTTTTTTGATTCGGTTTTCATAGACAAGGATAATATAAATCCTTCAAGGATTTAAAAAAAATCGCTGGCAATACTTTACCCATGTGTCAAAAAATAATGTAACATAAAAAAAAAATTATCTTTCGATGACCGGAGGTCACTGCCCATAATCAGTCATCGAACCGCGTCGGCCGGGCACGCGTATAACGGATCAGTTGTTTTTGAAATTTATCAACTTCTATGATATAACAGTGGTTTGGTTGTCTAATGGTCTTAATGTACATGTCTCAATGTCTTTTACAGTTTCATTGGAAAAAAGTTATACATTGTATTTTTTTGTTTCTTTCCTTTTCGATGTCGATACCCAACGCGTGAGAAAAGTATTTCCAGCTAATTTAATTTGACCCCGTATATTAATATTATAATTTATCATGTCCGTTGATACCATTGGCTACCAACAGTTTCTAAGTATTATACTTACAACGAATGTCCAAAATATCGTTGGCAAATACATATGATTTCTCTGGTACGCACGGCGACAAATCCAGCTATACATTTCCAGCATAGGCTGACCTCTCATTGTACAAAAAGCCTATACAATGCGAGGTCATCTATCTATCTAACTTGAAATTTATAACTTGATATGTACCTAGCCGTGTGTCCTTTCACACTCAAATAGCAGCCAGGGGGTTAATAACCCTGAAAAGGTCGAGGATTTGTTCGGGCCTTGGCACAGGCATCTGAAGGAAAACGGGTGGGTTTTAGCCAGTAGAAGTCTGACACGCCCACCAAGAGCGGGAGACGTCATTTGATGATTTCCCACCCAGGAAAAAAAGGGGGCTAACTGTAGACTTTCGTTGTAAAATGCAAAAAGTTCGAAATGTCATTTCACACAAGAAGCATTTCTTTTTCTCGTCCGTACCTACTTTTTTTTTATGGGTACGAAATCAATGGTGTGCTCTAACTGTACTCTACCTGACACATTCCAGGCCCCTTCAATTTGGTACGAAGCTGTAGACACTCCGAAAGCGAAGTCACTGGCGAAGCACATTTGCGAATCTAACACATTGTGCTGACCACTTGAACTCACTCTGGAATGAAAACAAATGAAGTGAGTAGGAGGTGAGTATTGTGTGTGATTCATGAGTTTGTAATGATAATTATGATTAATGAGTCGGAGAGGAAATTCCGATCGCGTCTAGTTTTAAAACATACATATTATTTTTCTTCATAGCGTATCCATGGCACTCTATTTCGACTTTGCCCAGAATTCGGATACGTTTCTGAAAACATTATTTTTTTATTTTTGTTGTAAAATTGAACATTGAAATTATTTAGACAACTAATATGATTGATCATGTTTTTTACATAACATAATATTACATCACCCCTTGTTTCCCAGAAGGGTTGGGCAGAAGTGTACCTTTAGTACACCTACATAACGCCAGTTATGTGGCAATCCCATGTTATTTAGGGGGAGCCTATTGCTATCAACCGGGCACAAATCTAGACCCCGAACTGCTACTGAGAAGTTCCAGATAGGAAAACCCAATAACACTGCCTGAACTGGGCATTAATCCCAGGATTCTCATGCACATCAGTAGTGCTGACGTCCACCAGACCAACGAGGCAGTCATACATTTTTATTCAGTGAATTATTCTATTTCAAGTTCTCCCACCATTGAGACAACAGGGAATATTTAATGATGTAACAAAAGAAAGTCAACAAAGTGGGACAAAGTGTACTGCACTTTGTCCCACTTTGTTGACTATGATTTTAATCGTACTTACGGTCTTCCTCACTTGTTGTTTGAGTGATTTGCCAATTAATTAAGTGGGTATTTAGTTAAGGAGTGCTTTACCTCGCTCAATATAGGTAGGTAAGGTAAACCCCAAAAGCATAAAACAAACAAGGACAGGAAGATTATAGCGCTGATGAAGAAAGTCGTAAATATATCTAGTATTTAACTGATGACAACGAGCTCTCTATAATTAATATATTTTTTAGTATTGTGTAACTGATCACGACAAACCTTGTGTAAATTATGTACCTATATGTTTTAATATTGTTCTCAAGTGAGTGACGTATGTCTTTATTGAGAATAAAGTTTCTTTAAACCTAAATATTAATTACCAAGACAGCAATATCAACTACTTATTGTTTTTGGTATAAAATTTATTGAAATCTATTATTTTTCATTGTAACAATTATTGATTGAATGTTTTGTAAACAATTTAATCTTAATCTCGGTAGAGGTGAGTCTGTGTCTTATGCAAATAATAAATTATCGTTAATAATGCAACTATCGGTTCATCCTCTAACTGAATGCAGACTTTGTAACCTAATTAAGGTTTAAAACATTAGCTTGGACAACTAAACCTTATCTAATTCGAGATTAATTAGAGATCACAACAATAGTAGGCAATCGTTGAAACAACCTAATAACGTGTATAAAATTTGAAAATTAGGTACGTAGTTTTTAGACACATGCCAATTGGGTCGTCTCTTCACGTGAACAGAGAGATGGCTTATTTTTGGCCAAAGAATCAACATTGTTCTACAACGTGGCAATGCTGCCAGTCTTTTGGGCACCTTTTCTGTTGACAAAGTTGCGGACGAATTTTTTTATGGCATATGAGACCATTATTTCTCATATAATTAAGTACCCGTACTTGAAAATATTATTATTTTAAAAGTTAGCTAACATTTTTTTATGAAAAAACTAAAAAATACATCTCCAAAAAAATTACAAAAAATGTACATACCCATGAAACAAAAGGAGGCTTAAAAAATAGTACAAATACATAGTCATAATTTCGTTATCACAACAGAACGGTCGCAGGCGCACTATACTATTGTCCAGCGGACCAGCGCCCGCGTAAGCGCATCGATAGCGCGGTGGCATTGCACTAATAATAAACAGATGACATACAGGACGCTCCGAATTCATGGGTTGCAATCTGGTGATTGCACTGCAAAATATTGGCATATTATTGAGTGTGAAATGCTTTAGATTTAATTTACATATTTTCATACTTTTTGCTCTGTGTGCTGCCGGACGTTAAGAATAACACCATCCCATGTCTTCCCGCGGGCGTCGTCGAAGGCGACTAAGGGACTTACTAGAGAATGGGCAGCAGCGATCTCTATACATTTTGCCAGCAAACTGCGATCGCCAACCCGCCTGCCGCCTATGGGGTAGGCCTATGTCCAACAGTGGACGCCATGGAGCCATTAGAGGCTGAAATAATTATGATGATGAGGATAACGCAAAGATCAGCCACTAACCCCCTCGCCATATTTGAAGGAAGAAGGCAAGCCGACCACCAACACTACTGCATACAGTGACATCTAAGGGAGCATGACGAACTTGCTGCCGGTCGCTCAAGCTCTTTACTTAATTACAAATGCAATACGGTACAAGGATATCTCGACTAGAATATCTAAGTAGATTAATTTTTCTGACTCACTGCCACTTGTCAATTCAAAAGTGCCTGTAATAGTTTTATTCGAAATAAATGCTTTGCGTTCCGAGTTCTCTTCCCACTTTCTCCAACAGAGAGGAGGCCTGTTTCCCAGCTTAAATTACATTATAGGCATTACAGGTTAATTATTTCCGTGATCGTACCGTGGTCACTATGACTCAGGAGTAGGTAGGTAGTACACAATGTAATTTCACCGATATTCAAAACTCTTAATTGAATGTAATTGAAAATGTAGCAAAATTATTACTACTTAACTTCCGGAGTCTGGTAAGATCTACAACTACGCACTATCAATCAGAATCTGAGTCATTTTGAAGATTATTTCTAATCCTTTCAAAATCAAAATCAAAAGTCATTTATTCAAACTAGGCTGAGAGTCAGCACTTTTTGAACGTCAACGTTACATGAGACAGTCCCCCCAAAACGCCCGCCCTTCGACACTTCCTAGTGCTTTCGCTGGGAAGAAGAAGTGGCGGAACAAACTCCCCAGCAGCACAGCTGTCTGTTAAGTTAGAAGAACTTGATTCTATACAGTATTGTGTAAGTTATTAATATTATAAAACAAAACATACAATATTCGCCATATGTCAGCTAGCACACGCCAATATACCAACAAAACATTGAAAACTAAACTGAAGCTGAAATAAATAATAAAACAAAATCGTAAACAGAACTTAAAACCTTAATAAAGCCTCCAGGCATAAAGGGCGTGCCCGCTTACATATACGATGCAAATGATACATATACACAATAAATGAAATGAAAAGAAAATAAAAATAAACAAACAAAAGCAGTTAAATAAAAACAAAAAAACAAAAACAATTATATGAACTACCCATATAAACCGTCAGTAGGAAGACTAATTCTGGATTGAAAGAACATAAACATTGTCTTGAGTTGATCACAGCGACCAACTATTCTTATCGTTTAAGTAGTCGTTGATAGAATAGTATGCCTATGAACAAAGGTTGGATTTTACTTTAGCTTTAAACTCATTAAACTGCAAATCTAGCAAAGCAGAGGGAAGCTTGTTATAAAAGGTAATACCAAGACCAACAAAAGAATTATGAACCTTATGAAGCCGGTGAAAGGGAGCACGTAGTTTATCCCTACTTCTAGTATTAAAATTATGAATATCACTATTTTTAGTGTACAAGTGTATATTTTGCCTAATATATAAGATGTTGGCGAAGATGAATTGTGATGCCACCGTAAGAATACCAATATCTTTAAACAAATCTCTCAGAGAAACTCTAGCACCTAGTTGGTAAATCGCTCGAACAGCTCGTTTTTGAAGAACAAAAATATTTTGAATGTCCGCGGCTTTGCCCCACAGCAGAATGCCGTAGGACATTATGCTATGAAAATAACTAAAATAGACTAATTGAGCTGTATCAACGTCCGTGTACTGTCTAACTTTCCTTACGGCGCAGGCGGCCGAACTGAGCCTTCCCGCTAGGCTTGATATATGTGATCCCCACTGAAGTTTGGCGTCTACTGTTATACCCAGAAAAACTGCCGAGTGTACACCTTTGCTTCATATATTCGAAAAATTACTTGAACTGTCTAAATGAAAGCGATCCGTACCTGCTGTTAGTGTGTTATGCAATTACCCCTCTGGGTCGACGACCAAATAACCACACCATTGATTTTGTAATTTTTTTATCAAACGTTGGGTCAACATCCTGTATACAATTTATCAGTAGCCGGCAAAGTCGACGACTGTTTTAATTTATATATCTAAATGGATAATTGCTACTCGCACAGTACAGTACAGTTCAATCGTAATGTCATATCATATGCCATAATGGTTTTAATTTTAATAGCACTTTGAATATGGTTCGTAGTTCTTGTGTATTTTGTCTCATCATCATCATCGACTACAGCCGAAAGACGTCCACAAATGGACATAGGCCTCTCCCAATGTGGAGGGGTTTACCGTAATCGCCACGCTTGGCAGGCGGGTTGGCGATCGCAGTATGGTGGTAAAATGCATAAAGAACGCTGCTGCACAGTCCCTTAGTCGCCTCTTACGACACTGGGGTGGTGCTATTCTTTACGTCCGGCACCACAGGGTAATTTATCTATGGCTTGGTTTTACCTGCTGTTGTTTACATCCAAACTCACAGCACAGGTAAACAAAATAAAAAAATACGCACATAGCAAAATTGAAAGTAACATCTCAAGGGTCTTTCTACCCTTGTCCCATGTTTTTTCGGGCTTGACCTTACCTACCCACTGGGCGTAGTAAAGCACTCCATTCGAGTTCGAAACTGTATAAATATGTATGTACTTAGTTGGCAAATCCTTTAAACAACAATTTAGGAAAACCGTAACTATTAGTAAAATCATAGTCAAAAAAGTGGGACAAAGTTATTATAATTATAGTGAAAGTGGGACAAAGTGTGACAAACCTACATCAAAATGTTAAATATTCCTCGTTGTCTCACTGGTGGGAGAACTGAGTAGTTACCTACCAAATTTTTTTTTTTAAATTATACAACAATTTGTTATTACGGATTCAGTACATGATTCCAAAGAGAAGAGTCCTCCTTGAAATGTTACGACGGTTATAAAAATTAGCTCGGCTCCTAAGGATCATAGCGTGATGCTACGTAACGTAGCCTTCCTCATGAATGTGGCTATCACATAGACTTATTTTTATTTTTCGATTTTTCGAATCCGACTGGTAGTTCCAGAGATTAGCCCGTTCTAAGACACAAACAAACTCTTCAGCTAGTAATTTAGTAAAATAGATTTTATCAGTAGATACTTATTAAATATACTTAACATAACATAACAGAAGAAATGTGGGAGTGTGTATGGGTGTGTGTGTGCACCTCTGACTAACACTGCGGGTAGTGTTGCCAGGCGTTCGGATAAAGCCGGAATTTATTGCGTGTGCGGCCAAATTAGACGGTGTCCGGCCTATTCGGTTTTAATTAGGCTTTTTAATATGACCATTTTTTTGAATGGTTGATAATAAAGAAGACTGATTAATCCAGTGTGATTGTAGTTTCATTTATTATGGTGAATGATAAATAGCTTGATCTTACTTTTAAAAAACTTTTTTGCTAAAGAAAACAACTGACTATCAAGAAAACAAATTATATGGGACCACACCTAAGGCATTTATAGCCTATCCATTAAAAAATATATATTTTGAAATCGACCCACAATTGCTGGAGAAACCACGGAAATCACATATAAAACTAAAAATCAGACGAATTGAGAACTTCCTTCTCTTCTCAACGGCAATAACTACTTACCACGCATATATGTATAGTATCGATTTTACGCTACGGGCTTATTATATGGGGGAACAGTACAGATAAAGATAGAGCATTTATTGCGCAAAAAAAATACATCAGTGCCATTTGTGATCTTCAACCTGCACCCTAATTGCGAAACGCAGTATTTATCAGAATCTGAATAGGATTGAAGATTATTTCTAAACCATTGCGTCATTTGTTCGAATAAATTGTCGGCTCAGCAACGTAAATAACGCAATGAATGTTGTACAACTATCAAAATGAAACCAATTCCTACCGATAAAAAGTTCCGCAATCACCCCTCTGGTGAGTCTTGCAAACTGTTTTTTAAAAAGCTGGTTTTATTACCACTTCCCTCACTTTACATTTATGAAATCTGTAAATATGTGTACCGTAATAAGGGGTTGTTCAAAAAAGCGTATGAAGTAATCACTCGACCAACAAGGGATCCACACAGGTATAATCCTAAATCAGCCAGGTTTGCTAAAAGCTGCCTTGAAATGTGTGTATGTATATGCATGTACCTAATAAAATACCATAGAACTAAAATGAATAAATAACAGGAACTCATTTAAACACCAATTATATAAATAGCTGATGGACACAACTTTTATGATATTAAAGAATTTTATTTTACTTCAAAATATAAATACCTATGCATGTATTAATGAAAATGTAAATGACTATTATTGTATTAAGTAATCTGCGACATTATGGATAATTATTTTGCATGCAATTAATACAATTTTTGTATCGATAAACATGTGGACATTATTTAAAACCAATCTGTAACTATACCATGTTTAAAGCAAATAAAGACTTATCTATCTATCTTATCTTTGAAGTCGGTTAAAAAGAATTGTTGTGGTAAGACTAAGACTAAAAATTAAGGTTGTCCGGCCTTTTTTCTCAAATGTGCTGCTAAACTGGTTGTTCTGTCCGACTTTTCGTTCTAAAGACCTGGGTGCTTACTCTCGAATATAATTCCAATAGATAGACATTGGAATTGTCAGTCAAACGTCAGTGATTGGCTGGACCCACTGAGTCTAGACAATCCCTGACCTTTAACAACCAACTGACGTTTGACCAATGTCGATCTATTGGAATTATATTCGAGAGTAAGCACCCTGGCCTGGCCACCCTACCTGCGGGGAATACAGACGCTTTGTTACATACCTAACATAAAAAAATTAAAAATAAGTAGGTAATAGATACGCTTCGAATTCATAATCTTTTTTTTCTTTCGTTGGTTAACCAACCAACCAAGGTTGTGCCGGAAAGTAGATTTACGCGTGACACAATGCTTTTTAGGGTTCCGTTGCCAAATGGCAAAAAACGGAACCCTTATAGATTCGCCATGTCTGTCTGTCTGTCTGTCTGTCCGAGTATGTCACAGCCACTTTTCTCCGAAACTATAAGAGCTGTGCTATTGAAACTTGGTAAGTGGATGTATTCAGTGAACCGCATTAAGATTTTCACACAAAAATAGAAAAAAAGCAATAATATTTGGGGTTCCCCATACATAGAATTGAAACTCAAAAATTTTTTTTTCATCAATCCCATACGTGTGGGGTATCTATGGATAGGTCTTCAAAAATGATATTGAGGTTTCTAATATCATTTTTTTTTAAAACAATAATATTTGGGGTTCCCCATACATAGAACTGAAACACAAAAAAAATAATTAATCAAACCCTTACGTGTGGGGTATCTATGGATAGGTCTTTAAAAATGAAATTGAGGTTTCTAATATCATTTTTTTCTAAACTGAATAGTTTGCGCGAGAGACACTTCCAAAGTGGTAAAATGTGTGTCCCCCCCCCCGTAACTTCTAAAATAAGGGAATGATAAAACTAAAAAAAATATATGATGTACATTACCATGAAAACTACCAACGAAAATTGGTTTGAACGAGATCTAGTAAGTAGTTTTTTTTTAATAAGTCATAAATCGTAAACCACAATTTACCTTTCATTCAGTCAACTCAAATATAAAAATTAAAAAAAAAAACATTTAATTTCATAAACGATGATGACGAATGATGATGATGATGACCTGCAGGTTTGTACGGAACCCTCAGTGCGCGAGTCCGACTCGCACTTGGCCGGTTTTTAATTGTTTAATTGCGGCATTCAACCAGTTAAATACGAATAATAAAATCATCATCCATCTGCCCTTATCCGAATTTGATAATAATGTTCGGATTATTACTTTTAACTTACCAAATAAACACAAACGCACACTCTTGTTTACACATATTTAGTTTTACTACTCGCCACAAGATGGCGCTATTTTAAAGAACATTAGGCTTACGACGTCATTTACTAGACCAACAACCAACGAGATGCATCTCGCATATTCTGCAGCGTTCGTTTTGGAGCACATTCTCGAAAGACGCGCCCCACCGATAACAGGTGGCGCTGTCGACCCGCGAATATAAATACGGGGAACGGAGGGGAACCACGCAGTTGTTAACTAAGAAAGTGAACTGTTCGAAACTAAAACGAACAAACAAGCGACTAATACGAAAATGTCGGTGCTTCCTTACTTTTACGACCTTGAAAGGCCGTTCCGAATGATGGAGAGGGAATTCTTCAGGCCTGAGAATTTCTTCGGCCCTTCACCGTTTAATCAGCTGATTCCTCGTGATTTCTTCGGGAATTCATTCTTCAAGCCTTGGGAGAACGCCTTCCAACCGTTGGAGAACTTCATGAAGCCAATGGAACAGCTCTCAGCAGCGATGAACCAGCTTGCTCTGAACAGCGTCGGCAACATCACATCAGACAATGAAAAGTTCCAAGTTAATGTGGATGTACAGCATTTCACACCTGAAGAAATAAAAGTGAAAGTGTTGGACGGACAAGTGATCGTCGAGGGAAAGCATGAAGAGAAACAGGATGAACATGGATATGTTTCCAGACAGTTTGTGAGGCGGTATGCCCTTCCACAAGGGTGCTTACCTGACACTGTGGAGTCAAAATTGTCATCCGACGGTGTCTTGACCGTCACAGCACCTAAAATCCTCGCCATGCCTTCGACCGGTGAGAAGATAGTGCCAATCACACACACAGGACCAGTCAAGAAGCAGCTAGGGTCTCCAGAAGCAATTGCGGAGGAAGTAAATTGAATCTGTAAATAGTGTAAATGATCGTGTATTATTTTTCTTGTAAGACTGATTTGTATCTGTGCTATAATTATGTTTTTAGTTTAATATTTTAATAAACTTATTATGTGAGAATATCCGTTTTGTTTTATTTTGATTATTATCTTAAAATGCAATGTTGGTAGGTACCTAGAATAAAACCCTTGAAAAGTCTAGAATGCTTCTGAATTCTTCATATCTTTCTCATTTTCAAAGTTCCCAAACAGGTGCGTTGCGTCACGAATGTCGTAGAACAATTTGTATGAAACCTTCATGGAAATTGTTCTAGACGCGTCGCGCTGTCACGTCGTGCCTGTTTAAACGGAGCCTAAGGTTTCAGACCAAGCGCTAAGCTGTTAGTTTAATTAGTTCGCAAAACTGAGGTAATTTTTAGGGTTCCGTAGGTACCCAAAGGGTAAAACTGGACCCTATCACTAATACTCCGCTGTCCGTCCGTCTGTCACCAGGCTGTATCTCATGAACCGTGATAGACAGTTGAAAATTTTTCAATTAAAAAGCAGAATAGGTAAGGTATGGGGGGGGGGCTATAGGGTAATTTTTTTTTCATTTCTGTAGCCGCAATATCAACAAATACAAAAAAATAGAATAGAATAAATATTTAAGGAGGCTCCCACACAAAAAACGTGATTTTTTTGCCGTTTTTATAGATAACGTTACGGAACCCTTCGTGCGCGAGTCCGACTCGCACTTAGCCGATTTTTTTTGTTCAGACTTGTGTGGAGACCGCAAACTATGCACCCAAGTACCGATGACGAATTGCCTCAGGCGAACTTACCTAAACAAAAGTGTGCGTAGTGTTTGTCTGCAACCGGCTTTAACCCGATTCACAGTACGGTTATTACTCACAAATAGGTATGCGACTTGTTTTGCGTCGTCATAAACAAAGAGTAAAAAAAGTAAAACTACCTGAAGACTGCTTTGTAGTTATCAATATCGTCCAAACTTTTCCAAACTATGTGTATAAGTGATTAAAACAAAAATATCACAACAAAAGAAACTATAGTTTATTTAGCAGTTTCGGACACAAAATCGCAAAGTTTATTATAATTGGAACGTAAATAAATTAACACAGGTGCACTTTACGCACACCCTGCATTTGCATTTCATTGAGGGTCATGAACAAACTAAAGAACTTTATTCTGTTTGGGACTGGCGGTTTGCTCTTCGCAGCAGCTGCATTCACTGTCCGTTTTCTTCCTTTAACGGAGATTCTCCATCTCCTAATTCCTCATACTTTGAACCATCAGGCTGAGTTCTCACTGGTCCCGTCTGAATGATTGGTACCACGCGTTCATTCGAAGTTTGGGATCGCTCGAGAGGCGCGGTGACCGTCAGAACTCCATCCGAGGACAGGCGAGACTGCACAGCGTTGAGATTGCAGCCTTCAGGCAAGGCGTATCGTCTCGTAAACTGACGGGACACCCATCCATGTTCATCTCTCTTTTCGCCGTGACGAGCATCGATAATAATGAATCCATCAGCCGCTCTCACCGAAATGTCTTCCGGCGCAAAGTGCTGCACGTCCAAATTGATCTGGAACTTCGCCCTATCGGATTTTATTGTTGATCCAGAGTCTCGAATCAGGGTTGATAGGTGCCTCCAAGGCCGATAGTACTCATTCGAAATTTGGGAATTCGGAGCTACCATTGTCAAAATATCTTCTGGTGTTAGGGCCAATGCAAAATGTTGGTCCGATAAGCGCCTGGGGCGGTCCGTATTGAGAAGAAAGGGGAGCAACGACATATTTTCAGATTTTATTCAAGGCGA
Source organism: Aporophyla nigra (assembly GCA_947507805.1). NCBI lineage: Eukaryota > Metazoa > Arthropoda > Insecta > Lepidoptera > Noctuidae > Aporophyla > Aporophyla nigra. The sequence goes on along the minus strand of OX382293.1, from coordinate 2,935,677 downwards.
AAAAGAAATGCCGGTCAGTGTTATATGACGTTTGCGTCGTATTAATTTTAACTGCGCATAGCGTTTTGCGCACGCTATGGCTGGCGTCTGTCTGGCCAGTCGTAAACTACGTCATCAATAAGTTTGCATATAAGTTATTAGATTTAATTTATTTCTGAAATTCATGTGGATTGTTAATCGTGCAACGTTTATGCTATTAAACCGATTGTATTGGACTAAATTACTTATAAATAGCAATATGTTTTTTAAAAATTATTGCTTTGGATTTATGAAAGACAGAGGAGAGAAACAAACAGTTCGTTTGATCTATTTGGTATCATACCCAATTAAACGCATGTTAAATACACATGCAAGATATGAAATGCTTTATTTATTTCCTCCCCCAAGCTCCGCCACTTCGCCCGGTTTTGTGTTTCTCGCATCCATCTCGCATCTAACGGATTCCTGCGGCCTTCACAAGGTACTTAATCGGTCTACCTTGTGGGAGGCCTTGCAACTCTACGGTTTCCCGCCCGCACTCCAGAACTTTTCGGCCTCATTGGCCATCACAGATATTATAAGTAGTGCAATTTCAAGTAAAAAGCATGAATAAATTATTTAATTGTCCTATTTATACTTTAGATGACTATGTTGGATAGTTTATAGAAGCCTACGCTCTTAACATGCAATGGTATTGTATAAACTACTAGGTATACCTATGTCAACTCCTGATTACTATAAAATTTCACTAGAGAATCAATCCTGCACCCTAATTGCGAAACGCACAATTTATCAGAATCTGAATCGGATTGAAGATTATTTCTAAACCATTGCGTCATTTGTTCGAATAAATTGTCGGCTCAGCAACGTAAATAACGCAATGAACAACCAATTCCTACCGATAGGAAGTTACGCAATTACCCCTCTGATCCTTAGGAGCAGTGGTGGCCCACTGGTATCGGCCTCGACTTACGAGCTGTAGGTCGTGAGTTCGAACCCAGGCAGGCGCTTAACTTTGTGTAACTAATTTCATCACCACTGCTCTCAAAACGGTGAAGGAAAACATCGTGAGGAAACCGGCATGTTATAGAACTAAAAATTCGAAGACATGTGACATCTACCAACCCGCTATGGGCCCGCGTGGTACGGCCCACTCCACACCACCCCTAGTGGGAACAATGTAGGCTGATTATGAATCAATCCTGGCCTTCTTTTAACTATGTTAGGGTATGGCTTCCTGTCTAATTAGTATTTTACATCGAGCGATTGCTGATGTGACCGCTACAACCCAGCTACTGGGTAATACGATAGTCGGCAGATTTTCGGGCTTCTGACGACCCGTAACGACTGTTAAAGATCCACGGATGACAGCCGGGACCAACGGCTTAACTGCTTTGCGTGGCAAGCAGTGCTCTTGGTGTGCAAAGAGGTCACTCATCCATTGACCAACCGCGGCAAGTGTAGCATCGATCCGTGCAGCACAGCTGTTATTACTCAAGGGTCACGGTCACATGATCAATTGCAATTGTCAATATTAACGTGATTGACACTCTTTCATGCGACTATTACTACTGACTAGGGTTGCCAGGCGTCCGGATAAAGCCGGACACAATCAGGCTTTTTGGTTGTGTATCCGGCCAAATTAGACGGTGTCCGGCCTGTCCGGCTTTTTGTTAGGCTTTGTAAATATTATCATTTTTGCCTTGGTTTCCGCTTCACCCGCCTCACCTGTGTCGCTAGCGCAAGTGAGCGAACTAGCACTGGCCTCCCCGCCTTATTACTAGTAAATTTTTAAGGAAAATTAACTTTTAAAGCATGTGTCTGCCAATCAAAAATATTAATTCGTTTATGTTATTTATTTGAACGTTATTTCATTAGTATTTTGTTTAATTTTGTTTTAAGATTAAATAATTAAAGATGCCAGACCTTTTTACCCAAATGTCCGGCTAAACTGTCTGGTCTGTCCGGCTTTTATGTTTTAAGACTTGGCAACCCTACTACTATTATTATTATTGACTAGTGACTTCGTGCAATTATTGTGAGAAGAACTGCTAAACTTAAGTGGCAGTGAGCAGGGCACATTGTTCGTAGAACAGATAGCCGTTGGGGCCAGAAGTTTCTGGAGTGGCGACCGCGTACTGGAAGACTTAGCGTTGGAAGGCCTCCCACAAGGTGATCCGATGACCTGGTGAAGGCCGCAGGAATCCGCTGGATGCGAGAAGCACATAATCGGTCGAAATGGCGTTGCTTGGGGGAGGCCTATGTCCAGCAGTGGACGTTTTTCAACTAAAATGATCATGACCTCGTGCAATTGAAGCGATTGTCAATATTACTACGGTATAGACGGGAAATTAAACGAAAGAGTAACGGCAATGAACGCGCCGTGCATTGATGCGCACTGACAGCAAATGACAATCGTTTATTATTCTCGACTGTGTCACCGAACGTGACAGATGTTATCGAAAATTTTACAAAAATCATGATTGAATTTGGTTCCTCCTTCCTAGCCTCTCATGTTTCCATTATTATCATTTCCATGGTACGAGGAGCAACAGAACACAAACACCTTAAGTCTACATATACTTTAGATCTTAGTGTTACAGAGAGCCTTTGACTGGCAGGAGTAGCCTGAAGCCATCGACCTGAAGCATATTGGAATCTATTTTTGTAATATTCGACCGGATTCATTTCAATAATGTTTCGAAAGAACTATGGTCCATTCGAAGATTTTTTTAACAACAGTTTTTTTTTTTCATCCAGCTCACGTTTTTGAGGAGCTCTCAAGGGAGCTCTATGTTCGTGTTTATTTTTTCTATTCTTAATAGACATAGCAAGAGATTTTATTGTAATAAATGTCTACGTTTTGGAAATCACTATTTGTGACCAACACGTCTTTCCATAACACAGATTAAAAATGAGACTAAGGCCTGAGTGAATGATACACTATCAATCGGAGCGTCAATCGCTCATCATTATTATGTGTTCTTTGTTAGTGGGTTTGGTTTCCGCATTTCAGTCCTTCAAATGGACCATTGTGTGTGGGCGAGTGGGCTATGGCAGCCGTCAACGATTACTCCATCGCTCAACATTTGAAACCCAATGACGTAAACAACGACAGTCGCAAAGGTCCGTCAGGATCGACCTATAGGGAGGCCTTTAGCCATAAATAATCTTTGATTAGTGAATGACATGTTTTATGGTATGTGTTTCATCTTATTTCATGGCCACTGCATCATGTAAATAAACGATTTATTAGAAAGGAACAATTCAGTTTGATCTTAATAAAATTAATAATAGAATAGGTATAACGGATCCCTGCGGTCTTCACCAGGTCATCGTTCCATCTTGTGGGAGGCCTTCTAACGCTACGTCTTCTAGTACGCGGCCGCCACTCCAGAACCTTCCGGCCCCATCGGCCATCTGTTCTGCGAGCAATATGGCCCACTGCCACTTAAGTTTGGCAATTCTTCGTGCTTATTTCGGTTACCTTGGTGGTCCTACCGGTCGAAGTGACGGTGCTTGGGGGAGGCCTATGTCCAGCTGTGGACGTCTTTCGGCTGAAATGATGATGATGATGATAAATTAACTAACTACTATGCCATGGATTGTGCTCTTGTTGCTTCGAATTAAAGAAGCCCTTTTTTGAAGTCGTTAAAATATCGTTTACCAATGATATTATAATATCATTGCTGTTTACTCATACATGCATATTTGTTTTGGTGATAAGTTTTTGATAATGCTTGTTTGGGCGAGAATATCTACAGTGACAGCAAATTCTAGATAATTGGGCCGATAGCAAGAGCTGTCTACCTACTGAAGTACCTATCTACTATAGAAACTTGTTCGATTTTTTTCTGAAGCTTGGATATGTGGAAACAATAATTTTGAAATTTTGTGCAAAACCTATAAAAATTGTTAATATTATAAACAAATTAGGGTTGCCAACTAAGTATAGTTGTAACAGTAGTTAAAAACAGTATTATACTGTTTTTCACTACATTATACTTTTTACTGTTGAACAAAAATAAAGTAGGTATACAAAATACTGTTTTCAGCATCAACATAATCATGTAAAAAATTATAGGTAGTGTTAATCAACACTATAATTTTTAGACTGACGCTCACACAAAATTAATAAATATTAATTTACATAAACATGGCCGCCAGGCAGCAATGACACTGTAAAATTTTAGAACGATCGATTTATAAATTGTGCGAGAAGCTCTCAAAAATTAGTATTTAAAACATTAAATAAATAAAATACTGTTTATTTATCTAAAATACTGTTTAATATTCTTCTCAGACCTCAGTATATTTCTTGTAAAAAACGTTGCCAACGCTAGGACTAGTACCTAGTTGCTAAATAAGCAAAGTGTAACAAAAGAACTATTGAATCATTTATCTACCTATATATAAGCCACTCCCTGAAAGGTCACTTCATTCATACATTCACTCACTGATTAATCACAAAATGTCAGAAACTACAGAAGATGTTTGGCACAGAGGTAGATTCGAGTAGGAAACGTTGGCTGTGAAAGGATTTAAGGAAACTCTCCCGGTAAAGGGGTGAAATAGGGGGTGGAAGTTTGTATAAAAGTCATTCAGTTTTGAAGCTAGATAGATCCCTCAAATTTTGTGTTTATTCTGACGATAAAAAAATAATTAAACGTACCTATTTCAACATTTTTGATAATTCTAATCCAGAAGAGCTGAAAAAAGGGGATCCTTCATTTTCAAAGTAAACATAATTAATTAAATTTATTATTTAGGCATATGGTTGGAAACGAACGTGACTTTCCGACATTCTACGCAGGCGTAGCCGCGGGCAAAACCTAGTAGGTAATTTAATCATTCAATCAAAAAATCATTTCAATCATTCATCATCAATCAAAATCAAAAAATCAATCATCATCAAATCAATAATCAATCATTTTATCATCTATAACTGTTATGTATGTATATGACTTATGAATTATTGTATTATTATTATAACACAGGTCGGAATTCTTCAATCGGACATGAACCCCACAAAACTGCGACATACCTAGGTATTTATAATTCGAAAGCATCACACACACACATAAACTGTATAAAACAGCTGCTTTAAAACCGATCAATACAAGACCCATACCATAACCCATTCACCAAAATGTGTAAGTGTGTGTTATAAATGCGCGCGAAGATGTGTGTTGTGTGTGCAACAGCTGAATTTTACGTTGAAATAATATTGCACCCTTGCTAACTTCTTCGTCGCAAGTATTTTAAAAAGTAGGTACCTACTTCTAAGTCTGCTCCTAAGTTCTTTGTTTATTTAAAATTGCTTCACGATTTAATGAAAACTGATGAACTGGATTAATTAAGAATACCGAGGATAGGTACATACACTACCTAGTTACGATATCAGAATTAATTTGTAGGTCAAAGAATAAAGTAAATAGGTACCTAGTAGGTACCTACCTACTATTTTTATGCAAGTATTTTTTTTGCATTCCCTACTTGTTCGGAATGTGTCAACATAACTGTGTAGATAGCTTCGTCCCTAAGACGATCCACTGACCAAAATTACTCAAATAATTTATATTTCTAAAGTGTTTCAGAATGTTTCTGGTACAGTTTAGAAATTATTGTCACAGCATGTGCTGCAAATTTGAGTACCTAGGTAAAGATTCTTCCATCTATAATCATAACTGTGAAAAAAATAGATACCTATCTACCTACAAAAAGGAGCCTGCGACCTGCTCAGGTACAAGTAGGTACCGTTTCTCTTTATCCCTCCTACGGTCCTACCCTATCTATTATTCAACACAACTAAAATACTTGCTACCCACCACTAACTACATCTATCGTCATTTACCTACTCAATTTCCATAAAATAAAATAAATCTGTCTTTTTTAAGTAAACTAAGGTAGTTTTCAATAGAAATTTATTTCTAGAAATTGTTTAGTTTCGATGAAAACTTCTCGAATACAGTTGTGCGCTACTCGACACCAGGTGGCGCTTCAATGTCAGGGGTAAGAAACATTCGGTTTTGCTTACAATGAGGTGATGCAATGCCGTGATAGTGCGCTCGACGGGTAATCTGTAAAAAGCATTCATGATTATGTTAGTTTATAAGTATTTATCACAGATTCACGATATAGAAAACTACTTCGCTTTTAAATGCTTAGAAATATATATATTTTTTTATCCCAACCATGCTCTTTATTTGCGATGCTGGTCATAATATTGCATACCTGAACCCTAATTGCGTAATGCACTACCAATCAGAATCTGTGTCAATTTGAAGATTATTTCAATACCATGGCGTCATAATGTTAAAAAAAATTGTCTGCTCAACAAATTAAATAACGGAATGAATGTTGTTGAACTCCCGAAGCGTTCCCATAGAAATTACTACTGATAGTAAGTTACACAATTACTCCTATGAGTGACGTGAAAACATTAACGGCAAGAAAAATATATCGTATTTAAGATATTAATAAATTAAACATCAGCCAGGACAAAATGTTTCTAACATCTGCAACATTAACGCATGCGCGAGTCATCAAGTACATTCCAGAACAACATTCCAGAAAATTCTATTTGCTACTAGATGGCGCTGTCGTCAATATAAATATGAAGCCGGCTTTTGACCGGCATTCATTCATGCATCAACATTGAAGCGAGATACAGGAAGTATCGGAGTGTTTTGAAGAGTTTCCAAGCGATTTTCAAGTGAATCATCAATAAGGAAAGTTTACTATTGAACCAGTGAAGACTAATAAACCAATAAAAATGTCTTTGTATCCATTCTTCATCGACTACGAGCGTCCGAGGCAGTGCCCACGTCATCTGCGTGACCAACATTTTGGCTTGGGATTAACCCCACAAGATCAACTTACCATCATCGCAGTTCCTCAAGCCAGTAGGGACTACTACAGACCCTGGAGGAACCTTCAAGCCGCTGTACAAGACACCGGTTCCACGATCAGAGAGGACAAAGACAAATTCCAGGTGAATTTAGACGTTCAGCACTTTGCGCCGGAAGAAATATCAGTCAAAACTGTTGATGGTTTCTTAGTGGTTGAAGCTAAGCATGAAGAAAAGCAAGATGAACATGGATTTATTTCTCGAAGTTTCAGCAGGCGGTATGCTTTACCTGAAGGTATTGATGAAGACTCGGTGATGTCAAAATTGTCTTCCGATGGTGTTTTGTCAATTACGGCACCATTGAAACCTAAACCAAAGGAATCTAACGAGAGGGTGGTACCTATCGTCCACACTGGTCCCGTGAGGAAGCAGGAAGGCAACAAAGAAGAACAGTGATAGAAGACAGAAGGGAAGTTATGTTTAGTGTGTGTTTATTTTTAATACCTAGTTTTAATCATTCCATGCTCTGCCAATTTAGTGTTGTGATTGATGAGAATCTACGATTATTTGTGTATTGTACCTTGATGTTTCATTTAATTAAATGACGTTCTAGTCATAACATGGTATAATTTATTTCCCTTTAGTAAACTACAAATTCTGCGCTATAAAGATAAACTTCAAGAAAAAATACAAGACCACACACAATGACACAACGACACAACCGTTTCACCTTCACCATACACGAGCCTAAACCACAGAATAGATAATTCCTCATAAGTGAATATAGATCTTTGCTAAAGGCTAGACAACTAGCCCTGCTCGAGCCTGACCTAGGTTAATAGTAACGGCAAGCAAAGGTAAGATTTTTTTTGTTACTAGCAAAAGCCTATGTTTTAAGAATATTGAACTTCGCTTTTACCCTCTAATAATGGTATTTAGTAAATGGAGAGGTGTATTTTGAAATGGAGAGTGTATTTTCCACGGATCAAATACAAAGTATTTGTGCTGTATTTGCTCCGTGGTATTTTCTCAATTCTCATTCTCTTTAGGAAACTGCTGATACATTTGAGAATAGCGCCATCTCTCAGGGCAACCACGTCAGAATTCGTGTTAGTATGGAGTAAATTTAGTTCGCTAAATACGCTATAGATGGCGTTACGGTATTTTGTAAATGGAGATGTGTAATTGTAAATTAGGTGTATTTTCCCATTCTCTTTAAGAAATTTCTTTGTAATTTGTCGATCTCTTTCCTTTTCTACCAACACCGTTTTCAGAGGTAAACCCTACCTATAACACAGGCAATCGAATATTTTAACTACTAGTACATTTGAAAATACCGCCATCTCTTAAAGTTTTAGGTAACCACGTAAGAACGCATGTTAGTGTAAATTTAGTTCGCCAAATAAACTATAGATGGCGTTAAAAGAAAACATGCATAGATGGACTGAACAAGAATTAGAGGCGTGACTGCTAAGATCAGAGTTCGATTCCTGACTTGGTCGAGTGTTTATAGATTATCTCAAAAATATTGCATCGCGCATGCAAGCTTCTGCGCAACAAGCATAGCGGGTCACAGGTAGAACTTGGAAAATAAAACACATTTTCTGAAGGTCATAGCACTTTCGCCTCGCCGTCAAACAGGCGTCAACCTAACGTAAGCACGGAACCAAAGTGCACCAGCAGCTCCGATACGTCGATTCGGCAACATCTAGGCGACGCCTACGGCTGGTTGACTTGACTGGTACCAGATCAGTTTGAATCGACTTTGAAACTGCCTTGTGAATGGGGTGAGAGGGGCAGGGGTGGACGCAGAGACGCAAGCGCGGCGACGGAGAGGCGTAAGCGCGGGGACCGGAAACGGATCCGGTAATCCGGCGTATCCGGCATCAATAAACGTTTACGGCGACCAGATCCGGTGCTAGCAATTTTTGTCAAAATAATAGAGCTGTTGCATGAGTAGGTGTGATATAACGAATATTCGCATTCGTATTCGCGAATATTCGCGTATTTCTTGACATTCGTATTCGCAATCGCATTCGTAAATTTTACGCGCATGTTTTGCGAATATGAACGTCGGAAAAAGTAAACGAGATGTTAATAACAAAATAGGTAAAGCAAACAAGGAATTATTATTTTCTAATCTTTGATCAATGAAGGTTGCCGTTATAAATAATACTTTATTTTCTAAACCAGAAAATTTGCTAAGGAGCTCTTGTTTAAAACGGCTGTCGTGTCACCAATCAGTTCATCGGTTGAATCAAAATCATTGAAGAATCCTTTCTAAGGTGGTGATTAATGGAATTAATGATGATACAGAACATCAGCCGCACTTAACTGTTTGGTCACTTCTTCGAATGGTATTAATAAACTGACCAGTTTTTCAATAAGCATCCACTCTTTAGAAGTCGGTTGGGGAATTTTATTATTTGTGGACGCATAAAGCCCTTCTTTTAAGATGTTTTGAATTTTGTATGAAGTCTATACGTTGAATGTTTAATAACTCCTTTTTTCATTTTTAAGCTTGCTTGCCGAACTAAAGATTTTTTCTTTAGGTATTTCCCATAACGACAATAAACATCTTAGGACAACCAACACACCGTTATCTGATCCCAAACTAGTCAGAGCCTGTACTATGGTAACCAGACTACTGATAAATATACTTATACATTTCTAAACACATAAATATTATAGATAAATTACACCCAGACACAGAACAAATGATTGTGCTCATCACACAAAGATTTTTTCTGGGTGGGAATCGAACCCACGACCTCTGTATTTGCAGTCAGGGTCACTAACCACTAGACTAGCAGGCCAGTCATGTATAAGTTAAGTTATGATAAGTTTACAAGCAATATTTTCGCCGGCCATTTATGGCGGCTCTCATTGAAAAAGCTTGCTTGCGTTCAACACTACCATTCTTCTTTCAAAATATTCAGTTATCCCATGACATGTCTAACTCAGAAGTGAGACTCCAGAACAAGAATCAGATCAAATATCACTAGGAAGTGAAATTTTTTCAAAGGATTTCAGCATTTCAAGGATTTCCTGGCTTAATTTGCCTTATAATTCGTCGCAGATAAAAGAAGTAAAATACCGACGAGACTTAAATTATAGGACGGACATAAGTGTTTCACGAGTTTTACGAACCCAGCACGTTCGACGCATTTTTCTAATTCAGAAAATTCGATTTTATGCATTGACTGCGTAGATCTTCGTTTTCGAGAATTTGCATTGTTACAGATCTTGCATCTAGCTCGTTCAGCATCATAAAGCGTAAAATATGTCCATATTTCACTAGAAACTGATTTATTCATCTTAAAAAATCATTAAACACACTCTAACCTCAAAATTCTCGTGTTTCTGTTAACGATCTTACGTTATTTAAATATACAACATCAATCGGCTTTCTTCGGATCGGCTCAAAAATGTTCGGAATTAAATGCAAACAATGACAAATGTGCGCATGTGACTCGTGCACTGAGGAAGGTGCCAAAATAAAACCACAGATGGCGCCAAATTCAAAAGTGAAATATTCGCATTCGCATTCGTATTCGCGAATATTGATGGGAGATGTTCGCATCCGCATTCGTATTCGCGAATGCCTAAAAATGTATATTCGTTACAACACTAGTAGGTACTTTAAATCCGTTGCACGTGGTGATCATGTTGCGAGTCGTTCGACGCCGAGTCGCCTCACCTCACTACATCCGCATCGCGTCGCGCCACCCGGTTCACCACCATTTGCTTCGCTCGAGGCTATTTAATGTGTGTTTTGTTTTGTCGGTGCTTCGTCAAAATGTAATGTAAGTAAAATAAATAGACATTATTTTTACGCGAGCGATAGTATCTGTTGAAAAGTGTTTTACCCATTCAACTGACATCACTGTCAAACGTCAATAATATCAGTTTGCCCGCAGCCTTGACGAGATCCCGCCTCTTTAAGGACCACTTGTGGTTAAACCCCAATTTCTCAATATTTTACTATGAAACCCATATTATAAGATTGTGACAGTTTCGTAATGAGTACAGTTTTACCTATTCGGTATATGACGTTTTTTTTTAATTTAGTTCAGAATAAAACGAGTTGTTTGCAATTGTTTGCTTGTTGTCTAATCTTAACATTGGATTGGAAATAAAGTTGATTTTATATACGACCATGTTTTATTTTTTAATAAAATACCCATATTAAATACATGTTTTCACTCGATTAACTTAGTAACAGTTCATATTGAATCGAAAAGTGAAAATTATCCTGATTTGATCAATCCGGCCAGATACGGCCTGATCCGGCCGGATCGATGGAAACCCGGACGGATCCGGCCGGACTGAAAATGACGCCGGATTGCAATCTCAGTTGTCGTACACACTGTGTATTTTGTTCCTGCTTGTGCCAATATTTGGAGATATTGAGTTCTTTACATAACATCACGCCTTGTTTTTCCCGAAGGGTTGGGTAGAGGTGTACCTATAGTACATCCATTTCACGCACTTCTTTAAGGTGAATGCTCCAACCAGCCCGCGAAATTTAAAATTTCTTGCGTTTTTTGCAATTTGCAGGCCAGTGCTAGGTTGCATGTTGATTAAAATATTATTCGCGCCTGTAAGACGTATGTAGTTACAGAATTATAATCATCAAAATAGCCTTTACAACCCTCCAAGTTCATAAAGGCTTAGGAACAAAAAAAAACAGAAAAAGTCATTCCTACAGCTTTATGAACTTAGAGCGTTGTATGGATGATTTTGATGATTATAATTCTGTAACTACATAATATCTTACAGGCGCGAATAATATTTTAATCAACATACAACCTAGCACTGGCCTGCAAATTGCAAAAAACGTAAGAAAATTTGAATTTCGCGGGCTGGTTGAAGCATTCACCTTAATATCTTTTTAATTACGCACCGACTAAATCTGTGACTAGGCGACTAATTCAGACTAATTAGCGACTAAATTTGGGAGAAAACAGATCTCCGGTAGGTGCCCTAGTTTTTAGGGTTCCGTTGCCAAATGGCAAATAACGGAACCCTTATGGATTCGTCATGTCTGTCTGTTTGTCTGTCTGTCTGTCCGTCCGTATGTCACAGCCACTTTTTCCGAAACTATAAGAGCTATGCTGTTGAAACTTGATAAGTAGATGTATTCTGTGAACCGCATTAAGATTTTCACACGAAAATAGAAAAAAAAAACCAATAATATTTGGGGTTCCCCATACGTAGAACTGAAATTCAACATTTTTTTTCATCAAACCCATACGTATCTGTGGATAGGTCTTCAAAAATGATATTGAGGTTTCTAATATCATTTTTTAGGGTTCCGCACCTCAAAAGGGAAAAGCGGAACCCTTATAGGATCACTTTGTTGTCCGTCCGTCCGTCCGTCCGTCCGTCCGTCCGTCCGTCTGTCAAGACCCTTTTTCTCAGGAACGCGTGGAGGTATCAAGCTGAAATTTATATCAAATACTCAAGTCTACTGTCCCTTGGAGCTGTAAAAAAATCAAACTTCTAAACTAACGCAATCAAAAGATATAGCCGTTTATACCGCAAATTTCCACAAATTTTCGAAACTCGCAAGGGAATCAAAACCTAAAGGGTACTTCCAGTCGATCTAGAATTTTGAAATTTGGTACGAAGCAACGTCTTATAGCACAGATAAAGGAAAAATTGCGAAAACCGTAAATTTTTAGTTACATCAAAACACAGACAGAAATAAAACCAAATCAAGAAATAGAACAGAAGTACGACTCGATTGTCGTGATGGGTGAACTTTTACTTATATACCTACAGGTTTGTACGGAACCCTCGGTGCGCGAGTCCGACTCGCACTTGGCCGGTTTTTTCTAAACTGAATGGTTTGCGCGAGAGACACTTCCAAAATGGTAAAATGTGTGTTCCCCTCTCTGTAACTTCTAAAATAAGAGAATTATAAAACTAAAAAAAATATATGATGATAGGTACATTATCATGTAAACTTCCACCGAAAATTAGTTTGAACGAGATCTAGTACGTAGTTTTTTTTTAATACGTCATAAATCGTAAACCGCAATTTACCTTTCATTCAACCAACTCAAATATAAAAATTTAAAGAAAACATTTAATTTCATAAACATAAACCTTATGCATAAACCGTGAATACCTATAGGTTTGTACGGAACCCTCGGTGTGCAAGTCCGACTCGCACTTGGCCGGTTTTTGAGATTCAAATGGGCCAAGCTGGGGTACGTTAACTCCAGTTCGGCCACCAATAAGCCCTTATAACTTTTGAACCAGTGATCCATCCTGCCGGGGTCACGTGATTGTTCTAAAGAGATACCGTGACCCTGGCACATGGGCAACTGAAGGAACACGGGTGGGTTTTAGTCAGTAAAAGTCTGACACGCCCTCCCGCTCCGCCCAGAGCGGGAGAAGTCATTTGATGATTTCCCATCCAAAAAAAAAAAAAAAAACCAGTGATCCATTAATCCGATATTTGGCAACTAATTTCGACTAATTAGCGACAATTTTTTTGTGTAATCAAAATTTAAATCCCTGATGGTGGCCAAGGCAGTATCAGTCGCACGTGATTGTCCGCCAAGCAAGACCGCATAGTCATAACAATTTATAATGACTGAGAAGTGATATCGGCGGGAGGACTCGGTGGCATCGGTGGGAAGGTGAGCACTATATTGTAGCTTCCCACTAGGTTCAAACTCACGACTTATTTTCAACTCTTAAGTCGAGTCTCTTAGACCGATACCACTGGGTCCCACTTCAAGGTAGAATAGTGCGTAACCAGTTAGACATAAATATTTAGGGGTCCTGTTAGGGTAAAAAAAGTTGCTCTTCTCAATCATGGTGAAAATATTGTTTACCCATACATCATACATGTCCTCAGTGATCAAAATGACCGGCTGATGGCTACGGATTTATAAAAATAAAAATCTTTTATTTACAGACTACATAGGCCCACATTGTGTTAATGACAAAACTATCTTATAAACTATGTACTACTATATATTTAGAAAAAACAAAAAAAAAAGATGATAATATATTGTTTATTTTATTTTATAACAAGAAGAAAGGAACAGAAAAATATGTACAAAGGTAATGCTTATTTCTATAGAAATCTCTTCTTTATTGACCACAGATAGTTTTATCAAGCTCCATGTAATACATGAAGCTTGATATACCCATGGTAGGCCCATCCAGTATTTCAGCAAACACCCTCAAGATATTGTTGGTGCTTCCCCCCACTCTGCGTATCACCGACGTTACCTAAAAAAGTCGTCAGTGTCCGCGAACATACCTGACGCACTACAGTAGGGTGGAAGCCTCAATAGCACCCTAAAGGTATTATTGTATTGAGAGCAGTGGTGGTCCAGTGGCAACAGCTGCGACTTACGAGTAGCAGGTCGTGAGTTCGTGTATAATGCATTTTAGTCAGCGACAACGACAACTACCAGTAAATATTAGTCACAATGGACATTCAATTACAAAAACGGATAAAACGAAGTTCTTAGGGTTAATAATAGACAGTCAACTTACGTGGAAACCACATGTTGAATAAAAAACTTAACAGTTTTGCTTTTGCTCTTCATAAGCTGTCCAAATTTGTAAACCCTGACGCCGTGCTTGTTGCCTACCACAGCTATGTAGAATCCGTTCTAAGATATGGAGTCGTGTTCTGGGGTAATTCGACTGACACTAAGTACGTTTTCATTGCACAAAAAAAATGCGTACGCGCTTTGGGTAATATACACTCAAGGGAAAGTTGTAAACCATATTTTGAATCCTTGAAAATTCTTACATTACCATCATTGTACATTTTTGAGGTGGCAGTGTTTGTTAAGACAAACCCACAGCTTTTCGAAATAAGAGCCCCAGCTGACCCAAGGTTAAGGAAAAGGGATTCGAGCATTCTTTGTGTTGATCGTTGTAAAACAGCCCTCCTACGTAAAAGTATTTATCGAATGGCTCCAGTTATTTACAATAAAATTCCTCGACCGATAAAAAATCTCAATATTGACATGTTTAAAAAGAAACTGAAACAATTTTTAATTTATAAATGTTATTACTCCACAGCTGAGTTTATGGAGGACACCACTGATATTTAGTATGTTACAATTATATTTTTTTTTTCTCCTCATTGGTTTAGATATTGTTGAAATGTATGTTTCCTTATTTTCAGACTTACGAATATTTTAGGTTGCACTGTCTTATATTCTTGTGCTTGTGTTTACATTATTATGATACTGATATTGCTAATTGTGTAGAACTGTATGTAGGTGTTAATTGTGTGTTAGAAATTGTGTGTTAGTGTATAAGTAATTTAATTATTTTATTTTAATTGTGTGTCTATGATATCGACACAACTAACTTTTAGTTTTATTTGTATGCTCTCGGGTAAAATGTAGCGAACTGTGCATCTTCTTATAACATCCTATTGTAATTTTTAACCTACATTTACAAATAAATGTGATTTGATTTGAAGTTCAAACCCAAGCAGGCGCTTTACTTTGTGTAAATATTTCATCACCACTCTCTCAAAACGGTGAAGGAAAACATCGTGAGGAAACTGACATGTCTTAGAACCAAAAATTCGAAGACATGTGACATCTACCAACCCGCACTGGGCCCGCGTGGTGGATTACGGCCCACTCCCTCTCACCGAGAGGAGGCCTGTGTCCCAGCAGTGGGCACATTATAGGCTGCTGATGATGATGATGATTCGCAGGGCATTATTTGCTTTTTGGGTATGATTAGCCCAAAGGCTGCTGGAATACATTGCCAATATTGCCGCGCTTAGCACAACGACCGCTTCGTCTTACATTGTGGAATTAACTAAACACTAAGGGCCGGCGCTCACTGCCAGCACGGCACGGCATGGCAAAGGATTTTATTACTAATCAAGTTATTTTGATTCTTATTTCAATGAGTTTAGAGTTCATGTTAGTTTATTTCGATACCACGATGCCGCGACGTGCCGCGGGATGCTGTGGCATGACGCGACGCGCCCCGGCATGCCGCGGGATGCCGTGGCACGCCATTGTATCTCGCGAGACGTATTCAGGGTCACTTAGTGTCGAGGAATTATGATTGTTAAGCTAGTTGAAATAAGGTTGTAACTTGTGCAGCTTAATACTAAATCCCAGTCAACCATAACGACACAACCAACTTCGAATTCGCGCGGAGCAAAACTGATTGATGCTAGAGTGGCTGGGCTTTCAGCAGAATGCCACTGCATGCCACGGGATACCACGGGATGCCACGGCATGCCACGGAACGCCGCGGGATGCCGCAGCACAATCTGCCGTGTCATGCCGTGCCATGCCGGCATTGAGCGCCGGCCCTTAACTAAATACATACTGAAAATCGAATCAGCCCCCCTAGCCAAGTTACAACCGTTAAGTGTCGAATTCCGTCCTCCAATCGGTAACGCCTCAGTGTCAGCAATTGTAGAAAACGATAAGTTGGTAGCCATGTTACGCGCCTGAGTCGGCCGCTCGTTCTACAATATCTTTAGAAAACCGACATTATAACAAAGGATGTAGCGTTGAGCATTTTAGAAACGATAACAATTCATTTTATCATTTTGAACGATGTGAACTTGGCTATGAATTTTTTATTCGTTTGTTATAACCACGTGACTTAACGTTGAGATGATATCATTCCCATACATTTGATTCGTTTTCGACTAGCGTTAACGATTGCAGATTATCAACTTGGCTAGGGGTGCTGTTTCGTTACAGTTCTCGATGAGAGAGCAGCTTAAGAGTACCGTACTTATTTATTAAGTTGAGGTTCGATTCGGTGTTGATATGCAAGGAACAGTTCAGAGGTGCCACTTAGGTTTTTCCCCTAACCTATCAGTTAGACGGCAATGACTGGGGAAATACGTTTTTTATTATCTACGTACTTTATTGTTAACCTTTCAACCTAAACGAATGTTTCAATAACAAGATAATGAAAACAGAGAGTCCTAAATCGATGTGATAAATGCTTTAACAACGTCAATCTCAAATCGTACGGTACTTATACTCGTCGGCCTTCTACTTGTTTAGGGCGTTATTTCACTGAACAACCATGGGGTTGGGGTCCCAATTAAGATCGCCGAAACTGTTTTTATATCTAGCTCTAATGACTAAGAAGTGTACCCAAGGGTAGATCCAGAATTCATTTGTGGGATGGGCACATGGACCATGGCAGCCAGTTACGAACTGTCTCCCATATCTCTGTCTGTCTCGCGATGCAACATGCGCCGCCGCCGTCGCTGATTCAACACTGGTTGAGGTAGTGACTCGTGTAGGTAGTCGTCGAGCCCTAAACGTGCCTACGTTGCTATCGTCGCCACGCACAATCCTATGTTGCAGACCAGGAAGGGGGTTGTGAAGAGCTGCTGTGAACCTGTCATGTCACCACGGGTTCGAAACAGCTAGGCCCGGCTTCAGGCCACGTACCTGACAAAGATGGCTTTGTGAAGGTGGAGAGGAAGAAGAGGAGGAAGCATTCTAGTTAGAACCAGTGTGGGACCACGCTAGCAGGACCCAATATGCTGCTGTGTCCAGCTACACTAACGACGCAGCTCTATGTGTCTCGTCTACATTACACCCCGAAGGTTGAGGAGATCGTGGACATACTCAACGTGTGAAGACCAACTGGGCCTTGACGGTCGAGAAGTTGGAACCGCGCTACAACACGAACTTCAAGTCATTCGTGGTGCGAGTTCCAACTCATCAAATCGAGACCTCGCTCAAGCAAGAGTTTTGGCCGAAGGGTGTCGTATGTCGGCGATTCCGCGGAAGGCTACGCGACATCATGCAGCGCAACAAGACGCCGCCATCACTTCGTGTACAGTAGTTATGTTTACGTGGTTCTTATTTGTAAGGTAAAAAAACCCGAAATAAATTGATTTGATTTGATATCTTGTGTTACACTATGCTGTTTTTGGAATTCATTCTTTTTCACTCATTGCTTAGCCCTTTCCCAACTATTGATTTTAGTTACTTTGTTTATTACTAACCGGACGCAGCGGATTACCAGTATTTTGCATAGAGCGACTGTCTATCTCACCTCCACAACCCAGTTACTAGGAGACACGATACCCCTTGGCAGAACTGGATGTCAAAATTTTGAGCTCCTAAGTACCCGCGTAACGACTGCCAAGGATTTACAAATAGCAGCCGGGACCAACTGCTTTTAAAGCAGAAAGCTCTAAGGTACGGAAAAGCCACCATACCATCCTGAGACCCGGGACGTATTTACGAATATTTAATTGATGGAAGTTAATTTTTATGAGATAAATAAACATCAAATAAAAAAAATCTACCCCAACCCCATTTAGCGTAAGGGAGGGTATCACCAGTGATACCTTGGGTTCAAAGTGGTATTAAAACAAATTATTTTAGGACGAAAATTTAATTAATGAAAAATTTTAAAAATAACTTTAATTTCGGAAGTCGGTGGCAGCACCGACTGCCGAAATTAAAGTTATTTTTTACTTTGTAGTGTTTTTAAGGAAGTCGGTTTTTTTTTTTTTTTGTAAAAACGTTTTTATTTTTAAATTTTTAGTTATGGTATCTACCCCGCACTAATTCCAAACAAACAATGCATATTTATGCGATTAACAGAAATCGCGGTTGATTTGCTGTCATTTTTTAAAGAGTTCCGGTGTCTGTCTCCGAAACTCATCATCAGATCTTTACCATTTCGGAATAAACCCCTTTCGAAAAAAAAAAGAATTTTGCAAATCCGTCTATATATGACGGAGTTATGGCCGAACATACTTAATATATAACATAAAACCACGGATAAAACGAATTAATATCGAAGGTGGGCGATGCGATGCTATGCATTCTGAGGGTGTTTGCAGAGAGGCTGGATGGGCCTACATTGGGAAGGTTTACCAAGTTACATGTTGGCAACAAAGCTTGTTAAACCTTCCTGTGATTGTGATTTTCTTTTTTTCTCCTGCATGTTACACATAGTTTTTAAGTAAGATGTAATACTAACACCATATGGGCCCTGATGCCTGAAAATATTTTTTTTTATTTTTTTTTATTTTTATAAGATTTATATTGTATGTTAAAACAATAAATTTTGCGCAGTAGAAGCCGTGGGTAGAATCTAGTATTTTATATTCTACGTACAGCGACAAATCAAGTTATAAATTACCAGTGTAGACAGGCCTCTCTTTGTACGAAATGCTTATACTATGCGAGGTCAACTAAAAGTGTAAATGTAGAGCCGTGTGTATTTATTGCCTCTATTATCATTTCCAAGGAAAGAAATGTCTCGAACTTCATAGAAAATGTAATAAGTAAGTATAGGTACGAAGGTCAGTTTTATTAATTAATAGATACAATATTCCAGTTAAAACAATGTGTCATCATTAAATGTTTCTGTTAAATATATGATTCATTGAGGGAAACAGATGTTTTTAAGTAAATATAAACACGCCATTTTGTTTTGTTGACAATTGAGTTTAAGGCTGGGTGCACACATTATTGTTACCTACTTATACGATTTACTAGCTTCTACCCGCAACTTCATCCGCGTCTAATTTCTTGCTCTCCTGACCCACCCCGTCGCGTCGTCGCATCGAATCGCCGGCCCTTGCGAAGTCTTCGTATTGACTGACTTTTTTTTTTTTGCTCGGCTCCTAAGGTTCCTACCGAGACGTTATAGTCTATGGCATTTCTCACTAAATGGGCTATACACTAGTGAACGAAATCTTCAATTCGTACCAGCAGTTCCTGAGATTAGTGCGTTCAACCAATCAAACTTACTCACTTCAGCTGTAGCATATTAGTGTAGATAGATTAATTTAAAACTGTTATTATTAAAAACATTTAATTTCAGACAAAGTCCATAGTGTGTTAGTAACAATTTTCTTTAAAAAAAAACTAATGTTAGTATTGAGTAACAAAAATTAAATGAGGACATGAAGTCGCACCCACGTTTGCAGCATGGACGACTCCCACCGATCAGTAACAACACCCAGTATAGTGTTGGTACTGCCATGAACGCGAGTGAGTAGGGAGGCGCATCTTTTTCTAATGATAGCGGCAAAGCCATCAACCCGCGTCTCAGCAAACATCCCTGACGCACTGCACCGCCATGGCAACCCCAACAGTACCCTAAGTGCATTATTATATTGGACACGTAGGTCGCTGTATGCCCGCTGCGAATAACTGACCCACAGGCAGTAGGTGTACATTTGGCAATATGCTTTAAAAAGCGTGATTTTAACCGAATTCGTATCAGAAGTATGCAGGTAGATAAATAGTTTGAAACTGTTTCTAAACAAACACTTCACCTTTACTTATATTATAAACATGAGTCGGTGTATGATGCCAGGGTTGGGATGCCACAACACTCAAACTTTTATTTTAATTATAGTACTACTACTAGTAGGGTACTTTGCTCGCAGAAGAGATGGCTGATGAGGCCGTAAGGTTTTGGAATGGCGACCGCGTAAAAATTTAGCGTTAGAAGAATTTCTACAAGAAGAACCGATGACTTGATGAAGACCGCAGGAATACGCTGGATGCGAGAAGCACAAAACCGGTCGAAGTGGTGGTGCTTGGGGGAGGCCTATGTCCAGCAGTGGACGTCTTTCAGTTAAAAATGATGATGATAAAGTACAGGCACTTTTGAATAGGGTATTTGACTACTATCAAATCTATACTAATTACAGACTTTTCAGAAGAAAAGTTGATTTGTAAAGAAAAAAAAAACATTGGTTTAAAAATAGAGACGTTTTACGCTTTGGAAGTAATTATTCCATCCTTGTTTTTATATGGGTAAATAACCATGATATGATGTTTATTTTATGTTCATAAATGGCATCTCGCAGGTCTTCCTAGGAGGATGTCGGCTACTTTTGGGTGGGAAATCATCAAATGACGTCTCCAGGCGGAGCAGGAAAAATACCCACCCGTGATCCTTCACTTGCCTATGCCATGGCCTCGGCAACTCTTTCGAACATTTTCGCAAACCTGGCAGGCATCGGTCGTAGCGGACCTCTTTAGTTTTGCTGAGTTCTCTTGAGGCGCGCGTGGAACACAACGCACCGTCGACCCAGGCCTGGTCCTTACCGGACGGCGAGCTAACCGGACTTGCCTGTGGCTGCCTACATGCAGGACTTCGAAATTCAAAACTAAGCGACTACATGCTCAGGGCACCCTGTGTGGGGTACGGACCTCGGCTTAGAGCGTCGATGGAAGATGGCAGCACGGAAAGGGTTGATCAGTATAATTATTGCTCAGGGACTAACTCTAGTTTATTTTTGAAATATGTATTATCATTTATGTTGATTCTTTTACATTTTTAATTCTTTTTTTAAGTTAGTGTGTAGTTGTTTAAGTACGTGGTACTTGTTGGCAGGGCTATACTGTCTTCCCATACCTAAACACTTTTATTTGAAACCATTGTAAAAGCCAGTTATTTTTAAAGAGTAACCATGGAGTTCCTTGCTGGCTCTTCTCATAGGAATAACCGAACTGGTACCGTGCACCTAGCTTCTGGCGTTTCATAAGTGCCCATGTAGTTTTATGTGAAATAAAAATATTAAGATTTAGATTTTGTATCCTTGTCACACAAACGATCATTATTATACTTTTAGTGGCATCTAGACCGCTACTTGCGAACTACGCACCCTATTCCAACTCACTGGAACCTCTTCTAGCCCTGGCAAGCACCGCAAGATACACGAGTCAGCCCACAATCGACTTCTAGTCTCTTGAGGAGAGTGATGTAGATGCTGACGTCATGCAAAATCGAGCGCCAGCAGAGTTTTGCGCGCAACTACACTATTATACATACAACGTTCTGACATCAATTGTGGCAGGTGCCCACCAGGCGCGACACCCGTCTGACCGATGGATCCTCCCTTTTCTACGAAGGTTGAGTGAACTGTACACCCTGTGTAAAGCCAGGGTCGCGAGATCTGTTCGAAAGAGTTACCGTGGCTCTGGCATATGCGTAACTGAAGGAACACGGGTGGGTTTTAGTCAGTAAATCAGACACGCTCTTCCGCTCCACCCTAGAGCGGGAGACGTCATTTGATGATTTCCTACCCACAACAAAAAGGCCTAGTATCAACTATAAAATGAAAACAGCATCGCAATTTTTGAGAAGTTTTTTTGTTATTGGTCTAGTACCCTATTGTCAAAGAACTCGGTCATTCAGTAAAATGAAACTAGTTTTCCATTCCTTGCGTAGATGGAAGGAAACTCCATAGACA
Source organism: Aporophyla nigra (assembly GCA_947507805.1). Taxonomy (NCBI): domain Eukaryota; kingdom Metazoa; phylum Arthropoda; class Insecta; order Lepidoptera; family Noctuidae; genus Aporophyla; species Aporophyla nigra. The sequence continues at coordinate 2,913,625 of OX382293.1, read as the reverse complement.
CCATTTAAATTATATTGTTCGAAATATTAATTAAAACCAAAAATGTCACCAAAAAGTTTTTCACTGACGTGCGGACAATCAATAAAATCACAAGGAAATAACGGTACCTACATCATCATCATCATGGCCTGTGTCCCAGCAATAGGAACAATATAGGCTGATGATGACATCATCGTGTTTAGAGAATTCCTAAATCGTACATCTTTATTATTTTCTTGTAAAGAAGATTACGCGCGATTGTGCGAACATAACCTAATACAGTATCAATACCGACTACAACATTCAACCAATCAAACGAAAGTATACATTAAGACATACAACATACAGTCGTAAATGTGTAGACAAAGCAATTTCTTGGAAAACGCGACCTCTTGTTCAGAGCAGACATAATTGTTTGTACAGTCCAGAATGTGAAGATAAGGATGATACACTATGACCCGACCATCCGGGCATATAAAACACAGTGGCCAGTCCCGCGCACTAGTGATTCACAAACATTGAGACAAAATGATCGCTTTACTACTGTGCGGACTCATCGCGGGAGCGTGCGCCGCCCCACAGTTCGACTTCTCCTTCGAGGTCCCGCGAGTGCCCCAGCCATACTTCTCTAACTACCACTTGAGGAGTCATCCCTACATCGATGAAAATGTCTTCGACACCGGAAGGTTCTGGTCCGACCTGTCCAAGGAACTGAAGGAACTGGACGGCATGCTGGCTGACTTCTCCCGCCGCTTCCCCACCAGCGTGTCCCAAGAAGGAGTGGAAGGTAACGAATACAAAGTAACAATTTCCCTGCCGGACTTCGACGAGAAAGACATCATAGTGAAGGCCCGCGTAGGACTGCTGATGATTCAAGCCAACCACAAGTACGCGGAAGGCAGTGAGAGGAACTACCTGGATGTGAGGACTCTGCCTGACAATGTGAACGTGACTGGAAACTGGATCTTCGAGAAAGGAGTGTTGAAGATTACGTTCCCATTGAAGGATGGAGTGGTCGTGGAGTCGACGAAGCCTATTGCGACCACAACGGAACAACAGCAGTCACAGTTAGATACGACAGCGCAGCCGTACTTCGAGGGGAGTCGGGAGGAGATTGAAACTAATGTTAATGAAGGAGTTCAAGACGTTGACGTCGGAATACAAAGAGGAGACCAGGCTAAAGAAAACGAGTTGAAAACCAATGAAATTCCCGACAGGAACAGAGTGGAAGCCACTACTTACGCTGTTGATCTGAAAGACGAGGTTGAATTCGTTCCAGTTAGGTATTAAAAAGTGTTTTTGAAATAAAGTTTTTGAAATTAATTCTTGTTTTTTTCCGTTACTGTTTAAAGTGATAAGAAGTTGGGCTTTGTGTTAAAGTGGCGTGTTGTTTATAAGATAGCAAGACATATATACATTGGGCCATCTATATACTAATGTGTGCTCGAATATAATTATAAACGACGCCATTATCTTTACGCTTAGTACGCAGATTAATAAACTAATAACTTTACTTAATTGTGCTTTCTCTTAAATTACGTTTATCATCAAGTCTCCTTTAAAAACAAACATGTTTTGAAAATCATATAGGTGATTTTATTTGTGTAGAATACTAATAATAATAATATCTTAGGACAACCAGCACAGCGTTATCTAATCCCAAACTAGGCAGAGCTTGTACTATGGCAACCAGACAACTGATAAACATACTTATATATTTCTAAATACATACATATTATAGATAAATTACACCCAGACACAGAAAAATTGATTGTGCTCATCACACAAATATTTGTCCTGGGTGGGAATCGAACCCACGACCTCAGTCTATAAAGGGTTTTGTGAGGAGACTCAGAGAGCACTGGTGGCCCAGTAGTATCACCCCCGACGTACAAGTTGCAGGTCGTGATTTCGAACCTAGCGGGCACTTTATGTATTTCATTTCATCAGCACTGCTCTCAAAACGGCAACGGAAAAACATCATAAGGAAACTGGTACGTTCTAGAAACAAAAATTCGAAAATATTGTGTGCTTTCCATCAACCCGCACTGGGCTCGGGTGGTGGACTAGGGTCGAAGAGGAGGCCTGTGTAGCAGCAGTGAAAACATTATAGGGATAACGATTATGATGACTTTAAGACAATATTTGGAAGCTTATAATTTACTAGCTTATCCCAGTGATTTTGCCCACGTATTATACGTATAAACCTTCCTCTTTAATCATTCTATCTATTAAACAAAACCGCATCAAAATCCGTTGCGTAGTTTTAAAGATCTAAGCATACATAGGGACAGACAGAAGGAAGCGACTTTGTTTTATACTATGTAGTGATTAGCACCATATACGTACACTCTTGAATATTGGGATTTGTTTGAAGACTCTTGGAAGAGGTCATAGGTCAGCGTTATGTTCGTTCTTTGTTGTTAAACATGGTAATGTGACGTCACTTAAGCTCTAGTCAGATAGGTAGAAACAATATGTCTGATTGTCATTTTGTTGGTGAAACGTTATGCGACAATATTTGGAACTAGGATAAACTTTCCCTATGGGAACTTGATAAAACCTATGAAGACTCGGATCATAAAAGAAGAAAGAAAATACGTCTTATGCGTTTGATACTTTTATATGTGGACTATTGCTCACCTGTAATTATAACATTTATTAACATACTAGCTTCTGCCCGCGACTTCGACCGTGTGAAATATCGTTCTCCCCCGACTGACCCCGTGGCATCTCATCGCCTACCCGCGCTCTAGGTACTTCTGTTACGCGTTGCGTTCTTTCTGACTTTTTCTTTTTGCTTGACCCCTAAGAGCTCTAGCGTGATGTTTAAGGCTATAGCCATCCTCAAGAAATGGGCTATCAAATACAAAATTATTTTTTCAAATGCGAGTGGTAATTAGTTTAGTTTTGTTTATTGTTGGTTCATAAAAGTTTACAATATTCAGGTGTGACACTGGATCCCGCACTAGGATGCCCTGTGTCACAGGGTCCAGTCTCTTTTGACATTAATTATACTATACTTATATATAGAATATGAAATTACAGTAAACAAAAGCAACGTACTAAAACTGCAGACTAAAAGGTAACCCTAAGAGTGTGTGCTTGTGATGAGTGTATGTACGAGTATGTGATGAGTGTTAGTGTGTATGTGAAAAGTGTGTGTCTGTGATGAGTTTGTGTATGTGAAGAGTGTGTATGTGAGGAGTTTGTGTATGTGATGAGTGTGATAAGTGATGAGTGGGTGTATGTGGAGAGTGTGTATATGTGATGAGTGTGTGTATAATGTGACTGTTTGGAAGAGACGAGCGTGTGAATGTGAAGATGAATACTTTAACAGTTGAAATATAGCAGGAATTTCAGAGGTTAGCAAACAAACTCTTCAGCCCTATCTTTGGTAAGTATATAGATCTTTTGTATTGCATGTAATACATACATGTAGTACATACACATGCTTAGTAAGTATACAGAACTCTGCTACCTATTCTCTAGTAAGTTCCTTAGTCGCCTTTTACGATACCTCCGGAGAGAAGTTAGACAGTGCTATTCTTTACATTTGGTCTCCGTCGAAATCGGCTGAGAGCTGAGCCGGCCCATTTTTAACCGACTTCAAAAAAAAGGAGGAGGTTATCAATTCGACTGTATGTTTTATTTTTGTTACCTCATTACTTTTGACTGGGTGAACCGATTTTGATGATTGTTTTTTTATTTGAAAGCTGGTGCTTTCCGAATGGTCCCATTTTAATTTTATTCCATTCGGACAATGGGGTCCATGTGAAAACCATTATAAGTCTTAGATTTGCATTAAGTATTTGCGCGACAAATGAATGAATAACGCGATTAGATTACTGCGGGGTATCTACCATAACTAAAAAGTTAAAAATAATATAGACGAATTACTATTTCAAATAATCTTCACATACAAATAACTACAAGTAACTCTGTCTGTCTGTCAGTTAATTTATACTTTGGATGAAAACACACCGATAGACACTACTTTTTATCCCCGTTCCTACAGGATAACGACCGACCGGTTGAAGCCGCGGACAAAACCTAGTTTAGAAATCAAGCGAACAGACACTAATTATCATTAGTAATAACAGCTATTTACCTAAGTAACACAGTTCCACGAGCAAGATAACGTATAATGTTTGATGTTCTACCATTAATTAGTGACATTGTCCCTAATTAAATGATAAGCTGATATATCGGCCAAATGTGTTAGCTGGGACGACTAACTGTCTGAGCTAGCTCGTAATAATGACTTATTACTGCCATGTTCGGCTATTGCCCGGTTTTGCTCGGATTAATTTAAAAATGTTTGATTTGTTTAAGAGCAAATTTTATTTTTATTGACTTTTTGATGTTTCGTAGGCATAAACTGGTGTAGCTTAGAGCCATAACGTACCTTTTGATTATAAATAAGATTATGATTTATTGGGTTCACCAAGATTCGATTTCATGTGGACAACTTTTGTTGTACAACAAAAATACTTGATGGAAAGATTGTTCACGTTCAGCTGGCTCTTATCACTTTCGACTTATCAGTAGATCAATTAAAATCGAACCGTGTGTATCCGGTATTAGTTATTGTAAAGAGTAACCATAGAGTTTCTTGCCAACTCTTCTCCATAGGAATCAAAAAATTGGGACCGTGCACCTAGCTTCTGACGTTTCATAAGTGCACAGGTAAGCTAGGTGAAAAAAAAATATTTTGATTTTCATAATATCAAGATTAGAATTAAATCAGGCAATTCTCGTATTTGTAAGAACGTTCTAAAGTCTGAATCTGTCAAGAAAGCCTCCGTACCAAAGCTTCTTTTTTGACAAGTTTTTGACATTGATTACCTGAAGATTTTTGGAGTATGTGAATGGGCTCTTAATTATTTCACGACAAAATACTAAACTAGGGAATTCTCGCAATCGTACTTCATGACATCTTTTAAGAAAGTGGTGCCATCTATCAGTTTTTGTTGCAATTTTTAACTTTGGTGGCTACGTGTACTTTCTCTTTTTTAATGTTGACAGCTTCACACTTAATTTAGCATCGTTTTACTAGATGCCGCTGTTCTCAATTTGTATGTGCATGTTTATTTTTACAATGCTTATATTTATTCATGGTATGATACATATTAGAGTGGATCATCAGCAAGTTATAACTTACAAGAACAAGAGCTGTATTAAGTTGTAACTTTGAATAGGTACTCCATCCGTTCCGTAGGTAGAACTTTAGTAATATAAAAAAAGGTTGTTTATAAAAAGTTTTTATTTCGGGTTATAAAAGTTAATACAAAAATAAAATCACACCTCGTGTCCCCAAAGGATTAGACAGAGGTGACCTTATAGGAGATGGAGTTGCACCCATATTCAAACAAAGTAATGTAACATGTTTACTTACATCGAAATGAGTTTCTGTAGTAAGTAGTGTTGCCCAAATGCAAGAACAAGACGAGACTTAGCCAGTCTTGGTCTTGGTCTTGCGCCAATACACCTGGTCTTGGTCTTGGTCTTGGTCTTGCGCTCCCAGTCTTGGTCTTGGTCTTGGTCTTGCAGCAAGAGTCTTGCAAGTCTTGCAATTACCTATTAGTCTATTACTATTTATTAAAGTTTACTTTAAATCTTAGAAAAACGTATTAGAATTGGAACATTGTGAGCTTGAATTAACATAGCCATAGTAAAGATCAAGCAGATTAATAAATAACTGAAGATTTGATAAGAAATTCGAAAAATCAACTGACCTATATGTCGTTTTCCATGGAAGTAACTGTTTCTTAATAAACATTTATAATTTATAAGCTTACATTTGCTAAAACATGTAAAAAAACAAATTAATTACAATAACTTGACTGTATTTTAAAGAACAATACTTATCTGTCTAGAAAGAGATTGAACCCTCAACTTATAAGAAATTTAATAAAAGAGTTTTACGATTTATCATTTATTTGAATAAAAAATAAAATACAACACAAATCAACAGCTTTATCATTAGGTTATGATACTTTATATCAATTTTTTTGACCAAGAATTAATACAAAGTAACCATCTGGCTGACTCATCACTTAACCTATTTCTATGTTTTCTAATTACTAATGATGCTTTAGAAAATAACCTCTCAGCAGGTACTGAAGTTGCAGGTATTGAGAGAAAATCACGGGCCATTTTCGATAAAATCGGATACTCTGTCTCATGCGTCCTCCACCAATCTAAAATGTCTTCCGAGCTGGCAGTTCTTGGTTTTCTCAGGTACTCCTCCAACTCGTCTATCACTAAGCCTTGAAGACAAGATCCAGATGACGTCGAGGGACATTCATAGAGTTTATCAAAGTCTATTACGTCTTCATCTTCATCACATACTTTATTTTCTTTTTCTGGTAATTCCAGAGATTTGTTCAGTGAGTGTAGACTTTTATATTCTTCATAAAGTTCATTGAACTTGCGCAGACTTTCTGTTTTAAGTTGCTTCCCCCACATTGTCAGGTCAAAAGTCTGAGCCTTATGCCTTGGGTCTAAAATTAAAGAAGTACAATAAATCCAGTTGCTCTTCTTGTAATGTTTAAGCATTTTGTCTCGAGCTGCTTGGAAAGCTAGAATGAGCCTTTCATCCACTTCAGATCGATTAGGTTTCTCATGTAACTGTTTTACCATGGATTCAATTTTATCTAGCAAGAGATTGAATGATACAATGACTAGCGGTAATGTAACATATTTGTCTCCACCAAGTTTTGTACTTAAAAGTTTAAAGTTTATTAGAAATTTATGTAATTTTTCGAGTACCTGCCATTCATTAGCTGTGATTTGAAAATCATTTAATTCGGTGACAGAACTGCACAATATGTCAATGCCCGCTCTCACTTTTAAACCAAATCCAATCATATCATGTGTGGAATTCCATCTCGTTGGACAGTCAAGAATGGCATTTAGATTTGATGGCACGCCAGCTGCTTCACAAGCAGACTGAAACTTCTTCTTCACTATCTCACTTCTTTTTATTTTACTGGAAATACTGCGTAACTTTGTTACAGATGTACGCGAGTCAGCAATATTTGGTGCAGATTCTTCATCTTCCTCATCCTCAGTTTCGTCTGCATAGTCTTCGTACTGCTGATCTTGCGCGTTAGTGTCAGACTCACAGTGTAATGCTAAGGTCTTTAATAAATCTTGTACACCAAGGTTTAAAATGTGAGCAAAGCACCGGAAATGTTGATTGTCTGAATCAAAGTGTGGCGGCAGCTGTTTGCCCAGTTCATACATAAATTTGGTATTTGCAGTTGCGTTGTCGACCGTGATACCTTGTATTTTATCAATTATGCCATATTCCAATAAACATTCATGGAAAATCGTTGCAATATCTTCCCCAGTATGTCGACCGCGTGATGGTATAAAATCAAGAACTACAGATTGATACTTCCATTCGTTGTCTATATAATGAATAGTAACCCCGTAGTAACTCCTACCAGCAATTGACGTCCACCCATCAATGGTAAAAGACATTTTAGATGATAATTGTTGAAGTCGTTCCTTGAGATTCAATTGGAGCTCTTCAAATCGCTCTTTGACTTTCCTTCTAAGTGTAGACCTTTTAGGAAACACCATATTAGGGCAAATACGTCGAAAATATACTTGTGTAGCTTCGTCATCGAAAAATGAGAAGGGAAGATATTTTTTCACCACCCAATCAACTGTAGCTGTCGTGATGTTGTCACTGCTGTTTTCCGACTGAAACAAAACAATAAATCTTGTGTTATTATTTAAAACATACTAGGTTTGAGCGTATAAGAGGAGGAGGTTTGTTGTTGTTAAATCGAGAAAATCGTTAAATTGATATTTGTTATATTAAGGTTGCACTGTACTGTAATTTACCAAAATAAAGTACTTAGTTGTTACTGGCCGATTAAATGAAAATATGGGTGTTTATAAAAAATATTTAAGACGATAATTACATACTTAATATGTCGCACCCCTAGATGAAAACACCACTAACTCAAAAATACTTACGTAAGTTAATGGCGTTTTTGAAAGTATCGCATGAATAGCTACGCGGAGTTAAAATTCTTTTAACTGTTAAAAAAATATTCTTACCTGTCCACTTCTTCCAGCGGTTACTAAAAAGCTTGTGATATCTCCACTTAATTTTGGTTTAACAGGAAGAAATATTTCTGATTCCTTTTTGTGGAAAGATATTAGATGTTTCCTTAAGCCTGAAGTGTTTCTGTTTTTCATTTTTATTTCAATCTTTTTATGTTGGCACAATTTACAGAAGGCAGTTTGGGATGCATGAATTATTTCGAAAAACTCCTCAAATTTGCTTTTGGGTCTTTTAGATCTGTGACTGAAACTCTCGTTACTCGGACTAGAATAATTTGAATCTTCGTCACTCATATTAAATTGTACATGTGATACGTTTTTAGAAAACAACGAGAATTAGTAAAAACAATTATTAAGTTAGACTCGAAGCACAGCTCAATTGGAAATGACTGGAATTAAAATAATTCCTTTATTTATAGTACGTTTCCTTGCTTTCTACCGCGCCGCCTCGCCACGTGCCGGCTCTATGAAAAGGATGCCGCCGCAAATCAAACAATGCCGCGTGCGGCGTACAAACACACACTAAATATTACCTACTTGTACAGACGCGACGCGTGAATAAAATAGAATTAGTGCCAATCACTATTCTTTACATATAAGTGAATGTTTTGGCGTACATCTATACTAATATTATAAAGCTGAAGAGTTCGTTTGTATGTTTGATGACAGAAGTTTTAAAATAAATAAATAAGTCCTGAACGTCACTATACCTCCAAAGTTACTATTCCTCGTGGACGAAGTCGCGGGCACAGCTAGTAAATACTTACTCTCATCATCTCTCTCAGAGATATTCGGGCTGGTAAGTAATACAAAACTCTTATCGCAGGCTTTTTATTTTATTAGTAGGTAAGTACCTACGCTTTTTATATTATTTTATTAGTTTTGTAGAATTTTTTTACACGTTTCAAGTATATTTAAAAGTGGCTACAATATTTATTAAACGGGTGATATTTGAACACTTTTTTGCTATTTTTTCTTGTAAAAACTTAAGAAATATAATGACTAAATGTACAATAATAGTACCTAAGTAATTAGTTTAAAACCATATAAGTAATCAATATTATAATATATACTTACTAGAATGAATTAATATGACATCTACTACCTATCCTTACCATTTTATCCTAATCATAATACTACTTGCGTGATCAGTATAATGTATTCATTTTCATTCTAAGCACTCTGAAACTTATTTATTCTTTGGAACACCTGTAGGTACTCTTAAAAAAATTCGAAATTATTTTGCATGAGTATACCTACGCCCTATGGCGGCAATCAAATAGTGTCACAAATGTTATGATTTCGGCGTGGCGGCAACGATTGTTTTAGATTTCAAAAGAAGCCGCCGGCGCGTGTATCATAACCATGTACTTCCGAAAAGCGGCAAATTTCTTTGAGAAGTAAGTACAAAACCTTTGATGCCGCATTATCAAAGTGCCGATGGTTAAAACATAACTATGCATGCACTCAGTTTGATTTTAATAGATATTTTTTTATTCGTTATGTTTATGGTATTAGTCGTAATGCGCATAGGTCCAGTTTTTCATATTCTTTGATACAGTTTTTTGCGTCTCATAGAATTCCTAAGCGTACCTACCTATACACCGAACTGTTACACCTAACTACTCAGTGAAATAGCGCTAAGTCCTAGCTGCAAGACGCAAGAGTCTTGCAGGCTATGTCTTGTTCTTGCTCAAGTCTTGCACGGTCAGTCTTGGTCTTGGTCTTGCTAAAAATACGCGGTCTTGTTCTTGGTCTTGGTCTTGCAAAAACGCAAGAACAAGACCAAGACTGCAAGACCAAGACTGAATTTGGGCAACACTAGTAGTAAGGCTCAATGAAATTCGACCTTTGATTATTACCTACTAAATCATAATCAGTCTGTAATTTTCCCACGGCTGGGACACAGGCCTCCTCTGTGAGAGGGAATGGGCCATAATCCACTTCGTAGGGCCAGTGCGGTTTTGTGGATGTCACATGTAATAAATTTTTCAGTTATAAGACATGTCGGTTCTCTCACGATATTTTTCTTAAATAAAGTAACATGTTTACATCAAAATGAGTTTCTGTACATAATCAGCCTATATTATTCCCACTGCTGGGACATAGGCCTCCTCTCTTCAAGAGGGAGTGGGCCGTAATCTACCACGCGGGCCCAATGCGGGTTGGTACATGTCACATGTCTTTGATTCTTTTATTCTAGGACATGCCGGTTTCCTCACAACGTTTTCCTTCACCGTTTTGAGAGCAGTGGTGATGAAATTATTTGCACAAAGTAAAGCAAAGTATAGGCAGGCGCCTGGATTGGCCCACGAGCTAAAACTCGTAAGTCGTGGCCGGATACCACTGGGTCCCACCGCTCGAGTTTCTGTAGTAGGGCTCAATGAAATTTGACCTTTGTTTATTACCTACTGCGAATGCGTATAGCTGACTGCGTTGGCGCTATAAATTAGATTAGCACGAGTTATTAGCCACGGCTGTGGTTCCAAATAACAATAGTACCTATATCAATAAATACCTACCTAATTATGCAAATCAGACTGTTCTATTCTGTCAATATATTCAATCCCTAACATTAGAAAGAGAGGGAAAAAACTGTGACTGAACATTTCTTTCGATACCTTTTTCTAACACCTTAGATAATGTTTAGCAAAAAAAAAAACTAGGCGTGGAGCTAATTCTAGAAATATACTGTCATTGTTTCGATTAATCTTTTAATGGGCTTGTGGCTAAATGATAATAGCAACACGATCGAAGGTTAAGCTTACGCTTGATGCAGTCGGTTCCTGGATGGGTGACCATCCATTACATATAGAGACCCCTCCGTGTCTCGAAATGCCATTTAGCTGTTGGGCGTAGTTGTCAATAGTAAATCTTTGACAGACTTTACAGATAATTTGCTTCGTTTTTCTGAAGCAATTTTCTTTCAATACAAGTCTTTGAAATCAACTTATATAAGATTCAAAATGTATTGCTCGCCTGGATTTTGTGATTGGCTTCCAATTTTGGTACTCTGTAAGAAAACAAAAGCATACAAAGTAAGAAAGTATAAAATTAATTTAATAACTCCGATAAGTTACAAGATCTATGACGAAAACAATAAAAACTGAAAACTTACTTAATTTTAACTTAGATGGCTCGAATACCCGAATAAGTTTCATGTCTGAATTAACTTAAGGTTACGACTAAGGATTAAGTTACGTTTAAGTTGCCACTAACTTGGAGAGTCTGCAGGTTTCTGTTAATGACTTAATTTGCCTAAGTTTAACCTAAGTTTAGCTACCTGATCCAAGGAGGATTTATGTTATAAACTTAGCTTACTTTTGCAATGAATACAGGTGTTACACTTATTAGAATACAATCTAACAGATCAGTGAAAAAGTGATTTTAAGTTAGTAAAATCTCTTTGGCCGTACTGTTTGCGGCTGGCTAGTTTTGATATCATGTAATAGATGTGACTTAAAAAAAGGGAAGCGGAAACGATTTCCCACCATTTTTTTTTCTGTCCTTCAAAATCAGTGATTCTGAATGTTATGAAATCAAACCATTTAGACAAGATGTTTATTTTTGACAAGGTTAATCACTGTTGATGCCTGCGACAAGAACGTGCGAAAAAGATCATTCTCAAAGGGCAGTCGACCTCCACTGACTATAAGCGAATCCCGGCTTAACTCGTAATAAGGTGATGCTATGTATATGCTGGGATTTGATGGGCATCTATCATTATGAGATTTTACCGCCTTAGAAAATCTTCGATTCGATTCGATTAAGCAAGACAATCAGAAAAAGCGCCCGGAAATGATCAACAGAAATGGTGTGGTCTTTCAGTATGTTCTGTCAGACTAATGCATGTCGAATATTTGTTCTGTTGAAGTAATGAGTAGTCGAACTAGTGTGTTTCGTAATTGAGACTGTGTCGAAATAATTAACTGTCGAAATTCAGTACCACACTAACTAGACACATCTTTAGACACACAGCAACAATTTAGAGAGCTTTATTGGGAACTGTTAATCCATCTACTATATATCACTTGCATCCTCAGATTTTCATCTATTTCGGTCTCCTCAAAATTCTTTTGGTAGATTTAGATTAACATCAAAAGAGGACTATCAAAACTTCATACTTACTTTATTCAGAAGTCCCAAAACGTTTACTTTCTGTACACGTTTTGGGATGATGGAATTTATGAGAAAAATAATGTCTTGAAATTGAAAACAAAATACAAAAAAGAAATCGATCTAATATAAATACCTACTCGTTTGATGGTTTTATTAAAGAAATAAATAGATACATTAAAAACTATTGCGATACCCAAATATCACTTTTTATGACTAGTCATTTTGAACCTTGTGTGACAGCAAAGGAAACAATTTCAATTAAACTATGTTGCATGACTATGTCAATTATTATGTGAGGTACAGGATGGTGAAATGTAACATGGAATGTAACACACGCTGTAACAAATGAACGAACTGAAGTTTTAACGAGTGAACAGCTTAGTTGTTGTGAAACAGTGCAATAAGCCGCAGTAAGAAATAAATTTGGTATTTGACAGTAGCGCATCGGGGTGACAAGTAAGGTTCAAAACAGCGATGTGTGATGTTGGAATTGATGGTTATTAACTACCAAAATAACAGTTAATTTACAGCATTTAATTTTTCGCAAATTCAGAAGTAAATGAAAGGCTGAGTGGTATTTTTTAAATATTTAGGTTGATTGAATTCTTTTGATAATCATTACATAAAATTAATGATAATATTATCTTAGGACAACCAACACAACGTTATCTGATCCCAAACTAGGCAGAGCCTGTACTATGGTAACTAGACAACTGATAAACATACTTATATATTTCTAAATATACACATTATAGATAAATTACACCCAGACACAGAACAAATGATTGTGCTCATCACACAAAGATTTTTCCTGGGTGGGAATCGAACCCACGACCTCAGTCTTAGCAGTCAGGGTCACTAACCACTAGACTAACAGGCCAGTCAAATATGATAGTTTACACTGACAATTTTGCGACGATAAAAAATTTTTGACCTCATTTTTATAATGGTTTTATCACGACACTATTTATTTTTATGAAATACTAGTTTCTGACCGTGACACTTCGTGTAAAATGTTCACCCCCGACCCGTCGCGTCGTATTCTATCGCCCGCACGCTTATTTACTTCTTTAACACGAACATTCTTTCCGATTGTTTTTTTTAGTTCGCTCAGCTCCTAAGGGTCGCAGCGTGAAGTTAAATAGCCTTAACCTTTCTGAAGAGTTGGGCTATCAAAAGCAAATGTTTGAAATCCAACTGGCCGTTTAGAGATTACTTCCTAAGGTCAAACTTACAAACTTCAGTTTCGATTTTGAAATAATTTGGCTTCTAATATACTTACTCGTACGTATACCAATAAACCGAACTGTGCGACACAAAACTATCATATTATTTATGTGTGTTACATTTCAAGCTAACAAAGTGAAGTGCTACTAACATAGTTTAAGGTACTATTATTAACACAAGTTTTGTATAATACTTATATATGTTAGTTTGTAAGGTATATGTCTATGGGTCATAGTAACCTGAGAATAAAATGTTTATTATTATTATTTCATGTTACGTATCACCAATTTGTACTCAGTTGTATGGCAGAGATTGCTGAATGCCGAAAGTCTGCGTCAAGCACTAAGATTTTCTTTTGTTTCGGGTCTCTTTTATAACCTAGTGTGCAAGTAAGAGTACTTTATCCATCTATTATTCAAATAAATGTTCCTCATATGACCTGCTGGCGTGTTTTTTTGTTAAAAAACTTGGGAAGACTTAAGTTATTAATTTATAGCGTGAACCTACGGCCTTTATCCATTTCTTACGATACCCTTGGGAGCTATTACATTGGCACGTTTTTTAGCTACGGTTATCCGGCTGTTTTATTATTAATCTTGTTATTATCTTTTCAGGTAGGCAGCGACTTCATGTGAAATACTAGCTGCATCCAATTAGATTGAAAGCCGACCCTAGTTGGGAAAACTCTAGGCAGATTTTGATTATCTTTAGAGTTGGAAAGAAAATTTATCTATACATACATACAAATAAATAAAATTGGAGTGTCTGTTTTTAATATTAAGATAACCACTTTTTACTAAGTGTATATGGATGTATACACGGTACATATACCAAAACAACATTTTTTACAATTTTTGTCTGTCTGTCTGTCTGTCTGTTTGTTCCGGCTAATCTCTGAAATGGCTGGACCGATTTTAACGGAACTTTCACTGGCAGATAGCTGATGTAACAAGGAGTAACTTAAGCTGCTTTTATTTTAGAAAAAATAAATAATAGTTTAAAAAAACTAAAAACACGCTGAATTTTGAGACGTATGTCAGCGTAGTTTTCAAAGACAGTTTTTATGAAAAACTTTTTGTTAAATACCTTGCGGACGAAGTCGCGGGTAGCAGCTATTACCTATAATATAACCTGAATTAACACATCTTACCGCGGTAGTACGTCCTCCTGCGTTAATTTCCGACATCCACGCGGGCGAAGCCGCGGGCATAAGCTAGTTAATTAATATAGGTACGACGAAGACTTCTGGAATCCCTATAATTCAATCTGTTATCTGAATTAATTTCAACGAATACTAAGAAATATGTTTGTTTTAGTAAACTAATCGGCTTCTATAATCTATTGTTCGAACATACTTACTCCAATATAATGCGTCGTTGGGTAAGTAACTCGATTAACTACGAGTATCTCCATAAGCAGAAAAAAACGTTCGTATACTAAAAAGGCTTTAACCTTTTCCCTAAAATCGCGTTAAAAGATTGAATTTGGAAACGGATTCCCTTTAAAAAAAATAAACAACATCATTTTGTAAATCCGACAAAGATTCTTATCTCTATTGACTGTTCATCGAAGGGAATGACGCTATTCAGGAAGCTACGTATCTTTTTCAGCGAATACACAATTTCAGATATCCGTTTCCGTCAGCGGGGTCGTCCCAGGTGTGAGCGATACCATTCAATGTGTTTAATAATGTATGTTGATTTACTTTACATTTTAAATTATGGGATAAATCACGTTAGCGCTTTTCGTGTTTACAATAAGAGGAAATGTTTGGTGTGATCTACATTTTGTTTCGATGATTGGTGCGTTTTTAAAATAGGCTATACGAGTGGTTATAATTTATTAATAAGCGAACACTGTTAACATGCAACGCTTGAAGGGATTGTGGCTTAGTAATAACAGCCGCACGGGTCGATCAATTGGTCCATGTATGGGTGACCATCTTTACATACCAAGACCCCTCCATGGCGCGAGCTTGCGGTAAAGACCAGGCTCTGGTCGACGGCGCGCAGTGTTCCACGCGCGCCTCAAAGAGATGCCAGCAATAGGTACTGAAGGGGTCTGCTAGGACCGATGCCTGCCAGGATCGCGAGATTCGTTCGAAAGAGTTACCGTGGCCTGGCATATGGGCAACAGAAGGAACACGGGTTTGTTTTAGTCAGTAAAAGTCTGACACGCCCTTCCGCTCCGCCCAGAGCGGGAGAAATCATTTGATGATTTCCCATCCAGAAAAAAGACCCCTCCTTGCCTCGGAAAGCACATTAAGCTGTTCCAACAACAGGTCCCAACTATCATTTGTGGATCTTTGACATATGTTACGGGTCGTCACAAGCCCGAAAGTCTGACAACCAGTCTTACCAAGGAGTATCATATTACCCCGTAACTGTGTGGTAGAACTCAGATCGACAGTCGCAATCCGGTTAGATTGAAAGTCGACCACAACAAAGTTGGCTATGTCATAAACTATTATGATGTATTTCGTGACGATACGAGAAAAAGAACAAAAACAAAATGTGCTATCATAAAATCGAAACAGCAGCCTACATCGGCGTAGCAAATGCCCATATAGCTTAGCAATGCGCGTAGCCCCAGTCCACATGGCGTAGCAAGGCGCGTAGCAACTGCCCGCACGACGTAGCAAGGCGCGTAGCAACTGCCCACATGACGTAGCAAGGCGCATAGCAACTGCCCGCACGACGTAGCAAGGCGCGTAGCAACTGCCCGCACGACGTAGCAAGGCGCGTGTCACTTGCAAATACAGCGTAGAATAAGGGACTACTCCCACTTATTCAGCTCTATTCAGCTTTTGCCCATTAAAAACAAAGATTTAGTATGGAGACGCATACGCGTCCGTTCAGCTTGACGGATGCGTACGCGTCTCCATACAAAATCGACGTTTTTTATGGGCAAAAGCTGAATAGAGCTGAATAAGTGTGAGTAGTCCCTAACGTCGCTTCTGCCTTTCATATAGGAAACGCATAGATATCGTGTGTCAATGGACAAATGTTTGTCCATTCTTCCGTTTCATCTGCGATGTGTAAAAGGGCACGTGTGAATAACAGAGAATTATTCGACTATGTTCAAATTCAAAGTATTTCGTGCTTATGGAGATTTAAGTATTTTACTAGATAAGTCAGTAGATTTATTTATGACTATCTGTTAGTTTCCGGACGTTTTTTTTACTGTTAGATTATGTCCAAATAGGAGCAGAGTGGTGGCCCAGTGTTAACGGCCACGACTTGCGAGTCGTAGGTCGGAGGTTCGAACATAGACAGGAGCTTGACTTTGTGTAAATATTTTCATAACTACTCGTCGCATCACTCGTCATCATTCTACATAGTGAAGAAACCGACATGTCCAAGAGCCAAAAATTCGAAGACATCTGACATCTACCAACCCGCATTGGGCTCGCGTGGTACATTGTGGCCCAGTCCCTCTCAGTGAGAGGAGGCTTGTGTCCAGCAGTGAGAACATTATAGTTTGCTTATGTATGTATGTCCAAATGTACCCATTCTATAATAATACCTGTGACCGAAAACCGTAGCAAAATAGAAAAAATCACTCTGTACATTGTGTTCCAGGTATCAGACCCTGAGAACACCTCAGTGCCGACTATTTGTAAACAGTTTCCCTGTTTTCTACACACACACCTTATTTACATTCCCAGTGCTTTGCAATGCTTATGGTTGCATTAGACTTCGCATGGCTTATAATGCCGTGAAACACTATGCCAGATTAAATTCCTTACTGTTTTACAAATAACATAAAAACCAAGTGCGCCAGACGGCTATTCTCAAACTCTGGTGAGAAAAAGATTGAAGTAAAGGCAAGATTTATTCCATTATTTTGATCGTCTACAATTTGTGTTCTAAGTAACTATAATACTGTATCAATGTGTAGCTAGAATTAAATGTTGATAAAATGATATTTATTTCAGTAAATTGTGTAAGAAAAACACGGACACTGGTTTATCTTGAGAAGGTATCTCGTTTGCAAGAAGCACAATTACAGTACCACCAGAATACTATATTTAAAAGCAACACTTCCAATTGAAACTTTTTTTATCACAGCTTGTACATCTCTTGGAGCAACATAAAATATTTTTTAACACAAAGGTCCCAAACTTCTGGTAATGCCTCACTAACTTTGAGCAATAAACCTGATTTATTGTGTACGCTCTTTTACTTCCTTATTTTATGGAGACAGTCAGAATTGGTGGTACTACTACTACAGTACAGTTCACTAGTTTCACCAATCATTAGGTGTAATACGGAGCTTGTTTACATGGATTGGCAGAAAGGAAAAAAATGTTTAATGCCACAGGAAATCGTGCACATAAAACGATGATGCTATGCTGTCCTTAGTTTGCACCGATCCCAGCGTGGTTTTACCAGACACGATTAATCGAATGTAACGCAAGATTTGCAATAGCCCATGAAGCCTCACGTTTCGTGGTACTACAGAGACCATTGCATTTCAAGGAGAATTTCTTTCCTTTTAATCAATAACAGTTTACATCGTTCTGGAAAAAGGTTAATTTTTGTGATTTGAGCAAAAATGTTATGCAAAATGCGCATCTGAAGGCATGATTAGCAGTAAGTTGACAAAATTCAACCAGTTGGTGCTTATTCTAAACATACGTTATGTTTTTTTGAACAGACAATTGTGAAAACCCCACGTTGCTGCTAACTATTTGCTGTCCTGGTTTACTTTTGTAGTATCCGTAATTGAAAACTGACCCCATTTAAAGAACCTATTGCATGAGCAAAGGCCAGCATAGTCACTCAACATTATATCAAGCTCAATTACTACCTCACAGACAAGCAAAGTCATTTAGATTCCATAACAATAAAACACGATAAAACTAAAAACCTACCAACACGAGGCTCCACGATGAAATTCCAAACGTTTTTTGCGCGAAATCCGTTTAAAACGTACGGGCTTTGAAATCGGATTCAGTTATGGAATTCCGGCAGATTGTAACAAACGAATTCCGGTACAATGTACGTGGTTCAAGTTAGGATGCGGTTTCTGGTCCGGAGTTAGCGAGTTTGCAGCGGGAATGTGGCACGTTGCTAAAGTATGGCAGAACTATGATAGTATGTCGAGATGTAGATGTAGGGGGTCCAGATAAGTTGGGATGAGAAAAAGCGTTTTCAAATATTGAAACAGAATGAGCAAAGAGTATCATGCTTGCCCCTACAGCCCTTTTTACTCGACTTTACGATGGCATAGACAGGGTTTTTTTGTGGTGTGAAATCATTAAATGACATCTCCTGCTCTGGCTCGTCTGGAGCGGAAAGGCGTGTCAGATTTTTACTGACTAAAACCCACCAGTGTTCCTTCAGTTGCCCATATGCCAGGGCCACAGTACCTCTTTCGAACTAATCTCGTGACCCTGGCAGATAGACAGGGTTATTGCAATTGTTTTATGGTGTTTTTCTTCGGACGTGCTTAAGTAAGCCACACACGCTACGCGACAAGGGTGTATGTGACAGTTTGTTCTGCCGCAGAGGTCATCAGCTCGTTTCTCTATTTATTTTAAAATGCGATGTAACATGAAAGAATTCATTTACGATTATGCAATATTTTAAATCTAACCTTGAGGAACGCCATCTTAACTAGAAACCCCGAGGATGTTGGCCCGATAATGTTTACTTTGTGCTGCCTGTTTGATAAATAGAAAAGACAAGATCAGCAGCTTGATCACGAATTTCGTTGTGGTGAAATTCACAAATCAGTGTAATATGGTCAACGTAGTCAAACGCTTTTGAGAGGTCACAGGAAATGCTAAATGCATCCTGGAAGTTCTTCCAGGATGCTAAAATTTGACTGAGGATTTATGCCTGCACCAGTCGTCGACCTACCTTTCGCAGTTACTCACCTCTGTACCCTTTCGCCTGCTCAGGTTCAAAAACTGCACAGGTCTAATTCTCCGCGCAGGGACTTCTGCACAAGCAGACCTCTCCGATATTGAGGAACCATAGTGTATATGAAAGCCATTAGATTAACTGACTAAAACGAATACAAATTGCTGATGTGAATTCAAAAGAACTTGCTCGCTAAAATTAACCTAGTGTCAAGTAAAGTAATAATCTCTTCAACATATCGATGGCGCTTCCGTTTAAAAACCGTAATAAACACTCATTAAAAGTTAACCGGAGAATAAATGAGAACAAACTTTAAATATTGAATTAATAGGAAACCCTGATTAATTTGGAAGTGGTGGAGAACCGTGTTTCTGTTCGTAACAACATAATTGACCAAACTGATTTAAAGTCGAGTAAATTAATTTTGGAATATTTTGTATCGAAGTGATTTACTTCAGAAACGGCTTATTGCACTGAATACAGATTATTAAGACAAATAGTAAGATAAGTTATTAATTGGGATTGACTATAAATATGCTAATTTCTATGGTTAAAAAAAGAGTTTATTTTTCACCAGCGTAATAGCAACAACAATTACATATTATACGTACTTAATGCTAATGTCATATCATACAATAATAAACCAGCAGAATTTGTGATGGTCAAAAGAGGTTTGCTTATATAGACTATCTTCTGAACTAGGCGAGGTCCGTATCTCAGAAGATAGTATTCAGCTGACAATTTAATTATTTTATAACCTAAAAAATATTGTGTGCTACTGTTTCAAGTTAATAATTTAAAAGATGCAAGTAGTGAATAAAAGTGTGTGTGTATGTGTGTGTGTTAAATTACTATTAATATGTTTCATATTTTTTCGGTTTTATTTCGGTTGTGTCCGAATATATATTTTTTAATAATACATCGGAAGAGTTTGTTGGCAGTTCCAGATATGAGCGCGTTCTACGGTAAAATGTGGAACTGCCAGCCGGATTTGAACCAATATTCTTACATTTGATAGATACTTACATTTGATACTAAAGAACACTTAGGAGCTGAGTAAAAACAAAAAACGTTGGACTGCATGCTAAGAAAAAACGAACTACTACATTCTACTATGCTACTACTACAGACGAGGCAATACGACGAGGTGGGTTGGAGGAACTAGAGATTACAGAATTTACTAAATGTGGAAACTTCTATGGTTTTTAAGGTTTTGTTCATATTGAGAGACATTCGATTAATGGATTCCTTCTAGATTTAAGAAAGGCATGTTCTTGAATAATTATTACTAAAACTATAGTTAATTTGTAATAGGTACCAACCATTTAAGAGGCTTTCGTACAACACTTATAAACACTGCTACCTTATCACTAAAAGTGAAGTACCAGACATAAGATTATCAACTCAAAGTTGAATCCATCGGCTATCATACCATGAAAACAAAAGACTATCTTGAAGACCTGATTCAAGAGAAAATACTTAAATAACTTCTTCAATCCGCAACAATTCAAACTTCAACGTTGCTCTTTATATAATCCTATAAATATTCAAGAATTTAAAACCTTAACTTGTAAAGTGTTTCTGGGAGAGCGGGTTCAAAATGGTTGCTCTTCATAATTGTATATTTTAGATCATTCGTCTGGATTCATTGTTTTATGTTCTTTGGAAAGTTTTATTGCTAGACGTCGGTCAAGCGGGATTGTTTTTGCATTGCCGGTTCTCTGTCTGTGAGAACTTTGGAATCGTTTTGTTGGCAAAGTTTGCTTTGCTTTGAATGTATCTGCTATTGGAAAGCATTCATGCTTACTCGCGCTCGAATTGCATTTCACAGATAGTTTTTACTTAGCGGTCGATAGTAACTGAATTTTCTGATCGTAATTCTGATGTATTTTGTCCAGTTAATCTATACTAATATTATAAAGCTGAAGAGTTTGTTTGTTTGGTTGAACGCGCAAATCACAGGAACTACTGGTCTGAATTATCCTGCTATCCAAAGTGTTGGGTAGCCTATTTATTGAGGAAGGTTATAGGCTATATAACATCACGATACAACCAAAAGAAGCGGAGCAGCAACGAAAAATGTACGAAAACTGGCAGGCAATTTGATGCGACGGGAAGGGTCAGGGGAGCAAAAATTTTACGCGGACAGAAGCTACTTGTTATCTAAATTGAGCCAACATGTATAGGTATTTGTAGTTCGAAGTTAATTTCTAGACAAGTATCAAAATTGTTAAAATAGTTGGTTGCACTGTAAATTGGTCATGTCATATCTCTGCTATGGCTTATTTTAATTTCTGAAGGTTTCTTTTTCGTTTTTTTTTATGACGGTCGCTTTTAATATGAAAGTCTTTTAAATTGTTCTCACATGTATAATTTCATCATGAGTTATGTCACCAATTGAATTAAATTAAAATCCGTGGAGTTTCTTTCCGTTCCGTTGGAATTTTAGCAACTAGCGTCATTTTTCTAACTGATCAAACCGTTGACATTTCAGAAGTGCATTTAATTGGTTTATTAGAAATAAATACTTTGAGTTTGATTTGAAATTCATTTCTTATTCGGCGGATTTGAAACAGTGTTAATAAGTATTCGGAAGTGTGTTTTTAAGACCAAAATTCATAGTTAAAGAAAATCAAAGGCATGCTTATGATAAAAAGTTCCTCATGTCTACTGTTCAAATCAGTCAAAAAATTTGCGTATCAACGAAATTTTCTTCAAAATGCCGTCAAAGAGTTATTCAGCTTTCCCAAGATAACCCTAAAAATATTTCTCGGTCTTTCGACAATTAACATAAAATTCTCAACGCTTTCATCGACATCTCCTCCTCTGCTTTATGACTTAAAAAAAAAACCAGCATTTCGTTAATTTCACTTTTGTCTGCGCGAAAAATTTTTCAGCGTTCTTGTTAAAAATATTAAATACTACAAAGTACTGAAGGAAAGAGATGTATTAAACATTTAAGCTTTGAAACAAGGGTTGGGTTTTGCTCTTTTTAAGCTGTATTGTTAGTTAGATTGGTTTTTCTTTTAGTTAGAAGCAGTCGGGGTGATGAAAAGACTAAGAACCTTTAGGTTAAAATACTTGTAGTATTTTTTTATACGTCATATTCCGACATTATTAGTTAAAATTCAACTTTGACCGAAATGTATTTAAAATAGATTTTTCATTTTATTCCGCGGGTGTTCACTTTCTGCTATATCATGTTATGTCATAAGGTTTTTGCCTTTATTTGAAATGCAAAAAAAAAAACAGTAATAAAGAGCACAGGTGGACACAGAACTTCGGTACATATCTGAGTGATAAACTGATCATAATTGTATACAAATAACCTTGTTGTTATTCACTTGATTTTGCTCGTGGGGATGTAATACATATCTGAGTGATAAACTGATCATAATTGTATACAAATAACCTTGTTGTTATTCACTTGATTTTGCTCGTGGGGATGTAAATAATATTCTATGTGTTAATCCAGGTTATTAAAAATGTGTGCGCTTAATTTCATCCAAATCATTTTGGCCGTTTTTGCGTAATTGAGTAACAAACATCTAATAGAAACGTTTTAACATACAAGCTTTTATATTTATAATATTATCAGGAAGTATGATAGTAGGACTAGCTTCTTCCCGCGATTTCGTTCGCGTGTATGTCTTTATTTATAACTAGCTTCTGCCCGCGACTTTGTCCGCGTTAAATTTCTTGTTCCCCCGACCCTTCCCGTCGCGTTGAATCACCTACCCGTGCGATTTCTCCCGTTTTTGCAACATTTTTCATGACTGCTCCGCTCTTCTTGGTTGTAGCGTGATGTTATATAACCTATAACCTTCCTCGATAAATAGGCTACCCAATACAAAAAGAATTTTTAAATTCGGACCAGTAGTTCCTGAGATTAGCGCGTTCAATCAAACAAACAAACAAACTCTTCAGCTTTATAATATTAAGTATATAGATATTGGCTTATGTTACTAGTGAATAAGTACTTGGTACTTTTCAAATAAACAAATCCCGGTCGTTATGGTAGATATAGTTAGGTAAGCTTCAATAATAGCTCACCGAATGACTGTAAACATTGCCGGTCGAATACCAAACTTGCAAACAGATCGACGGAAAACTTGGTTCAACCACCTCAGGTTATTCCAAGCCACTCAGCTGTTACATCACGTAGTTCCAGAATATCTTCTAAAGAGAAGACACCAAGATACAATCACGGGAAACCATCCTATCACCCGAAGACACGTACGGCCATAAGTTACGGGGTTTAAAGATTGAAGTATAGCTCCTTTAGTTAAACGACGCGGGCTGCTGGCTGGTCGCCAAGCGCCATCTTGGTCTACGGCGGGAAACTTTTGTTATTCGCGGGTGAATACCTTTTGTTAGGACTTTAGGATGAGACACCTGTGTGCTATCATTAAAATTGCTGTCGTGGTTTTGGAACTCTTCGGCTGAACATCTAGTATTATCATCTTGATGCTTAACGAGCCACGGAGCCATTGTCTGGAGCCAGTTTTTGATACTGTACTCGGTTACCTTTTTATTCTAGCCTGCGCTGCCCCACTCATTCTGTCTTTCGCGAACTTGCGCGGTTATTTTCCAGTTTGGACCCGGTTATTTATTTTATTATGACATGAGCAAGCCAAAAAACTATACTAATCTTAGTAAATGAGAACAAACTATTTATTTTTCGTTGCCTTTCTTGCTAGTGCCTTATGTTGGCAACATTTTTCCCATTTTTTTCTCACTCACCATCTTCATGTACTGTGTAAAAATTGCAAATACACATTTCTGCATATTTCCGAGTTCTACAGTGACTTTAATGATTTCATCCCGAAATATCATCAATTACATTGATTGAAAGGAGTATGTTAGAGTCGTAACCGATGGCTTTCTGTAATTTCTGCCTACCTCCTTGGGAAGAAGATGTGAGTTTATGTAAATTGATTACTGTGGTGACTCAGGTTTCATAATTTACTAGCTTTTGCCAGCGGCTTCGCCTGCTTATTATACGTATAAACCTTCCTCTTGAATCACTCTATCTGTTAAAACCGGCCAAGTGCGAGTCGGACTCGCGCACCGAGGGTTCCCTACAAACCTGTAGGTATTCACGGTTTATGCATAAGGTGTATGTTTATGAAATTAAGTGTTTTTTTTAAATTATTTTTTATATTTGAGTTAATTGAATGAAAGGTGAATTGTGGTTTACGATTTATGACGTATTAAAAAAAAAACTACTTACTAGATCTCGTTCAAACCAATTTTTGGTGGAAGTTTACATGGTAATGTACATCATATATTTTTTATAGTTTTATCATTGTCTTATTTTAGAAGTTACGGGGGGGGGGGCACACATTTTACCACTTTGGAAGTGTCTCTCGCGTAAACCATTCAGTTTAGAAAAAAGTGGTATTAGAAACCTCAATATCATTTTTGAAGATCTATCCATAAATACCCCACACGTATAAGTTTGATTAAAAAATTTTTTTTTTTTCTGTTTTTGTGTGAAAATCTTAATGCGGTTCACAGAATACATCTACTTACCCAGTTTCAACAGCATAGCTCTTATAGTTTTGGAAAAAAGTGGCTGTGACATACACGGACAGACAGACAGACATGACGAACCTGTAAGGGTTCTGTTTTTTGCCATTTGGCACCGGAACCCTAAAAAAAGGCATCAAAATCCGTTGCGTAGTTTTAAAGATCTAAGCATACATAGGGATCTCCTGCGAGGCGGCGAGCCTCCTTGCCGGAGTGCCGCCATGGGATCTGGAGGCAAAGGTTCTCGCCCACATGTGGGAGTGGCGCGAGGATGCGAAACGCCGGGGCGAAAGTCCGCTGCCGCGACAAATCGCGGCACGGCGGACAGAGCTCCGGCAGGATCTCATGGCGACATGGCGGGTACGATTGTCGCAACCCAGCGCAGGGCACGCCACAATTGCGGCGGTAAGTCCCCTCTTTGAGGAGTGGATAGAGAGGCGCCACGGCGTCCTCACCTTCCGCCTGACACAGGTTCTCACCGGGCATGGGTGCTTCGGTGGGTTCCTGTTCAGGATAAAGCGGGAGGAAACGCCCGGGTGTTTCCATTGTGAGGATCGTCTAGAGGACACGGTGGAGCATACGGTGGAAGTGTGTCCTGCCTGGGCGGAGCACCGCCGTGTCCTCGTGGAGGCGATCGGCGGCGGCGACCTCTCGCGTCCGGCCCTGGTGCGAGCCATGGTACGGAGCGAGAGGGCATGGGAAGCCGTCACCTCCTTCTGCGAAGCAGTAATGCTCGCGAAGGAGGAGGCGGGGCGCGTGAGGGAGTGGCAGTCTCTGCGCCCTCACGTCCCTAGCCGCCGCAGGAGGAGACGCCCCGGGCGCCGGGAGTCGATTGCGGACTCCCGGCCACCGTAGGCGCGAGCTTGCGGGTGGCGACCAATGGGTAGCTCGCCGCCCGGTAAGGACCAAGCTCGGGTCGACGGCGCGTAGTGTTCCACGCGCGCCTCAAAGAGATGTCAGCAGTACTGAAGGGGTCTGCTAGGACCGATGCCTGCCGGGGTCACGTGATTGTTCGAAAGAGATACCGTGACCCTGGCACATGGGCAACTGAAGGAACACGGGTGGGTTTTAGTCAGTAAAAGTCTGACACGCCCTCCCGCTCCGCCCAGAGCGGGAGAAGTCATTTGATGATTTCCCATCCAAAAAAAAAAAAAAAAAAAGTATACATAGGGACAAACACAGGGAGGCGACTTTTTTATACTATGTAGTGAAGATTACTTTCGCAAAGTTCTAAAGTTTTCACATCAGATTAACTTAACCAATACCCTCCGCAAGCAAAAATAAAAAAAACTTAAGTGTTCACGTAAGATCCAATGAACCAATTTCCTCAACCAGCAAAAAATAAACAAACAAACTGTGAAACCACTTAAAATTCGGCTCGCTTCGGTAGCAGGAACGTGAAGATGCATGCACCAGTGGATCGTAAGGACAATAAACCACCGCAGACATCCCATGAGCCACAAATCACGGCATGCACTGTGCTGAGAAACGTAAAGGAAGAGAGCAGAAGGTCCATGTACCTAATTATTGCAGTTATTGCCCCAGTAGTATCTGTCAGTGCATGGGTCTCAGGCAGGTTGGAACATTTATCTAATTACGTAGGTTGGCCGGATGAAAGGGCTTAATGCCGTGCAATCTCCATTTAGCTCTCTCATATCTAGTCACTAGGTAGTCGATTGGTCTAAGAAAATGATTTTGACTATAGTAAGTGCACGGCTGAAGTCTTGTTTTCCAAACAGCGCCAGAAGTGCTTTTTTTTGTGCACTGCAGCACTGAATCCCTATAAGACTTCATTGAGAATGAGCCTAAAAGTCGTCACATACAGCCAAACCCATTTGCAGCAGGCAAGGCTCAGTTCAGTTATTATAATTCGCTTCTCCAGTCATTGGCTGGAGTGATAAAATAAAATAATATCATTTACTTTTCACGTACGGAATCTAATTAGGAATAACTGAAATATCTCTGTACTGTCTTACAGGGCATGTGTTTAGCACGGATGTCATACTATCTGGAATGACAGGAGGTACGGACTTGTCAACATATCTTATAAGGACTTAAACTTCTGCCACCACTATTTTACGAACAAGAAAAATAAAGTGCAGCAATGGTGTGAAAGTAAATTGAGATCGGGCGAGTGCCGTGCGGAGGCCATTAGTTAGCATTGAATGGGACAGTCCGGGATCCGTTTTTTTATTGAAGCTGCGAAAATGTAGCCTTCGGGTCTAGTGGACTTCGGACTTGGTGACGTCCAAACTTTAGGTCGGACTACCGGTCGTAAAATTCGACATGGGATCATTTGAAGGAGATAGTAAAGTGCGGAGCAATGTTTGTGTTCAAAGAAAATGATTGCTTTTGCGTTTTTTAGGCGCTTTTACTGACATGATAACTTGATCGCCAAAATTTATTGTTCAGTATTGGTTATGGTAAAACCATTAAAAAAAGTATTTAATGTTGTTAAGTGTATTTTTTACAAATAAATTTAACCGAAATGAAGAAAAGTAGGCATCACTGCGTGTATTCGTTTTTTTTGGTGTCAATTAATGCCTAAGTCAAATTTTGTACATAACAGAATTAAGCGTTATTTAACGATAATATACCTTCAAACAACAATAAATTTTGTTATTAAATGCAACTGTTTCGCGGAACAAGTATGAATATTTATTTACTTTGAATCTGCATTGTTTATTGAATCATTCACGGAAAACATTAATTTACATTTTATTTATTAACAGTCATTTTCGTCTGACGAGTAGTACCGCGAAATAAATGACGTTCGATGTTGAGTTATTTACATAATTGACTGTAAAGTTAGTCAAAACTCATAGTTATTTTATTGAAAAGTCTGGTTTTTCCAATCCTTTTGGTTAAATCGTTTTTAATATTACTTTTTAACACCCTACAAATGATTTCAGCCTATAGTTAGGGTCTCAGTGTAAAGCAATCGTTTTTCTCTCATACAAAGAATGTGTTGCAATCATTTTTCACCATGCATGTTTTCTGCGTGCTGTGGATTTCAGACCCCTTTCCAAGTTCTCTATTGAAAAAATTGGTCATATTCTCGAGCAATACATTGTTCTAGAAGCGTCTCCGATTTGGGATGCTCATTTAGGTATATTATCTAAGGACAAAACATTTAGATTTCTTTAATATACCTTCCGAAATAATTTTCTAAACTATGGTGAAAACCGCAACTAAATCTAATGCATAGTTTAAAAGCAGTCATACAAACAAATACGAAGTGATTCTGAAGTGACTCTGAAACCTATAATGTTTAGAGATCAGTCAATCAATCGTTTACCGAGTACCTATGGTACACCTCTGCCTAACCCACATTAATTTCACTACACATACGTATACACTCACATGTCTCCAGTAATGTTTAAGCCCCATGTAATAGAGGCGAGATAGATAACTATATAAAACAATTAGTATCCCCTGCTGAACATGGTCACACTAGTCCCTCCATCTGAGCCCTGCAAAGACGAGCATTCTATTTAGAGTGCGAAGAAAAAGCAGTCGTATTGAATGTCTGTCGATACTTTAGATAACGGTTTAAACTTACGACAATGGCTTGTTTTAGAGCACACTGATTGGTTGTAATAGTTCGCTTTAGAGTCATTTAGAGTACCAGTTTTTAGGGGGCCTTCATTGACTCCTTTTTACACGCTTTATATTAGCTTCACTTGTATGTTTGTATATTTGTATGTTTGTATGTTTGTTTGTAACCGACTCCTTATAGCACGATTTTGACCCACTTTAAACGACCAGATTTCATTCAAACTTTGCACACCTGTCAAGGACCGATGACAATGCAATAATTTCATAAATTTGTGCCTTTATCCTTGCCAGGGTTACCAGGACAGCAAAAAAACTGTCTTCGAAAACTACGCTGACATACGTCACAAACTAATTTGTGCCATTATCCTTGCCAGGGTTACCAGGACAGCAAAAAAAAACTGTCTTCGAAAACTACGCTGACGTACGTCACAAACTACGCTGACATACGTCTCAAAATTCGAAACACCCTAAAAAATAGAAAATAAATAATAGTTTAAAAAAACTAAAAAACACGCTTCCATTGAAAACCAAACTAAAAAGTACAAAATAATGGAAAAAAAGCGTGGGGTGCCTGATATAAAAAAAAATACCTTAAAAGGCACCCCACGCTTTTTTTCCATTATTTTGTACTTTTTAGTTTGGTTTTCAATGGAAGCGAGTTTTTTAGTTTTTTTAAACTATTATTTATTTCCATTATTTTGTACTTTTAGTTTGGTTTTCAATGGAAGCGTGTTTTCTTAGTTTTTTTTAAACTATTATTTTTTAGTTATTTAGAGTACTTGTTTTTAGGGTATATTCATTGACTCCTTTTTTTTCCTGGATGGCAATCATCAAATGACATCTCTTGCTCTGGGTGGAACGGAAGGGCGTGTCTGACTTTTACTGACTAAAACCCACCCGTGTTCCTTCAGTTGCCCATATGCCAGGGCCACGGTATCTCTTTCGAACAAATCTCGCGACCCTGGCAGGCATCGACCCTGGCAGGCAATTGATTCTACCTAGTTTTAAAGGTTTTCGTAAGATGGGTTTCACTTTGATTGTACCGTCAGCGTCAATAATTTCGGACAGACTGTTCAAAATGATCAAAACAACTAGGAAAATTAAATATTAACTTAATGACACAAGGAATTTTTCAGAATGAAGACAGTACACGACAACTGTCATTCTGACAAGAACTTTATCCAACTGAGATAAAGTTTAATTTTTTTAGTTGTTGAGACACTGTTCGTGCTGATATTTTCGACGTATTATTTATTAGATTGTTGATTATATATTTTGTGAATATTTATGTAAGTGCCCACAACGAGGCTGATCAAATCGTGGTTAGTCATCAGAAGTTATTAGGAATATTATAGCATCATTTTAATCTATACATCTATACTACAAATA
Source organism: Aporophyla nigra (assembly GCA_947507805.1). Classification (NCBI taxonomy): domain Eukaryota; kingdom Metazoa; phylum Arthropoda; class Insecta; order Lepidoptera; family Noctuidae; genus Aporophyla; species Aporophyla nigra. The sequence goes on along the minus strand of OX382293.1, from coordinate 2,883,866 downwards.
TCAGGTGACCAAAAAAGTTCGTGCGGTATTTATGTTAAAATTCAAAGTCTTGTGGATTTTTTCACAAACCAGTTTATTCATTTATATCAGTACCCGAGCATTCTACAATTCTTTCCTAACGTGATATAAGTGTGCATATCCCACGCTCATAAAAAGTTTTGTTTTTTAAAGCAAAAAAGTTTGCAACCTCCTCTTCGATCTCAACTAAAGTTTGTTTATTCGTTATATGATTACTTAAAGACAAGAAAAGCTGATAATCGGTTAGAGATATATCCGGTGAATACGGCGGATGAGGGAGTAGCTCCCATCCTAAAGCAATAAATTTCTCAAGAGTGACCTTAGCAACGTGTGGTCTAGCGTTGTCTTGTAAGAATATAACTTTCTTTTGATTTACAAGAACAGGCTGTTTCTGAAGTAAAGCCTTGTGTACTCGGTAGAGCTGCATTAAGTAGAGTTCAGCAGTAATTGTTTGACCCTCGGGAAGGAACTCGTAGTATACTAAGCCAGCAGCAGTCCACCATATACAAAGCATGATCTTCTGGGAATGAGTTGGAGTCTTCGATGCACGTGGTATTGGCTGGTTTGGGGACAACCAATGATGGGTTCGTTTAGTATTACTGTACGTAATCCATTTTTCATCAGCTGTAAGTAAACAGTCCAAAAACGGCTCGGTTTTGTAGCGCGAAAGCAGTGCCGAACAAACTGATACCCGATGCTACCTGTTTTCATTTGACAATTCATGAGGGACCCATTTACTTATTTTCCATGACTTTTCCAGCTGATGCAAGTTCAAACGGATGGTTTCATCACTAACACCAAACATTTGTGAAACAGCCTGGCAGGTTAATTTGGAGTCGTTTTCAATGACAGCTAGTAATTCTTCGTCGTCGATGACGGAGAGTCTTCCCGAACGAGGTGAATCTTCAAGCGACTCGTTACCAGACACGAACTTTTTAAACCACTTCTGTGCAGTACGTTCCGATACAGCATGTTCTTCAAATGCCGTACATATTTTACGAGACGTTTCTGCAGCCCTTGTGCCCAGTTTAAATTCGTAGAGCAAACAAGCCCGAATCACACCGTGATCACACCCGTATTAACTGACATAATGAATAAAAATTATTCGGTAATAAAAGGCGTGTTAACAAGACCAAGTACACCAACTAATTGACGGGTCTGTACACGTTTCATTGTTAGTGAATAGTTGGCGCTAGTAGTCATAATAGGTCTAAACATGTCTTTTTAGTAAGAGATGTCTAAAACCGCACGAACTTTTTTGGTCACCTGATGAATAAAATTGGAGTGTCTGTTTTTAATATTTAGATAACCACTTTTTACTAAGTGTGGATGGTACATATACCAAAACAACATTTTTTTACAATTTTTGTCTGTCTGTCTGTCTGTTTGTTCCGGCTAATCTCTGAAATGGCTGGACCGATTTTGACGGAACTTTCACTGGCTGCTGGCAGCTGATGTAACAAGGAGTAAATTAGGCTACTTTTATTTTAGAAAAATAAATATAAGTTTAAAAATACTAAAAACACGCTGAATTTTGAGACGTATGTCAGCGTAGTTTGTGACGTATGTCAGCGTAGTTTTCAAAGACAGTTTTTATGAAAGACTTTTTGTTAAATATCACGCGGACGAAGTCGCGGGTAACAGCTTTTACCTATAATATAACCTGAAATAACACATCTTACTGCGGTAGTACGTCCTCCTGCGTTAATTTCCGACATCCACGCGGGCGAAGCCGCGGGCAAAAGCTAGTTAGTTATAAAATCGGTGTTATATCAATACATAATCAGCCTATATTGTTCCCATTGCGGGTTGGTAGATGACCCATGTCTTCCTGCCAGGGTCGCGATATTTGATCGAAAAAGATACCGTGGCCCGGGCATATCGGCAACTGAAGGAACACGGGTGGGTTTTAGTTAATAAAAGTCTGACACGCCCTTCTGCTCCATCTAGAGAGCGCATAAAGCGCCTGCTTGGGTTCGATCCCACGATCTACATACAACTCGTTAGTCGGGGCCAATAGCACTGGGCCACCAGCGCTACCTTATATCAATAAAATTGTTTCATCGATTTTCATGTTTTTTTGGAACATTGTCAAAATATTGCTAGAGTTTGTTTTGGGAATGGAATTATCTCGTTAGAGTTTGGCACAAGCTTTATGAGTGATTTGATTTCTGTTTTACGGGTTGTTGGTTGGTTCGGTACCGCACAGAAAGGGTTATGACGTGTTTCTAGAATCATTTTCAATTGAATTCAATTGATGCAAACCAATTCGATACATTGCTTTTTAGAATTTTATTAGTTAAGAGTAAACACTTTTTACATTTAATATAACTTTAGAATTTTTATGAATATTTTGCTCAATAATTAAGATATAAGATTATTAATACATAAAACTGAAGTGTGAATTGACCTTTGTTGTGATTTTTTTAAATGTATGTCCTAGTGATGCAAACTTTCATAATACAGTAACATAGAGAGAAACATTTTTATTTTTTCCATGCGGTAGCAATTCTATTAGGGCACAAAGTAAAATAATGACTAGTTCCTTGTATATATTAAACTTCCTACCCCTACTTAGTTATAGCTGATGCAATCTTGAAGTCGTCTCCTGCGACTCGGAAATAGCCGAGATAGTCTATTAATAGCCCGGGGCTATTATCTTTGAATTACGGAGCAAAGTGAGGCAATGAAGCGTGAGTAAGTAACTATCTAGTAAAACTGTTTGACTGCCCACTAAACGGTGACTATGTATGTAGGTGGTATCTTTTTTATTTGGTTCTATTTTATACAAAAGAGTAACTTGGTTAAAATAGATTTAATTATACCTGTTTGTTGAATTTTGAGGAAACCGGCCTGTCTTAGAACCAAAAATTCGAAGACATGTGACATCTACCAACCCGCACTGGGCCCGCGTGGTGGATTATGGCCCACTCCCTCTCACCGAGAGGAGGCCTGTGTCCCAGCAGTGGGAACGTTATAGGCTGCTGATGATGTTGAATTTTAAGAAAACATGGATCTATAGAGATATTGAAGTGGTTGCTTGGATTTGTGACGGAAAAATTGCGTTTAGAAAAACTATGGTTTACTATCCAATGTATGGTGGGTATCACTATAATATACCTGTTGTTACATGAAAGAGCAACTGAAAATATGAATTTAGCACATTATTTTAGAAAGCGTGTAGTAAAAATCTGCAGTTTTATAGAAAATTACAGTCAGAGTCAATAAAATCGGGACGAACAGACTGTTCAAAATTATCGAAACAACTTTGAAAATTAAACCTTATCTCAATTAAATAAAGTTTTTGTTAGAATGACACAAATGACCTGATACGCTTGTTGGTCATCGTTGCTCAATTCGACGCACAAGCTCTTCTTGTCGTGTCAACGGACAGTACTTTGGATGACTTTTATTATATTGTTAGAGCCCAGTGGGTGGGCCCGTGGATAGCGGCCTCACTGGTATTTTTAAGGTCCCCCAGTTCAAGTGAACGGGCACGCAGGACACTCCAGCAAGTACGACATGGCCTGATCAGAAGCACTGCACTCGCACTGAGTATTGGAAGGGTCAAATCGAGTTTACAGCGGTCTACTAGGGAACACAATCGAATAAGACGTTTCCATTTGCTTACAACCAATTCAGCTTGAAAAAAAAAAAAAAAAACCGCCGACCATTGGGCCTTATGGCCAAGGCAGATCACGCCCGTGAGGCAAATATTTCTGGGGTTTGAAAAAGTCGGGATGGTGATGGTTGCTTGTCTTCTCATAATTTTCTTCTCTTCTTGGGTAGTTTGGTAGTTCGATGGCCTGCGTAGAACGTAAGCAGCTTTTACGACTTTTAAGACTAACCATAGTTGTTGGGTAATTGTATCGGTTATTAATTTAAAAGAAATGTTACCATTTTTGTTATCAACATAAAAATAGGTAGCGTACAACGGTACAAAGAAGAAACCAGAAAGAAAAATGTGAAAATAGTTCACTTTCAAGAAATAAATGGCATCTTCCCTGTATTCTATTTTCCTTCGTATTTTCCAGACCAGTTATTACGTATCTGTAACATCGTACGTGTAAAACGTATTACCTTTTTACCTCCAGTGCAGTCGAGTAAATTTTTAAGGTGTCACCAAACAAAGAGACTGCGATTTTGTTTAGTGAAAAATTCTAGAGAAATCGCGAAATATTTTAACTTTAAGCAAAGTTTTCGTTTTAGTTTCGTTTGCGCTTTGAAACGTTTGTGTTCTTGATTTCGTTTATTTATTTGATTCAGAACTTTACAAAGGGTTCTGAACTATGTAAAATGCAGTGGAATGTTTATTGTATTTCCACCGCTCTTTCATATAACTTAGTTAGAATAGTTTCGTCTGGTTTTTCACAAATTGGTATGCTCTTTCACAGTGAGTTATCACAGCGCATTTATTTTGTCCAAGGTCATTCATGTAATCTATAAAGTTTGTGTTTTTTAGCCAAATAAATTATCTTCAGAGGGGTGAAATAGCAACTGGACGAACTAAATTGACGAAAAAAAATTTTTTTAAATGTTGCCAAATGCGAGTCGGACGGCCACACGAAGAGTTCCGTACCAACGTACAATTTTTAACACTTCATATTGTAAGTAAAGTAACAAAATAAAGGGCACATTGACCAATTAAACTAATCAAACCCCACGTCCTGCGACCAATTCAGAATTAGAAGTCACATCAAACGCTAAATTCTATTGCAGGTAAGCCATTCTGAATTACGTCTGAAGTTCTGTACGTCGGGTAGCAGTTTTATTAAACGTAGCGCAATGGCAATCCAGCAAATTTTTGTACAGCTGTTTTCCATAACGGAGCTGTTTTGTAAAACATCTAGCAGTTGAACAAAACAGCAGATTCGATTATCCATCTGTGACATATCCACCTTTTTTTTGTGGGTGGGAAATCATCAAATGACGTCTCCCACTCTAGAGCGGAACGGGATGGCGTGTCAGACTTTTACTGACTAAAACCCACCCGTGTTGCTTCAGTTGCCTATATGCCAGGGCCATGGTAACTCTTTTGAACAAATCTCACGACCGACACATCGCCCTGTAAAATTATCAACATTGATCGTGCATGCAAGGGTACATCTATTGGCTACAGTATATTTATTGTGTCGTGAAATGTGAAACCATTTGTTAAAAGCTTGCTGTCAACTGGTCTTTCCTTACTGGTCGGTAAAGGAGGTTATGTTTGCATACGAGTGTATTTTATTTAATAGACTGTTTAAACTGGAAAAATCGTGTTAGTGCAGCCAGTCTTTCAGAATATTTATAGTGGTGTGGAGGAATATTTTGATGCTCGAAAAGATATTTTATTATACTAACTAATTTAAGCTGTATCAATTTATACTGACGTTGCTGATGCATAGAAAAAGAGGGACACGATTGGAATTAATTTGTTAGATGTTCAGAGCAGTTAGAATGTATAGTTATTATAAAATAACAGCATCGAAGGTCTAGTGGTCGCAAGCGCTACATCTGAGTATGAGGTCCTGGGTTCTTTTTGAAGTGAAAACTTCTTTAGCGGCGTTGAGCACTTTTTCTGTAATGGGTATAAAATCTTAAACTCGCGTCAGGACACGTGACCTGATCGAAAAAGCGTAGGACGGATGGAGAGTAGACAGCTATCCCCTCTCTACGGCGCGGCGAAAATGTATGCCTGGGCCTACTGTTTCGTTTAGGCGGCGCAGGGCGCTTGCGCGAATGTTCGTCTATGTTACAGCGTGCCACGCGCATCCATGGATGGTGACAGCTGATGGCTCGACCGTCTGTGTAGTGATCACATTGTTGTGTATTCGTAAAATTCGTGAATATAAAGTGCTTAAAATATGGAAATTGAACAACAAATTATTCCCTAACCATTCCAAAATATCAAACATGCTCAACGTTAATAATCAAGTTTTCACTTCTGCCGGCACTCCCGGAGTGCAATGTTTTTTTTTTTTTGGAACGAAGTTACTTATCGCGCGTTGTGAAAGGGGGCTAGACGGAAAAATTCTTACGACAAGTTGTCACGACATGCTTTAACCGACTTCAAAAAAAGGACGAGGTTTCTCAATTCGACCGTATATTTTTTGTATGTTGTTGTTTTTTTTGTTGTGAGTAGAGAGGGAGAGAGGGGGAGAGGGGGAGAGGGAGAGAGGGGGAGAGGGAGAGAGGGGACAGAGGGGGCAGAGGGGGAGAGAGGTGCAAAGGGGGAGAGGGGGCGAGGGAGAGAGGGAGAGAGAGACAGGGAGAGAGAGGTAGAGAGAGGGAGAGAGAAGGAGATAGGGAGAGAGAGAGAATATTTTTGTTGAGTGTATACAGGTTTTTTGTGCATAATAAATAATTAAAAAATTATAACTATTATGAATCCTGGAAAGGAACTTCGTTCCATCCGGGTGTCCCTTGACACCTCTAAAGTTTTTTTTTTGGTTCGATTCCCAGGTCGGCAAAATTAATTTTCGGTAGCAGCTCGGAGTCTGGATTTATGCTCGGTTGATATCAATAGGCTCGCCCTTATTACATGGGACTTAAACATATCCGCCATTTAGCTCGGTTCTCGGTAACTCTCATCCAGCTGCTATCAACCACCCTGCGAAGATCGTCGCTCCACCTAGCCTGAGGGCGTCCTACCTTACGTTTGCCGATTCGCGGTCTCCACTCAAGAACACGTCTACCCCAACGGTCTATGGCGAGGTCTATGTCCAGCAGTGGACTGCTATAGGCTGATGATGATGATGATGAACTGGTCTGTTAGTCTAGTGGTTAGTGACCCTGACTGCTTAGACTAAGGTCGTGGGTTCAATTCTCACCCAGGACAAATGTTTGTGTGATGAGCTCAATCATTTGTTCTGTGTCTGGGTATAATTTATCTATAATATGTATGTATTTAGAAATATATAAGGATATTTATCAGTTGTCTGGTTACCATAGTACAGGTTCAGCCTAGTTTGGGATCAGATAACAGTGTGTTGGTTGTCCTAAGATATATATATATACACATATATTATATCCGGCGAAATGTGGATGTACTATAGGACACCTTTGCCCAACTATTCGCGGAAAAAAAGAGTGATGTTATGCTTCTTTATGAAATAACAGTTTCCGAGACTATTATCGATCAAAATTACCGGAAAGTTTACCAGAAACTTGTTTTGTGTTTGAATTGGATTAAATTTACAAGCAAAAACAGTAAAAAGAACTTCCCTGACCCGAGTTAACTCATGCCCATCGCCCTAATACACTTGTACCTTATGTAATAACAAATAAACCAGCCTCAGCCAGCCCACAGCACCGAGGATCCCTCAACAGCGAGCTTATAACAAATGGATTCACATTTCACGATACAATAAATATGCTTATTGCGACCTTTTATCCGCTCTCACACAAAAGCGTCTCGGCGCATGAACACTACAGGGACTGAGTGTCTTTACGCTTCGGCGACACAATGGGGTAAGCAGAATGGGTGTCGATCGTTTTTTTGAGTTGTTCTACTGTTTGGGATTTAAAAAGGAGGGAATTTTAATTTAATATTTAAATTAAACCTGAGTACTTGATATACTACACAACATCACACCTGTATATTCCGAAGAGTTATGTAGGAGGGTATCTATAGTACATACACGTTTCGTAACAGTGGCGAGCCGCTACTGAGATATTTTAGATGGACCACTGTTCTACAAATAACCCATATTTGCAGATTAGGTTTAATAAATAATCCTGCCTGATATAAAAAAAAATACCTTAGAAAGCACCCCACGCTTTTTTTTGCATTATTTTGTACTTTTTAGTTTGGTTTTCAATGGAAGCATGTTTTTTAGTTTTTTTAAACTGTTATTTATTTTCTATTTTTAGGTTGTTTCGAATTTTGAGACGTATGTCAGTGTAGTTTGTGACGTATGTCAGCGTAGTTTTTGAAGACAGTTTTTTTTGCTGTCCTGGTAACCCTGGCAAGGATAATGGCACAAATTAGTTTGTGACGTATGTCAGCGTAGTTTTCGAAGACAGTTTTTTTGCTGTCCTGGTAACCCTGGCAAGGATATTGGCACAAATTTATGAAATTATTGCATTGTCATCGGTCCTTGACAGGTGTGCAAAGTTTGAATGAAATCTGGTCGTTTAAAGGGTCAAAATCGCGCTATAAGGAGTCGGTTACAAACAAACATACTATATTGGCCAATAGCTAACTTTATTTAAATAGGTAAGTTTTCAAACATAACATTACCACCATACTACGATCGCCAACCCGCCTACAAAGTACGGAGATTATGGCAAACCTCCATTTTGGGGGAGGCCTATTTCCAGCAGTGGAGGTCTTGGTTATAAGGATGATGATACAACATTACATCATATTTCCAGCAGTGGAGGTCTTGGTTATAATGATGATGATACAACATTACATAATATTTAGAATCCCAAGGCGTCGTACAGAGTAATTTACAATCTCTAAAGTGACACAGATACCTACTTCAATGCAAAGGTTAGGTAAAATACAATTGTAAAAAACACAAGTAACAAAATTAACAAACAAAACATATTACAAAACAATTTTAAAATAAACAAAATGCAGTTAAGTTTAAAAAAAATACATTATTTGTTATTTCTTTCTAATATTATCTTTCATCCATCTTTCCACAAAAACTTAACACGTTAACTGACATGGTCATTATTATACATTTTTCACTATTGTTCCTCTCAAACAAAGCACCTGCCATGTAATCTCTTCACCACCCTTGGTTGACTGGTAGAGAATGCCTAAGGCATTAAGTCCGCCTTTGTACCTTTTTTTTTGTGTGCGAAAGTTTAAATAAATAAATGGTGAAAATCAGAAAAAGTCAAAAAATGTACTTAGTGATAATTCACTTTAAATAATTTATTTATTCCAAAAAAAAAATATGTATCATATTTATTACATTAAATACAGCCTATTTTTATAATTTAATTCCTTACTTTAATTTTGACTTCATATTTTCCAAAAAGTGTATGAGAGTAAATGTAAACAAATTGGTGATGTTCTTCAGAAAGGTCAGGTGCGTAGTACTCGCAACCGGTGTGTGTGTATGACCAATTGTATGAACCTAAACGAGGCAAAAGGAGTGTGTAGAGATCGTAGCAGGTGGCGTTCCGTGGTTTCTGTCTACCCCCATGGGAAAAAGGCGTGATTGTATGTATGTAAACAAAGGTTATATAGACACAGTGGTTTTTGTGCACTACGGGACACTAAATATAGCTGAAAGAGTAATAAGCATGGCCGCCAGGCAGCAACGACACGTTCAGGTTTTGTATGTGTCATAAGGTTCGACAAGGCCTGAATGGAACAAAAAGTGTCGGACACATAGTCCGACATGGCAGTTAACGTGTTAAACATTCGGTGTATTGTTATATCTTCCTACTAGCTTCTGTCCGCGACTTCGTCAGCGTTAAATTTATTGTTCCCCCGACCCTTCCCGTCGCGTCGAATCGCCTACCCGTGCGATTTTCCCAGTTTTTGCAACATTTTTCATTACTGCTCCGCTCCTCTTAATTGTAGCGTGATGTTATATAGCCTATAACCTTTCTCGATAAATAGGCTACCCAACACAAAACGATTTTTTCAATTCGGACCAGTAGTTCCTGAGATTAGCGCGTTCAATCAAACAAACAAACTGTTCAGCTTTATAATATTAGTATAGATAAGTCGTTAATACTGATAAACTGACCGGTTTATTGCAACTGTTGGTAAAGCCGCCCATGGGTTGGATAATCTAGCTATATCTGGTCAGCGTAAGCAGTTTACCGAATGTGGGTCTCAAAACTGCTATAAAAGTTATCGAAGAGAGAAATAGCTAGACAAATAGTATTTTCGGAATCAACACAAGAACTCAAGGGAGAAGGTTTGGCTATAGTGGCTTTGCTCGTTATCTTCCATTGCCAATCCTTGTAACCACGCGATAAGGAAACGAAACGGAAAAGTCATAGAAAAACTCTCAAGTCATTATTGACGTCTATCTCTGAGCATTGTATTCGATACCCACGTAGTAGAGTAGTCTGATAGGAAACGCCCCGACCTCGTCTAGTTAGGGTTCCGTTGCCAAATGGCAAAAACCAGAACCCTTATAGATTCGTCATGTCTGTCTGTCTGTCCGAGTATGTCACAGCCACTTTTTGCCGAAACTATAAGAGCTATGATGTTGAAACTTGGTAAGTAGATGTATTGTGATATGTAAATAGATAGAAAAGACAGGGATTTCTTACATGTTAACGATAGTTTAGCTATTCTTTCGAAATGGTTTGCAGCTAATAATCTCTTACTTAATGCGAACAAAACGAAATGTATTAGGTTCTCATTGCCAAATGTTCCCCAAGTAGATTTAAATTTAAAACTTGATGGCAAGAAACTAGATGCTATTTCGGAAACTGTATTTTTAGGAATTACTCTAGATTCGAAACTGCAGTGGGGTCCCCACATTAGAGCTATGTCAGGTAGATTAAGTTCAGCTGCATATGCAGTAAGAAAAATTAGGCAGTTGACCGATATAGGTACAGCTCGATTAGTATACTTCGCTTATTTCCACAGTATTATGTCTTATGGCGTTCTACTGTGGGGTTCTGCAGCTGACGTAGATTCAGTTTTCATTTTGCAAAAGAGGGCAATCCGCGCAATCTATAAAATGGGGCCTCGCGAGTCTCTTAGAAACAAATTTACAGAAATTGATATACTGACTCTTCCCTCTCTTTATATCTTTGAATGTATTTTGTATGTTCGCAAAAATTTAGGCCTTTTCAAAATAAGAAGCGATTTCCATAACATAAATACGCGTAGTAAAAATGAAATTGTGATACCAAAATTTAGATTAACTAAAACTAGTAAATCATTTCTTATAAACAGTATCCGCTTCTATAACAAGTTGCCAAAGTCTGTTACTGAACTTAGCTATGGAAAGTTCAAATCACACATCAAACGTGTCCTTATCAAAAAAGCATATTATAAGATAAAAGACTACGTTGAAGACAAGGAAGTTTGGCAATAATTCCTTCTGCACATGTGGCTTCCCTGGTAGCTCATTACAGGATGACCTGTGTCTATTAACTGCTCCCGAATGACGATGTACATTTTGTATTCAAGTTTTTCAGTTTTTACATTCTTTCACATTTACTCATTTTTGAAATTATACACCTACAATTGTACATTGTACTCTTTAATATTAGTTGTCATGGCAATAATGACATTTGGTTTAAATAATGTAATATGTCTTATTTAAGAAATAATATTATTTATGTAGATTATTTTATAGATTATTTTATACTTTGTGAATGTGAGAACGTTGTAGGCCTTGTAGACTGTAGACAATTTTCTATCTTATTCAGTACCTGGTACTTGTTGACAGGCCTACACTGTCCTCCCATACTATTAACACTGTAATTTGAAACAATTGTAAAAACGAATTATTTTTAAAAGAGTAACCGTGGAGTTTCTTGCCGGCTCTTCTCCATAGGAACCAACTATTTGGAACCGTGCACCTAGCTTCTGACGTTTCATAAGTGCCCATGTAGGTTTATATGAAATAAAAATATTTTGATTTGATTTGATTTGATTTGATTCTGTGAACCACATGAAGATTTTCACACAAAAATAGAAAAAAAAAACAATAATATTTGGGGTTCCCCATACATAGAACTGAAACTCAAAAAAATTTTTTTCATCAAACCCATACGTGTGGGGTACTATGGATAGGTCTTCAAAAATGATATTGAGGTTTCTAATATCATTTTTAGGGTTCCGTTGCCAAATGGCAAAAAACGGAACCCTTATAGATTCGTCATGTCTGTCTGTCTGTCCGAGTATGTCACAGCCATTTTTTTCCGAAACTATAAGAGCTATGCTGTTGAAACTTGGTAAGTAGATGTATTCTGTGAACCGCATTAAGATTTTACACAAAAATAGAAGAAAAAAAACAATAATATTAGGGGTTCCCCATACATAGAAATGAAACTCAAAAAAAATAAAAATCTTCGAACCCATACGTGTGGGGTATCTATGGATAGGTCTTCAAAAATGATATTGAGGTTTCTAATATCATTTTTTTTCTAAACTGAATAGTTTGCGCGAGAGACACTTCCAAAGTGGTAAAATGTGTCCCCCCCCCCCCCCCGTAACTTCTAAAATAAGGGAATGATAAAACTAAAAAAAATATATGATGTACATTACCATGTAAACTACCAACGAAAATTGGTTTGAACGAGATCTAGTAAGCAGTTTTTTTTTAATACGTCACAAATCGTAAACCACAATTTACCTTTCATTCAGTCAACTCAAATATAAAAATTAAAAAATAATAATTCATAAACGATGATGACGAATGATGATGATGATGACCTGCAGGTTTGTACGGAACCCTCGGTGCGCGAGTCCGACTAGCACTTGGCCGGTTTTTTTCTAAATTGAATAGTTTGTGCGAGAGACATTTCCAAAGTGGTAAAATGTGTGTCCCCCCCCCCCCCCCCCCCGTAACTTTTAAAATAAGGGAATGAAAAATTGGTTTGAACGAAATCTAGTGAATAGTTTTTTTTAATACGTCATAAATCGTAAACCACAATTTGCCTTTCATTCAGTCAACTCAAACATAAAAATTAAAAAAAAAAACATTTATTTTCTTAAACATAAGCCTTATGCATAAACCGTGAATACCTGCAGGTTTGTACGGAACCCTCGGTGCGCGAGTCCGACTCGCACTTGGCCAGTTTTTTAAAATTAAGATTGACGGGTTAAAGTGTTCATACAAACTTACAGACATAAAATAATTTGTAAGTTATTACGTAAGTACCCAAATAGATGGTGTATATTGTATAAGCCATATATCGTTCTCACATAATTAGGTATATAATTTCAACTGGGATGATGCAACCAATAGTTTGATTTACATAAACGACTCTCCGTGGAGATTCTTGCCTGTTCTTCACCATAGGAATTAGCTTCATCTTTCTTCCTGACCAACCCTTTGAAAATTCATAAGTGCCTGTAATTGGGTAATTTGAAATTTGACTTAGAGAGTTTGAGTGCCATACACGTGTCTTCACACACAATTAAAAGTTTCGTCTCACAAAATTAAATTGTCCAAGCCGAACTGTAATCTTTGGAATGAAACATGGAACTTTTTCAAGGTCACCATCGTTTGTTGTGGTGTTTATGTATTTCTTTTTCTTTTCAATAAAAGTTTCTTGGCAACCTTTACAAAGAAAGAGAGTTTCCCATAATCATGTGTTTGATGCCACAAAATAGGGTATTTAGAAGGTCCAGCTCAATGATAATTCGAGCATAAGGTTAAAGGTTCCTGCCAGGGTCGCGAGATTAGTTCGAAAGAGGTACCGTGGCCCTGGCATATGGGTAACTGAAGAAACACGGGTGGGTTTTAGTCAGTAAAAGTCTGACACGCCCGTCCGGTCCACCCAGAGCGGGAGATGTCATTTGATGATTTCCCATCCACAAAAAAAAAGGTTTAAGGCTTTGACGAAGCAAAACTATATAGAAATGTGATAAATCGAATGATGCCATCTTACAATATAATATTACACTTGTATTACGATAAGGGTTAGGTACTAAGTAGAACGCGCTGGTGTCCGCAACTCCACTTCAGAGCGCTTATGTTGCGGACGGGTGGGTAATCGGTAATTCAATCCACACCAGCTCCTAAAGGAAGGCCAGCAACGCCTTGGTGTACTGACAATCTTACGTAGGGTACTTGGGTTACCGAAGTATTTAGCCCTATATGTGGCCATCACCGGGCACTTTAGTAGCACATGCGTTGCTATCTCGTCGCTCTCCAGGGTAGGCCCTACATAGCGGACTGTCCTGTAATTCTTTTGCCCTCGCTTTACCAATTGTATTATTGTCCCGTGTGGTGCTGGACGTAAAGAATAGCACCATACCATTTCTACCTGTGGGTGCCATAAAGGCGACTAAAGGACTTACTAGAGAATGGGCAGCAGCGTTCTCTATGCATTTTCCCACTACACTGCGATCGCTAACCCGCCTGCCAAGTGTGGTGATTTTGGCAAAGCCAACTAAATTGGGGGCGGGCTATGTCCAGCAATGGACGTTTAACGGCTGAAATGCTGCTGATGATTATTATCAAACAAGCTCCGCGATTCCACAGACACTTTTTAGGGGTAGAAACCACCCCTAATAACCTCTAAGTAGGCTAACCCACATAACTCTGGGTAGAGTGTGGTTGAGGGGGTGGTTTCTACCCCTAAAAAGTGGATTCCGGAAAAATAAAAAAACATGGGTTCAATATTTTTTAGTGTTATATCGATGTGCGAAGTTTCATTCTGATCAGTGGGTGACAGTTGGGTATGGAATATTTTTAATTACTCCTAGTTTTATCAGTTACATATAAAATCACAGATAGGTAGGTATTCAGAGGCGGCGTAAGGCGTGGGCGACGTGGGCGACCGCCTACGGCCTCGCGGTCCTAGGGGCCTCGCGCCTCGAAGGCCCGCGATCACAAATATAGATATAATTAAATACTCATTTAGCAATAAATAATAAACACACCGGTTACAAGTATCTGACAATACTAACCTACCACATTCGTTTTAAAAACATCTATTCTGGCAATATTGTTTTGAACGAAATGTTTCGTTTAGAATATATCATATCGTTACCACATATATACGTATTTGGTATGAAATATTATCGTGTGTCCATATTATTCGCAATTTATGGCAATCTGTACAAGTCTATTTAAGCATTGCTCTTGACCACTTACGCACTTTTTGTGACTGTATTAAAAATTAAAATCTTTAAAAAGAGATTTCATGATTTACAGTCCTGCGAGTGGGTGATAACCGTGACTTTCAACTTTACGAATTATATGAAAAATTACAAACAATGTTCCCTTTACCAGACTTCAGATTCAATACATAACTGAAAATAACCGAATATTTATATTGTCATTTGAATTCTGTTAACAGTACTAGTAAGCACAGCCTCACCTAAGGAGTTACAGACAGACAGACAGACTTTCAGCTTTGGCAGTTTTATCTCCTCTATAGGCAAATACAGCATCTACTCTGGATTAGGGGGCGTCCATTAATTACGTGAGGCAACAGGCGATTGTAACAATTTTAGAAAAAAAAAAGAAATGAACAACACAGCAATGAATATTTCATGTGATTCTATTTCAGTTTGTATTGGTACTATCATAAAATTCTCGTTTATGATGAAAGCCGAGAATAAAAAATAAAAAAAATGAGAATCTGCAGCACGACATTTATATCTTCCAATAGAACAAAATTTGACGCATCGCAGCCGGTTTGTGTCAACGTGAAAAGTACTTAACTTACATTTTTTTTTCTGATTACTGTCACCACCTGGCCTATCAACCGTTTTCGGTTTGACGTTGATTTTTGGGACACCCTGTATACTCAAATCTATAGTCTCTTGAAGCTGTGAAACGTGAAAAAAAGATACGGCCGTTTATGCCGCAAAAAAGTATATTTCGACACTATCAAAGGAATCAAAATGTATAGGGTATTTAAATACGGTATAGAATATTCTGAACCTTTTGTCTGGTATAAAAAGTACATTTTGCTC
Organism: Aporophyla nigra; assembly: GCA_947507805.1. Taxonomy (NCBI): domain Eukaryota; kingdom Metazoa; phylum Arthropoda; class Insecta; order Lepidoptera; family Noctuidae; genus Aporophyla; species Aporophyla nigra. Next base: position 2,868,274 of record OX382293.1, on the reverse strand, counting down.
AAAAATGGACTTAGCAGGTTAACAAATTAGGCAAATGGAATGCTTATTATTATTATTACACGCTTTATATTAGCTTCACTTGTATGTTTGTATATTTGTATGTTTGTTTGTAACCGACTCCTTATAGCGCAATTTTGACCCACTTTAAACGACCAGATTTTATTCAAACTTTGCACACCTGTCAAGGACCGATGACAATGCAATAATTTCATAAATTTGTGCCATTATCCTTGCCAGCGTTACCAGGACAGCAAAAAAACTGTCACAAACTACGCTGACATACGTCTCAAAATTCGAAATACCCTAAAAAATAGAAAATAAATAATAGTTTAAAAAAAACTAAAACGCCTGATATCAATTAAAAATACCTTAAATAGCACCCCACGCTTTTTTTTCCATTATTTTATACTTTTTACTTTGGTTTTCAATGGAAGCGTGTTTTTTAGTTTTTTTAAACTATTATTTATTTTAAATGTCAATACATTAATATGTGCTTATTTGCGTTGGATTTTTGCGCTGCGTTTGGCTGGCTTGGCTTTCCGGTGTCGGTTTAACACTAGAAGCGCTGAACATACTGACTGAGGTAAATTTGGATAAAAAAATATCTATATTGGAATTACGTGGTTGAAGTCTCGTATAAATAATAAATATAATAATCATCATATTTCATGAAAAGTCCTAAAAAGTTATGATTATATGCATAATAAAATAATAATTAGAGCAGGAAGAATATCGAAATGGGTCAAATTTGGGACGCCCGCACTTCCAGTGTTAACAATCGAGGCGCTACTGAGCTACTTTGTGGCGTGTGCATGACCACTAAAAAGTAATATTTTGTAGGATTTGGCCATATTTTAGCGAAAAAACATGCTATACTTAACTTATCCCGATTTTCTCTCCTTAATGCCTCACGTAATTAATGGACGCCCCCTTACTACACATTTACTAAGGAAGGCTAAAAGCAGAAAATTTCTGTATCTTTAATTATTTAGTGATAGTTGAGGAAGAATTAATAATGTTAAATAATTACAATAAAAAAGCTTGCATTTTATGAATAAAAATTATATTAAAAAAAAAATTGGTTTAACAAAATCCATCCTCTTGCGCCGTCCATCAGGGGGCCTCGCAAAATGTATCTTGCCCACATCAAATTTAGGTCTTGCCCCGCCACTGTAGGTATTTACATAATATTTGCCGATTCTTGCGCGATGCTTGATATTATATTAATTATAAATTGTTTTAGCATTGTTTCATGCCTAGGCCCAGTCATGCAGATGCTCTTGTACTCTTTAGCAATGGACTTCCAGGCTTCCTGTTTCTTCTGTATATAGTAGGTATGCCCTTATCCTTTTGCACTCTATTACATTTTGGGGTCAATGGGTCATCTTAGGGGCGGAGTGGTATCTGAAGCAATAAATCACAAACATCTAAATTACTAATGTGGTGAAAGGTAAAATTATATTATGGTAAACATTACAGGTTATTGTGTTACTTGCAGCAGTGGTGGCCCAGTGGCGATACCGTTGGGCCACCATTGCTGAAATAAATCTTCATTTACGAGTTGTAGGTCGTGGGTTGCAATCCAGGCAGGCACTATCACCACCATTACTCTAAAAACTATGAAGGATAACATCGTGAGGAAATCTTCATGTTCTAGACAAGAATTCAAAGACATGTGACATCTACCAACCCGCGCTGGGCCCGCGTGGTAGATTATGACCCCCTCGCACCGAGCGGAGGCCTCTGTCCCAGCAGTGGGAACGGTATATGCTGATTATGTTATGTACTTACTTTGTTATTATTTAAAGAATATTTTCTTTCTCCTCTATAATATAGTTAGACGATCTCTTTTTCTTATCTTTATCCGATCTAATTGGTACAATTTATTTGTAACTAGCTGACCCAGCGAACTTCGTATCGCCTAAGATTCAAAATGTTGTAATAAACCTTCCAAGTTTGACAACCTGGTACGCGGTGGTGATCTGGTAAGCGTTTTCTAGCTGATACTCATATGTTTGGGTAGCTCCTACTCGGTTATGATAACCTGTTACTTCGAGGGCATAAAGCGTTTTCTGGCTGACACTGCTGTTTAATAAGCTCATACCAAGTTATGACCGCCTGGTACCTCGAAGGCAAAGTTTTTGTCATACCACGTTTTATAGTGAAATGTATTCTCTTTGACGTTTTATGTCACATCACACGAGAACGCGGTCGAAGGGGATAAAAAGTATCCTTTGCCAAAAGCAAAAAAAAAAAAAAAAAAAAAAGTATCCTATGTCCTTCTCCTGGCTCTAAACTACCTCCCTGCCAATTTTCAGCTAAATCGGTTCAGCCGTTCTTGAGTTATAAGTGAAGTAACTAACACGACTTTCTTTTATATATATAGATTTATGTAAAAATACGAACAGAATTCGAATAAAATTTATGTTTATTTACTGACAGTTTGACATTCACGATTCGGTTCAGACAAACACGTCAAATATTTATTTTAATTAATGATGTTATTTACATGGACCTTAGGTCCATGGTTATTTATAACATCATTAATTTCAACAAACTACAACAAACTTATGTGAATAGAGTTTCTAATGCATACATTTAAGAAAAAAAAAAAATTGTTAATATTAAAACATTAACAATTTTTTTTTTGAGTCTATTTTAATTTTATAATAATAAAATAAAAAAATATTATGAATTTTTGAAAAGTACCGGTTTTTGAACGTGAATTGGAACGTGTTAGCTTTGATCAAAAAACTTAAGTAAATAATCAGTTGATTATGGTTTGACAAAATACAATTTTGACTTGTGAAACGCAAAATACTTAAAAGCATACTTAGGGATTTGAGAATACTCAGTTGAGATTTGCTAGTTTTCTCAAATCAGAAACCGGCTGTTAGTCGTCAGCGTACTTTTCGAAAATTCACCCTGTACATTTGCCAAAACAGTGATATATTAATTAATCCATTGTTGCTGCGATTATTTCCCGATAGGTGGGTGGGCACATGTCAAAAACACATACAAAACAATTATCCTTACCAACAAAATATGATATGAGACGATTTCGTTCGACGGTGACAAATGGAGGCAGTCCCTGAATATTAGTAACATCGTGGATCAGATACGAAGCTGGCGTCATCACTCATCCCTGCCTGTGTTACCATATCTATTTATCATGGGTACGGTATACGGGATAATTCATTTTCTTGCTGGCAATTCTTTGAATATTGTGCGAAGGTCATAAAAATGAGGATGTTTCAATTGTTTAGGTAGAAATAGTTCGAATAGAGGTATATTGAGAAAGTTACAAATACGCTTGTATAATTATTAAAAGGGCCTGTGATTTATATGGTTTCACTGCAGGGTAACAGGCAACCATAGAAAAGGTAATGGACGGTTACTTATTGTTGGAGTTTCCCTCCGTGATCAAAGCAGAAATGAAGAGACCCGCAGGATAACCAAGGTAACAGACAAAGCCCGAATAACTGTCAAATTTAAGTGACAGTGCCAGGGCACATTGCTCGTAGAAGAGATGGCCGATGGGGTCAAATGGTTCTGGAGTGGTCCCATAAAACCTCTCCTCAGTTGGCTGTTTAGTCTTAGAGTGTTTACGACCACTAGACTTAGTAGTCACAAGCACTAATGCTGAACTTGAGGTATTGGGTTTTGTTCCCAGGTTGAGCAGTTTTATTGTGTTGTTTGCTTAAGCTTCTGGGGCACACAGTCAGTAAGTTATATTGTTAGAATAGGTGTTAATAATCCAATTCGCGCCTGTCTGCGGGAGCCATAAAACAATCTGTTGAAGCATGCCAAATTATTTAATTTAAAAAAAAACAACACACAAATTAATTTATTATTTCATTATTGAGCAATTTTAGAAACATTAATTATTTGAGAAACTCTTAATCGCATTTGATACCGGAAAACAAAAACATTTATACCGCGCGTATTTCGCATTCAATTATTTATTCGATAATTGCATTTCTTCATAACTTCCCGAAAAGGTTGCCAAACCATCTATCAATGTTGTAACAAGTTATACCATTAGCTGTATCAAGGGAAACGCCCATTTCCATCTATTCCGTCGCTTTCCCATGGGACCGTAAATCCATGGAGGAAAAGTTGTGTCTCCTTCAAAATCTGTTATTCATTGGTTTGTTCGAAACAAGTTTGCAAAATAGATCAGCAGAATCATTCATCATTGGCCTCCAGTAGAGCCACTACTCGCTAAGGGCAGCCTCTGTGGCCACGGATCTCGCCCAAGTAGCACAAAAGTGCTGGTTAACAGCATTTTTACAGTGCACAGTGAATGCATTAGTTGCTGAATAATAGCGTAGACAGCGCATCCTCAGATGATATAACTCTAATTTGGGCACAAATTATTCAGCACATAGCTGAGTAAGAGTTCCAATTGATAAATAATTGCATTATAATAACATTATAGTACCATTTATGTGTGTAACAGTCACCTCAAGAGCTGAATATTGCCTGATTAACAAGGCACGTGTGACTTACTATACAGCAAGGAAGACGAATGTGTACCTTGTGTGTACTTTTAAACAGCTGAAATGACACACTAAGCGAAATTGTGGAATGCAATAACTCAATATTATTTATTTTTCTTTAATATGAACTGTCAAATTGTAAAACATGAAGTGTATCGTTGTGTGCAAGATCTCAGGAGCCATTGTGAAAATAAACATAAAATTTAAGGTAAGTTAAACTTCGATTTCCTGCTATTATATTTCAAATCTTATTGGGAAGGTAACTTTACTGTCAAATACCATACATATTTAGTTCAAAATTTTCACGCGCCTTCGGAATACCACTAAATACTAAAAGAAAAGTAACAAAAATTGAATGAATATAAAATAAATTTGTTTGTTTTAGTACAAAGAAAACAAAAAAAAACTGTTTTCGTGTAATTAATTTGTAATCCAAATTAATTACGATTGATACCCTATAAAATAAACAAAAATTTAAAGATAAAATTTTATAATAATACACAGTAACTCAGTGAATATGGCGGATGGCAAGTGAACAGTTTTAATGTTAATATAATGCTAAGGTCTGTACGGGTGTTCACATGTGGCCTTTAATTCAGCAAAGAGTAAAATAGTTTGGCACTTGTGGAATACAAATCAGACATGGATCGATTAGGAGAGTTATATTGGTTCACATTTGCATCAGTTACCTTGATAACTACCTTTATGGATCCAAGCTTTTAGGGTTCTGCCGTGGTTCGTTTAAAGCCAATTTGTTCCTTTTTTTAGTTGTTATTCGACGATAAGTATTTAATTAAAATTGTAATTTAAGTAGCTGATATTACAATTTAATTATAGGTATGTATAATACATAAGTTATTGATTTATTCAATATGCGACGACATACCTATAACTTAGTAGATACCTATCTAAAAATAATGTATTCTTCTGGCCTAATAATAATTAATTACTTCCATATGAAATTGAAATTGACATGCCTTACGCACAGTATGCGGCGCGAAATGTATTTTTTATGAAACATTTCGCTTGATCTGCAACATGGTGCATGCAACGCTATCGTTCACACGCCCGCGCCGCCGCGCCGGCGCGCGGCGCGGTGACGACGTCATGTCGCATTATTTGTTTACATAGATCATCAGTTTATCGCTAAATCGCAACTGGGTTGGTCGTTCGTATTCTACGATAGATGAACAATATTATTTCGATTTAGGGTTGCGAATTAAATAAATTGCGATCGACTTAATTCCTGCTATTTTGGTAGGTAGTAAAGTAGGTCCTCTGTGTTTGTGTCTGTAGATGTTTTGTATATAATTATTATGTTACGTTAAGTTTAGGTATTTAATATGTTATTATACCTTGTGGTTTTTTTTCCTCAAAAACTGTATAGGTAGTGTTGTCATTTTGAGGAACTGATACTTCTATTATAATAAATATATTTCTCTTGTTTTTTACAGAACAAGCTTTTCAAAATAATTCAGACTATAGAGAGCGATGTTTTCGATCTAACAGTCGTTCCTGCATCGTGGAAAACTAAGAAAATTCTATGGTGGCCACCGAGAAGTACTTTTATACTCCTTGAAGTTATAAAAAGATGAAAATTCAAGACCTGGACCAGGGTGGTACACCGTAAATTGTTCTTTAAAAAGGGAAAATTAAATAAACATAAAGAAAATTACGTTGTTTTTTTAGATGCTAGCTGTACTGGTATTTCCTAACTGACTACCTCTGACAATAATTGTCGAAATCTGGAATCTTAAAAACTCTCGAAATTAATTTATGTATTATAATTAAAAAAATCTTGGATTTCTCTTAATAAATCTTCTTCATTTTTAAGAAAGTACCAGAAACATACCAATATTAATTTTGTGCCAACCATATTAGTCCCGAAATTGTGTAGGTTATAAGAAGATTTTTGTAGCAGAGAGTACCTACTCAGCCTAATGTCACCAAACACACTGATCTCTATTTATAAAGGCTTTTTTGTATTGTTTTGTCAATATGTGCAATTATTATTTATTGTTACTTTAATTTAAATCCGACGTAAATTTGACATTTGCTTTTATTTCAACTAAGTGACATATATTTTTAGTTTGTTAATAATATTTTATTGTTTTCTGCTGCAGCTTTGTTACTTTTATCTTAATTTTTGTAATATGGGTTATGTCTGAAATAAATTGATTTCATTTTTTTTTTTTTTTATAAATATAACATACGGAACCCGTCGCGTCCAATGTTCCATTCGCGCATGCCGACACTTCAATGCATGCTGTTATTCGAGTGTATGGTAACAACTGACTAATAGGGGAAAAGTTTAAGTTTAAGTTTTAAGTTTAAGTTTTTATTTAGGAACAAAAACACATTGACATAAATTACAATAGAAACGATGATAGCTACAAAAGTTATAAACTGTGTCGCAGCTATCAACGCCCGTCTAAACATTGAAACAAATTGTTCCAGACACATGACATTGGCTACAGTTTGGCTCAGAATTCAAATTTAAGTATAAAAAGAAAAATAAAAAATATACAAAAGAAAAACTAAATGTGTATATTTTGAGTAGTGGTGTAATGTGGAGTGGAAGAGTGAATGAGGGTATGTGTGAGTGTAGGTGTGTGAGTAAGTGTGTGTGAGTGAGACTATGTGTAAGGGTGCATGTTCTAGGTAAGTTTCAAGTTTTCACAATGTCTTCAGTTTTATCATATGATAGAGATTTCAACCATTCGGTCAATTTAACTCTTTAAGATTTTACGAGATAACCGGTAAATTTTGATACTAGGGGAAAAGTGAACCTGTATGCAGCATAAGCATTAAATTTTTGTTAAATAAGTTCACAAAGTAACTGATTACATTATAGTGGGTTATACGTTGTCTCTTAAAATGCAACGGTTGTATAGTACACGTGTGGGCTATTATTCAGAAAACTTACAGCTGATAGGGTACTGCACTACTAAGCGCTGAATAACAGTGACTTTGTGGCGTGTTTGTGGTGCTTAATAGAATAACTGTACAGCAAATAGCGTTATAGTTGGCCACGTTTTTTTCTAAACAGCTGTTACACCCCGGGTGAATACTAATAACTCTATGTAAATGCTCAGAGTACCGCTGTGGGCCTTATGTGACAATTTATAATGCAGTTCTGTGCTACTTGGGCGGCTTAGGCCATCGCTAGTAGGGGGTGGCAAGGGACGGGCTTGTTCGGAATGAAAGAAATTCCGTTTTACTAAATTGATATTTATTTATTTATTAGTTCTCCAAAGAGGCCATACCATCGTATGCGCGTTTATAAAATAACAGGGCCTAATATAAGGGTGCGCTTCCAATGCTATGGGACCACATTTGATTAATTTATGAAAAGGAATTGCCTGCAGCGGAGATGAGAATGTTGAGGTGGATGTGTGAAGTGATGAAAATAAGTTAGAAATGAATATACAAGGGAAACTTTGAAAGTGGCGCCAGTTAGAGAAAAGTTGAAAGGAGATCTTCTGGCTTTGTATGGGCATGTGATGAAGAAGGAAGAAACGTACGTGAATAAAATAGTGATGAAAATAAGTGTTAATGGACAGAGAGGGAGAGGAAGTGTAAAGAAAAGGTCGATGGATTGTGTGAAGAATTATATGAAAGACAAGGGAGTGAAGATACCGTGATGATTGACAATGGAGGAATTGTGTTGCGTCGAGCATAACTAACATGGAACAAGGGAAGGAAGATGATGGTGATCATTCACTGCACCCTTGTTGCACTGCACTATTCTCGGTGAAAGAATAATAAAATGAAGTGAATCGTGAAAGATTATGTCAAAAATATTGCGTCACATATTGGCAAAAATTGTCTGCTCAACAACTTAAATATCGCAATTAATGTTGTTGAACTGTCAAAATGGAAACGATTTCTACTGAGAGTGTGTATCGTAATTACCCCTCAGATTAGGTTAGCTGTCAGGTGGGTACAATAAGTTGTGCAAGGTAAAAATATAATCTAAACTAACAACGTATTGTTAAAATGTATTTAAAAAAAAAAAAACTAAAAAACACGCTTCCATTGAAAACCAAACTAAAAAGTACAAAATAATGGAAAAAAAGCGTGGGGTGCCCAATAAAAAAATACCTTAAAAAGCACCCCACGCTTTTTTTCCATTACCTATTTTGTACTTTTTAGTTTGGTTTTCAATGGAAGCGTGTTTTTTAGTTTTTTTAAACTATTATTTATTTTCTATTTTTTAGGGTGTTTCGAATGTTGAGACGTATGTCAGCGTAGTTTGTGACGTATGTCAGCGTAGTTTTCGAAGACAGTTTTTTTTGCTGTCCTGGTAACCCTGGCAAGGATAATGGCACAAATTAGTTTGTGACGTATGTCAGCGTAGTTTTCGAAGACAGTTTTTTTGCTGTCCTGGTAACCCTGGCAAGGATAATGGCACAAAATGAAATTATTGCATTGTCATCGGTCCTTGACAGGTGTGCAAAGTTTGAATGAAATCTGGTCGTTTAAAGTGGGTCAAAATCGCGCTATAAGGAGTCGGTTACAAACAAACATACAAACATACAAATATACAAACATACAAACATACAAACATACAAACATACAAGTGAAGCTAATATAAAGCGTGTAATAGTTTCAGTTTTGTTGTCGGTAACAATATCATGCCTATATCATATTCTTTCTGTAATTCTTTTTGCAGTTATAACTCAAAACGAACACTCATAGTCATACGTACAAAACTTTAGCAACAAACGTTTGCGTAAAAAGAAACGCGTCTAAAACAAAAACTTCCTCCTATTTTGAAGTCGGTTACAAAGATACGAGTGCCGTCAGCCGCAGATTTTCTTTTGTAAGTGGGCCGAGATTAAGGCGAGCGTATCATCAGGCGTGGCCAAGTGTGAGTCGGGTCTCGTGTGACTATTGTACCGTAGATTATAGCGTTGTTGTCACTGTAGCGTTACTTTGGATTAGACCTTTGTAGTGAGGCTGTTGTAAATTGAACCCTGTTTAGTAATGAAAGTTGATCGTTAGAAATGGTCATGAAGCTGGGCATTTTGTTTTTTATTGTATCGTTTTCAGATTTCCCTGAACAGTGGCTTTTTTGTTTTTTCTTTTTATTTAGCCTATATTGTCATACTGCTGAAGTGGCGTGGAAAAGGAGTTCCTGCCTTTTCCACGCCACTTCGATCCGAAAATTTCTTCGCAAGTTGTGTGAAATAAGAAAATATACTTATAAAGGTTACAGATATTTTTCATCATCATCTTCATTTCAGCTGAAAACCGTCTACTGCTGGATATAAGCCTTTTCCATACTCCGTCACTTCGACCAGTTCATGCTTCCCACATTCAGTGGATTCCTGTGGCTTTCACAAGGAGTTTGGTCCACCTTGTAGAAGACCTTTCAACTACACGTCTGGCGTAGTGCGGTCACCGCTTTAGCAATCTATTCTGCAAGTAATTTGCCTTGCTCACTGCCACTTCAGTTCGGCAATAGGTATATGTCGGTTACCTTGGTTCCCATGCGTATTATGTCTGATACGATCGCGCAGTGAAACTCCAATCATAGCTTTCTCCATTGCCCTTAGAGAAATCTTAAGCCTCTTAATAAGGCCCATTGAGGGCGACCACGTCATCGACAAGGTCATCACCGACAACAAGCACTGGTCAAAGATTCTTGAGATACCGTCGTATTTGGGACAAGAAGATATTGCGTAGCTTTCAGAATGCTGCCCAGAACCACTCTCACTTTCGTAATACAAGTAACTCTTGTGCCAAATTGTATGCCTCTAGACCCATCGTGACCCCATCCTTGCGTGTGGTATCGGACGTAAAGAATAGGACCATCTCATTTCTTCCCGTGGGTGTCATAAGAGACGACTAAGGGACTTACTAGAGAATGGGCAGCAGCGTTCTCTATGCATTTTACCACCATACTGTGATCACACTGATCACCAACCCACCTCCACAAGCGTAGCGACTATGGCAAACCCCCCCAAATTGGGGGCGGCCTATGTCCAGCAATGGACTTCTTTCGGCTGAAATGATGTATAAGGTGCTCTGACTCGTAATGAGGTATTTTATTTGAAGAAATGCATTAGAGAAAAAAAAGGAGAAGTTTCAAAGATTTAAGTTACCCAATCTTTTTAAGGAAGGAACACATTCGGTTTAAGATGTAATTCTTAGGAAAACTTTCTCGAAGTCACGACCCGTGAACAGAACTTTACGATGTGGTTCAGATTATTATTGAAAACTTCCAAACTTTGAAACACTAACTTCTGAAATCATTTGAGAAGTTATTATAAAGGACTGAAGTCTATTATTTCAATCTATTATCTAACTCTCGACTACCTTCTGATCGTATTTCAAACGTTGAACTATGACCCTTTTGATCGCTTCTGGACTGTTAGTTTCGTGAGTATTGACATAAGTTAACCAATATCGATCTATATACTAATAATAAAGTTGAAGAGCTTGTTTATTTTTTGTTTGTTTGAACGCGTTAACCTCTGAAACTACTGGTGGGATTTGAAAACAAAAATTACATTTGATAGCCCAATTCTTGGAAGAGGCTATACCTATTTACCATCACGTTTAGGTTCTTAGGAGCCGAGCACGAGAAACAAGTAAGAAAGAACGCTAAGCGAAACTAAAGTAACTGCACGGGCAGGCGATGCTTTACCACGGAGTGCGTCAGAAGGGCAACTAATTTCGCGGGCAAAAGCTAGTAAAATACAACTACCTACTAAGATTTACAAACGGGTCTAGAAGTACACAATTTTGCACTAGAGTTCATTCTATTGCGAAAGTGAGAGCGAGTCTTTTCGGAAAACCACTTAAAATCAGTGCTATGCTGTGGGTCTCATAGCACAGCTTCATGCTCAGTGGAAGCCATGTTGTCACAGTTATGACGTGAAGCTGCTGACTATTTCTGTTTTAGGTATGCTCGTGACTGTAATGTGGACCTATATTATTTTACTAGCTTCTGCCCACGACTTCGTCCGCGTTAAATTTCTTGACCTCCCGACCCTTCCCGTTGCGTCGAATCGCCCAACCGTGCGATTTTCCCCGTTTTTGCAACATTTTTCATTACTGCTCCGCTCCTCTTATTTGTAGCGTGATGTTATATAACCTATAGCCTTCCTCGATAGATAGGCTACCCAACACAAAAATAATTTTTCAATTCGGACCAGTAGTTCCTGAGATTAGCGCGTTCAATTAAACAAACAAACAAACTCTTTAGCTTTATAATATTAGTATAGATTTTTTCTGTCCACTTACTCGAGTTTATCTCTTTTTTTTAAATTCTAATATTTTGTAGGAGGCGAGTTTATCTTTTTGCATGCACGTGTTTCTGTGACAAAAAAGAACTGTTTTGCTTAAAAAGCAAAACAGTTCTTTTTTGTCACAGAAACATTAGGGAAGGATTTTAGAAAATTCGTTGCCTAAATGGGTAAAATAGGGGATAAAAGTTTGGATGGAGGTTCAACATTATTGCCGATGAGAAACCGTTCGGGCACTCGGCTAGACTTTGTAATGTAACCATGTAATGTTTTTGGAACCAAGTTCTTTAACGCGGCTTGCGGTTGGAATTGGCTGGTAGAAATCGTATCGAAAGCCTTATCCAACCAAATTTTTAATAAAATAACCTCAACATTACTTCCGCCGCTTTTCTCGCACATTCTCAACCCTACGTAGTTTCAAACCCTGCAGCTTCATAACAAAAACCCATCGTGAACGGTGACCATTATTGTAAAAGTTATACCGTCAAACTTTGAGTAATGTTATGTTAAAAGAATTTCTCAAATATGGGCATAAGGGCTGGTAAACTGTACCAAGTATTTGAGGTCGCTCTCATATTAAATTCTATGGCGTAATTAAAATGTATGCCAATAAGACGGTGTTCAAATCTTGCTAGTAATTAGAATGTAATATTAATTTTGTGAAATTATTATTTGAGTACGGCGAATAGTCCTGTGAATAGAGCGACATAATTTACATAGTTTACAGGAAGTAATTTTCCTATTATGAAGAACCAGACTGTATTTACATCCGTTAGTCAAATTTTTCTACAATAATGTACGCTAAAATATTTTACAGTAACATTGTACACGATCTTTCAATAGGGACTGGGTAATAATTTAATTGAAACAAAAACACAGTGACTGTTTACAATAAAAAAAAAAACTTGTTATCGGCTTCCAAAGCCAATGCGTTGGGTGGTGGTTGGCGTTTTGAATAAGGTCCTCCAGTGAGGGTTGTCCCTCTTCTTGTTGCTTGACTAGATCTGTCCCATGTGTGCTATCTTCTCAATCGGCAGTGTTCCAGTGGGTTGGTCAGTACAAAAGTCAGGCTGTTTACGTGCTTTTTATGCGCACTTCGTATGGATTTGCGTTGTCGCTTCCATTACAACGTAATTTTAAGGCAATCATGTAGTTCAGACAGTAGTGATCAGTAGGTATTAATTTTTCCAACCTGTGAAAATGACTGAAAAGATCTCATCATCTTCATTTCAGCCGTAAGCCGTCCACTGCTAGACTTAGGCCTCCCCCAATTTGGGGGGCTTTGCCATAATCGCCACGCTTGGCAGGCGGGTTGGCGATCGCAGTATGGTGGTAAAATGCATAGAGAACGCTGCTGCCCATTCTCTAGTAAGTCCCTTAATCGGCTTTTACGACACCCACGGGAAGAAATGGGGTGGTGTTATTCTTTACGTCCGGCACCACACTTCAGTAATTGTCCTTAAGTAATTGGCATTCTGATGGCTTATTCCCGTAATGAAAAACGTTCAAAATTTAGTCGTATTCTCTTCTCGGCGACAATTAAATGTCAAAAGCTTGTCAAAAAATTATGGAAACTGGAGGTATTTTTGACAGATTGATACTGGGATAGGACTGTAAACGTTCTTAAAATTACAAGAATTGCCCCTCTTATGTCTGTCAGATCTCATATTGATAAATGCCGAAACTTTAATGACTCATTTGTCAAATGTTTCGCGCCAATAGACAATCAAATATGGCCGCCATCGGCGGCCATATTTGCGTCAATGATATCGGCGTCAATGAAACCTTGTTCCTATTGAAAAACTCTTTATAATAATAATCAGCCTATAATAGTTCCACTGCTGCTCCTCTCGGTGAGAGGAGGGATTGGGCCGTAATCCAGCACGCGTGCCCAGTGCGATTTGGTTGATGTCATTGTTAGAATAAAAAATCGAAGACATGTTGATTTTCTCACGATGTTTTCCTTCACCGTTTTGAGAGCGGTAGTGATGAAATAATTTACAGTAAGTAAAGCGCCAGTCTAAGTTTGGACCTACGATCGGCCGGACCGTTATCTTTTACCTATAAGATATTGTTCAAAAATCGTCTTGTAGGTATCTATCCCATAGATTTATAAGGAATAATTCAGTATCTACGACAATAGACAAAAGGCTCTAATACAGAAAAAAAAAGAAGAACCGTATCCAATCAATGCTTGAGGGAACAAGGGATCTCTGTATTCAAAAGAGTCCTTTGTCCAAAAACGGTAGGACAAAATGTACAGGTTGATCAATATCAATCTGTACATTTTGCGTAAATTTTCCGCAATATTATTAATTAATTTCCCGCATAATTAATCAATATTAATTATCGTTATTTATAGTGGTTAGACAATAATAATAATATAATATAATATCCTGCATGGCGGTCAATTGAAGGTTAAGCTATGCTTGCTGAGGTCTGTGGATGGGTGACCATCAGTAACAGTCAAGATTCCTCCATGCCTCGAAGTACGTTAAACCGTAAGTCCGGCCTGTGCTTTGTAGATCTTTGACAATCATTACGAAAATCGGACAGCTAGTATTATCAAGGAGTATTACAATATCCAGTAACTGTGTTGTCCTGTCAGATAGGCAGTCGGTCCATTTAAAAAATCGTCTGCATCCAGTAAGCTGGATGCAGACGATTTTTTAAATGGACCGATTTTTTTTTAGACGATTTTTTAACTATATTAAGGTCAGCTTCCAGTCTTAACTGGAAGCTGACCTTAATATAGTTAGGAAGAGGCAAGTTAGCTGACTATTTTTTAGTGTGGCGCCGCACGTAAAGAATAGCACTATTCCTTTTCTTCCCGTGTAAGTGTCGTAAGAGAGAGTCGACTAGGGGACTTACTAGTTACTAGAGAATTGGCAGCAGTGTTCTCTATGCATTTTACCACCATACTACGATCGCCAATCCACCTGCCAAGCGTGGCGATTATGGTAAACCCCCCCATAATTGGGAGAGGCCTATGTCCAGCAGTGGACATTTTTCGGCTGAAATGATAATAATAATGATGAGATGATAGTTATTTATTTATCAAGTAAGCACCTATTGGTTTGTGTTTGACACTAAAGCAAACGGTAATGATCCCGCAGCCAAAGTTAGTAGCGGATGCCAAAATTAATTACATAGCAAACGTAATTAATCGGCCCATTGTATAACCGGACACGACCAGTTAAAACCGGTTATGACCGCCTGAAACTGGATATGAGATAATTGATTTATTATGGAGTATTGGTTCTGATATTTGCTGTTTGATTTCTAATTAATTGAAGATGTTATGTGATTAGAGCAGTGGTGGGTAGTGGTAATGGCAGTTGTAGGTCGTGGGTTCGAACCCTGACAGACTCTTTCGAAGTAATCTCGCGACCCTGGCAGACACCTTCACTTTGCTGACATCTCTCTCGTGGAACACAACGCGCCGTGACTCGGGCCTGGTTCTTACCGGGCGCCGAGCTACTTATTGCTCGCCACCTGCAAGCCCGCGCTCTTGGTGGCCGGGAGTCCGCAATCAACTCCCAACGCCCGGAGCGTCTCCTCCTGCGGCGGCTAGGCGCGTGAGGGCGCATGGACTGCCTCTCTCTCACATGCTCCGCCTCCTCCTTCGCGAGCATTACTGCTTCGCAAAAAGATGTGATGACTTCCCATGCCCCAACGCTCCGTAGCATGGCCTGCACCAGGGCCGGATCCGAGAGGTCGCAGCCGCCGATAGTCTCCATGTGGACACGGTGGTGCTCCACCCAGGCAGGGCACAACTCCACCATATGCTTCACCGTGTCCTCCAGACAATCCACGCAATGGAAACACCCGGACGTTTCCTCCCGCCTTATTCGGAACAGGAACCTCTCGAAACAGCCATGTCCGGTGAGGACTTGCGTAAGGCGGAAGGTGAGGCAGCCGTGGCGCCTTTCCAGCCACTCCTCAAAGAGGGGACTTACCGCCGCAATTGTGGAAAAGTGTGTTGTAAATATGCTGAATCTAATAATGGTGACAATCCATTTATTTTCGGGATATCCATCATAACAATGGCGATGACCAGATGCTATTTGAAAACTCTCTAAAATAACGAACATTTTAACCGTATCTCCATTTTGCATTCATCATTCAATAGAGGCGAACGTAGCGTCGTTTTAAATCCCTATTGTACGAGTACATGTTAAAAAAATATGTGTCTGTTATCGATTCGGCGAAATGGCACGTTCCGTAGGTGGCTATATTTGTTACCCACCCTCTGAAATATTGAAGAGCTGTGCCACGGAATAGGACAGAAGGTCGAGTTCATACAACGAGTTAAAACGTACTCACACATAGACATGCTTCGCGGACAGTGAGTGCAAGCGCACTCGTGATCGTTCAGAACACGTTTACGGCAGTATCTAATAGATTCACAATGGAAAATTGGTATGATCGCCTTAAATGTATCACTTATATGAAATGAAATGCTTTGTAATTTTAACATAATTCCTGTTGAGCCACCCGGTTTCCGTCCTTTGCTGCCTCAAATGTCCTCGACTGGATGACGCCGCCGTGCCATCCGCGGCGATAAGGTGCTGTGTGTGTGAGCGCGCGCGAGAGAAGGTTTTGCCTTAGTTTCTGTTGTCTTCGTTTCGTTTTATCTTGTGTTTGTGACTAAATTTATATGATTAATGGCTAGTTTATTTATAAGTATTAAATAATATAATTATGTTGAAACTGTTTTGTACTCCTCGTCACTTATCCCTATAGGTTCATTAGAAAACCAGCGTCAGAAAGCATCTGTCTGGCATTAATGCTGAAATGAACCTTTTTGGCGCAGCCGTGAGGCACACACATGGTGTTTTTTTTTAAATTATTTTTTCATGTTTTTTATTTTGTGTTTTACGAATGTGTCAAGTAAACGGTATACTTTCTTTTCTTTCTTTCGATCGGCATTTGTTTGAGATTGTCGTACGTACACACTACACGACGGGGGGTCGAGCACAGCCTCTGCCATAGACTTGAGTCACGCATTTTGTTCTCAAACTGTGATAAAAATGTGTGACTCAAGCCTATGACAGTAGGCGGTGCTCGCTCTGCTGTGGGTGCGTGAGGCTGTTTTCACTCTTTGTATAGATCCAATATTTTGTACAGTCACGAGAACTAATACAACTAATAGACTTGACAAAACGAACAAGTGATTTTCTCGTGAAATAAGTCCATGCTCGCACATGACGTAAAAATATGGCGACGAGTTTTTTTCGCGCACGGGGTCTTCCAAGCCCTGCTAAGCGGCAAGCGTTGATAATCGAATAGTTGGTTTTTTCAGCGTCCTGGGATGTACTCTGGTTATTCTCAATGCTTAATTCAAAAGAGTTGAACATACAATGCACGATAAAATTCCGCTGCGATATTTCTACGTGGTCGAATGATTGTTACTTTGAGATAAGACCTTTCTCATAATAGGTTCTAAAATGCGGAGCAGGAGACAATCACTTTTAAAAGTTGATAAAGTGTTTTCATATGAGATCGTGAAACTTTTATTCTGTGGTTTTGGTGTGGTGTGGTATTAGAGTGATCTAAATTCAATGCGTGAAGCTGCGACCGCAAACTGTTAGTGTATTTAATTATGTATTGTTTAATTATGTAATTGTTACGAGTACATAATTTATGAGGTCTGTATAAATTGGCACTGATGAAAATTTGTGTGTGTCCTTGTCCATATAGGTAATTAGCTTCGGCCCGCGACTTCGCCCGCTTCGATGTCTAAATTATTCCACGGGAACGTGCTACTACTACCATAATTAGTATCATACCATCGAAATTCATTCAGTCGTTAAGGCGTGAAGAGGTACCAAACAGATAGATAAATTTATCAATGCAAATAATCTGTTTTTTTTGTATTAAAATGATTTATGATTCTAAATGCCTTACTTATTATTATCATCATCATTTCAGCTGAAAGACGTCCACTGCTGGACATAGGCCACCCCCAAGCTCCGCCACTTCGACCGGTTTTGTGCTTCACACATCTATACATCATCATCATTTCAGCCGTAAGACGTCCACTGTTGGATTTAGGCCTCCCCCAATCTGGGGGGCTTTGCCATAATCGCCACGCTTAGCAGGCGGGTTGGCGATCGCAGTATGGTGGTAAAATGCATAGATAACGCTGCTGCCCATTCTCTAGTAAGTCCATTAGTCGCCTTTTACGACACCCACGGGAAGAAATGGGGTGGTGTTATTCTTTACGTCCGGCACCACACGGTACACACATCTATACATCAGCAATAATAGTGCATTTTAATATTATCATAATTAATTATATGTTAGCTAAGTTATTATGTAGCTTCAAGTTGTAATAACTTTTAAGTAATTGGAAGTTACATATTTGAGCCGTTTGGGGTTGAAACATTAGGGCCATGGGGTCCGAGTGCCCACTTGGTTTTTCGAGACATAGCCAAGCGGTTGGTCGACTCTTCACATGACCAGAGGGCTGGCCTATTTTTTGGCCAAAGAATCAGCATTGCCATACAACGTAGCAATGCTGCCAGCCTTTTGGGAACTTTTCCCATTGACAGCGATGCAGACGAGTTTTTTGAAGCCCTCTGATTCTTTTTTCTCTGTTTTTATAAACTTTACATACTTTTACATAATGTATTAATTTTAAGTGGGAGGACAGATTTAAATAAAATAAATACTAGAAAAATTAATATCTAAAGATACGGGTTCTGAGTACCTATATTTCCAGTTACTTAAATGCTAAGTTTCCTATACAAACTCTCATGCATATAAGATAATTTTTGAGGCAAAATATAGTCTATATCCTTCCCTAGGATGCTATTTATCTCCTAGCCAAATTTTATCGAAATCCATTTAAGTAGTAAAGTAGATAATACCATTTTCAGTTACATAACAATATATACAAAATCAATATGTCTAAAAGCAGGAATATCCGATCTGCCTATTATTATAAGCTGAAACGAAAACCATTTCCCAATAAAATAACAATTGGAAATTTTATTCAATAACATTGGTTCTAGTAATCAAGCGCGATGGTCAAGTTGATTATAATATAATTAAATTAAATTGATTAACTGGTTCGGATGGCGGTTGACAAGTGTTATGATAGGCCATGTTGGGACGAACCGTGTTTGTGTAGTCTACCAACATAAACACGGTTCGTATTAGAATTGATTCATTGAAACTGTAGAATATCAAAAGTGAAGAATAGGAAATTTTAATATGAAAATCCTTTTGGATTTGATTTTGGAAA
Source organism: Aporophyla nigra (assembly GCA_947507805.1). Classification (NCBI taxonomy): domain Eukaryota; kingdom Metazoa; phylum Arthropoda; class Insecta; order Lepidoptera; family Noctuidae; genus Aporophyla; species Aporophyla nigra. The sequence goes on along the minus strand of OX382293.1, from coordinate 2,849,264 downwards.
TGGGTTGAAAAATTGTGTCCGTTTCAATGGCGCGGCCATGACGTTTTTTTTTTCTATAAAAACCATGGCAACTTTTTGTTAAAAATCTTAAAAGTTGATTCCCGATTCGTTTTAGGAATCAACTTTTACAGATTGTTACAAAATATTGCCATGTTTTTTTTAACCGACTTCAAAAAAAGGAGGAGGTTATATGTTCGACTGTATGTATTTTTTTTTTTTTTTTTTATGTATGTTCACCGATTTCTCCGCCAATTGTCAACCGATTTTGAAAATTCTTTTTTTATTCGTAAGGGTATACTCCTGAGGTGGTTCCATATTAATTTTGTGAAGATTTGATGTATACTTTGGGAGATAAACGAAGGAACTCCTCAAAAACAAACAGTACACGTAATGTGATTTGGATATTGTACTAAAGATCAAAAATAATTGCTGGTTCTATCTATCCATCCGTGGTGAACTAATTATAGTCTTCGAAGATACCGCATGGAACTCCTCATCGGTGAACAGTACATATAGGAACTTACAGTGAAAGGTTAGAAGGTTAGGGGATAATTCTTTGAATATTATAGGCACGTTTAGACCGTTACTTGTATTCTTATATTCCGTTGAGCTGATGATGGAAGGTACAACTCCTTATCGATCAGGAGTTAGAAGATATCTTGTCCTAGATAGACATACTCGTTGAAATCGAGAATTGATTCTACAACACACTAGAGATGGACTACTGATGATGAGTTCGGGAGACAGACACCGGAACTCTTTAAAAAATGACAGGAAATCAACCACGATTTCTGCTATCGCATAAATATGCATTGTTTGTTTGGAATTAGTGCAGGGTGAATACCACAACTAAAAATTTAAAAATAAAAACTTTTTTACAAAAAAAAAAACAACCGACTTCCTTAAAAACACTACAAAGTGAAAAATAACTTTAATTTCGGAAGTCGGTGGCAAAAAAACCATAAATACAGATCCTAAGACACCGACTACCGAAATTAAAGTTATTTTTCACTTTGTAGTGTTTTTAAGGAAGTCGGTTGTTTTTTTTTAAATAACGTCGTGGCAGCGCCATTGAAACGGACACGAAAAATTGTACAGTGTTACTATCCGTAATTATGTAATCGTTTTGTGTCATTCAACTGTCCCATTTTACAATCCATCACGTTTTAAACCACTTTTTTATCTTCTTTCTTCACCTTACATCCTATTTCACACTACTCCTTTGTTGGTAGTCTCTAACAATGCAATAAAAAAAAACATGCTCGATTACTTTTTCTAGACACATGTACCCGATTGGATCGACTTGACTGCACAGTACACAGTCGCACACAGTGTGTACACAGTGCACACAACACAGTCGTTTTGTGTACAAATTGTACTTGTAGTCACCCAGTGCACCGAACGCTAGCCTTTCTGGAAAAGTTCTCACAAACCTGATAGTATCTGAACAAGCATCTGTCAACTATCTACAGAAATCAATTGAAAAGGAACTTTAGTTCTACAAGGTCAAGGTGGGTTTTTGCTGGAAGTGTTTCTTCAACAGCTGGTGGAGTGGTCGTGTTGACGAAACCGGAGAAGTGACTGTTTCTGTATTCGGTTGAAATAACTTTTCTGCTCTTTTCGTAAATCGAAATGTAATGATGTTTTACATGAGAGTACTAAGGTATTCAAATGTTCCGTTTCACGCCTGCATTCTTTTAAGGGATAGGCCGGGATTTGCTTATACTAGGTACATCCACATTTCGCCAGATATGTTTAAGTCCCGCGAAATAGGGGGCGAACCCATTGTCAACCGGGCACAAATTTAAACACTGAGCTGCAACGGAGAAATTTCAGATGGAAAAAATCAATAACATATTGCCTAACCCGGGAATCGAACACCGGACCGCTCTGTAATAGCTTTAGCAACTACCACCGGACCGATCTGCAATAACTATTGTAACCACTAGAGCAACAAGGCAGTCAGTAATAAATATTAGGTAGAATTACTTACGCAGTCAAAATCATGAAGGAAAATTTTAAAATGTTGTATGTTTAAATGTTTTTTTACACATATACTTATGAATTCACGCGTTCTTCAGTGTTGGTCAGTGATTTCATTAATTTCTTTCAAAAGTTGTGTGCATGAACGTAAACAAGGCATAAGGAGTTTGGACGGATCGCAGCAGGCTGTGTAAACAAAATTTAAAAAATAATTGCACCTTCCAAAAATTTTAACGAACAGCTGGTTTTATTTGTTTGCAATGTCTACAGAAGCCACATTAATTGAGATTTTCTAGCATAAATTCATGCATAATGTGCGTTTTGTTTGTGTAGAATAAACCATTTTTCTTTCTTTCTTTTTTCTTTCATAGAATAAATGAAAGGTACCAATATTTTTTCAGTTAATTCTATGCATTCAACTGCGAGTTTTACGAAACAAAAGTGAAGCTCTATTCACTATTTCGATAGAAACATGTTCTAATGCACTCGGTCAAAACATTCAACCCTATTTAACCCCACATTGTACTTGAAAATGGATGAAAATACGTAAATCATTCGGCTCAATACAATGGGACTCATAGTCGGAGTAAAAATTCACGTGATTGCCTCCGCGCAAGACAATTGGAGAGAAACAAAAGACTACTTCGGGTTGGCCTTACAAATGTGCTGAAAAACGTTCCATAAAATGTTTTGTAGAAATAGCCTGATCAGAATGCAGTTCTGATTGGCTTGTGTTTATGCTTCGATGATTTCGACATAATGGTATAGTAGTATTTTTTTTTACAGTTAATTTTACCCTACACAGCAACCTTATTTTTAAAAAAAAAGTATTTTACTATCTTAACATAGTATAAATTAAAGTCGCTTCCCGCATCTGTACGCTTAGATCTTTAAACTGCGCAACGGATTTTAATGCGGTCTTCAACAGTAGGTAGAGTGATTTAAGAGGAAGGTTTATATGTATAATATGCAGGCGAAGCCGCTTGCCAAGACTAGTATTATATAAATAATTAATCTACACCCATACGTAAGCCACTTATGTAAGCAACAGTGGCAGGAAACAGTAGAATGTCATCTAGATATACAAAGTGGAAAACGTGTTTACGATTGACTTGTACAGAGAATACATGATTCTCTGGATCATGTATTCTCTGTACAATGTCACCTGAGAGATAGTGACGAACGTGACGTTCCACGAGTGAAACTGCGAGAATTGCCTGACCTTCAAGAAAACAAACCACAATAAGAATCAATTAACTTGGGGGCAGTCAACCAGCCTTCGTAGATAAATCGTCACATACCAAAATAAAAGCAAAGAGCTGTTTTTATTATCACATTCAATTAACTACTAAAGTGATCGCTTATACGACTGAAAGAAATTGTTAAGAAATCCTCATTCAAACAGTCTTAACTGCCAAACACCCATTTACCAAAATACTTGTCTAATATTGTGAGGACAGGGTTGAAATTCGTTTGGAAATTTGTCTCTATAGGGTGAAAGAAACAATAGTCGTCATTCGCAAGGAATTCGAAAGGCTTGTCTCTCTCCAGGACGATTGTGTTCATTAGGCTCAAAATACAAGCTTTTTCGCTTCTCATTTTGATACTCTTACCTTATTACGTTCAGAATAGGGGTGGGAAATGTCGGGAAAGCTCCCGGAATTATTTACTTTTATTCATTTTACTGAAAATAATAGAATTGAAGAAATATTGTATTGACTGATTTTATAAATATTGATTTTGGCTGCCCCATTGGTCTTGTGACGCAAGTGCAGACGCTGAGTGGAATAAGTCCAGAATTGGAATTTTTGGTTGATCCTGCGCATGATCCCTCTCCGGTCGTGTCGGATTGCCAATTTACCATCCCGTTAGACTATGAGGTGAGGGAAGAGAGAGTGCGCAGTCGTCTGCACTCACACTTGTACATTATAATAACTCTATGGTGTCGATAGCTAGTCTCCGGTGAGATTGGCTGCCATGGCCTATTGGCGGACTATTCAATAATTGAACAGTCGATGGAGGTTTGTCACGCTAAATTATACCTACAATTTTAATAATAGTGGAGGACACTCTTTTGAAGCGGTCAGTATTGATGACAGCATTGACCGCCAACTGAAACCGCTAGTGATGTCTGAAAGTTATCTTTGTCGATAAACAGTTCCTGTATTCCGTGATTTCAGCAACGAATATATGTAAAAAAATATATATGAATACGTTATTTGCATGCACGAATACGTTATTTGCTTTGTGTTTTACAGTTATTGAAATTCAATATTAATGTGTAAAAGTGCGTCCAGAGTTGGCGAATGCACTGCCCCTGCGTCAGCCGCGCGCCGCTCGCGTGCAAGCTACGCGCAGTTCGCAAGCGGCTCGTGAGCAGTGCAATCGCCAGGTCTGGACACATTTTAAGGTCCGCCATCTTAGGAACAAAATTCACAAATAAGGCTCATAGTTGAAACTCGAAAGAAGCTATGTGCGAAGACGAACGCTTCCCGGAGTTGCACTAGAGCGGTGCACCAAACGTAAGCTGAAACCGCACGCGAGCAACACGCGCGCGGTCTGTAAGCCGCTTGCGAGCGGCGCATTCGCCAGGTCTGGATGCACCTCAATTTGTTTGTCGACAATGCGTGTTGCCTGTGGTACTGCAACATGTTCGGTCATAATGGGTCTTATTAGAAAGCTGAAAGTCAGCAAAATCGCTAGGAGAGGGCTATGCTTTTGAAGATTCCCTAAGTGATCGAATGAAAATGAGAGATCCGCAGAAGAAGCAAGGCAACCGACTTATCCCGAAGAAGTGCTAAACTTAAGTGGCAGTGGGCAGGGCACATTGCTCGCAGAACAGATAACCGATGGGGTCGAAAGGTTCTGGAGTGGCTACCACGTACCGGAAGACGTAAAGGCTACCTATAAGGTGGACCGTTGTGAAGGCTGCAGGAATCCCTTGGATGCAGGAAGCACAGAACCGATTGAAGTGGCGGAGCTTGGGGGAGGCCTATGTCTAGCAGTGACGTCTTTCGGTTAAAATGATGATGATTAATAATGAAACATTGAAGAAGATACGTTATTTCCCTGAGCAGCTCCTACATATATTTCTCAACGAAAACAAGGCTTTTCACCTAAACGATTTAATGTCTTTTAGATCTTTTCACCGTACCGTGCGGTGCCGGACGTAAAGAATAACACCACCCCATTTTTTCCCGTGGGTGTCGTAAAAGGCGACTAAGGGACTTACTAGAGAATGGGCAGCAGCGTTCTCTATGCATTTTACCACCATACTGCGATCGCCAACCCGCCTGCCAAGCGTGGCGATTATGGCAAAGCCCCCCAAATTGGGGGAGGCCTAAGTCCAGCAGTGGACGTCTTACTGCTGAAATGAAGATGATGATGAGATCTTTTCAGTCATTTTCACAGGTTGGAAAAATTAATACCTACTCAAAGCTTGTTCAATTTATAAAGAAAAGTATAAAGTTAACTAAAAACTGCCAGTAATACCTACCATAACAAACGGGATTCGTCCCGTTCGGATGTGCAACAGAACGTATTTAAAGATTGCAATAACAGTTTTCTAGTACATTGGTTCCGCCATTATGGTGGAGCGCTGGTTACAGTTTGTTTTTACGAGGGTTTTTTTGCAACTTGCTGTGAGGAATTCTGTTTGTTTATATGGCATATTATTCTGTGTTGGTATAGAAGAGACTTATTAGATTTTGAAACAGAGATAGGCATTGTTTTTGTTGCATCTGTAGAATAAAAGATAAGGTGTGTTTTTTGTTTTTTTTAAATACGTTGGGACATGGAAATTCATTCTGAAAAGTATAATCAGGCTGTTTATTGACTTTTCTTTTTACAGAATGAATAGCCAGGTTTCACCCTGAAAAAAAAAAGGCTTTTTATTGGCTCACATTTATTCAAAGTATACATTGTCAAATTTAATACTTTACCCACGTGCATTAGTATAAAAAATGAATGGAACAAAAAGAAATGCTCCTAACAAATCAGCTGTTTCACAAATTTTTCGTGGAACAAATATTTCTTTTACGAATTATCAAAAACCAAAACATAGTAGTCGTTTGTGTGCCTTAATGAACATGTCACTACATATTTCAAGTTTTGAACAAAAATGCAGTATTTTTTATTTTTTTTGCATTATAGTTTTCGATATAAATATGTATTTCCAACATGTGGATAAAGTTTTACCAGCTAATTTAAATTGACCCTATATATTTATTTCAAATCACATGAAATATACTAGCCAAATCAATTATATTGTCGAGAATTTGCTCGCTAGATTATTTCTGGAACATCACTATGTAAGAGGTGTCAGCGGTTAGAGAGGCGCGGGCGCGGGAAGCATCATATGAGCGCACGCGCACTGGCCGGCAACAGTACAGTCAACGCAAAAATATAACGCCCTAACACATTCATCTCTAAGTAGATTCTCAACTGCTATTCGTAGAAAACCACTTGATAACGCTAACAGTTCAGTTCAGTTCAGTGCCTTTGTTTGTGACCTATCAAAATTAAAAACAATTCGAGAAAGTTTTAATTGTTTTTAAACCTAAAGGTTATTGTGATAAGGATGACTTTTTATTGTTTAACCTTAATGTAAATTGAATTTCACCTCAAACAATGTGATAGAGCATTCGTTTTTCAATTCTGATAAAAGGTATTTGTAAATAAGTGTTTGTTATCTATTATAGAGTGAGTGACAGGAGTGAGATCAGTGTGATCGATAAGTGCTGAATAGTGTAGTGCAATATAAGGACGTTTTGATATCAGAGGCTGTCCACTTGGTATTGGGATTCAAGTCCCAGTGGTGCAGTGTTGACAGTTTAGTTAAGAATATTGAAATCGGGAATTTAAAGGTAAGTTTAATTGATTTTATGAAAGAAAATTGTAATAATAGACATTAATTTTAATTTGTTTACATACATCATCAGTTTCGTAATTGATGGTATTGATTGCGTGGTATTGTCATGGTTTTCTAGCATAACAATTTAGTCGGTTTTTTTTTTGTAGTTTTTTATAATTTTGTTTAGTTTTAGGTAAATACAAGTATGGTTTTAGTAGCCAATTAGCATAATTTATTAATATTTTACTTATTGTGGTGCACAATGTACGATTATGTTTTTTATCCATGATCATTGTTCTCCATATTTCCATTTCGTAGTATTTCGAGGAAAATAGAAACACTATGTCTTTTTGCTTCTCGTAATATTTCTCGTTGGCTTAATATGTAATTTAGTCGACTATAACTAATTCTTAACGGTTTTTCTAAATATCTAGATGGAGAATAAGGGATTTTTGGTGCAAAAGCCGGGCTTTGCCACGGTTGCCATTCATGCTGGTCAGGACTCGGACAAATGGAAGTCTGGGGCTGTCGTACCACCTATCACCTTATCTACCATGTTCAAGCAAGCTCCTGAAGGACACGTTGTAAGTTATATATAAAAAAACTGTTGTCATATTTTAATAATAAGATGTGTATGTAGTTCCTAAAAAGGCTGGCATATGTGCAATTCCACATCTCGCTAGTCGTTTTAAGTCCGATTTAATATTCATTTTAAGAAGTTGCAATCCTAGACAACAGGCTGTTATTGAAAATTTCACCGTGGAATAACCTAATAAAATTAATTAAACCTGCAGCACCCAAAACCAGAGAGGCAATTCTCATAATTTTAAGAACGTTCACAGTCTGGTCAAAAATGTCTTGATTTTCTATACATTTTTGACAAGATTTTGATATTTTATTATCGCCGAGTTAAGACTGCGAAAAAAAAAGAATGTCTAGTATCTAAAAAGTTCAAAATTTGGTATTTTGAACTTTTTAGAAACTAGACATTCTTTTTTTATTTTTTTATTAATAAGGGGTACTACACACAGTTTTATTTCAAAATTTCGCTGGCTCGATATCACTTTGATACCGAAAACAGTAAATTGGTATTAAAAATAACAAATCGTCATCAGCCGTCTACTCGTATAATGTTCCCACTGTTGGGTCACAGACCTCCTCTCAGCGAGAGGGAGTGGGGCATAATCCTCCACGCGGGCCCAGTGCGGGTTGGTAGATGTCACAAGTCTTCGAATTTTTTAACCGATGAAAAAAAACGGAGGAGGTTATCAATTCGACGCGTATATTTTTTTTTTTTTTTTAATGCATGACCACGCATAACTTTTTACATAGTAGTCCGATTGTGATAATTCTTTTTTTATTGGACAGAATATACTTTGAGGGTGGCCCCATATAAATTTGGAAATCAAAATCGAACACTAAGGGTCGGAAAACAGGGGATGATTGATTGTTCACTCATTGATTGTAATGTATAACCACGCATAACTTTGTACAGAGTAGTCCGATTTTGATAACTCTTTTTCATTGGATAGGGTATACCTTGCCAAGTATTATTAGTACATAAAGCTACAAAAAATTACAAAATAAAAAAATAAAAAAAAAATTAAACCGCCGAAAAAAATTAAGGTTTAATTTTGGTTCTACGACATGCCGGTTTCCTCACGATGTTTTCCTTCATCGTTTTGAGAGCGGATTACAAATAATACAAATAATTTGTAGGGTTACAAATACGCTCGATCAGGCAATCCATCGAGGTATGTTTTGGAAGAATGCCTGGCAGCGTTGGAAGGTGCAAAGTATGCCTATGCCTACGCTTCTGGTCTGGGAGCGACCACCACAATTGCTTCGCTACTCAACAAAGGAGACCATATTGTTTCTATGGATGACGTGTATGGTGGTACTGACCGTCTCTTAAGGTAAGGGAAAGTCATCTAAAATTATGGGAGACAGTTCTCTTCTCGGTGAGAGGGCTGTAATCAGTGCGGGTTGGTAGATGTCACGTTTTGTGTCAAGTTTTGATCGAATGTATTCTGCACCGTTTTGAGAGCAGTGGTGATGAAATAGTTTACACAAATTAAAACGCCACTCTGGATTTGATACGTTTTGCAAGTCGATCAAATCGATACTTGCTTACAAAATCGGACTTGCAAATCGCGGCTATTACCACTGGGTCACCACTGATCTCAACTTTAGGGTAATAACCTGATTTTGAATGCGTTCGAAAGAAGAACTTCGTGTCTACACGAAAAATGTATTGCTCTATTTATCTATGGGAACATTAATCATACGTTCACGGAATATTGTGTCAGTGGAATGAATCATCATCATCATCATCATCATCTGCCTCGCCTTTTTCCAAATATGTTGGAGTCAACTTCCAGTCTAACCGGATGCAGTTGAAAATCAGTATTGAACATAGAGCGACTGGCTTTCTGACCTGGAATGAAAATGGCCGGAAATTAAAGCATTGATTTGAATTTCAGGCAAGTTTTAACGAGACTAGGAATTGATGTAACATTCACAGATCTTACCAAGCCGGAAAATATAGAACAAGCAATTCAGGACAATACTAAGGTTGGTAAACCTGGTAACTTATTTTAAATTACCAATTTTTTAAATTAATTAAAATACATTTTCAATTTATTAATTTATTGCTGATCGCACATAAAAGTATACACAATCTTATATTGTATTAGTAATGAGTGCTTAATTACTAAGATAGTAAAACTTACAAACTAACCTAGCAACAACAATACCGACGTGGCTCAACAAATGTTGGTAGGTGGACCACCCTCCCAACCTACCAAGTGCCGAATAAAGGTGCTGTCCAACTGTCAAATAATGTTTTTATAATGCAATGCCTAAAATAGGTGGGATGGCATGGGTTAAAATCATTCTAAATTTAGACTTTATTTGGGGCGGGGATTTTTAATTTTTGGCAATTATGGACGTACCTTTGCTCGAAAGAAACCCGGCAATTATATTCGTGTAAGTTAATTCAGGAGGAGCAAACGAGTCCTGTAGTGGAGACCGCGTATCAGCAAGTGTAGTGTGCGACGCCCCCCAGATAGGTGGACTGATGAACTAAGGAAAGCGGCTGGGGCAGACTGGATGCGAAAGGCGGAAGATAGGGTGTTGCGGCGCCACATGGGAGATGCTTATATCCAGCAGTGGACTGCGATTGGCTGAGTTGATTGATTGACTGAAGTTAATTAATTATCATTTCAGCCAAAAAACGTCCACGTACAGCCTCCCCCAATTCGGGGAGCTTTGCCATAATCGCCACGCTTGGCAGGCGGGTTGGCGATCGCAGTATGGTGGTAAAATCATAGAGAACACTGCTGCCCATTCTCTAGTAGGTCTCTTAGTCGCCTCTTACGATACCCACGGGAAGAAATGGGATGGTGCTATTCTTTACCGATACCACACGGAACCCGGTACCACACGGAACCCGGTACCACACGGAACTCCGGCACCGTACGGAACTCCGACACCGTACGGAACTCCGACACCATACGAAACGATCTATCGAGATCTACCTGATCTATCGCGTCTTGCGGCTGTTATTACTTAGTTACAGTTTTACATTAAAGGCAATGGGTAATTAACTCAAAGCAATACCTAACCACCTAAAGATAATTTTCTAATTATACCTAGGTAACTAGGTGCGTTCTTTAATTAATATCAGTGTCATGTAACGATTGTGCAAATTATATGTATATCTAGTAATGAGTTTAACATGTCTGTATTAACGTATCTAAATTTGATCGCAGCTTAAACAAAAAACTTCACAACCTGAGTAGAAATAACCTTAAAATAATCATAGGAACAATTACGGGCCATAACCCCCTTAAAAAGCATCTGTATGATATAGGCGCCACAGATAGCCCGCTTTGCAAAGGCTGCCTTGATGCCAAGGAATCAGCCACTCACGCCATCCTGGAATGCGAGGCCGTGGGTTCTCAACGTGAAGAAATCCTCGGAACAATAAGGTCGCTCCGCAAAGCCTGTGAAGCTCCCCGGAAGTTTCTCTGCTTTTGGGCGGAGCTAGACTGGCTTTGTTATCCAAAACCCCCACGAAAATCGGATTGAATGAGAGTCTAAGTGTGGAAAAGGGAGTCCCCATCGTCATCATCACCATAAGTTAATACCTTCTGCCCAATTTTGACAAAACGGGAGACAAATATTGCGTCTAGCTGAAGACAAAGCAGAAATGCAAGTGGATATAGCTAACATTTTACTTTATATTTCAGATGGTCTGGATGGAGACACCAACAAACCCGAATTTAAAAGTGGTTGATATTGCCGAGACCGTTAAATTAGTGAAGAAACGCAACAGTGACATTCTTGTTGTAGTGGACAATACATTCCTTACGTGTTACTTACAAAAGCCTCTGGATTTTGGCGCGGACATAACTATGTACTCTATGACTAAGTACATGAACGGCCATTCAGATGTCGTCATGGGAGCAGCAGTTACTAATAGCGAGGATTTAGCTAAGAGGCTTAAGTTTCTACAAACTGGTAAGTTGGTACACCGACCGTTTTCTATTTTGGTAGGGAAATCATTAAATGATGTCTCCCGCTCTGGGTGGAGCGGAAAGGCGGTTCAGACTTTTGCTGACTAAAATCCACCCGTGTTCTTTCAGTTGCCTATATGCTAGGGCTACGGTAAATCTTTCGAACAAATCTCGCGACCATGGCAAAAATCCGCAACCATGGCAGGTGGAAGTGAATCCTAAAGGCTGTGGCGGCAGACTTCCTCCGCCATATTACAATTTGTGAGAAGACAGTAGTGTTTATACAGTAGTTGCCATTTGTCAGTGTGTCTAGTTGTTGGGTGGTCTTCTCACTAATTTGTTTTTTTGTTTAAGGTGAATGCTCCAAACCAGTCCGCGAAATTCAAAATTTCTTACGTTTTTTGCAATTTGCAGGTCAGTGCTAGGTTGTATGTTGATTAAAATATTATTCGCGCCTGTAAGATGTATGTAGTTACAGAATTATAATCATCAAAATCACCAATACAACCCTCCAAGTTCATAAAGCCATAAGAACAAAAAAAAAAAGAGAAAAAGTAATTCCTATAGCTTTATGAACTTAGAGCATGGTATTGATGATTTTGATGATTATAATTCTGTAACTACATATGTCTTACAGGCGCGAATAATATTTTAATCAACATACAACCTAGCACTGGCCTGCAAATTGCAAAAAGCGTAAGAAATTTTGAATTTCGCGGGCTGGTCGGAGCATCCCCCTTAAGTTACTAACAATAGTGTTTTAAGCAAACCTATAATAAAATTATTTTATTTGTTTAAAATTAGGTACTGCTATATCTCCGGTTATTCGAAATCGATTCACAGGCGTTAGGGGTAGTTCCATATTAATTATTTTTACCTTTGCGAGAGAATTTTTTGCGTCGGCTTCGATAGTACTTTTTTAAACCACTTTGGGTATGTTGTTCGGATACTTCCTTTCACTATTTTTTACATAGTAAGTAGTGGTGGTGTACGAATAGGCGTGCGGTAGGTACTATAATTGAAAAGTAAAAAAAAAAAATACAAAAGTTTATTCTTAAAAAAATATTTCAAGTCAGTACATTTCTTCCTATTCTATACATCTTTATCAGTACAGTTATCAAAGTATCTGATCTGGGTATATCTATTATCGTTTACTACACAATATAATGCAACTAGCGACCCGCCCCTGTTTCGCACGATTTTTATGACTTGACAAAATATCGAGATTTCTTTTTAAAATTTTAGTTAATATTTTATTATTTACATAAGCTTTTCGGAATAATTTGTCTGAATGATATTGTCTGAAATCCGTATCTAAATCCATTGTGTAGTTTTAAAGAATTACGTGGTTACACTGATTGACATGAAAAGCTACTTTTTTAACTAGCTTTTGCCAGTGGGTTCCCCGCGTGGAGGTCGAAAATTACGCCATCCGCAACGATCTGTCTCACTTTATTTCATAAACCCAGCGTGATTTTATCTTCCTCTAAAATTGTGCTATCAAAATCAATATTAATTTTCTAATCCTACCAATAGTTTCAGAGCGTGTTGCGCGTTAAAACAAACACACAAACAAACCAACTCTTAAGCTTTACAATAAGTATACCTATATGTGGATATAGAAACAGAATATTGATCGATATTAGATATGGGTAGATTACGGATCGTCTACCGGAGTTGCATGATTTAGTCATGTTCGCTCAGCGCTACATTTGATGGATCAGATAAAAAATATAAATAACCTTATCTGTACTAATATTATAAAGCTGAAGAGTTTGTTTGTTTGTTTAGTTGAACGCGGTAATCTCAGGAACTACTAGTCCGAATTGAAAAATTATTTTTGTGTTGGGTAGCCTTAAATAGGCTATTAAGAAAGGCTATATAACATCACGCTACGATCAAAAGGAGCGGAGCAGCAACGAAAAATGGACGAAAACTGGCAGGCAATTCGATGAGACGGGAGCGGTCAGGGGAGCAAAAATTTGACGCGGATGAAGTCGCGGGCAGAAGCTAGTCTAAGATGAGATTTTGAGATTATTCGGATAAACCTTAGCTATGTTTACATAGGTCTCGTAAGAGGCGACTAAACGACTTACTAGACAATGGGCAGCAGCGTTCTCTATGCATTTTACCACCATACTGCGGTCGCCAACCGCGCCAAGCGTGGCGATTGTGGCAAACCCCTCCAAATTGGGGGAGGCCTGTGTCCAGCAGAGGACGCCTTTTGGCTGAAATGATGAGATTATGATGATATTTAAAAAAAAAAACAAAATCAAAATCAAAAGTCATTTATTCAAACTAGGCTGAGAGTCAGCCCTTTTTGAACGTCAAAGTTACATAAGACAGTCTCCCCAAAACGCCCGCCCTTCGACACTTCCTAGTGCTTTAGCTGGGAAGAAAAAGTGGCGGAACAAACTCCCCAGCAGCACAGCTGTCTGTTAAGTTAGAAGAACTTGATTCTATACAATTGTAAGTAGTAAACAGTAAGAGACACAAAAAATTAAATTAAATGATTTGCCATATGTCAGCTAGCCAACCCAATATTCCAACAAATAAAATTAAATCTAAGCAAAAAATATTTATATAATGTAAATATATGTACTAAAATAAAAGCTTCCTGGCATAAAGGGCGTGACAGCTTACATATGCAATTTACATAATGTTTCTAACCTTTTCAGCAATGGGGATCGTGCCTTCACCGTTCGATTGTTACCTAGTCAACAGGAGTCTGAAAACATTGTCTTTGCGAATGGAACGTCACAGAGCGACGTCATTGACAATTGCTCAGTGGTTGCAAAAGCATCCAAATGTCATTGAAGTTATGCATCCAGGTATATCGTGTTTTATAGCTTACTATGCATAGATACGTGTGTTGCGATTTTTTCTCGTGGGTGTCGTAGAATGCGATTAAGGGACTTACTAGAGAATGGGTAGCAGCGTTCTCTATGCATTTTACCACTATACTGCGATAGCCAAGCGTGGCGATTATGGCAAACCCCCCTTTGGGGGAGGCTTCTATTCAGCAGTGGACGTCTTTCGGCTGAAATGATGATGAATGATTTATAGATAATACATTGTTTTTTTTTTATTATCTCATAATGTTTCCACTGCTGGGACTAGGGTTGACATTTTTTTTAATGTGACAAAATAACGTATCAAATTCTTTCAATAGAAAAAAAGTACCTGAAAGAAAAATTGGTAGTTTTCAAGTTTATTAGTGGTATGGCTTATAGCAATCATAACAGTAAAACTGGTTGTCAGACTTTCGGGCTTCTGGCGACTATACCACCTCAAATTACAGCCACGATCAACGGTTTAACTTGTTTTCCGAGGCCCCACTCTTTGTATGTAAACATGGTCACCCATCCACAGACCGACCGCGGCAAGTGTAGCTTAAATTCACCGATCGAACTGTATGCAGCTGTTATAACACAATTTTTCACGTTCTTTTTAATACGTGTTTCTATGTTTCAGAACTACCTTCCCATAAGCAATATGAAATTTCCAAAAAGCAAACATACGGTCATTCGGGAGTGTTCAGTTTCAAACATACCGGTGGACTGAAAGAGTCAAGACAACTCTTGAGTTCACTGGAAGTATTCATTTTGGCTGAGAGTTTGGGCGGATTCGAAAGTTTAGCTGAAGTACCGTGAGTAATACTTAAATTATGAACCCATCACTGTCTCTGGCAATCAGGCTAATATGCACAACGCGACAACATTTTGTCGTCGCATTATCTCACTTTGAAGTGGGATAATGACTTGGTTTACGTATGTTGTGTCGTTCAACGCGAGATAATGAGGTGACAAAATATTGTCGCACTATGCATATTAACCAGACGGGCAATTCTCTTAATTTTAATTACATTCACAGTCTGATCTGTCTCAATCTGTCAAAAATACCTCGAGTTCCATACATTTTTGACAGTTTGTTGTCGCCGAGATGAGACCGAGACTAGATTTGATGAACATATTTAGTTACGAGAATTGGCCTTTCTGATTGGAATGAAAGTAGTGATGTTAAACAGGTGGTGGGAACAGCAGGGTGATTCTGCAAGAATCTCTCCGTGAAAACGTACGTGAAGTGAACTGTTATTCCGACTGATGATAGGGATAAACACTATTGACAATTCACTTCACCTACATTTCCAAAGTGAGATTTTGACAGAATAGATATTAATTAGGATCGTGACCAAACTCTAAGTCATTATTGACTACGGAAACAAAACCGCTTTTAATAAGAATTTTAGAAGTCCTGTGTCAAAATATTGTTCTTTTTGAAGGTGGTTTTGTATTTCAATTATTATTGAAACGAAATTCCTCATCGCACGTTACACTCCTCACACTTGGCGAATAAGAGTAAGACTGTAAAAAGGGTAATATATTTACCGTCAAACAATGTATTTTTTTCTTTCGTTTAGTTTCTCTCAAATTTTGTTAATTTATTTCATTGTGCCTCTTATTTAATATTATATACAGCGAAACGACAAATTTTAATTATTTTTATAAAATAAGTATATATTTACATCAGATTCAAAGAGTAATGAAGAAAAATAACATGACTGAGCAGAACCGTACTAAAGAAAAAAAATGATGTACCTATTTTATGAAGTAAAATATATAATAAAAATAAAAATAAATTTGTGTCATCAAATGTTGCAGGTTGATTGATTGTTGTTGTTGTTGATGATTTAATTCCACCTAATTATTGTTTCTAGATCGATAATGACGCATGCATCGGTGCCCGCGGAACAAAGAGCTGCACTCGGCATCACGGATTCCCTCGTGAGGCTGTCTATTGGCTTGGAAGACGCTGAGGATCTTATCCAAGACTTGGAGCAGGCGTTCACAGCAACGTTTTAAAGACACCGGAAAATAATATGTAGTTATACCAAAGCTAAAGTTATACTTGCTATGTACGTTCTTGAATGTTATGTTAAAATGCATTTATTTTTTTGCACTAACAATTTTTGTTTTGTTTTTAAGCCTGTTTACAGTAATGACGAATAATAATATTAATTACCTTATTTTTAGACAAAAAAGTCCACTACATTTAATTACATTAAAACATAAAATTGATATATAAATCATACAAACAATAAACCAATATACCCAAAATTTTCAAATTAAAAACACACGCACATTCAAATTAAATAAAAAAATACCTTAGCCGTAGTATAAAATAAAAACCTTACATCTGAGAATGTATGAATTATCAAAAAAAAAAAAAACTTGTAGGTATTTAGTTTCTGTTCTGAATTATAATGTCAGATTATTTAAGTCTCTAACCGAAGCTCCGTCCCCTGTAGTTAGATGATACAAAAATATAAAACGCGGATGTCAAACCAAAATGAAGTTATAAAAGAATCCACTAAAAGAAACAGACATCTCATCGTTCCTTTGGTACTTACAAATCCTTTGTAACTCTCTAACGCGTGAATAACTCGCTTATTAATCCTTGTTTTTCTTTCCCCCATCGGCGGAACAAACTTCATAAAACAATTTGTCGGGACAAAGCGTACCCCGGGATCCCGGGAATATCCCGGCATTGCACGCCCCTACTTCCTTGTTTACTGTCAGTCTTATTACTGTTTACTGAAACATGTGGAGGTCCTGTCAACAGTTTTGTCTCAATATACCTATATTCTTTTTACTTTAACCTTTACATTATTTGGGCTTTCAGAGTTTCGCTTTTTAAGTACGACAAACGAGGGGTTATTGGGTAAAAATGTTTTGATCTCAGTGCTATAGGCTAGAATTACGTTTTGCACTCTGCTTTGAAAGCCAGAATGGAAATTATTTTATTCTTTTTTGCGGAAAAAATACAGGAAATATATTTTATATTTTAGCGTTATTCCTGTAGTAAATTATAATACTTGCTTACTTAGCTTTGGTCCCAGTATATTCGGATCAGGCCATTTATTTGTTAAATTAATTGAAAAGTCTTTTATTTCATCCGCTTACTTGAAAGTCCTTGTTATTTCGCTCATTAGCTCCGCTATAGAAGTTGTAATTCTTTGACTTTCTTTATTCCTGTTACTGTGCCCCGAGGTCTTGTTTCCGAGCTATAACTAATTTAATTTTGCCTTATTTGCAGTGTGGAACTCTCCAGCGATCCACCAGACGTTGCAACTACTTTATATCAATACTCTGGGCCCCTAATGTACTCTTTGTGGTCTTCAAATTAATTGAATTTGGCTTCACGATGGCTTTCATTATGGTCGTAATGAAGCATTCAGCTGTTTCTGTTTAATTTTGAGGAGTATGCAGTTTTACGTCGCCTTAGCTCGTCTTTGTGGGTAATTTAGGGTTTTAAATGAGGTAAAGTGGAACAATTGACCTAGTTAGAAGATTGGGTGAAAATTGAATGAAGTGGTAGTGACTCAAAGTCTATTGAGCGATTTTGGTTCTCCTTGTCATCGTTGTATGTGATTTCACTGTTGTACAAAATCGGCTCGTGCGTGATGCGAGAAAATAACTAAAATACATGTAAACACCATGAATTCAGCACATGATTCTTAACTTCCTAGCGCATTTTTTTGGTTCACCCTTGTTTGGTATAACAACGTTTTGTCGAAAATCGCTCCGGCTAATTTTAGTTTCAATAAAGTCATTTCGTATAATTATTCATTTGACCGAATAATTAATTGGTAGATTTTTATTTAGCATATTTATTTCTTTGAAATAATGTCATTTGACTGAATTTTCAATTGCACAAATTTTATTCTGCATAACATTACACCAATTGAGTGCATGCAAGCAAGCATGTATCATGTAGCATGCAAGCAAGCATGCAGCATGCAAGCGAGCATACATGCAAGCAGGCAAGCAACATACAATCGAGCATGCAAGCAAGCATGCATCATGCAGCAGGCATGGTTTCTGTCACGGCTCTGGCACTGCGGGGCTCCGGCGGTACCACACGAGCTTATCGTCGCAGACGGTTTAACGATCACCACCGCAGCTTCGTCTCGCTGTCGCCGGCCAGCCTCAGCAGCGGCGGCGAGCGTTACAACCACCTGCTCTTCAGCTCGCGGGCCGCCTCGCCCCTCCGCGCCTACGCGATTCTAAATTACACTCTAGGGGTAGGGCAAACAAGACTACGTGGAGTCGAATTTACAGCGATTCGTTTCAGTCACGAAAACCTAACTGCATAACATTACACCAATTGAGTATTCAATAAAATAAATGTTATATCACCTAAACATAACATCAAATGAACATTATATCTTTTGATCAATAGCGCAAATGTTGTTATCGCAAATAAATATTCGATGAAATGAAAATGATGTTAATTGATATTATACAAATTGATTATTTTCTTAAACGTTTGTTCGAATTAGATAAGATAAGATCATTTATTTCATTGATCATTTATTTGCTTAAAACATGGTATACATAGGTGTTGTTATAAAAATGAGATCATACATGTTTAGCTTACAATTAAAGCATGCAAATGTAGGTGAATAATAAAATATGAATTTAACAACGACATGACATCAAAAGTTGTTATACCAAACGAGAGTGAACCCATTTTTTTTTACGGTAGTGAAAGTTCTGGTTCTATACATTTAAAAGTAACTAGCTTCCGCCCGCAACTTCACCCACGTCAAATATTTTGCTCCACCGAGTCAGCCTGTTACATCGAATCGCCTGCCTGTGCGGGTAATCCGCATTGGAGACTTTATTTCTTTTAACTCGGCTCGTAAGGGTGAGGCGTGATGTTATACACCCGTCCTCCATGAATTGGCTATCCAACACTAAAATATTTTTTTTCTAAACAAGTTCCTGAGTTTAGCGCGTTTAACCAAACAAATTGAGCTTTGTAATATTACTAGCTTATGCGAGCGGATTCGCCCGCGTTTAATACATATAAAACTTCTTCTTGAAATACTCTGTCTATTGATAAAAAACTCAATTAAAATCCGTTGCGAAGCTTAAAAGATTTAAGCGTATCTACAGACCTGGGAAATGACTTTGTAAAAGAAAACTACTATGTAAAGATTGTCTTTTTTTGATACAATCACAACTTTTCTGCTGTTTGGCCCGATTATTGACGACTCAATTTTCAGATAAATGTTAGGGATTTTTTGTCGTTTTGCCAATTCCCGTACAGATTACAAAAAAAATACAGGCCTACAAACAATGCCTTTGAAATAAGAGTTATTTAGGGCGTCTAATTAACGCGCGAATGCTGCTATTCACGGAGGCTAAGAGCCAACTTCTAAATAAAGTATTGTTTACGGAGCCTGGCTTTAAAAACTTTCACGGTAAATCATCTGTGAATGTCCAATTCTTGTTGTAAAGTATTTCTGGCTTTAGTTTATCGTTTATTCTGTTTGGAAGGCGTTTTGGCTATACGTTTATATTGGAACCTGAATAGCTTAGTATATTGCGTTGACCCCAAAATTGGACAACGATCGGTCGATTTTCGGTATTTCTAGTTCAGGATTTACTATTTGGTAAAGTAATCCCATTTTTTCCCATGGGTGTCATAAAATGCAGCTAAGGGACTTACTAGAAATGGGGAGCAGTGTTCTCTATGCATTTTACCACCATACTGCGATCGCCAATCCGCCTGCCAAGCGTGGCGATTATGGCAAAATCCCCCAAATTAGGGGAGGCCTATGTACAGCAGTGGACTTTTTACGGCTGAAACGATGATGATGATGGTGATGATTAACTATTTGAAATCCCTTTATGGTCTTCTTAATGACTCGCCCCGTCTTCACAAGATATACGACATTCGTCACTTAAACTGTATACATATACAGTGTATGTGACCAGAGGCGTCCTTTGTCCTAAAGGGGCCCTGTATCAAGATTTTTTTCGGGGGCCCCCTTTTGACCCGATTGCGGCCAAGCTCACAAAGACGATAATGTTTATTTTTATCAAATAAATAAATGGAATTGAAGTGTCTGTCATATGAAAGTATATACGGCACTTACATCAAAAAATATTTTTTTAAATATTTGTCTATCAACATCTACAAGCTCTCAAAAATTGTTAATAAAGAAGCCGTATTAGCTGCTTATCACGGACTAGTTGCACCTGTCCTAAGATATGGTATTATATCCTGGGGAAATGCAGTCGATAAGGAATCTGTATTTAAAGCTCAAAAAAAATGCATTAGAGCAATGTGTAATATAGACAATACTACCAGCTGTCAACCATACTTTAAGAGCTTGAAAATTCTGACACTACCTTCATTATACCTATATGAAATAAATGTTTTTGTGAAATCGAATCCTAATTACCATAAAACTGCTTTTAAAAGCCACTATAGACAATTACGTGACAAGAAAAGATTAGAAATTGAGATACCATATGGAAAAACAGCACTAGTAAATAAAAGCATTCTTTGTATGGCATCATTGATTTATAATAAGTTACCTGATGATGTCAAAAAATTACCTATTCAGCCATTCAAGTCGAAGCTACACAAATTCCTGGTGGATAAATGTTATTATAATGTCAAGGAGTACTTACAGGATAAAAATATAGATAGCTACATATAGAGAGAGTAACTTATTGACGGAATAAGATGACAATACAATTAATATTGTGACATGCTTTATTTACTTAATTTGACATCTGTATAATTTTATTTTAATTTGGACCAATATTTTAATTTCATTTATTTGATTGTAAGTCTATGACATGACATGTATAATTATGTGTATAATTCATCTAACAATTTTTATCTTTGAACCAACATTTTGTAATATCCTGAATTTATTTAACTTTATTGTCGTTTTATTGTTTTTTATTTTATTTAATTACTGTACTTTTAATTGAATAACTACAATTATATAAATATTTGCACACCTTACTAGGTAATGATACAGAGTACACACTTAATATTTCTTTGTAACATCTATTTATACCTACCTGTATTATGCAAATAAATGATTTGATTTGATTTGATTTGATTTGATCTGTTTGTTCCAGCTAATCTCTGAAACAGCTGGATCGATTTTGACGGGACTTTCACTGCCAGATAGCTGATGTTATAAGTATAGTAGTTTTGTCTGAGTAGCACGTCTCTGTGTGATAATTTGTGGTGTTGTATAATATTTTTTTACATGCTGTACGTCGAGGCTCGAGGGGGCCCTGTGCCTTTGGGGCCCCGTATCATTGATACGGCTGATACGGCGGTAGCTACGCCTCTGTATGTGACGGATGTCGTATATTTTTAAATCTGTGATATCTTCTAAGATATTAATTTTAATCATATAAGGTCACGGGCAATTTTGATCTGCACTAAATGCACTTCGTGTTTCACGTTTTTAATTGGATACGGATTAAAACTGTATTGTTAAAAATTGATTTATAAATAACCCATCATTTTTTAGTACTATATTAAAGGTAAACATAGTTACTGTGAGTTATCCGTACGAGATAGATACATATATACTATAACGCACTTTTCTGTAGATTTTATAATGTATACAGTTCGTAGCATTAAAATCCGTTGCGTGGTTTAAAAACATTAAACGGAGAAACAGACGGACGAAAACAGCGACTATATAGTATTTAAAAATGTAGCGTGATCAACATTTTAAAATAGAAAAGATGAGAACAGAATAGCACCATCCCCTTACTTCCCGTGGGTGTCGTAAGAGGCGACTCAAGGTCTTACTAGAGAATGGACAGCAGCGTTCTCTATGCTGTACATTTTAACTGCGATCGCCAACCCGCCTGCTAAGCGTGGCTATTTTGGCTAAGCTCCCCAAATTGGGGGAGGCCTATGTCCAGCAGTGGACGTCTTACGGCTGAAATTATGATGATAATGAAAATTTAGAGATGAATGTCCACATTCCTGGTTCCTTTCAATAAAAAAACTGGCCAAGTGCGAGTCGGACTCGCGCACCGAGGGTTCCGTACAAACCTGCAGGAATTCACGGTTTATGCATAAGGTTTATGTTTATGAAATTAAGTGTTTTACTTTAATTTTTATATTTGAGTTGACTGAATGAAAGGTAAATTGTGGTTTACGATTTATGACGTATTGAAAAAAAAAAACTACTTACTAGATCTCGTTCAAACCAATTTTCGGTGAAAGTTTACATGGTAATGTACATCATATATTTTTTTTAGTTTTATCATTCCCTTATTTTAGAAGTTACGAGGGGGGGGGACACATTTTACCACTTTGGAAGTGTCTCTCGCGCAAACTATTCAGTTTAGAAAAAAATGATATTAGAAACCTCAATATCATTTTTAAAGACCTATCCATAGATACACACGTATGGGTTGATGATTTTTTTTTTTGAGTTTCAGTTCTATGTATGGGGAACCCCAAATATTATTGTTTTTTTTCTATTTTTGTGTGAAAATCTTAATGCGGTTTACAGAATACATCTACTTACCAAGTTTCAACAGCATAGCTCTTATAGTTACGGAAAAAAATGGCTGTGACATACTCGGACAGACAGACATGACGAATCTATAAGGGTTCCGTTTTTTGCCATTTGGCAACGGAACACTAAAAATGCTACATTATGGTCGTCAGTGTAAAGGTATGCTAATCCCAGGATATCAGGTATCACACAAATACCTATTATCAAGAGAACCGACTATGAAGCGCGAGGTATTGAATAGAAATAAAACACCATTATTATCTGACTCATCAAAGGCATGAAACAAAATGTGGAAAAACGTCTTTAAATCCAAGGCATGAAGGCATGATATCGGAAACCTATCTCTGTATTAATATTCCCGTTACAAGACAGGTAAATCGGTTCATAAATTCAGCCAACACCCTTTATGGGTCCCAAAAAATATAGGGCGCAAGAATGAAGGCGTATATTGTAAAGGCGTTCTGAATGGGTGATTATTATTTTTTCCCAATATTTTTACGCGTCATCTGCAACGTTAAAGTTTGATGTTCGGGATGCTACAACTATATACCACATAAATATTGTATTTGAATAATAATGTGTGTGTAAGTAGATAATGTTATCGTAAATGTTGAGTTTTTACTAGAACCTATCTACTTTGTTAGGGACCTTGCGTGCCCGAACGCACACAGGATAAATAATGTAAATTCGAACGATATTAAAGTTGGAAAAACTCGTCATATCTAATATTCACTTAGTTCTAAGACTTTATTCGTCTGTAGGTTTTAATTTCTGAATTATTTTCTTTTATTACGGAGGTTTTTTATGATACTTTTAATTTTCAAGTGATAATTTCAATATGAATGATGTAACCCGTTTTTTGCAAAAGGGTGTTTTGTGGAGTTTCTTGCCCGTTCTTCTCTATATATGTACCTACGCTTTGGAATGGGCAACTAGCTTTCAGGCTCACCGCTCTTTGACAATTAAAAAGTGCCTGTAATTCGTTTATTTGAATAAAATGCTTTGAGATTGATACTTATATTTTTAAATCAAGATACTATTGAATTATGTCTTATTTTTGGTTCATAAATATTATTTCGAATTGACGTTATGTTTACGTCATGCGTTCTTGTAATTATGTAATCTCTCGAATTCTCGATAATAAAAACGTTCAAAATCTAGTCACAGCCTCACCTCGGTGACAATCAAATGTCAAAAACTTGTCAAAAATGTATGGAAACCCGAGGTATTTTTAACAGATTGAGACAGATCAGACTGTGGACGTTCTTAAAATTACGAGTAGCTACCAATGTGTACGCTTGCTTAGCGACCCGTATAACCTACACAATCCACGACATGTATATTTTCAAAGCTTGTATTAGAAACTAAACACATAATATAATAGTACGACAAGTCTCAGTGCCCCGCTCGTCTATCGATAACTTAACGGTTCGAAACACAGTCTACAGCGTCGATATACCTTGCCAAATGACTTGGAAATCTTACGAACATGTTGCCATGGAATTTATGAGGTCACACACCAAGATATGGTTATGGTTCTGCCGCAAAGGGTGAAGAATATTGGGGGGAATGGAAAAGGGAGGCTGATTTTAACTGTTGGCGTAAAAAAGTGGATGGTTAGTTGGGCAAGATTTTTCGAGGGTATATGTAGTTACTCATCGCTTGTGGTTTAATAATATCAACCGCACAGGTCGATCTTCAAAGGTAAGCAACGATAGCCGAGTTCGGTCCATGGATGGGTGACCAGCCATTACGTATAGCCGTTGGTTCTCATTTGACGGTTAGAAGCCCGAAAATCTGTAAATCAGTCTAACCAAGGACTATCGTGTAACTCAGTAACTGAGTTGATATTAGGTCAGATATGTATCTGTTTAGACTGGAAGCCAACCCCAAATTAGTTGGAAGGAGGGTAGTATAGATCATGATTTAGATACCATAATAGCTACCATCGGTTTTATTTTGAATTTCGAATATGAATATAGCGTACCTACATCTCAAGTCGGTTTGGAGTTCATTAACTTCTGTGGTATGCACTACGAGATTAATCCTGTAAGCAACAAATATTTGTATGGCTTATACCCTGTTTATTTACTTACGCTCAGTACGTTTACTTCGTGCTTACACCTAATAATTATTCCGGATTTGGGTGTTTGTTTATTGTAAGACATGTGCTGGAAAACGTGCCCACATTTCAGCGGATATCTTATTGTGGATCCTACGACAATGTATAGAACCTACTGTAGTCAAAATCATTTTCATGAAAAAAAAAACGTAATAGCTATTGTTATCTATACTATATAGGTATACTATAATATGATAAAGCTGAAGAGTTTGTTTGTTTGGTTGAACGCGGTAATCTCAGGAACTCCTAATCCGAATTCAAAAATCGTTTTTGTGTTGGGTAGCCTATTTATTGAGGCAGGCTATAGGCTATAACATTACGCTACAATCTAAAGGAGCGGTTCATAAACGAAAAATGGACGAAAACTGGTACGCAATTCGATGCGATGGGAAGGGTCAGGGGAGCAAAACTTTGACGCAGACGAAGTCGCGTGCAAAAGCTAGTAATATTATAAAGCTGAAGAGTTTGTTTGTTTGGTTGAACGCGGTAATCTCAGGAACCACTTGTCCGAATTGAAAAATCATTTTGAGTTGGGTAGCCTATTTATTGAGGAAGACTATAGGCTATATAACATCACGCTACAATCAAAAGGAGCGGAGCATCAACGAAAAATGGACGAAAACTTGCAGGCAATTCGATGCGACGCAGCGACGGGAAGGGTCAGGGGAGTGAAACTGACGCAGATGAAGTCGCGGGCAGAAGGTAGTTTTTTAAATACCGGGTCTCTAATCAGCACTCTATTTATCAAAATCTACATCACGTACCTTCCAGCTGTTCGATCGGTCAAAATTCTAAGAAGTTCGAAGTACATACGCCGCCGCGCCGGCGCGCGATTACTGACACTGTATGTGTGACACTGTGTTCTATTACTGATACTGAACAACCAAAAAAAAAAAATGCGTTCTGGTAAAAAAAACCTGTATGTCTGTTCATCGATGTAAATTACGCAAATAATGTTGTTGAACAGTCAAAATGAAAGCTATTTCAACTGTTAGTGTGTTACGCAAATATCCCCCAGAGTATTATAGTTTCTGCCTATCGCAATGGGAAGAAAGTGTATGTATGTAAAATAAGTACATATTGGTACAAATGTGTAATGTTTGTCATTGCACTCGAATCGAGTATAAAACACATGTTTAATATACTGCATTTATAATAACCTTAAAGTGGTGCAACAAGAGTCACTTTTCGAGGAAGTTCGTTGCAAATATCTTATGGTACATACATACTTATATACGTGGGGCTATATACCACCGGGCATCTATGTATAAACTTTGTAGCTCGCAATATGTAAGATTACGTGAACTAAGATCACATAACAGTGTTACATCACCAATTTTGCAGCAACAACTCAAGGGGCACTTGACGATACACGTGTCTACGCAAGTTGCTTACCGAGATGGTAGGATGTCTAACGTGCCTTATAAGAAAGTCGTTTTAGAAGCATTATGCTTGAAGTTTCATTGCACATGACGTAGCACAGACTTACCTCCCGCAATATCAGACGAAATAGAAAATATGTTTAGTATTATGTCTTTTATTACCCACGAGTTAAAGTCCAGAATTAGGACGTCTAGGGGACTTGCTTCCTTATTTTAATATTCCAATTTCCCATTTGTTTAAATAGTTGTAGTATGATATTGGAGTTAGAGCAGTAACTTCTTAAAAGCGAATACAGGAAGCAGTCAAACAAGAGTCAAATGTATGTACCTTTGGGTACAGGTGCCAGCGCATCAAGCTATTACAATCTGTCAAATTTCTTTAATAGATTTTCAACTTTATCTCTAAAGCGTTAGGTTCAAAGTTGATTGTCAGAATTTGTCAGTTTCGAGTAGCTTGATGTGCTGGCATCTGTACTCTTCCAAATAGCAAAGTTGCAAATTATGTATTATCTGAGTCATTACTCAGACGGCAGTGGGAACATTATAGGCTGATTTTGCATTATATAATCAGACATAATGTTCCCACTGCTGGGACACACGTCTCCTCTCGGCGAGAGGGAGTGGAACGTAATTCAGCACGAGGTCCCAGTTCGGGTTGGTGGTAGATGTCACAAATCTTCGAATTTTTGTTTCATGGAAATGCCGGTTTAGTCACGATGTTTTCTTCCCCGTTTTCAGAGCAGTGGTGATGAAATTATTTACCCAAAAAATACCCTGGGTTCGAGTCTGCGACCTACGACGTCTTTCGGTTGGAATGATGAAATAAGTAATCAATTATTTTAACAAAAGGCTTAGTCTAGGTAACATCAGTTTTTAGGGTTCCGTTGCCAAATGGCAAAAAACGGAACCCTTATAGATTCGCCATGTCTGTCTGTCTGTCTGTCTGTCTGTCTGTCCGAGTATGTCACAGCCACTTTTCTCCGAAACTATAAGAGCTGTGCTATTGAAACTTGGTAAGTGGATGTATTCAGTGAACCGCATTAAGATTTTCACACAAAAATAGAAAAAAAGCAATAATATTTGGGGTTCCCCATACATAGAATTGAAACACAAAAATTTTTTTTTCATCAAACCCATACGTGTGGGGTATCTATGGATAGGTCTTCAAAAATGATATTGAGGTTTCTAATATCATTTTTTTTTAAACAATAATATTTGGGGTTCCCCATACATAGAACTGAAACACAAAAAAAAAATAATAATCAAACCCTTACGTGTGGGGTATCTATGGATAGGTCTTTAAAAATGAAATTGAGGTTTCTAATATCATTTTTTTCTAAACTGAATAGTTTGCGCGAGAGACACTTCCAAAGTGGTAAAATGTGTGTCCCCCCCCCCGTAACTTCTAAAATAAGGGAATGATAAAACTAAAAAAAATATATGATGTACATTACCATGAAAACTACCAACGAAAATTGGTTTGAACGAGATCTAGTAAGTAGTTTTTTTTTAATACGTCATAAATCGTAAACCACAATTTACCTTTCATTCAGTCAACTCAAATATAAAAATTAAAAAAAAAACATTTAATTTCATAAACGATGATGACGAATGATGATGATGATGACATGCAGGTTTGTACGGAACCCTCGGTGCGCGAGTCCGACTCGCACTTGGCCGGTTTTTGTTCATTATGGCTATTTCATATGAGTAAAACACCTGCCCTACAAATTAGGAAAATATATCTTGAAGAACAGTGTAATTTGGAGTTCAAACCATCCAAACAAAACACACCCTTAAATGCAGTCAATAATAAAGCCTATAATACATTCAACCAGTAACAGTAGCTCTACGTGCCGATTTGAATATTTCAATACAAACATTTACGTTGCCTCGCTAGTAAATTCCTATTCAGACCGTATTCAATATTATCCTCTGTCGAAATACATCAATTTATGCTGCGACTGCATTTGTGTCTGCGATACACTATATTTGATACTTTATGTGTTTTAGAAATGTGCTTATTTAAACGGCTTCGTGTACTGAATGGGATATACTGAAGTTTTATTGCGAAAGAAATTGATACTGTGAATTTTTCTGTTTGATGTTTATTTAGTGAGGGAAAAAAGAGAAAAACGTCCTGAGGAAAGCTTAAATTTATATTTTAAGTCCAAACTAATATTTAAAGAGGTTCAATGCATTTTTTTAACCGGGAGCGTCTAGCACACCTCCTATTTTGTTTTTTGGGTGTGTAAGCATTAAATTACTTCTCCCGCTCTGGGCGGAGTGTGCAGGTGTCAGACTTTTACTGAATAAAACCCACTCCGCTCCCGTATTCCTTCAATTGCCTGGGCCAGGGCCAAGGTAATTTTTTCGAACAAAACCGCAATCCTGGTAGGCATCGCTCCTCGCGGACCCCTTCAATTTGTACTGAAATCTCTTTGAAGCGCGCGTGGAGCACAACACACTGTCAACCCGTGCCTGGTCCTCACCGGGCGGTGAGCGACCTGCGGCGGCTAGGGGCGTGGTGGGCGCAGAGATTGTCTCTTCCTCACGCGCTTCGCCTTTAGCCTTGCACCCCCCTGGCTTCTAGTTAAAATAAAGGTATAAAACATTCAGAACAAAAAAAAAAAAAAAAACTGCTAACGCTTATTAGAATAGTAGAGAACTCTCCATATGCGAGACCAAATCAAAAAAAAAATCGTTTTGGTTATTTCTTAGATTTTATCGACTTTAGGCGGGGTGCTAACAGTTATCGAGATTGATTTATTCTCTCTTGCATCATACTTTATCTTATATTGTGAAAATTATCGAGCTCGCATTGCATCCAACATTCTCTACATAAGTTGACAAGTAACTCATTGAATGAATGGACAAACTAACAAACCAACAATGGGATTAAATGTACTTAGAGGGTTGTATCTTTGATGATTTTATTGATTATAATTCTGTAAATACATACGGTTACGGTTACGGTCACGAATCATATTTTATTTAACATACAACCTGACACTGACCACTGTCATAATAATCAGCTTATAATGTTCCCACTGCTGGGACACAGGCCTCCTCTCTTCGAGAGGGGTTGGGCTGTAGTCTACCACGCGAACCCAGTGCAGTTTGGTAGAAGTAACAAGTCTTAGAATTTATAGTTCTAGGGAATACCAGTTCCTGCCAGGGTCGCGAGATTTGTTCGAAAGAGTTAAAATAAAGCGCGTCCCTGGGTTCGAAAGCACGACCTACATTCAATTTGAAAGTCGGGTCCGATACTAATGGGCCAGCACTACTCACCCACTAGGCTACGCTGCTGCGTAATTTTCCTTTTAAATGCCTAGCGTGCCCTGAATAGTCAGCGCAGCTACCAACTTGTCTGTTGAGTAATTATTAAGATTATTTCGGACTTTCAATGAGACTGACCTCTGAGTTTGCTTCAGCCTTTCTTCTCAGAGTAGTAAGATAGGGAACGCCGACCTAACCTAGTTTAAAAAAATATGATTGGGGTGTAAAAGTGTTTGTACAAACCTATTTGCAGAAATAAAATCATTTATCAATTGTACCACTTAAGATTGTCATAAGTTTTTGTATGACAAGTCTAGTGATTACGAGGCATGTGTGCGCTTCTCCTTAGCAATCAAGTTGTCTGCTCGATCCACGTACTCACATAAATTTCATTAGGTCTGACATTTCTCAAATTCGATTTTTTATTGAAATAATTGCTATGGCGACAAAATTTTAGTTGAATAAAAATGGTAAAATAAAATAATATTTTTTATTCGGATTGTGTGAGCATTCAAGATGTGGATAAGGGACTAACTTATTTATAAGATCTAAAATTCTTAAGTATGTTGTTGTGAAAACTTCGATCAGAATTAAGAAACTGCTTAGAAAAGTGTTTATTCGATTCGTGTAAAGTTGCAACACTTCAGTGTGTTGTATTTTTTTAATAAATACATTTTTGGAGACCTAAGGACCATGCAGTGAAAATGCGTAGCAAACGTTAATAATAGTTTCACGAAAAGTGGAAGTGGATGAAACATTGATGGCAAAATTCTAGGACATACAAGTGAAGTTTAATAAAAGCTTTTAATAAAAATCCAGTCTATAAATAAAAGTCCCAATACTTTCCTGGAATTTAAATACCAAACTGTGTTTCAACATTTCATACCCTACCATTTCATATGTTTCAAATAGAATAGTGTAGAAATGGAACGTAAAGCAAGATTTCCAAGTAAGTAAACACAACAAAATGAAAAACGTTTCCCTGGATCTGCGTGTACCGAAAAATGTATCAGAAAAATTTCTTTCTCACAAAATATGAACAAAATACGTTGCAGTTGATTTAGAGACGAGCATTGTTCCTTTCTGCATTTCTTTTCCGTTAAAGTCAACCGTCCACTGCTAAGCTGTACTTCTCCGTGATACGGAGAGGTTACCCAAGATAGCTGCGCCGTGCATTTGGTAGCTTGCCACTCATCCGTGTGTAGCTTGACCCCCGTGTATCATAGTGAACGATTGCACCCACATTTTCATACAATTAAATTAAAATTAATTAAAAATTGTTTAGTATGTAACCATATTCAAATAAACATGTTAGTGATTGGAGCCTCCTTTTAAGCAAACAATGGTGCCGATTCTGTTGTAAAAAATTCTCTAAACTAAACTAAAAATTACTAAAATTTGGTTTATTCCTGTCAAACGACGATTTCCTATTCTGAAATAGACTAAAGTGACCCAACTTAACCATATTTTAGTTTGTCAGCACTAAGATTGCACTGAGTTATTAGTTTAGTGAAAATGACAATTTTGCTATTCTGAGTTTGCCGGTTTTCACCAAAAATTTAGACTATAATAATTTATTTTGACTAAATCTGACTATTTTTAATCGCGATTAAAAAGGTGTGGAATAAAACTAGTGGCATGAACAAAAATTCACACCAACGACGCCTCGCCTTCACGTGCAAAAACAGTGGTGTATTTTTTATTTTTTCTTTTGCTTATATCTCGAAAATGGCGTGTCCTATCGCAAAAATAATGAAATTTTCGACCCCCTTTATGAAACCCCGGAACATTTAAATCTCAACACGTGGATAATATTTTTTTTATTTTTCAAACAAAAAGTGAAAAATTCCAAATAAAACACGTCCAGGCTGCCCCCTGCCGCGCGCCTTCGTCTCTAAAAAAAATCATTGCGTAGCGCACACAAGTACCACGTTCCGAAACCAACAAAAAAAAAAAAAACATGTTGATTGTCAAATTCGTTTTTAGTCGAGTCAAAATAATTTTTAAATTTAGAGATTTTTCCTTGCAGAATAGCGTTAAAATTCTCATAGCCAAAAGTAAGGAATTTTAGAGATAGTTTAGTTAGTTTAGTTCGGTGTACAACAGAATCGGCACCAATGCCTGTATTAGGAGACTCCGCTCTTCCATATCAAGGTAAGTACAAAATATACAAATTAAAAGTTGATGAAAAACAATAATTATCCAAGTGCTTGTGTGTGTGTGTTTATGAGAGTGGATTTGTGTGTGTGTGAGTAGGTGAGTATGTGTGTGTGTGAGTAGGTGAGTATGTGTGTTGAGAGAAACGAGTGAGTTAACATATTGTTTGCAATAGTGCCTCAGTATCTTCATAGGGTATCATCCAATTTGTTAAGATTTTTTTACATACATGTGCTGGTTTAGTGTATATGTATATCTCCTTGTTCACCCTATTATATAGTTGAGCAGAACGCATGTTGTATTGTATGGCAGCAAACTTTGTTCTAGTTTGTGGGATATGAGCAATCATGTCCTTTTGTCTTTTTAAACGACTTCAAAAAAAGGAGGAGGTTATATGTTCGACTGTATGTATTTTTTTTTTTTTTTTTTTTTTATGTATGTTCACCGATTTCTCCGCCAATTGTCAACCGATTTTGAAAATTCTTTTTTTATTCGTAAGGGTATACTCCTGAGGTGGTCCCATATTAATTTTGTGAAGATTTGATGTATACTTTGGGAGATAAACGAAGGAACTCCTCAAAAACAAACAGTACACGTAATGTGATTTGGATATTGTACTAAAGATCAAAAATAATTGCTGGTTCTATCTATCCATCCGTGGTGAACTAATTATAGTCTTCGAAGATACCGCATGGAACTCCTCATCGGTGAACAGTACATATAGGAACTTACAGTGAAAGGTTAGAAGGTTAGGGGATAATTCTTTGCATATTATAGGCACGTTTAGACCGTTACTTGTATTCTTATATTCCGTTGAGCTGATGATGGAAGGTACAACTCCTTATCGATCAGGAGTTAGAAGATATCTTGTCCTAGATAGACATACTCGTTGACATCGAGAATTGATTCCTCAGCAGACACTAGAGTGGGCTCTTACCCACTCTACTGTCTGCTTAATAAAAAAAAAAGCAGCCTTAATCATTTTGGCCTGGCCATTTATTATATTTTTATACAAATTTACAATTGCCTTAATCGTTGCATTTGACGCAATGCTCTTTCGTCATGCGGTTTCTTGAGCAATTTGTTTGGCTCTAAGTCGCAAAGAGCAATACCATCCAGAGTCTTTACACGACTTAGCGCAACATAAACTTGGCCTTTAGCAAAATCCAGTAAGACCTATCGCATAAATATGCATTGTTTGTTTGGAATTAGTGCAGGGTGAATACCACAACTAAAAATTTAAAAATAAAAACTTTTTTACAAAAAAAAAAACCACCGACTTCACTTTGTAGTGTTTTCAAGGAAGTCGGTGGTTTTTTTTTTTGTAAAAAAGTTTTTATAGATATTATGTTTGCATCGTAAGGAAGTGTCTTGTGCTTTTTAGGACCGTATATGAATGGGCATACAATTATGAATGGGTTTGGGATAGTACCGTGTGGTGTCGGACGTACAGAATAGCATCACCTCAATTCTTCCAGTGAGTGTCGTAAAAGGCGACTATAGGACTTACTAGAGGGGTATCTACTCTTACTAGGGGGGGGGGGGGGGTCTATAGGTAGTAGCGTTTCTATGCATTTTACCACCATACTGCGATCGCCAACCGGCCTACCGAGCGTGGCGATTATGGCAAAGCCCACCAAATTGTGGGAGGCCACAATTATGTTCAGCTGTGGACGTCTTATGGATGAAATGATGATGATGGGCTCAATCGAACGTTATAAAAGAAGTATTGTGTAGATAAAAGATATCGGTGTCATAAACAATATGAACAATGTATGTATATCGATGATAGTACAGGAAATGCCCGTAGTGAAGTGCGTCTGTGAGCTGAGTGGTGTAGAGCAGGGTTACTCAAAGTGGGGTTCGCGAACCCCTAGGGGTTCGCCATGCCACAGTAGGGGGTTCGCGACAAAATTTACGTAATGGTGGCTAGGTGACTGGCAGGCGCATGCGGAAAGCATGAAGGCGCGCGCGCGACTGTCGCTCGCTCGTGGCGTGACACGGTGCGCGTGACCTTTTATTCAATTAAAGAAGAAAATAAAAGATGACAGGGAACCCCCAACAAGAAAAGAATAACATTGAGTTCATACAATGTTATTCCTTTCTTGTTGGGGGGGGGGGGGGGGGTTGGGGGTTCGCTGTCATCTGGAAACTTGAATGGGGGTACGTGGAGCCAGAAGTTTGGGAAACCCTGGTGTAGAGGGCACCCAGCGTACGGGTTCTGTACCATCAATACCACACATATGTGGGCGCCAACACATACGATTCATATTTAACTCATTGTCTGTGCAACGGTGCAGACCGTTTGACATCGTCACGTCAGCGCTGGCTGTCGCTAAAAACCAGCACTAGGGCTCTGTCTCGCATAGGGTCTCAGCATTATGCTGAGTAATGGCCGTTATGCGTGGATGTAAGGCATATTTTTTAGCAACTTTTTAATTATTTTTTTGTTATGTATAGTATTTTCCGCGTTACGTTTATCGCCAATAAACGTATTTTCTTTATTTCTTTCTTCATACGGAGGTAAGATTACGTGCGTAGTTTCACCATGTGCTGCGGCCTTTATTCAATTTCGTACGTTTTTCTCCAGTTCTCAAAAGTTTTCGCATTGTACTGCTTGTTATTAAAGGAGTAAATAGGGAGTTTTTGACACTCAACTTTTTGAATAGGGGTCTCATTTCCTTTGTTAGGAGTTGGAGTGGTATTTATATTATTTCGGTGTGATACTAGAGGAAGTTTTCGTCGTTCTCAATTACGTTATTTATTCAAAACGGAATTATTCAATTAGCATTGTCTCTATTTGAAGGTCAAACAATGCCTGAAATATTGCCCCGCAAAGTTTTAAGTCTGTTGTCTCGGACTGCGACTGCGTACATAATTTATGGTTGAGTAAACCAACATTTTCATGTGTTTTAATTCATTATTCATCATTTCTGTCGAAAGCCGTCTACGCCTGGACATAGGCCTCCTGAAATTTGGTGGGCTTTGCCAAAATCGCCACACTCGCTAGGCGGGTTGGCGATCGCATTATGGTGGTAAGATGCATAGAGAAAACTGCTGCGCATTCCCTTAGTCACCTTCTACGAAGAAATGGGGTGGTGCTATTCTTTACGTCTCGCAACACATGGATCGCGGACACACGGTTTAATTAATATACTATACTAGCTTCTACCCGCGACTTCGTCCGCGTCAAATTTTTGCTCCCGTGACCCTTCCCGTCGCATCGAATTGCTTGCCAGTTTTCGTCAATTTTTCGTTGCTGTTCGGACTCCTTTTGATCGTAGCATGATGTTATATATCCTATAAGCTTCTTCAATAAATAGGCTAGATAGACAAATAATAGGCCAACACAAAAATATGTTTTCAATTCCGACCAGTAGTTCCTGAGATTAGCGCGTTCAACCAAACAAACAAACACACTTTTCAGCTTTATAATATTAGTATAGATTATACGGTTTTTTTTTTTACTAATTCCGTACCTACACCATATTATTTTCTAGTTAACCTCAAACACATTTTAGAAGCTTCTAATTGCACTCCATGTTACACTTTAGTGTTACAAAGGCTACTTCAAGTCTGTGTTCGCATTTTCATACGCTTTACCCTGAAAACTACATTTTAAACTAGAGAAAACCCTTTTTAGACAAACTTAAAGAACATTTTAACCGAGAATTTCTGGAAATACTTGTAATTCTTTCTCTGCTCGATAGTCTGAAGTTTGAATGGCTCCAAATAATACGTGTTGGTGAGCTCTCGAGCCAAAAGGTACGTTTCCTCGGAATTTATGCCCTTCATTCGCTTTATACGCTGGAAAATCACTTATAAATGTTTACAGTGGCTTTTAGAGGGTTAAGAGCAAACATTTCTCTTTGAGTGTTCCTTCCGCGTTTGAAATGAAAGGAAAACTAATGAAATGGGGTTATTGTGTCAAATAAAGTTTTGTACATGAAAGTATCTAGTTCCTTGGATAGTGGGAATAAAAGAACTTTTATCGTGTCTTAGAAAATAAAATACTTTAAGTAAGCACTGTAAGCTCTTGGCGAACTTACGGCACCGTAATAAATAGAACGCCTGTTTATAAATAAATAGCGTTATTATTGGAATCTGTAAATTCATAAATATAAACTAATACATATTAAAAGTCTTAAATATGTATGTTTGTCGAAAATCAATCAACTCAGCCTATCGCAGTCCACTGCTAGACACAGGCCTCTCCCATGCTGCGCCACAACACCCTATCCTCCGCCTTCCGCATCCAGTCTGTCCCAGCCACCTTTTTGAGATCGTCGGTCCATCTAGCTGGGGAGCGTCCTACACCACACTTGCGGATACGCGGTCCCCACTCCAAGACTCGCCTGCTCCATCGGCCATCGGTCCTTCGATAAACATGGCCAGCACACTGCCACTTCATCCTGTTTACTCTGCAAGCTATGTC
This sequence comes from Aporophyla nigra, assembly GCA_947507805.1. NCBI lineage: Eukaryota > Metazoa > Arthropoda > Insecta > Lepidoptera > Noctuidae > Aporophyla > Aporophyla nigra. Next base: position 2,813,172 of record OX382293.1, on the reverse strand, counting down.
GGTAACTCTAGTTATTTTCCGGATAGCATCGTTTCTGATTTTATCCTTCAAACAAACTTCGAGCATAGCCCACTCCATAGCACGCTGAGCGATCTTAAATTTGTGAACCAGCACAACTGTCAGTGACGTTTCGGCACAGTATGTTACAACGGGCAGAACGCACTGGTTTAATACCTTAGTCTTCAAACATTGTGGTATCGGCGACGAGAAGACTTTTCGAAGCCTTCCAAACGCTGCCCAACCCAACTGGATCGTCCGGTCGGCTTCTTTCTAGAAGTTGTTCCAAGCTGGATAATTTGCCTTGACTTTGTATGATTGTATGAAGAAGTCATCTCCAGGTAACTGCCAGTGGAATTTATAAAAAAATCGTTTTGCAATTATTAGCCCATATCTTTGAGGAAGAATATCGGCTATTTTAACTTTACGCTGCGACCTTAAGGAGCCGTAAAATCCCAAAAAAAGTAGAAAGAACTCTTAAAAGAAAGGCTAAAATATTGCAGGCGGGCGTAGCGATGCTATGGGATATATTTTATGTCAAAACAAGAAATTTTACGTGGACGAAGTCGCTGGCTGAAGCTAGTACATTATATCTTGATATCACAACCCAGTTACTGGATAACAAGATACCCCTTGGTAAGACTGTATGTCAGACTTTCGACTTTCTATCGACCCATTACGACAGTCAAAGATCAACAAATGACAGCAGGGACCAAAGGCCAAAGACGCGGAGGGGTCCTGGTATGAAAAGATGCTGCGGCAAGCGTGGCTTAATCTGACCGATTGACCCGTACGGCTGATATTACTAAGCAGCAAGTCCCCTACCAAGTCAGTTCTATCTGAAAGAAGCCTGTGAAAAAATGTATCTAAACATACATCCCGTCATGTATTTATGAATAGATTACCTTGGCTTATGTTTAACTTACCAGCAGATATAGTAACATATAACAGACAAAAAGAGTAAATGATCACCAAAATTAAACCCGCATTTTAATGTAAAATTATAACCAAAGTTTTAACATCTCGATATTCTATTTAAGCAAAATGACTCCAAATAAATCATTGTTAATCCAAAAGTAGTAAATGATCACCAAAATTAAACCAGCATTTCAATGTAAAACTATCATCAAAGTTTTTACATCTTGCTATCCTATTTAAGCAAACTGACTCCAAAAAAATCATTGTTAACCCAAAAATAGTTAATGAACACCAAATTATTAAGATTGTACTACGTGAGCTCGACAAATGGATGTGCGAATAACGCTTGTGTGACAAAACTGTACTGCAACTCACCATAGTTCGAATGCACGCTTGTGCGACACACTGAATCTAGTCGTTTCAAGCATAGGAGGTCACAGTTTTAACCTAACCTAACCTAGTGAGCTTGAGTGTGTCGCGCAAGTGTTATTCGCACATTCATTTGTCGAGCTCACGTAGTACACCCAATTATTAAGATTTGGTGATCATTTACTACATTTGGTGTTCGAATACATTTTGAAGTGCAGTCGTGACTAAAATAGCTAGTACTATTGTAATTTTAGACTTTATTTTTCTGGTGTCAAGTATATATTTTTGGTAAAAGAACTAAGGGTATCAAAGCATTTTATGGTGGTCTTTATATTTAATCCCAAAAAAAAATCTCAATAATTACCTCGTACGAGATCGAAGGTGCGCATAAAATTGTTCTATTTTCGTCAAGGTGCGAGTTCCCATGCAGAACATGAGCCTTGCTGTGGTTAGACTCGTGCGTTATTATCATAAGGGCCATATTATGTTATGAGGGGTGCTGAAAAGAAATCTGTTTTGGCTTTTAATAGGGGTAGGTACAATTAAAATTTCCTTATAAAAAGACTGAACTCATTAGTGAATTGAATCACTGACAAATGCGTGCATTGACTGGAAAGGCCCGCTTAGTCTGTTCTTTGCTCAAAAGACCATTTCAGACAGCAATACACATGGTCTTCAAATGATCTGATTAACGAAAAAATGATGAGCAATGATATCATTTGGTCGGACTTTAAAAGAGACTGTGACCTCTGAGTTTGTTTTACCCTTTCTTCTCAGAGTAGTCAGATAGGAAGCGACGACCTCGTCTGGTTTAAAAAATATGATTGACGTGTGAAGAAATACTAAATATATATTCTGGGTAAGATATTTTTTATTTGTTTTATTTTTTATCTCCAGTTTTGAGCAGTGGTGTTCGTGGGTTTGAACCAAGACAGGCTTAAGCTTTACTTTGTGTAAAATACCATCACCAGTGTTCTCAAAACGGTGAACGATAATATCGTCAGGAAACCGGCATGTCATAGAAACAAAAAAATTAGGACATGACGTGACATCTACCAACACGCACTGGGTTCGCGTAGCGGATTACCTGGCAGGCGCGGTCCGAGGGGGGGGGGGATCCTTGGGGTCATGACCCCCCAAAGTCAGTCATGCTGTCGAAACCCTGAACGATTTACTTATCTTAGTAACTTAAAGTTGTTCTCACTTGAGCCACGGAGACTCCAATGGACATTTGCAAAAAGATTAAGAATATAAGCAATTATGAGCAAACGGACTGCCGGCAGAATAAACAAAATGTAGTATTAAAAATTAAAATGCCATTATTTGTAAACCACGGATCAGATCAGATCTTATATTGGCTATAAGATCTTCTACTACCAAATATCGCTCAACGCGTCTGTAAATTTTTACTGTAAAAAGCTTGATGTATAAAATACTAGCTTTGCCAGCGGTTTTGCTCTCGTGAAGGTCGGAAACTATGCCGCGGGAACGTACTATCGGAATAAAAATTACCCTATGTGTCAATCTAGGTTATAAGCTCTCTTTTTGTCAAATTTCATTAATACCCTTTCTATAATTTAACGTGAAATATTAACAAACATCCACACATCCTCACAAACTTTCACATTTATAATATTTGTAGGGTTAAATCTAGAAAGTAAACTCAAATGCACCCCACTCGTACGTAGGGTTAGAAAGGCTAAGGTAAAGGCTAGATTTCAAAACCTATGCTGCTGTTAAACGAGTTTAAGTTTTTCTTCATAACTCGACAAAGCAAGTTATCTTTCTGTGTAATGGTCATAAGAAAATTTCTTGCACCTTACCTGGTGCTAAAATTTATCAGGCTCACTTCGCTCTCTCTTGCATTCTACATTCTTTTGATACTTGAGCTTTCCTTTTGGAACGATCAAAGATAATCTAAACTAACGGAGCGTGTAAAATTTTCGGGCTCGCTTCGCTCGCTCTTGCAGTCATTATTCTCGTAGTTAACTGGGCTTTCCTGGTATAAATCGACAATGTAACTCCTATTTCCGTTTGAAAATATAAAACAAAACCGAACCCAAACCTGGCAGGTTGTTAAAATTTCCGAACTCTTTTCGCTCGCTCTTGCATTAATAATTCTCATAGTAACCTGGGCTTTGCTAGCATAAATCGACAATGTAGCTCCTACTTATGTTGAAAGTATAAACAAAACCGAATTTAAACCAGACGCGTTGTTAAAATTTTTGAGCTCGCTTCGCTCACTCTTGTCACCCTACGTAACTTATTGATTTGCTACTCCGTTATAATTGCCTACTACTTATCAAATAGTGCTGTGCCCCTTTGTAAAAGCTGCGTCATTAAAGAGCATCAGTAATGTGGAGCTGGAGATGTTCATGAATATATACATATCAGCACGCCTTTATTTCCCGAAAGGTTGACAGTGATGTACCTAATATAGTGCACCCATATTTTGGTTGTTATGTTAAGTCCCATGTCATATGAGGCGAGCCTTCTGCCATCAACCGGGAACAAATCTAGACTCCAGGCTGCTTCTGAGAAATTTCTGATGGAAAAACCCAATAATACTAACTACTCGACCTGGGAATCGAACCCGGGACTGCATGCTCATTAGTAGTGCTTGCGACTACTAGACCAACGAGGAGATGTACCTTCCTAAAAATTTTCTTCAATACTCATGGTGACCCCCCAAAAATCTTAGGCTGCGCCGCGCCTGTTACCTGGAGATCAGCACCCTAATTGTGAAACGCACAATTTATCAGAATCTGAATGGGTTTGAACATTATTTCTAAACCATTGCGTCCTTTGTTCGAATAAATTGTCGGCTCAGCAACGTAAATAACGCAATTAATGTTGTTTAACTATGAATATCCGATAAAAAGTTCCGCAATTACCCCTCAGATATGCAAGCTCTATGTAAAGTACGGATATTTAGCTGTATCGGGTTAGACTGGGAGCGAGGTCCAACATTGTTGAGGAAAGGCTTTAAGAAATCTACCTACTATAGTTCCCAAAACGAGCTATTATTAGACACGGAGAAGGAGCTTACATAACACGTGATTGTTTCTATGAGATTTGAAGTAGATAATAGCTACACACCCTTATAATACTGTTCATATTCCTATTTTAGAGAAATTAGGTTACAAAGAGCAATCACTCGATTTCACGAAGGATTGATCAATCCTATGTAGATGTTTTCTATGTGCCTATTTTAAATAATTAATAACTTTGATTTTGATGAAAGTTTGTCAACTTTTTTCTAAGGTATATCCCAAGGCATACCTATCAAGTCATTATAATAAAACAACACACCGATAGATGCAGTTAGTTGCAAGTACAATAATATTACACTGACTAAGACAAGATAAGCGTCGGTAGGAGATAAGTAACATGTACAAGGTACATGTATGTAGATACCTTGAAATTAAAGCAAACAGTTACGGCACGTGTGGGTCGAAGTAACGTTTGTATTGATAATATTGACACTCCTAGCAATAACAAATGGATCTTACCTAACAGAGAACTGTATCCTATAGACAATTCGTACACATTAACTATCTCTTATTTTGCTACACTGTTAAACTCAAAATAAACTTTTTGTCGTGGCAATTAGAGTGGTTTTGGGTGGCTACTAGTACCAAGTCTGTCAATATTACAGTGGCCTTCCTTCACGTTACAGTAAGGTGCTGCTTTCAGTAGTAAACGAAACTGAGAACGGACAGTAGCCACGCAGGTATTGCAAACCGGTATCTTTAAGAGGCTCGTATAGGTCCGGATCAGGTTCCGGATCTGGAACCAAAGTACCGGTTCAAAATAGGTTTCTAATATACTGGCTCCGTATCATCCATGATGATATGTTCTACGCGTCCCATGCGGTTTTTTTTTCAGGTTGTCTCCGAAATGGAGCCAAGTCTGTAGGTACTATCTAGTGTTCGCTAATTAGTGTTTACGAGTAAATATTATAATTAGTAGTTTGAATAATCTGCACTGTACTGTAGCACCGTATGAACTCGTTCCGACTCAATTTGAAGAAAAACCGGTAAAATAAAAGTTCTAAGTGATTTCCATTTAGGTTCCAGTTCCGGTTCGGTTTTTCGTAAGGGACCACTAAATATTGGTTCTTTACCGGCATTTTAGGAACCTTTTCAATCCCTGCTTGCACGTCATATAAAGACGAGGTCCATGTCTATAATTATTTGTCTATGTGAGAGTTAGGTAGATAGTTTCGATCATCGAGAAACTATCACGAAATCGCAAAAAATACCATACCTTACTGTAAAGGCTGTATGTAAAAGACAACCTAACGTAGTACAGGCTGGAGGTAAAATACATAATTTAAATGACATTCGAACTGTCAAGCTGATTTAAAAATGGAATAACAGGTAGACACTATAGTCTTTTCGCCATAAGATGAGTTCCCTGACAGTTCATTTTTTCAGTTCATAAATCGTACACCACAATTCACCTTTCATTCAGTCAACTCAAATATAAAAATTAAAAAAAAAAAAACATTTAATTTCATAAACATAAGCCTTATGCATAAACCGTGAATACCTGCAGGTTTGTACGGAACCCTCGGTGCGCGAGTCCGACTCGCACTTGGCCAGTTTTTTTTTAAATTAACTTTATTTTCTTTTTGAACTCAACGATATGTAATACCCAATTTAATTTCGTACTTGCTCCTCAGTTAATAGAGACCCCTTGAATAATACAAGTTTAACTTTAGTTTGAATGAAGTTATTCAGTGATTTACGAAATTTAAAAGTAATCGTAGCACTATTATTATTAAACTATCGCTACTTTGGAAATAAAGTTATTATTTATTTATTACAATAAATACTTTGTGCTTGTTTCGTGGACTGGTGGAGCCTTAAGTGGTACGTTAAAAATTGGAGCACAAAAAAGATTCATCGGTGCAGCTGTTATAACTTAAGCACAAGCCCATCAAACAAGATAAGAACCAATTAATACAAAACGTACAAACAGTTTTTAAATTATCACCTTTATGACTTTTTTAAAAGCCACCTCAATCTTGTTAATCGCTGAGGCGTCCAAGATAAAATGCCTCACAGACAAGTGTCTGTCTAACGTCGACAACCTAATACCAGCGTCATTATGTTACTTGAGAAAGTTCAAGGCTCAAGGGGGCTAGGGGGCTAGGGGGCTAGGGGGCTAGGGTGCTAGGGGGCTAAGGGGCTAAAAATAGACGCTAAGGACGGGGAAGGTAAGGGCTTGTTGTAGCTGAACAGACAGTTTTGTGGTATAATGAGGTATGGTGGAGGACATTTTGTTTAGCAAGGGTTGGCTTTGTAAAGATTTGAAAATGTTTCTGAGATTGTGCACGGCTTATGTTGAAATGGCTAATGGTGGACCGACACTTTTTAATAATTTATTATTGTTTATAGGCGAGTCATCATCATTTCAGCCGAAAGACGTCCACAGCTGGACATAGGCTTTCCCCAATTAGGGGGTTTTGGCATAATCGCTACGCTTGGCAGGCGGGTTGGTGATCGCAGTTTGGTGGTAAAATGAATAGAGAACGCTGCTGCCTATTATCTAGTTAGTCCCTAAGTCTTACGACACCAGCGACAAGAAATGGGAGTATAAATGGGAATATGTATACCTTATTTGTGGATAAATCGACAATACAAGAAATACGTTTTAAGAGCAATTGGCATGTTTGAATTGTATACACGTTATTCATGTTCCTTGCAGTCTAACCGGATGCAGCTGAGTACCAGTATTTTACATGAAGTGAGTGCCATCTGACCTGCACAACCCAGTTACTGGGTAATACGATCCCCCTTGATGAGACTAGTTGCCAGTTTTATTTAGACGACCCGTAAGACCTGATTGTCAAAGATTTCGCAAATGATAGACGGGAGTAACAGTTTAACGTGCTTTCCGTGGCACGAGGGGTCTTGGTATGTAACCATCATCGGAACAACCGCGGCAAGCGTAACTTAACCTGTTCGATCAAACCATGCGGTAGTTATTACACAGCTATAAGTTAATTATTTAATTTAATGAAATAATATGATTACTAGACAGCCTCATACCACAAGATAACAACAACATTAACTTAATTAAAAAGTTTTGGGGAAAACCGTACGAAATATTCAAACCCTCGTAATCAATCATTCTTTGGTACTTCCCTGCTTGTATTCAAACGCGGAACACGCTCATAATATTGATCTGTCAAAATCTATATCAATTCGAACTGACATGTGGCGTACAGGGAGAAATGAAAGAAATCAATGATTGATTCCATTTGTATGTATCGAATGTAATTTTCGTTGAGATTTTTTTTTGAATTCTGATTACTGGAGTAAGCTTGATTGAGAGCATTCATGGAATATTACTTATTAGGGTGACATGGGGAGTGTGACGCCTTTTCTACTGTTTTGTGATCTTGGTTTAGATGCATTGTCATGAATCATGAAAAATGCATTGTCTTATAAATGGAGGAGAAAAAATTGCCTAACCAAAAGCGATGAAGTTAAATAGTTTTAGCTCGATTTTGTAGCTCATTTTCCGAACTATACAACAAATATATGCCTTGTTATTTGTACAGGATCACCAATATCTAACAAAGAGTAGCAAGCAATGCCTATCAAGCAGTATTCGCAACACAGCGTTAATACCATTCGCCAAGGTTCTGTTCCCAAATTGGAATATTTTCTGCATCCAATATCGTTGGCAGCGTAATGTGATTGTATGCAGGAAATGGAATTTATTATTTATTGTTAGTTCACGGCTCGTTTATTTGTGTTCTAGAACATACAAACAAGGTGATTGTGAATAGTTTCCACGCCTATTAAAGAAACGAATAGAGGTTATCGCTCAAAAATAGGCATTAAATTTCTGATGTCAATTTTTGAGCCAAAACAGTTGACATTTGGTAAATGATCGGCCTTTTGGCTAAGTAATAACAGCCGCACAGGTAGATCGATAAGTTTAAGCTGCGATTACCGGGGTTAGTACGTGTAAGTGTGGACATATTTATAACCATAACGTCTCCACGCTTCGGCAAGCATGTTAAAGGCCATCACAAACAGGTGAGACGCGACAGCGCGACGCGACTCTCGTAGAACAATATCTATGTAAACTTCATGGAAATTGTTCTACAAGATTCGCATCGCGCTGACATGTCGCGCCTGTCTGAAGAAGCCTTAAGTCGTGGTTAGTCCTGGTTGTCATTTGTAGGTTTCTGGCAGTCGTTACGGGTCGTCAGAAGCCTGAAAGTGACAACTAATCTCACCAAGGATTATCTTATTACACAGTAACTTGTTAGTGGTGGTCGGATGCAGTCGCTCTAAGTAAAATACAGGTATTTAGCTGCATCTGGTTAGACTGGGAGCTGGTAAACCTTCGGACCGTGGGGTTTGAGTGCTCATGGTGTCTTTGAGAAAATCTCAAAATGGCTGGTTGACACTTACAGTGCCCTAAAGGCTGGTTTTTACCTTGACCAGAGGCTAAGCATTACGTGGTAATGCCGCCAGTCTCTTGTGTACATATATAACCAGTCGACAGTGATACAAATAAGTTTTCCTCGCAATATTTTGGTTTATGAATAGTTTTAGTTAAGTTAGGATATAATTTTATATTTTTTAATAATTAATTCGTTTTTAGTTCTTATCGCCTTAGAATAGAAGACATTGGAAATTTTTTGAGTCTTGACTATACTCATATTCGGTGCTTTATTTTTTACATTGATATACAGTATGGAAACCACATATATGCAATAAATGAAACCACAAGTAATACTAGTCCACAGAAGTATAGCAAAATTAAATATTAAATAAAACACCGTAAATTAAAAAAGTGAAATTTTCAAACAAAATAAATATCAAAATAAATTCTATAAAAGTAAACACTCTGTTTAGAAAAACGTACCTTGATCTCAGAAAGAGCGGCAACTGCGCACGCGGGTGACATCCAATGGCGGCTTTTTTGTCGGCGCTGGCGTTTGATCGTTTGTCAATGTTCGATGAAATCAAAATTCACTTAGTTCATTTTTACCGCCACGTTTTTATTTCGCTATAACTGAACTGAACTAACTAAATTAACTATTGCACATTAGTAAAAAAAAGTATAAACTTAAATTTTCAAATTTTCAAAATGTCCACCACGTTTCTGAATGCACAAGTTACATCGCCGCACAATGTTGTCCCGAAGCCTGCTCATCAAATTTCGTTCAGGATCCAGAGCCATGGCTTTTAATTTGTCAAAGGCAGCGACAATACGATTGCGCAGTTCATCTTCGGTTTCGGAGACCCGCGAGTAAACTTCATTTTTAATAAAGCCCCATAAAAAGAAGTCTAGAGGAGTGAAGTCGGGCGACCGAGCTGGCCACCTGTGGGGGCCATAGCGCCCAATCCATTGTTCGCCGAACATGGTGTTAAGCCGCTCTCTCGCGACGAGTACGGAGTGTGGAGGAGCTCCGTCTAACTGGAACCATACCCGCCTGAAAGCTACCACAGGCAAACTTTCCAAATATCGTGCTATCGGGCCGTTAAGAAGATCTAGAAACTTCTGTGCATTCAGGTTTCCGTTGATAAAAACAGGACCGAATATTTGATCTCCGTGAATGCCCGCCCAAACATTAACGGAAAAACGGTACTGATGAGCTGATTCTCTAAATAAATGGGGATTCGTATGGCTCCAGTGACGCATGGTTTGTCGGTTCCACATGCCGTTTCGAGTAAACGTGCTTTCATCTGTCCAAAACACATCTGATAAAAAATGTTGGTCTTGAGAGATTTTTTCAAGTACCCAGCGGCAGTAAAACTCTCTAATCGGCTTATCACGAGGCAGCAGCGCCTGAACCTTTGCATATTTATAAGGACGTATTTTGTTCCTTTTCAGCACTTGATGTATTGTTCTATGGCTCACTCTAAACACACGCCCAGCTTGTCTAAGGCTGCAAGTTGGGTTCCGATCGAAATGGTCTAAGACTCGTTGTTCAAAAGAGGATGGAACGTGACGCGGAGCAACTCCTTCATGAGTGTTCGGCACTATGTGCTGATTTTCTCTGATCCTTTGGACAGCCCCCAGGATTGTCCGGACATTAGTAGGGCAGACACGAGTTGCGCCGTATCTCTCACGATAAGTACGTAGAGTTAAGGCTGAATTTTGGCGGCATTCGCCATACAATAAAACCATGTCTGTATACTCTGCAGCACTGTAAAAACTATGTTGTCTTGGCATTTTGTTAAAAAAACACACGGGTACACACACACAAGTCAAGTAGTGTCAATTTCACCGTAAAAAATAAATAAAAATAAACTTAAAAACACTATTTATACACACACAAAGTCAAGTAGCAAATAAGTGTCAATTTCACTTTTAAAAAAAGTACCTATTTACGAGTATTAGTTTAATTTGCCAAAATTATCATATATTATCAATTATTATATATTATTATTATTATTTTGTCATTATGTGTCTAATATTTAATTGTTGAATTTACTAAATGATTTTTAAAACAAACTTATTTCTCTTGAATCAAACACTGATTTGACTCAACTGTCAATTTTTTAATCATAGTTGTTTGTTAACGGGTATAAAAGGCCGGAGCCACAGTGAAACAGTCAGTTGCTTGACAGATGTCGAGTTGGTTAGTTCTAGTGCTGTTATTGTGTGAAAAGGATCGACCAGAGGTCACGTAAGTTAAGTAATTGATATTATATCCTAATTATTGCCTATTATGATAATGTTGTTGTACTGGTTATAGTGTTGCCATATTGCTAATGTTTTAAGTCATATAAATGGAATATTCATATTCTTTTCTAGATATTGTTGTTATTGTGATTATGTTGGTCCAAGAGGTAGTATTAATGTATTTAAGATAATGATAATGTATGGCAATGTAAGAAATGTGTTGATATAATACTTCAGTACTATTTCCATGGAGTTTCTTGTCCTTCTTCTCCATGAAGACCTAGTTTTGGAACGGACGACTAGCTTTCTGATTAATACTGACAAGCCTAATTGAAATATACGTGTAGTCTTGTCTATCTGTGCTTTACTTATTGAAACCCTTTCCTATACACAGTAAAGAGGCCGTTATCATTCTGACATTCAAAGCTTGATAATGGATATATATATATATATATATATATCCAGTTATAGTTATATACTGCTTAATACAACATCAGAAGTGGGATTGTTCTCTGTCCTTAAAAAACCGCTTACTAATGAATTTTATTTTGTTATTTTCATGTTCGATGGTGGAGCTACTAACGATCTTATGGAAACCGTTGGTTGGCGAGTGGCTGACTTCACTCGCACCTTGACAATGGCACTGCGTGTCCTTTGACATCGGAGCTGCGTTGCTGCAGTTTCTGTATGAGGTTTGAGACTACGGTACTGGATGCAGTATGATGCAAGTGTTAGGTATTTTTTAAAGTTATTGCTTCCAAAGTAAAGTACTGGTCGGAGTGGCCATGTCACAATTTTTTGAAAATGTTAATAGTAAATGTGTTTGTTGAATACGGTTTTCGGTAATATTGTCAGATTGGCCGAACGTTCCGTGGAAAGTACAACAATAAATTAACACAACTGTACAAGAATCCACAGGCTTTACGCCTTTGCGATTACTTATCGCATAAACACCTAATGAAATATCTTCTATCCTTTCTAATGATCATTTTGCTGTACAAGGTCTGGGTAATTTACGAAATATTCAGTAGCCAAAGAAAAATTAAGATTCGGGCCAGGTGGATTAACTGATGAAAATGTAAGTGTCGGAAAAGATATGACACATTAACTCCTTAAGATAATATAATAAATACTTTACCTAGTTACATATATATATCATTGTACTGTTGATTGTAGAGATACATTACAAGTAGATGAAAGTAAAAATTGTTTCGCTGGTCGGTCATTTGCTTGGTGCAAGTCTATCCCACTAGCAGCGGGTGGAGGGGACTTGGCATGTCTAGGCACTTGGCAAAACAAAAAAACTGTACAGAAAAGGTGTCTAATGTACTCCGAGAGCGAAGTACTTGTCAGTATGGCCGTGATATATACATGTAGTTATTATGTGTCTAATATTTAATTGTTGAATTTACTAAATGATTTTTAAAACAAACTTATTTCTCTTGAATCAAACACTGATTTGACTCAACTGTCAATTTTTTAATCATAGTTGTTTGTTAACGGGTATAAAAGGCCGGAGCCACAGTGAAACAGTCAGTTGCTTGACAGATGTCGAGTTGGTTAGTTCTAGTGCTGTTATTGTGTGAAAAGGATCGACCAGAGGTCACGTAAGTTAAGTAATTGATATTATATCCTAATTATTGCCTATTATGATAATGTTGTTGTACTGGTTATAGTGTTGCCATATTGCTAATGTTTTAAGTCATATAAATGGAATATTCATATTCTTTTCTAGATATTGTTGTTATTGTGATTATGTTGGTCCAAGAGGTAGTATTAATGTATTTAAGATAATGATAATGTATGGCAATGTAAGAAATGTGTTGATATAATACTTCAGTACTATTTCCATGGAGTTTCTTGTCCTTCTTCTCCATGAAGACCTAGTTTTGGAACGGACGACTAGCTTTCTGATTAATACTGACAAGCCTAATTGAAATATACGTGTAGTCTTGTCTATCTGTGCTTTACTTATTGAAACCCTTTCCTATACACAGTAAAGAGGCCGTTATCATTCTGACATTCAAAGCTTGATAATGGATATATATATATATATATATATATCCAGTTATAGTTATATACTGCTTAATACAACACGCGCTATGAAATCTCTGCGAAAGTCACGATACACTATCCCGGAAGACAGCGGTGAACTGACAAAGCGAGACTACTCAAAAATGGCGAAAGTAATAAAAGTCATAATTTAGGGTTAACAGAGCAATTATCGTTTATCGATACTTTTTTACACTTACTTACCTACTACCAAAACAAGGCATTAAAATACAAGCATTTTTGTGTTATTCGATTGTTTTAATATTTTTAACGATTAACAAATTATTGATTGGATTAAGTATTTAAAAAAGTTTTAGTAATTTTGTACGATTGGACTTAAGATTTTGAATTTGAATTAAGAAACTACCGTTTTGTGAGTGATTTCCTGACTAGCAAACGTGTAAGTAGGTACGATTTTTTTTTATAGTTTGCTTCTACGTAACTTATAAAATTGTTATTGTTTACTTTTACTTCATTAATTTTATCTCTAAATCTACTGAATATTTAACAAGAACTTACACAACACACTTATACTTAGGGCATAGTGTTTTTAGAATTATCACAAGAACACGATAATTCTAATAAAAACACTACGCCTTAAGTATTTAAAGCTAAATAGTTTTTTTTTTTTGTTTATCGATAATTATTCCCTAATAGTCAATAACAGGCGTCCTTACCTTACTCGCAAAATTCGTTCACAATAACCGCCGCCTTTGAAAAACGCCGCATGTCTCGAGCCGTCTGTTGCAAGATACTGCCAAAGAGACACCGCTGCCTACGTACACCCGCAGGAAATGTTAGCGCGTGCCAGTGATGATAGGCTATGTTTGTGTAAATTGCTAAACAAAATTTCGGCCGTGGCAGGTCAAAAGGAAATTCCTAATTTCCAAGTACTAATCAGCTTCCAGTCTAACCGGATGCAGCTGAATGCCAGTATTTTATAACAGATTTCAAGTATTCATGTATCGAAAAAAATACAACATAAACAATAAATTTAATAATCAGCCTATAATGTTCCCTACACACATTGACTGCACAGATTTCCTGTCTGTGAGAGGGAGTAGGCCGTACCATCATAGTATTAAATTCCATACATTTCAAGAAACGAATGTATTTGCGTAGAGCAACGGCGGCGGCGGAGATCACACGGAGAGTCGGGCGATGCTGTCCGCGGCCTCCATACACACTTAGTTTGCGCACTCGAACGTTGAAATAAAATGTATTACATTTTAATATTTTTTTTCTTTTGTAATTGAAATAAACAATTTTTTTTTAAATTTCAGCTTGTCGTTTAGGTGTACCGATTTTACATTTTAGGCAAATAGGTAAGTAGAATACGTAACAGCGCGGCAGCGTCGTGATAGTTTGCACTGTATGGCAACGTCACTTTTCAATGTACAAGGATTCAAGTTCATTGAATCATTGACCTAGTGATCCAATTCTACAGAGTGTTCAAATTTGATTAAAATTGGAACTCTAGTTTTTTACATAATTACTGGACCGATTTCGTCCATTTTTTGTGTATCGTCAGAAAAGGCGATAAAAAGTATGTGGTTTAATTTATTGCATATATGTGGTACCCATATTGTATATGTTACACTAGATTAGCAATTACCGCGACAAAGCGTTGCCATGCCACTGGACATAAGGCCACAGTCTTATGCGTAGCTGACGTCAGTTCAGTGCTCTACGTGACGCCAACCGAGTGACACGTGACAGAAAATATCCCCAAAATGGGTAAATGCGTTGTGAAAGAGTGTGATTCAAGATCTCAAAAACATAATAAATTAACCGGAATTACTTTCCACACGAAAGTTTATTGTTTCAGCGTTTATATCAAAGTTAAAACGCAATAAAATGTAAAATTTTGTAAATTAGGTTCAGTGCTACCACTAAAAACTTAGTTTTAGTTTCCCATATTTGTGGGAGTTTTTAATTTATTGAATAAAGGATTTTAAATATTTTTTTTAAATAATAAAATCGTTGCAGGGTGCCTAAAGATGCAGTACGGAAATAAATATGGCGGTTAGTTAGTTTGTTTCCTGTTTTAAGCCCTTCAATTTCCTGAATTTCTTGTAAACCGTTTACATACTTCCATTCTATTTTATCGTTATTTTTGTTATAAAACGTTTTCTTTGATGCAAACCATTGCGAAACGCACAATTTGTCAGAATCTCAATGGAATTGAATTTTGTTTCTAAACCATTGCGTCATTTGTACGAATAAATTGTCGGCTCAGCAACGTAAATAACGCAATGAATATTGTTTAACTATGAGTTTTAAACCAATTCCTACCGATAAAAAGTTCCAAAATTAACCCCCTGTTTCCCACTAATTCGAGCATGTGACAAGCGTCTAATAAAGCAAATTATTCACTTACAAGAAACGAGTCTAAAAGGCAATAATATACAAAACTAATGTTACATAGCGGAGTATGATTTCACTATTATTTAATAAATAAAACATATCCAAAAAGAAAATGTCTTAATTATTTTCATTAGAGATAAACTTCTGACGCACATTCAATAAGAAATACATAATTCAAATATTTTAAAAATAATTTAACGAATAACGTTTCATTAAACGTTTTTATGGCTTAAAAGTTGGGTAAAATTTCGCATGGGTAGGCAACCTCATCCCGTCATTGCATGTTTATATTGCGATCTTTTTCTAATCTGAGCGCCAGTATTATTCTTGCGACTTGTGTGAGTGAGACAGATATATGTTTACTTTAAATGTTTAGTAGTGTCAAAGTTACGTCGTCGCGTTTAAATAGTGGTAACAGTTTTTTGACACATTTTATTGAGGTTTGCATCTCTAGTTATTTAACTCAATGATTTTTTACATTACTACGGGCCAAAAATGAATTGCACAGGTTGTGCACAGGCATCAAATGTTGTATTGGAAGAAATACTTACTACATAATTACTTTCTAAACCTTATTTCCCGACTGCGCGACGCTAAAGGGCAATAGGTTTTATCAGCTTTACTATGTATCCGATGCAGAAGTAGTTATGTTCCTTTGTGACATTCTAGAAAAATATATTCGTGGGCAGATTTTGATGTTTCTTGCCTTGCGTCAATTGATTTGTCTTAATCTTGTGAGTGTCACCAAAGACATGACAGTAGGTAATCAAAATTCAATATGGCGACCACCAGACGTAATGTTGTGATAAAATGTCTCATACAGTCGAAGGCCTCTTCTTAAATTTAACAAAAAAGAGTTTTATTGTCTCAGAATGCAAATGAACCTCTTAATTTTTATTTTTTTATTTCCATCCTTTTTAAAGTTCACTTTTACGCAGTCGGATTTTTTTCTAAAAGAATTCCATCTACAATACTAAAATCAGTTTTTGATCAGCGCGTACGAAGCCGGCTGTTCGTGCGAGCGCCATTTTAAATAAAATAAGAGGCAATAGTGTTAATACGAGTCGCATGTGCGCAGAAGTAATTAAACCTCCGTATCTCGTTAGTAACGTGCCGAGGTGGTGCGGGTCCATTGTTAAACGGTACGTTTTATCATTCAATGTAGAAAAGCAAGAAGAAAAAAAAGGAAATCTTTTTGAATACTTGAATGGTGTATTTGGGTAACTCGTTGATTGACATAATATATATAATTCGTTGATATTTCTTTTAATGCAAGCTTTGTGCCCGATGGGACTTCCCGTCGGCACAAAGCTTGCTTTAAAAGAAGAAATATGACAACTTCCATCCCCTATTTAACCTCTTTAGAGCATGAATTTGCAAAAGTCCTTCGTCCTCACTTTCATATTTATAGAATTCTTGCGCGAAATCTTATGCTACTAGGTATAGTTATTTAGGCTATGCGTTGTATGTCAGAGAATTTAAGTAGATAAATATGCCACTGTTATAAAAAAAATCCACATTTATCAAAGTGTGTGGAAATACGTTTCTAAATTTAACTTGTAGTTGGAAAATCTCATACGTCCGCACCTATGAGATTTTTTATTCCAAATTTAAACTTGTCTGACCTGTTTTCCGACTACAAATTTAAATTTGGAATCGTATTTCCATACTTTTTGATATTTGTGGGAACCTGTAATTTCATAGGAAACTGCCGGCGACAATTGAACGGTGGCCTACTGCACATCGCTTATGTATGGAAAGTAAACTGTACATGTACATTGTATTTTCTTCACAAAACTATCATCAACTGCCTAGCCTTTGCCCAACTATGAGGTCGGCATCCAGTGTAATTAGATGTAACCGAATATCAGTTTTTCACAAACTGTATCAACTTTTTATAATCATACAAACGCTACCAAGACACTGCAAAGTTACCGAGACTATTAGAAGGAAGTTGCCAAACAAAAGAAATTGTAAACAAAAATAGGCTGATGCATCATAGACAATATACATCTCTCTGCATGAGGCTAGATTTGAGTTTCGAATCAGCTGACTATGGATTGATTATCGTCCTGAAATAAGAACGATGCTCAAGTATTGATTCTAAACTTAAACAGTTATTGACTGATTGTCGATCAAACTGGAGTTGAGGAAAGTTCTGTAATACTTACCTAAAAGTAAATAATTGAAAATTAATATCTTGATTTGTTACACGATATTGACATTAAATTATTTACTTTTGTTATTACTTGCTCCAAGTAGCGAACTATTCAAGTTAATGTAAATCAAATGAAAATACGCAGTTTTGTTTTTCAATAAGTAAAGTCTATTTGTTTGACTATCGGCACGCGTTCTTAGAACATTTATTATGTTTATGGGAATACCTTGACGTCGTAAGATCAATAAAGACTTAAATGAAATATAGCTAAAAGGTCACGTTTTCGACAAATGATTTCTAGTATTATTATACTAGAAATAATTTGTTGAAAACTTTTAACACTTACAGTTTTGTCTTTCTACAGAGCAAATGTCTAAAAATTTTAACACGATCACTCGTAAATACTACTCATCTTTCTGATTTTAAAGTAAGGTTTGTATTTTTTTTTTAATCAGAAAGACGAGTAGTGTTTACGAGTGATCGTGTTAAAATTTTTAGACATTTGCTCTGTAGAAAGACAAAACTGTAAGTGTTAAAAGTTTTCAACAAATTATTTCTAGTATAATAATACTAGAAATCATTTGTCGAAAACGTGACCTTTTAGCTATATTTCATTTAAGTCTTTATTGATCTTACGACGTCAAGGTATTGCCATAAACATAAAAGTAAGGTTTGTATCACCTCAAAGAGATGTCAGCAATACTGAAGGGGTCTGCCAGGACCGATGCTTGCCAGGGTCGCGAGATTGTTCGAAAGAGATACCGTGACCCTGGCACATGGGCAACTGAAGGAACACGGGTGGGTTTTAGTCAGTAAAAGTCTGACACGCCCTCCCGCTCCGCCCAGAGCGGGAGAAGTCATTTGATGATTTCCCATCCAAAAAAAAAAAAGGTTTGTATAGCTTTAACACGATTTTGCTTATAAAACGAAGAAAGTTTATTAAAAAGAAATCCTTAAAAATCACGTCTTAACGAAACGTGTGAGATCGGGGGACCGTGGTCAGGAACGAAGATCCTTACGCATTTCTTTCAATTTCGACTGTAGAAGTATGAAGTATAAATATTTAGGTTGTTAAATGCCATGAGAACGACACTCATGATGGATAATTTGAAAATGTTTGCAGCTGCCAATTCGGATTTTTATTTTTACCTCACTTTTGTGTTTAGCACCCTCGAAAACAGTGAAATCTACACACATACATACAAATATCAACTCACGCCTTTTCCCATGGATGTAAGCAGATACTTTAGAATGCCATACTACTACGATCCTTAATATTCTTTTTTATTGCAGCCACCATCTTAGATTTTCATTGTGACATAATTCTTGGCTTCAGCTCGAAAACCATTAAAACTATCTCTCTCTCAGTCTCTTTCTATTACATATAAGCATTAAATAATCGCATGGAGGGGCTACAACGCTTTTGCTTTACTTGACGATTTTTACAATTTTCTAGAAGTTATTTCTATCGCAAAATGCGTTACAAAAACTTCGGTCTAAAAACCGTATTCGAAA
Organism: Aporophyla nigra; assembly: GCA_947507805.1. Classification (NCBI taxonomy): domain Eukaryota; kingdom Metazoa; phylum Arthropoda; class Insecta; order Lepidoptera; family Noctuidae; genus Aporophyla; species Aporophyla nigra. Next base: position 2,794,133 of record OX382293.1, on the reverse strand, counting down.
TTAGTACAGCAATGGAGACGCGCGCCAGGAGTCACGCATCTCAGGGTGTAAGTTAAAATCCAATTATGTTTTCTCAAAACGCTCTTCTGCTATTACCTACAAACTTGTGTTTCGCTTTGTTGCCTTTTGACTCAAATTAGTTTAAAGCTAATTCACGAAAAAGGTTGTTTATTTCAACTTTTTCTTTTACAAAATAAAAGAAAATAAAGTTTAGCGTCGCTGCCGTTTAGAACTTTTTCGTAAATGGATACCTTTTTCCTTTCATTATTTTCTTATGAATTTTGAACGAGTTGATATTAATTCCATTTTCCCTTTTAACAATCAGGTTTTTCATATAATCTGCCTCAACAATTACAATATTTTGCTTAAATATTCATCATATTAAAATTTGTTGTTAGGGTTTTTGATCCATTTCGATGGGTAAACCATCCTTATTGTGACCTCTTGGCTAAAAACGAACCTATATTCAACAACATATCCCGGAACTAACCAATGAGAATATTATGTTATAATCTTCATACATCTGAATTTTTTATATTATGTAAAAAACCGTGTTTATTTATTAAATTTGTTAAACTGATTGTGGGAGAAAGTTGTCGTCCCAAATCTATGCACTCAGTTGCACACGTTTATGGGTCTAGCGTAGTATTCGACTGTACAGCGGATATACGATTGTAATTTTTAACCGACGAAAAAGCGGAGGAGGTTCTCAATTCGACGCGTATTTTTTTTGTTGTTTTTTTTCTTATGTATGACCACGCATAACTTTATACAGAGTAGTCCGATTTTGATAATACTTTTTTTTATTGGAAAAGGTATACTTCGAAGGTGGTCCCATATAAATTTGGAAAACAAAATCGAACCCTAAGGGTCGGAAAACAGGTGATGATTGATTGTTCACTCACTGATTGTAATGTATAACCACGCATAACTTTATACAGAGTAGTCTGATTTTGATAATTCTTTTTTATTGGATCGGGTATACCTTGCCAAGTATTATTAGTACATTAAAGCCACAATTTTTTTTTAAATAAAACTTTTTAAGGTGTTTGTAAGGTTTATTATTTTTTGCTTTTCAGTTTTTTGGCGGTTTAATTTTTTGTTAAATAGTTTTTATTTTATAATTTTTTGTGGCTTAACAAAGATCACTGAAAGCGCCGACTCATAATTTTAAGGTTTATTATTTTTTGTTTTTCAGTTTTTTCGGCGGTTTAATAATTTTTTTTTGTGTTTGCATAGTAAGCCTAACGGAGCGTAATCCACTTATAATGTTCCCACTCCTCTCTGTGAGAGGTAGTGGGTCTTATTCATCGTGAGCCCAGCCCATGTCTCATGATCAACCTAAAAAACCAATAGAATCTAAATCCAAGACAATATCTTGGATTTTTTTGGTTGATTTCTTTCATCGGCATCATTATATACCAAAGTGTGGACGTTTCTCGGCTGAAATTATGGTGATGATGACATACAAAAGATAGTATAACACGAGTTTTGATTATAAAAAGTTTTGTGCTTTATGGCCAGCATAATAAACAATGATAAGTTACTTGAATTAATATTACAATAGGTTATTCTATTTTAATGTAAACGTTGACGTTTAAAAGGGCGTTTTATGTGCCTATTTGAAATAGATACCTTGACTTTGAATACGATTACTGTCCCTGCATTAGATTGCACTGCTTGATACAAAGAAAATGTAAATCGACCGTTGTTGCCACGTCACCACAGAATAGAAGAAAACATATCAATATACAAGGATACGATAAGATACAGGGAGTTTAGAAGTGCAAATACAATTCTTGCATTCTCATCTAGCAAGGGGAAAAACAAAAAAGATAAAAGTCTTTTTTTTTGAGATGTCACAATTTTAAAGTGAAATGTCGAAGTCAAAACTTTTATTGCAAACTAAAATGACTTCTTCCGCTCTTGGGTGGAGCGGGAGGGCGTGTCAGACTTTTACTGGCTAAAACCCACCCGTTTTCCTTCAGTTGCCCATGTGCCAGGGTCACGGTGTCTCTTTCGAATAATCTCGCGACCCTGGCAGGCATCGGTCCTGGCAGACCCCTTCAGTTCTGCTGACATCTCTTTGAGGCGCGCGTGGAACACTACGCGCCGTCGACCCGAGCCTGGTCCTTACTGCGCGGTGAGCTACCCATTGCTCGCCACTCGCAAGCTCGCGCCTACGGCGGCCGGGAGTCTGCTATTGACTCCCGACGCCCGGGGCGTCTCCTCCTGCGGCGGCTAGGGACGTGAGGGCGCAGAGTTTGCCACTCCCTCACGCGCCTACCCTCCTCCTTCGCGAGCATTACTGCTTCGCAGAAGGAGGTGACGCCTTCCCATGCCCTCTCGCTCCGTACCATGGCTCGCACCAGGGCGTCTCAAAAATCAGTGGTTCGCACTAGTGACTAATTAAGCAACCCATTAGTCAAGCTGTCAACCTCCCTCACCCCCGTCGAAAGTCAGAGATATGACCGTGACAATCTTCGGGGCAACAAGACGGTGGCAGAAGGAAGAGACACCTTCTTGCCTGCCCGGCGGCAGTGTTAGTGCACACCGAGCCCGCTCTGACTCCACCGCTGTGCGCCTCTGCTAAGAGCTCAGAGGGACACACGGTGGAGCGTTCCTCCGACAGGACATTAGCGTACGGGCACCGACACCCCTTAGGCACACAGTACCTAATGGGGAGTCCTTGCCCGCACTCCAGGGTGCACCGTCCCGGAGATTGGCCTTCCCCCCGGACGTATCCATAAGGGAACTCCAACCCACGGGCACACGAGGAGGCTTCCTGTCCAAGCATCCCTACCAACCTTTACCAGCGTTTCAATATCAGCATAAATTATTTAGCACATATAATGTACTACTAGCTTCTACCCGCGACTTTGTCCGCGTCAAATTTTTGCTTCTTGACCCTTCTCGTCGCATCGAATTTCCTGCCAGTTTTAGTCCATTTTTCGTTGCTGCTCTTCTCCTTTTGATCGTAGCATGATGTTATGTATATAGCCTATAGTATTCCTCAAAAAGTAGGCTACACAACACAACATTTTTTAAATTTGGGCCAGTAATTCCTGAGATTACCACGTTCAAACAAACAAACAAACAAACAATCAAACTCTTCAGCTTTATAATATTAGTATAGATTTCATATAAGCGTATCTGGAATCTGTAGTGGGCGACACGTGTGAACTATGCATTGCACTGACGTCACACAAAATCCTGCATCGCGCAAGCAGAGTTTACTGCGCAACTAGCGTTATACAACATCCCGACATAAACTGATGGGCAGTTGCCCACCAGACACGACACCCATCTGGTCGGAGAATTCTCCCTTTTCTACAGAGGTTGAGTTAACTTTACACTCTTTTTTGTGGGTGGGAAATCATCCAATCACGTCTCCCGCTCTGGGTGAAGCGGAAGGGCGTATCAGACTTTTACTGACTAAAACTCACTTGTGTTTAGTTACCTATGCCAGGGCCACGGTAACTTTTTCGAAAAATTCCACGACCCTGGCAGGCATCGGTCCTTGTGGACCCCTTCAATTTTGCTGACATCTCTTTGAGGCACGCGTGGACCACAACGCGCCATCGACCTAGACCTGGTCTCTACCGGGCGGCGAGCTACCCATTGCCTGCCATCCGCAAGCCCGCGCCTACAGTGGTCGGAAGTCTGCAATGGACTCCCGACGCCCGGGGCGTCTCCTCATGTGGCAGCTATGCCCGGTGAGGACTGGCGTGAGGCGGAAGGTGAGGGCGCCGTGTCACCTCTCTTGCCACTCCTCAAAGAAGGGACTTGCGGCCGCAATAGTGTCGTGGATCTTTACTCCCTGTTCCTCTTCCCTCTAAATATCAAAATAACTAATCTTGACTCGCGAATCTTCGCTGCAAAGATTGCCATCCTCTTATCAAAACAGCCTGTATAGACTTGCATCTACAAATATACAGCGCGAGAGTGTACACAGATTTGCATGGAGATTCGTGTCTGCTTCAGCTTTCAGTGTAAGAGATTTCAGCTCTCTTGGGATTGTGGGCTGCTTTTAAATATTTGACGTAACTTGGATATCTACGCTCTATGTAATTTGGTTGTTCCGTTTATTTACAATTGTGGCGTCAGCAGAGCTCTTGGTTTAGCTGCAGTTGGCGAATGAATACTGTTTGTTATTGAGAGATTATACCGAGAATAAGGAAACAGTTCTATGAAATTTGTGGTCGTTAACTGATGGCTACTATTTTGAGTAGAAACAGACAGTTCGTCGGCGTCGTCGTTTCAGTCGAAAGACGTCCACTGTTGGACATAGGCCTCCCCCGAATTGGGGGGGTTTGCCATAATCGCCACGGTAGGCGGGTTGGCGATTGCAGTATAGTGGTAAAATGCATAGAGAACCCTGATGCCCATTCTTTAGTCAGTCCCTTAGGCACCTCACCTCGAAACAGACAGGTATATCCAATTATTTTGTTGATATTCTCTGTGAGATACTTTTTGTCTCATTTCTACCTCATTGGCCAAGTGGTAGCAATTCACTTTATTCCAATCACGGATCGGACTAAGCGACAAAACCTTTTTGTCAGGCATTTTGTATTCCCAAAGGGTTAAGCAAAAGTGTACCTATAGTAGAAACACTTCTCCACATTTCACCAGTTATGTTGAAGTTCCATGTGATAGATGGCAAGCCAATTTCCTTCAACCGGGCACAAATCTAGATACCATGCAGCAGCCCATGCATGAGAAAATTCCAGATTGAAAATCCCAATAAAGCTTTGGCCGACCCGGGAATCAAACCCAGGACCTCATGCTTAGCAGTGGCGCTTGCGACCAAAAGACCAACGAGGCAGACAGGAAGATTAATTTTCTGAATGATCCACAGTAAGAACAAAAATACTTGATATGTTGTCTACATAATATTATAGTTAAGAAATTACCCCGAAAGAACTACATTTGCACTATTTCATACCCCATTACAATTCAGTATCCTTTTCCTTTTCACACCAGCGTTTTCCCAACTATGTTGAAGTCGGCTTCCAGTCTAACCGGATGCAGCTGAGTACCAGTATTGTACAAAGAGCGACCGCCTATCTGACCTCCACAGCCCAGTTATTGAGTAACTAGCTTCTGCCCGCGACTTCCTCCGCGTTAAATTTCGTGTTCCCCCGACCCTTCCCGTCGCGTCGAATCGCCTACCCATGTGACTTTCCCCGTTTTTGCAACATTTTTCATTACTGCTCCGCTCCTCTTACTTGTAGCGTGATGTTATATAGTCTTTATTACTTGCAGATATTGTACCTTTCTAATGGTGAAAGAATTTTTAAAATTGATTCAGTAGTTTTTGAGTTTATCCATTACAAAAAAACAAACAAAAATACAAATTTTTCCTCTTTATAATATTATTATATATTAATGTAGATACGATACCTTTTTGCAAGACTGGTTGTCTAATTTTCGAGCTTCTGACGAAGGGGTCTAACGACTGTCAAAGATCCTCGAAGGACAGCTGGGACCGAAGCATGGTTGGATCTCGGTATTCAAATCAAATATTCAAATCCATTCGTTCCAGCTGCTGAAAATCTCGCAACTGGACACGAATTGCCTTGGCTTTCATGGAAGTCTTTAAATAGACTCCGGACTCAGGTAGGCTAGAGTAAAGAAAACCTGTACAGGTGGAGATTCATAGAGGACTCCGCCCTGGAGTGTAAATGTGGTGCTGTCCCACAAACAATGCAGCACTTGATATCTTGTCCAGCGTGTCCTGTTGTTTGCACGCTACAGGAGTTGATGGACGCTACTGAAAATGCTAAGCTCGTAGCCAAATTCTGGGCTAACTCTATTTAGATTGCTATCGAAACGCTAAGAAGAAGAAATCAATTTATTTTGGGCTACAAAGACCCATATCATAAATACCTTACAGACTAACAAACATACAAATAAATAAATAATGTATAGATGGTCACCCATGCACGGACCAACCGCGGTAAGCATAGCTCAGCTCGATCGATCCGTGCGGCTGTTATTACTTAGTTATGAGACCTTCTATTATAATTACCTTCTATTATTCTATTATAATTATTTTAATTATTTTTAATATAATCGTATATCGTAACATTTCTAGGTAATAATTTGTCGATACGTAAACTTACCAGCGTTCTTGTTTACCTGGGACCCACTAAATTAATCTAGATTTCTAAAATCAGGAGGATGTTATAAGGCTTCAAGGAGATCAGATTCTCTTAAAACACTATCGGTTATTATAATTGTATGAGGTTTCTTAGTAATTTCAGGGGGTAATCAATAACAATCTGGTAATAAAGAAGTTGTCTTTGAAATGAGGCAACCATTTATACCAAGAAATTAAGTCGCAAAGGAATGGACCTACTTGTAGGCAACACAACAAATTAATTTGACTTCACGTGTCAAATTACGTTGTTGTGTTGTTTTAGATTACATAAAGAATGTTCCTTAATAGGACATAAGTCTCTTCCCTTAGAATGGAGAGTGTGGGCCGTAATCAAACACACGGGCCCAGTGCTGGTTACTTGATGTTACATGTCTTCGTTTTTTTTTTAATTTCTAGGACATGCTGGTTTTCTCACGATGTTTTCCTTCACCGTTTTGAGAGCAGTGTTGATGAAATTATTTACACAGAGTACTGTGCCTATCTGGGTTCAACGCAAGAGTATTTTTTTTTGGTTTCGGCAATCATCGGCGGAGCGGGAAGGCGTGTGAGACTTTTTCTGAATAAAACCCATCCGTGTTCCTCCGGTTGCCTGTACCCGGGCCACGGTAACTCTTTCGAACAATCTCGCAACCCTGGCAGGCATCGATCCTAGCAGACCCCTTCAGTTCATCTCTTTGTGGCGCGCGTGGAACACTACGCGCCGTCGACCCAAGCCTGGTCCTTACCGGGTGGCGAGCTACCCATTGCGGCCCTGCGGACATAGGACTCGTAAGTTGGTTGGTTGGTTGACTGGTTACAGCCTCTGTAACCACTACGCAACCACTGCTTACTGGCCACCACTGTTTGCAGATTAAGTCTATAAATTCAAAAAGTCCTATGAAATAATAAAAACTTTTTAACAAAACATTAAACCGCCGAAAAAACAGAAAAGCAAAAAATAATAAACCTTAAAATTATGAGTCGGCGCTTTGAGTGATCTTAGTTCATTGATTTTTCAGCGCCGACTCAAAATTGTAAGGTTAGAAGATATGAATGGATCTCACTTTAAGTACAAATTCATACTCGAAAATATTTAAAGAATAAATCTCGTTACACAAAAAACTTTTTAACAAAAAATTTAACCATTTATTATTTTTTGCTTTTCAGTTTTTTCGGCGGTTAAATTTTTTGTTAAAAAGTTTTTATTTTGTAATTTTTTTGTGGCTTTAATGTACTAATAATACTTGACAAGGAAATAACAATCAAACCCTATCCAATGAAATAAGAATTATCAAAATCGGACTACTCTGTACAAAGTTATGCGTGGTTATACATTACAATCAATGAGTGAACAATCAATCATCTCCTGTTTTGTGACCCTTAGGGTTCGATTTTGTTTCCCAAATTTATATGGGACCACCCTCGGAGTATACCCTTTCCAATAAAAAAAGAATTATTACAATCGGACTAATATGTAAAAAGTTATGCGTGGTAATACATAAAACAAAACAAAAAAATATATACGTGTCGAATTGATAACCTCCTCAGTTTTTTTTCGTCGGTTTAAAAAAGACACTGTTTTCAAGTTTTAACTCATATCCAGTACTTTATAAAACAGGTCTGGTTCACCAGGAGACTTCAAGTTGATCAAAAATTATTAGTTCTTTATATTCACGCTTGCTTATACCCCATCAAGTATTTCACCTTTTATACCTTTCTAAATAAGAGTCACATACCCTTCTCCGTACACGTAGGTACCGTCAGCAACAAAACCTAAAATTAAACAATAAATTGACTGATATAAGATTGGAAGCTAATTAAGACTATCTTAGTTATTATATTAACTCTTAACCGAGGACAAGTTACCGAGGCCAACTTACGAAATATTAAATAGATTTCTTACCCAAGCAGGCCGCAGCAAGGACAACCTCCACAAGTGGGGGTTCATAGACGGCCCAGACCTCTGGTGTGTATGCGGCGTCTCTCCACAGTTAAAGGCTCACCTCTTGCACCGCATGCCCTGTCACCTGCACACATGAGGACCTAATGAATAGCCTACGGAATAACTGTTAACATTATGGAATGCAAATAAGGATATGAATTAATATATAATAACTAATATACTATAACTAATATATATATTTTAACAACTTTATGTAATTTACCCATATTAGCAAATAAATGATTATGAATTAATATGAATATAATGGCTGAGTCGGCGAACGGTATTCTTTTCCTAACTATGTTACGTCGGCTTCCACTCTAAACGGATGCAGCTGTATACCAGTTAATATGGAGCCACTGTCTATTTGACTCAGTTAATATAATATAAGTATTTATTCACATCAACAAGACAGCTATTTAACATTACATACATAAGATTTAAATGTGAAAGTTATTGGGTAATAAAATAGCCTTTTGTTAGACTCTGTGTCAGACTTTTGGCCTTTTCATAACCCATAACGACTGTCAAAAATCTATGGATGACAGCAGGGACCAACGAGAACAGAAGAGTTTTTGGTAAGTAAAGATGATCACCCATCCATGGACCAACAGCAGCAAGCGTAGCTTAACCTGAACGATCAACATATACTGATCTTATTACTAAGCTACAAGCCCTTCTGACCCACGGATCTCGCACGCAGTACATAACATTGTCCATTTACTACATTCAGTGTATGTATGAAATTCGATTTAAATTACGAACGCGTCCGAAAACCACCGAAGTCTGTAGGACTGTAACTGGCCCAATTAGGTGTGTAAAAATATCAGTGTAAGTCGATTCTTGTTGCTGACTGTACCAGCAACCTTCCCAGTGTGTATATTTCTATTAAACGGCCATCACTAAGCTGGGCAGTAGTAAAACACACTCGGTACGCAATATCACATTCTAAAGCCGATCTATATTCGTAGAGCTGACAGCCGATATTAGGAAATATGTGCCGCGTTGACCGGCGAACAGAAGAAAAATAGGCCCCATTCTACATGTAAGATGGATTTATTTTTATGGGCATACTGTTTTGCGTTTATACCGAAGGATATATATCAAAAAATGGTTTTCAGAATAAACATATTATTGTGTTACTAAGAGAAAAGAAGTATAAAACACGCTCTTAGTATTCCTACTTCAGGGCACTCGAGAGCATTGGGGAATTAGTTAGTCAGCCTTGTTAAATGGTGGTAGAGGTGTACCTTTAGTATATCCACATTTCATTAGTTCTGTTTAAGTCTCCTGTTATAGAGAGCGAGCCTAGTGAAGAATTCCAGAAAGAAAGCTCCAATGAAACCCAGGACTTTATGGTCAGCAGAAGCACTTTCGAACCACTAGAACAATGAGGCTGTTAGAGTCTAAATGGTGAAATTGTGAAGAAACCAAAATGCGAAGACATGTGACATCCACCAACCCACACTGAGCCTATCTGGTGGGAGCATTCGGGATGCGTGAGGTAGTGGCAGTCTCTACGCCCTCCTTAGCCGCCGCAGGAAGAGACGCCCTGGGCGACGGGAGTCGATAGCGGACTCACGGCCACTGTAGGCGCGAGCTTGCGGGCGGCGAGCTATGTGTAGCTCGCCACCCGGTAAGGACCAGGCTTGGGTCGACGGCGCGTAGTGTTCCACGCGAGCCTCAAAGAGATGTCAGCAGCACTGAAGGGGTCTGCTAGGACCGATGCCTGCCAGGGTCGCGAGATTGTTCGAAAGAGATACCGTGACCCTGGCACATGGGCAACTGAAGGAACACGGGTGGGTTTTAGTCAGTAAAAGTCTGACACGCCCTCCCGCTCCACCCAGAGCGAGAGAAGTCATTTGATGATTTCCCTGATTGATGATTAGATGAGAAAAAAAAAGCGTATCTGGTGGAATAAGTCTTACGTCACACTCCCTTACAGAGAGGAGAGCTGTGAACTGCTGGGAAGCAGAGAGAATATTATGCTATGTCCTTACTACAAATGGCTTTGATAGCTCGCGCCAACAAAATAGAAGTAGAAAAAGACTTGTCCGGCCATACTCTGGCCAGCCAGTCAGTTAAGTTACTTTTTCTTTACATAGTGTAAAACAAAGTCGCTTCCTCCGTTTGTATGCTTATATCTTTTAAATAACGGAATGCGGATTCAAGAGGAAGTTTTATAAAAGCTAGCTATATAAGGCAATCTTGTAATCACAGTCTTAAATCTATACTAATATTATAAAGCTGAAGAGTTTGTTTGTTTGATTGAACACGCTAATCTCAGGAACTACTAGTCCGAATTGAAAAAATATTTTTGTGTTGGGTAGCCTATTTTTCGAGGAAGGCTATAGGCTATATAACATCACGCTACAGCTAAGAGGAGCGGAGGCAGTAATGAAAAACGTTGCAAAAATCGGGAAAATCGCACGGGTAGGCGATTCGACGCGATGGGAAGGCTCGGGAAACAAGAAATTTAACGCGGAAGAAGTCGCGGGCAGAAGCTAGTGATGTATAATGCAGTTTTTTTCTCCACATATCTTTTCTAAATCAGAACTTCAAGCTAGTATTTTGTCTACTTTGAGAGCTCTCTTTACGTATTTGGAGAGATAAAGAGAAAACTCTACGTATTTCGCAATGACCTGAAAAAGTGGAAAAATCCTGTTAATCACACTGGTGTGAATATCTGGTGTGACTGCGAACCCGCATCGGTACATTTCACAAAATAATTCGGCCACTTTCATTCTGATTGCACCCATTTTTGTTATAATTGAGCTCTTCATCGAAATATCGCATAATTTTCCGTTCATTTTCACGAAGCTATTCAGTTCACCATCAGTGCTACAAATTATGTCATAAAAGGCAGACTTTTATGCTGTTGAATGTGTGTCTGAGTGTTTGTGATTCTAGACTTAATTAATATTTACTGAAACGGCACGTGGATTTTAATGAGGACGTTCAAATGCAGTTAGATAAATAAAGATCATTAATGCAAATGATCTTTATTTCTGCTGTTTCCTTATAAAAATTAAGAGTAAAAGAATCGTTTATTTAGATGCTAAATGGCACAGAGAAATGATTGATTATCATAAAAGATATGAAACTTATGCACTAGCCCATGAATTAGAGGTTTTTTTGTGTCGGTGGGAAATCCACATATGGCGTCTCCCGCTCTGGGTGGAACGGAAGGAATGTCAGACTTTTACTCACTAAAACCTACCCATGTTCTTTCAGTTGCCTATACCAGGGCCACGGCAACACTTTCGAACAAATCTCGTGACCCTGGCAGGCATCGGTCTTAGCAGACCCCTTCACTACTGCTGACAACTCTTTGAGGCGCGCGTGGAACACTACGCGCCGTCGACCCGAGCCTGGTCCTTACCGGGCGGCGAGCTACCCATTGCTCGCCGCCCGCAACCTCGCGCCTACGGTGGCCAGCAGTCCGCAATTGACTCCCGACACCCAGGGCGTCTCTTCCTGCGGTGACTGGGGCGTGAGAGCGCAGAGACTGCCTCATCCTCACGCGCTCCGCCTCCTTTGCGAGCATTACTGCTTCGTAGAAGGAGGTAACGGCTTCCCATGCGTTCTTGTTTTGTACCATGGCCCATGGCCATGCCCCAGGGCCGTTCGCGAGAAGTCGCCGCCGGCCACTTTTGTCCACTCGGCACAAATTATTAAGATGCCCAAATAATTCTCATCGTAAAATTTCATATTTGATTGAAAATCTGGTTCAAACCAGTACAAAATAAATATATTCCCATGTATTTTTAAAGCCTCTTTTAAGTGCGTAAAGCCGCGTACAACAGAGCACTCGCTCGTTATTCACCCATGTCAGAGACAAGTATAATGTTTAATGCAAACTGTGCCACTTGCGACCTAAACGCCTGTATGGAACCACTGGCTGTAAGGCGGTGTTGTGGTTATCAGAGAATAACGAATATTACTTGTTTTTATTAGAAGTTTGTACATACACAGATACATATTTAGCCACATAACAGGCCTCCTATCTGTGAGAGGCAGTGGCCCATAATCCACCACGCGAGCCCAATGTGGATTGGTACATGACAGAAGTCTTTGAGTTTTGGTTCCAGGATGTGCTGGTTTCCTCACGATATTTTCTTTCACTTTATGAGCAGTGGTGGCCCAGTGGTAACGGGCGCAACTTACGAGTAGTAGGTCGTGAGTTCGAACCCAAGCAGGCGCTTTACTTTATGTAAATAATTTCATCACCACTGCTCTCAAAACGGTGAAGGAAAACATCGTGAGGAAACCGGCATGTCTTAGAACCAAAAGTTCGAAGGCATGTGACATCTACCAATCCCGGGCCCGCGTGGAGGATTATGGCCCACTCCCTCTCACCGAGAGGAGGCCTGTGTCCCAGCAGTGGGAAGATTATAGGCTGCTGATAATGATGATGATGGTTATTTTCTTTCACTGTTTTGAGAGCAGTGGTGATGAAATAATGTGATGATGGGTGATGAAAGCACAAAGTAAAGTTGTTTTCAGACTGATGGAACACGAGTGGGTTTTAAGTCAGTAAAAGTTTGACACGCCCTCCCGCTTCGCTCAGAGCAAGAGAAGTCATTTGCTGAGTTCCCACCAAAAAAATATAGTTTGAACCTTCGAACTACTACTTGTGAATCGGTACCATTTCCTCGGCCAGCACTGATTTTGTTCTAATACGAGTTTTGTAGCTGCTGGGGAGTTTGCTACGCTACGTCTTCTTCCCAGCTAAAGCCCTAGGAAGTGGTGGTGGGCGTTTTGGGGGACTGTCTTGCCTAATTTGAATAAATGACTTTTGATACAAATACCGATGACCTTGTGAAGGCCGCAGGAATCCGCTGGATGCGGGAGGCACAAAACCGGTCGAAGTGGCGGAGCTTGGGGAAGGCCTATGTCCAGCAGTGGACGTCTTTCGGCTGAAATGATGATGATGATGATACAAATACCAGATTTTGTCCGCGTAATGGTCTGAAGTTATCCTACGGGGAAAATGTTGACTAACCTTTGAAACGCAGATGCTTATAAATATACATTTGCTAAAGTTAAACAGTGCTCTAAAATGTTATAATAATAGAGTTAGCCAATAAGACGACGTTAGAAACTTTGTAGAGATATTATATTATTTACGTCTAGTTAGTTTTATGAGGTTACCTGAGGTTTTGTAATCAACTGGGTGTAAGCAATATCTAAATGCCTTTATCGCTGAGTTGAAACCAGAGGGATGATTTCGTAATACATTATCAGTCGGACGCTTTCATTTTCACAGTTCACAATATTCATGGCGTTCTTTCCGTTGCTAAGCAGACAATTTTTTCAAGCATATGAAAGAATGGTTTAGCAAAAACTTTCAAAATGATTCAGATTCTGATAAGTAGTGTGTGACCCAATTAAGGTGCAGCATAAGAATAGTGATGATTCCTACATAATTGCCACGTTGCCACCTTCCTAATATAGGTAACACTTAGGACCAGGCTCCAGACAACGGCGCGTTGTGTTCCACGCCTCAAAGCGGTGACAGCATTAACTGAAGGGGTCCGCTGGGACCGATGCTTGCCAGGGTCATGGAATCGTTCGAAAGAGTTACCGTGGCAAAGGCAACTGAAGGAATACGGTTGGGTTTTACTCAAAAGTAGTTGGGTAAAAGTCTGACACGCCCTTTCGCTCCAACCAGAGCGTGAGACGGCATTCTAAGATTTCCCAAGCACAACAAAAAAAAGGTACGGTCAGCAGAACAGTCTACTTTAACACATCCGCAATGTTTGGTCAACGTCAAGTTCTACTACTCATTTTAAGTTTTATCAATTCTCTTTTTAATAGAATTACTGTGTATGAAAAAATAATATAAATTAGTTTTAACAAAATTTGAAATGTTGGCTAAAAACCTCCCAGTCCGTTATCAGAGAGGTATGGCGCTGTAGTCGAGATACAGGTTTTTCACCTAGTTCGGCTACAGATGCAACCCTGTTATATTATTTTCATTATAGCCTACAATTTATTTTTCTTTACGCAAAATGGTTGTTGTAATGTTAATATTTTTTGTGTCAATAAATAAAATTATCTATCTAACGATCAAAAACCATCATTTCTAGTAGACTTTTCCCAGCTGTTGGTAAAGGCCTCCCCAAATTCAGTTAGGTATCCTTTCCTGTGGTACCTTAAACTATCCCTCGCATTATGCGTTATAATGACTAAAAGTTAGTCAAGTTCTTTTAATTTTACTTGTCTTCCGATGATTTTAATTCAGTAACTCTTTAGCTCGATGATGACGATTAAAAAAACCGAAGTATTAATGGACTTTTATCGCTGACTTTACAAATTGAAAACACAACAACAAAATCTAGTTGCATAGATTTTGTTACTTCTCTGCAAAACTCTGGAAACCAGTAAATGTTCCTTTGGTTTGGAAAATCCGCCATTCAAAGGACATTTCCTTTATAACCCTACCCACCACACGGTTATTACCGAAGCCGAGATAAAAGGTAAAACATCTTTTGTTTTGTTCCCTCGCAACTGAAAGGATTTGGCTTATGCAGCCGAGCGCAAATCCCTCGAGGTTCAAAGTAAAAACGTATGAAAGTTGCGGATAAAATGTTTGTAATGTCTGTGTTTTGATTTGTTGAACTTGACGCAAGAGACTGGAAAAGAGTTTAAGGAATTTGGGTACTTAGAATGTGTTGAATTCGAAAAATTTTCGTAGAGGAACGAAGATTTGTGAATCGTTTTAAACACTAAGATGCGATGCGTTTTGAAAGATATTTACACTTTATTAAAATACTCGTATCTTGCTAAGACTTTATTAATTTTAAGGTTTAAAAAAAAATGACTTGTGCTCCACCCAGAAAAAGTTAGCCAATATGGTGTTCATCAGCATTCCACCAGAAAGAAGTCCCCTACTGGGCACAGGCCTGCTCTAAGCGTCGCTACATCTACCGGTCCTATGTTTCACCACATCATTTTTCCACCTTGTGATAGGGCTATCCACGTTGACATTTACAAGTTTGTAACGCTATGATCCCCCATAGTGATACAATTTTGTAAACATTTGTTGTATCCAGGTATTTAGTAAACGCTTCGAACCACAAACAGCTTTCGAGAGTCATATTTACAGTTTGTACACCCTTTGTTCATATTTGTGTTAAAATAATTCAGGCGTTGTAATATATTCTGCACGAGTAAGTACCGGAGCGCCTATAAAACCGTAAAAAGTTGCAATAATTACAAGAGCCTTTTAGCATGGTTACTGAAACATAAACCTGCTGTAGCTAACTTTGCTAACTTAAGCTAAATACTTCTAAAATAAGTATGAGTTTTTCAGCCTGATTTTTTGCACAGCTCTTACTTATAGGTACCTTCAGAGTATCTTTATTTGCATTTTATAATAATCTTCTTACCGTATTGGTAGAAAACTATACATCTATCTATCATACTAATCCTACTAATATTATAAACGCGTAAGTTTGTATGTATGGATGTATAGATGTCTGGATGTTTGTTCCTCTTTCACGCAAAAACTACTCACCCGATTTAGATGAAATGGCACACAGATAGTTTATAACCTGAAATAACACATAGGGTACTTTTTATCCCGGTAGTATGTTCCCGCGGGATAATTTCCGACCTCCACGCGGGCGAAGCCGCTGGCAAAAGCTAGTAATATTATAAATGTGAATGTAAGTTTGTTTGTTACGCTTTCACGCAAAAACTTCTTAACCGATGATCATGAAAATTTGTACACATATTTTTGGAGGTATTAGAAGTAACTAAACTAAAAACTAAAAGTATCCTATCTTTTATGAAAAAAAAAAAACTATTTTTAATATTATTTTTAACGCCAGCGAAGCTGCTGGCAAAAGCTAGTACATCTATAACTTTTTTTCCGTTGCATTGTCACCTAATTTTTTTTCCTTATCACAGTTCAGCCCCAACATAGATGACAAGTCTGATGTATTTATAAGTAGATGTCCCAATTTCATACCATATCGTTTTCGTATCATGCAAAACCATGCTGAAAATAACTTTACTTAACAAGATCTAGGAAAGCTCATAATGTTACCGTTAAAGCTTTAGGCATTTAGTTACTTTTAGTCAATATGGCGTGTGTTTGCGGAAGACATAAGCTAGTTACTATTTCTGACATTGACATAAATGTGATTACGGGCTTACAGCGGTGTGCTTCTTGTCTGCTATATCAAAAAACTTTTTTCATAAAAATAACAACCGACAAAAAACACTAGAAAGTGGAAAATGACTTTAATTTCGGAAGTCGGTGTCTTAGGATTTGTATTTAAGTTTTTTGCGACCGACTTCCGAAATTAAATTAATTTTCCACTTTGTAGTGTTTTTAACCGACTTCAAAAAGGAGGAGGTTCTCAATTCGGATGTTTATATGTTTTTTTTATTTTTTATGTATGTTCGGCCATAACTCCGTCATATATAGACGGATTTGCAAAATTCTTTTTTTGTTCAAAAGGGGTTTATTCCGAAATGGTCCCATATAAATTTCATATTTGACAGGCCTGTTAGTCTAGTGGTTAGTGACCCTGACTGTAAAGACTGAGGTCGTGGGTTCGATTCCCACACAGGACAAATCTTTGTGTGATGAGCACAATCATTTGTTCTGTGTCTGGGTGTAATTTATGTATAATGTGTATGTATTTAGAAATATATAAGTATATTTTATCAGTTGTCTGGTTACCATAGTACAGGCTCTGCCTAGTTTGGGATCAGATAACGATGTGTTGGGTGTCCTAAGATATTTATTTATATAGATCTGATGATGAGTTCAGAAGACAGACACCGGAACTCTTTAAAAAATGACAGCAAATCAACCGCGATTTCTGCTATCGTATAAATATGCATTGTTTGTTTAGAATTAGTGCGGGGTGGATACCACAACTTAAAATTTTAAAATAATAACTTTTTTACAAAAAAAAAAAAAGCAAAAAAACCATAAATACAGATCCTAAGACACCGACTTCCGAAATTAAAGTTATTTTTCACTTTGTAGTGTTTTTAAGGAAGTCGGTTGTTTTTTTTTTTGTAAAAAAGTTTTTATTAAGGAAATTTATGAATTATTTTTTTGAAAAAAGATTTAATTTTAACTTTTTAGTTATGGTATGTACCTCGCACGAATCTAATCGCGTTATTCGTCTAATTATCGCGCACATACTTAATGCAAATTTAAAACTTATATGGTTTTCTCATGGATGCAATTGTCAGAACTGAACCAAATTATGAGATAAAAAAGAATCATCAAAATCGGTTCACCCAGTCAAAAGTTCTGAGGTAACAAACATAAAAAAAAAACTGTCGAATTGAGAACCTCATCCTTTTTTTGAAGTCAGTTTATATTCACTACCTCGTTAGTCTAAAGATCGACTGCGAGTCAGGAAAACTGTCATTAGGTTTGTCCATCTGAAATTTCTAAATAGTAGCTAGGAGTTAGTGTCCCCGGAGTCAGAGACTATAGTGGCCGAGTAGTAATGGCTCTAACTTACGACTTGTAGGTCGTGGGTCTGTATCGAAGCAGGCGCTTTACTTAGTGCACTTAATTCATTTCATCACCAGCGCTCTCTGAATGGTACAGGAAAACATCGAGAGGTAACCGAAACCCTAATAATGATAAACATTTACAGTTTAGGAGATCAGATCAAAATGGCTGGATGGTTACTCCTACTCTCGATTTTTGGTTTGACAATGCAATTATATAATGTGGCTTATGACTAAGTCTCAACAGTCGCACAGGTCAATCGTTCAGGTTAAGCTACGCTTGTCGCGGTGGTCCACGGATGGGTGATTCATCATCGTTTCGTCATCTTTAGATACCAAGCCCACTCCATGCCTCTGAAAGTACGTTAAGTCTTTGGTCCCAGCTGTCTTTTTTGGATCTTAGACTGTCGTTACGGGTCTTCAGAAACACGAAAGTCCGAGAACCCGTCTAACCAAGGGGTACCGTAATACCCAGTAACTGGGTTGCGGAGGTCAGATAGGCAATCGCCCCATGTAAAGTACTGGTAGTCAGTTACATTCGGTTAGACTGGAAGCTGACCCCAACATAGTTATGAATGGCTAGGCAGTGAGAATGTAATTATATAATGTGATGTGATCCCACTGGATTCCTTACTTTTCTCAATTGCACCAGGACATCAGGTCATGTCATACTAGCCAGGTGCAATTTAATTTTAAAGAGAAAATATACATCACAAATCCTGAACACAATTTTATCACAGATGTTTAAAGTTCAGTCGATAACTTACAAATATTGACATTGTTGCGTTATACATTGCTGGCTGAGCATGGAGGCTCGTAAAATTGCCAGTAGTAAGCGTTTATTACGACGGTTACAAATTGTAGAGGCCGTAAATATTTTGTGTATACACCGTGACATTTTAGTCGTCTTACAACGGCAGCCCACTTCATGTAACCTATGACTACTACACACCCATAAGAAAAAAAAATTACATTTGAATAACTAAAATATAAAAATGTTATTCATTATGATGACGCATGACTTGGTTTAAATTTGATATTTTGTCTCATGGAACATGAAGATGGAATGATCTAGCCGACTCGGCAGCCCACTTCATATAACCAATGACTACTACACGCGCATAAGAAAAAAAATTACATTTGAATAACTAAAAAATAAAATGTTTATTCATTACGATGACGCATGACGTGGTTTTTTGATATTTTGTCTCATGGAACATGAAGATGGAATGATCTAGCCGACTCGTGCGCTGGGTAGGTATGTTCTCTACCATATGATACGTAAACATTATTAACAGGATGTTTCATAATTCTAATCCATTATTTATTTTTCTTAATACCTATTATCTTAATTAATGGTAACAATTTTTAATCACGCCTTGAGGTATATTATTATAGAAAAAAAAATATAGAAAAAAATAGAATATATTTATTGTCCAGGTAATACAGAAAGCAAACATAGGTATTACATGAGTAGCTTAAATATTACCTACAGCTAATTACAGTATATTATTTGCCAGTGAACCCCAAACTAGACAGTTAGTCTTTATCTTGGGGCTCAGGATACGAATTACAGAGTGGACACTAGAGAGGTGATTTCAGTAATGGTATGAGTGTATGTGTAAAGTTGGTGTGTTGTGTGTGTGGAGTATATGTGTGGCGTGTGTGTGGTGTGTATGTGTGACGTGTATGTGTGTACTTTTGATTCAGTGTCAGGTCGGGGTCGTTATATTAATTGTTCCGAGTCGTCGTAACCAGTAATATGCAACATTTTCTTAAAAGTTTTCTTGCATTCAAATGCGGTAGTATTTTTAATATCGCACAGTTTACAAACTTTATTGTATGTATTAATGAGGGAGTAGGCCGGGGAACGTCTAGCTAGTAATGAGGTGACGTCAGGTGTTGGGATTCTATAATTTCTTATATGTAAGATTGATCTATAGTCGGGCCTGCTCTTAATATTTTTTTGCGTTTTAATGCAGGCAGAAAAAATGAAAAGCTGGCGGACTCTAAGAACTCTCGTTTCGCGATAGAGTAAGTCAGTGGAAAACCGGTTGGGCTTCTTAAAAGTTACTTTAAGCAGCGCTCTCTGTGCTTTTTCAGCTTCAATCAAGAAGGTTTTTCCAGCACTACCCCACACGCTGATGCAATACTGGATTATTGATTGGCAAAGCGCTAGGTACAGCAGTTGTAGTGTGTCTATCGGTAGACAGTCTCGTAGCCTACGCATAGTGTGAATGAGTTTCCTAATTCTGCCAGAAATTTTGGATATATGATGCTTAAATGTGAGGTGATTGTCGATAAGAATTCCGAGGTATCTAATAGAAGAGGTACGTTCAAGAGGAAGACAGTCGCAAGGGATTGTAGAAATTATAGAAGAACATTGAACAAACTTTGAGCATTGAGCATTGAAAAAACATTATGTCGGATACATTGAGTGGAGAACCTTTGTAATACCACTAAAATGTCACGGTGATAGTTCGGTAGGCTACTGTAATGGTGGATAGTGCTATTCTT
The DNA here is from genome assembly GCA_947507805.1 of Aporophyla nigra. NCBI lineage: Eukaryota > Metazoa > Arthropoda > Insecta > Lepidoptera > Noctuidae > Aporophyla > Aporophyla nigra. Next base: position 2,774,040 of record OX382293.1, on the reverse strand, counting down.
TACGTTAGGCACCACACGAAAAAGGTTTCTGTCGTTATCATGGACTTACAGTTTGAAAGTAGTGTGATAGTGACCGTAACAATGCTTAGCCAAAGTACATTCTGAGAATTGGTGGCTCAGTGGTAACAGCCGCGAATGGAATCAGGTAGGACTTCTGATAGTCTGGCGTCTATTTAAGGGGTGGTAGGGGGGTGGGTGGGAGGGGGGGGGGAGGTGTAGAGGCCCCCCTGTGAAGGAAACGTGTCGATACCCCCCCCTTTTTGAGTTTTTATTTTTTTAATATTCTAACCTAACTTTCGAATTTTCGTGTATCGACATCGATTTAAAGGCCGGAAGAGGTGTGGGGTTGACGAATAAAAAGGGGAAGTTGGAAGGGGAAGTAGCATCGCTCGACAGGAAACTTCGCTGACAGGGCTCGTCAACAGAATCAAGTCGTTTCTGGCACTCGCCGGCCGCTGCCGCGGCACCGCTCGCTTCGCTCGCTCGGCTCGTGCATAGGAGGTCACAGTTTTAACCTAACCTAACCTAACCTCCCCAAGCCATGTCGTTTCTGGCGTAGGAGGTCACAGTTTTAACCTAACCTAACCTAACCTCCCCAAACCATGTCGTTTCTGGCACTCGCCGGCCGCTGCCGCGGCACCGCTCGCTTCGCTCGCTCGGCTCGTGCGTAGGAGGTCACAGTTTTAACCTAACCTAACCTAACCTCCCCAAACCATGTCGTTTCTGGCACTCGCCCTCCCCAAACCATGTCGTTTCTGGCCACAGTTTTAACCTTTTTTTTTTGTCGTGGAGAAATGCTCATGCATACTGCGCTACTAAGGGGAAATAGCGCAGTTATGTGGGACTTCAACCCACTAAAACTCCACGGTGTCCTCCTACCGCTTATGGCGGGAACACGGGAACGAAAAAACTCTTCCGCGAACCCGCCGCGGCTGTCCGTCGCCGGACCCACCTCTGGGGGGCCACAGTTTTAACCTAACCTAACCTCCGAAACCCTGTCGGATCTGCCACGAAGGGTATTTCAAAGCTTAAAAATAAACCACAACCTAATAAACCTTAATCATCATAAGACTAACAACAAACAATAGCATCGTGTTACGTTTGGTTTCACTTATCGGCAATAGTCGGTAAATTCTTTTAAGTTTTAATGTAATAGTATTAAATTAAATTAGTGAAATAAATGCAATATACTAAAACATACTTAAACAGTGTCAAAATAACTAATTTTATGTATTTATTGCATAATAATTATGCAGTAAAGCATTATAGTGCGTTTACCTTACCTGAAACGAAACGTCCAATGGCGAGACGAAATGTCAAAGTGACAAAATATTGCAAAAGTTTACGATTTTAATTTTTTTTTTTTTTCGATAACTGCTTAATTGCGACGCTTAAAATTTTACGTGGAGCTTTCTAATAATATGACCTTTACGTAAAAAAAATATAGACTCCCAACTCGACGTCAGATAATACGAAACTTAGCCCTAATTTTATGTATTTATTGCATAATAATTATGCAGTAAAGCATTATAGTGCGTTTACCTTACCTGAAACGAAACGTCCAATGGCGAGACGAAATGTCAAAGTGACAAAATATTGCAAAAGTTTACGATTTTAATTAATTTTTTTTTCGATAACTGCTTAATTGCGACGCTTAAAATTTTACGTGGAGCTTTCTAATAATATGACCTTTACGTAAAAAAAATATAGACTCCCAACTCGACGTCAGATAATACGAAACTTAGCCAAAATTAGTTATTTTGACACTGTTTAAGTATGTTTTAGTATATTGCATTTATTTCACTCATTTAATTTAATACTATTACATTAAAACTTAAAAGAATTTACCGACTATTGCCGATAAGTGAAACCAAACGTAACACGATGCTATTGTTTGTTGTTAGTCTTATGATGATTAAAGTTTATTAGGTTGTGGTTTATTTTTAAGCGTTGAAATACCCTTCGTGGCAGATCCGACAGGGTTTTGGAGGTTAGGTTAGGTTAAAACTGTGGCCAGAAACGACATGGTTTGGGGAGGTTAGGTTAGGTTAGGTTAAAACTGTGACCTCCTACGCACGAGCCGAGCGAGCGAAGCGAGCGGTGCCGCGGCAGCGGCCGGCGAGTGCCAGAAACGACATGATTTGGGGAGGTTAGGTTAGGTTAGGTTAAAACTGTGACCTCCTACGCACGAGCCGAGCGAGCGAAGCGAGCGGTGCCGCGGCAGCGGCCGGCGAGTGCCAGAAACGACATGGCTTGGGGAGGTTAGGTTAGGTTAGGTTAAAACTGTGACCTCCTATGCACGAGCCGAGCGAGCGAAGCGAGCGGTGCCGCGGCAGCGGCCGGCGAGTGCCAGAAACGACTTGATTCTGTTGACGAGCCCTGTCAGCGAAGTTTCCTGTCGAGCGATGCTACTTCCCCTTCCAACTTCCCCTTTTTATTCGTCAACCCCACCACACCTCTTCCGGTCTTTAAATCGATGTCGATACACGAAAATTCGAAAGTTAGGTTAGAATATTAAAAAAATAAAAACTCAAAAAGGGGGGGGTATCGACACGTTTCCTTCACAGGGGGGCCTTTACACCTCCCCCCCTCCCACCCACCCCCCTACCACCCCTTAAATAGACGCCAGACTATCAGAAGTCCTACCAAAAAAAGTCCAGATCGTGTTCACAATCACTGCATTACCGCTAACACTTAATACACTGCAATCCAAGGGTATGATCGAGACGTGAGATGCGCGTGCGGCGATTACGTCACGGGATCAATTACATGCGTCAACGCACCTGCGCAGTCGTTATGACACTGGTTCGGGAAGCAGCCCCCGCGCGGGGGTGATATCCGTATTTTTGCGAGTGAGGGAGCGGGACGGAGAGAGTTGTCGGCGGGCGGCATGCCTTTTAGCCTATTGTCTGTGATTGTGTTACCGCTTGTAAGGAAACGCCGCGCGCTCGCCGGCTGGCCGCAATGACTAGTTATTAGTATTATTTGATGTTTGTTTACTTTTCGTTTCGCGCTGTACTACGCTTTAATGATATTGATACTTCAAGACTTATTAGCGTTTATGAAGTATTTTGTTTTAATTACTTTAAGTGTTTATTTGCAATAATAAGCCTTTTGCAATATGACTTACTACATTTTTAAGGTTTTACATACTTGCATTAAAATATTTTTGATTTGCGTATTAATAGGCCTAATGCAATCAGTATCGTGAGTAGTGCCTTAGGTTAAAATAATGCCCATGACTTCGATTGCATCCTGTATAAGTATGTTTATCAGTTGTCTGGTTGCCATAGTACAGGCTCTGCGTAGTTTGGGATCAGATAACGGTGTGTTGGTTGTCTTAACATATTATTATTATTATATTATTGACTTGTAAACGTGTTTGTACAAATCTACTTACAGAAATAAAATCTTTTATCATTTAAGTAGCGTTTTTGCCTGAACTTTACATTTTAGTAAAAAAAAAAAAAAAACAATGATTGGTGCCTTCAAGTTCGACCTCGTGAAGTTATTTTTATGAAGAACTATACCAATTCCAGAGATGACGTAGCTACATATTTTTTTTGTTTCTAACAGATAACACTACTACCCTTGAAACTTTCACCAAAGTTGACAAACTAACGAAAAACTTTTTCTCAAGAACATTATCGCTGATGGAAAGCGTTCCTTTTGTCCTTCGCACTAGAGATTCATATCACCAACTTAAGAGATAAGGAGTCGAGCCCAAACTTGTCCGCATTACGCCTGGATTACTACTCTTTGATTTACTGTGCCCAAGTTCGACATTGGGATATTAACTAAGTAGTTTGAACCCGGTTTATGAGATAACTAACTGGGAATGTCTATTATACTTTGTGGTCTTATGTTGATGTATAATCTTGATCTTTGGGCTTCCCATTGTCGGGGTCAGATTTATTGGGATCGAGCGTTTTCCAATGAAAAACAATCAATGAATCATTTTATAAAACTGAACGAGGAGGTTTTCGGTTACTGAAAAAAACTTGAAGCAGAATTCCATGAATGTGCACCAAAATTAATAAATTATATTCCACGTAAAACTGTACCGTACTGCGTGTTACATCACTACGTTGTCGGCGAGGGATGCGGGGTGAGGGACGGAACATCGCGCCGCCATAACTACACAGATCGATCGTGTCAAAGTGCACTCATGCGCATACATACGTCTCAAGAATAATCCACCCTTGTAAATGCAAGTAGTGTAATTATAATACGAGTCCGTATCTTCTTTGACGGACTTGGTGAGTAGGCCCTCAGGAACGGTTTCAATGAAATAAATAACTTATGCTGTTTTAGTTTTATTTAATTAAAGTCACCAGCGTTACCGTCTTGGATTCGATTCCCAGGTTGAGAAAAACGTGTTATTGGGTTTTTTGTGTCTGGAATTTCTCAATAGCAGCCCGAAATCTAGAAGTGTGCCCAGTTCATGGCAATTCCCAGGCTCTCCCCCTATTATATGGGACTGAAATATAACTGCTGGAATGTGGTTGTACTACACGAACATCTCGGCACAATTCTTTGGGGAAACAAGACATGATGCTATGTAATATTAATCAAACGCTGAATCAGTTATCGCTGCATTTTTTTAATCAAAAGCTAGTTATTCTACATAAGTTACATTAAGTCCTGTACTGCACTAATAGTTAGACAAAACTCGTTACACACTACACATTAGATAATTAGAGTGGCTTTTCGACTCTGTAACCGGTTTTGGCTGGTTCAGTGCTGGTTTTATCCGGATTAATCGGGGTCGGCAGCGAAGTTTGGCAAGCCAGGCTGGCAGCTCGCTAATCTTGCACGGATTATTCTGGCCATTGCGGTTTGGCTTTTCGAGTTGAGTTCGACTCTAACAATTTTATGGCGTGAGAATGGGGGAGACTTTTTTGTGACGTGACAAGGGGCTTTTTTGTGTGTATTTTTTTGGAAGTGGTAGCAAAGGGTTTTTGTTCATATTGTGTAGGTGAAGGATGTATGTGACGCTTGATTGGAGTCACATACAATTTTCTTTTCTTTTTTGTGTAATGGTAAGGTTTATTCTTTAAATATTTTCGAGTATGAATCTGTACTGAAAGTGAGATCCATTCATATCTTCTAAGAATGTGTTATAAAGAGTATTCTATGTTACTTCTAATACCTCCAAGAATATGTGTACAAAATTTCATGAGATTTCGCGTGAAAGCGTAACAAACAAACTTACATTCACATTTATAATATTAAGTAGGAATATAGCCTATATGTATAGCCTTTTTCGGGGAATGTTTAACAGAAAATATGCAATTGCATGCCCTGCTCTCAGTTACACCATTAATTATTGTTATATTATGTTAAAACAGAACCGTAGGTCATCTTTATGCATGACCAGCTTCGTTCTAATTGATGTGGTTAGCTTATATTTGGTGTTCCAGCGCTTAGTTCCAGCTGAATTATGTTTAGTTGCTTTATTATACAAGCCATGGCTATGATCCGTGACGGGACAAAGGGGAGCCAAGATTAATGTCAAAGGCTCCATTTGAAAGTATTTTAGGTATAAGGAAAACGATAAGAGGGTGTGTGGAAAGACAGAAACCAGTTCATAGTTTAGATCAGGACGTCATTTTGTGCAAGAAAATACAGATACAAACAAAATCTGCTGGTTAAATTTCAGAGACGTGATGGGTTTCTACTTTCTCTATTTCCCCCAATTATTATGTTGCAGTAGGCTTCCAATCTCACCGAATGCGGCTAATCAGTATTTAGCATGGACTGACTGTTTATCTGACCTCCACAATCCAGTCACTGGGTAACACGATACCCCTTGGTAAGATTAGTTGTCAGACTTTCGGGCTTCTGACCACCCGTAAAGGACTGTCAAAGATCCACGTGACAGCCGAGACGTTTCGTATTGCTCAGTAACTGGAATGTGGACTGTGGAGGTCTGATATGCAGGCGCTTTTTGTAAAATACTGATAATTGATTTTATTTCTGTAGTAGGTTTGTACAAACACTTTTTCATGTTAATGTTTTTTTTTTTAAACTAGATGAGTTCGGCGAAAAAAGGCCGAAAAAAACTCAGAGGTCACAGTCTCTTTTAAAGTCCAGACATAATCTTGTTCATATCATGTGAAGACCATGTAGATTGGTGACTGAAATGGTCTTTTGAGGAAGGAACCACACAGATTGAGTGGACCTGTCCAGTCAGTGCACGCAATTGTTTAGCTCAACTCGGAACATAAGGAGCCCAACGATATGCAGCTGCATTTGGTTAGATTGGTTACCGACCCTGACTTAGTTGGGAAAAGGCTAGGCGTGGTGGTGGTGGAGATTGGTTGACTGGCCTGTTAGTCTAGTGGTTAGTGACCCTGACTGCTAAGACTGAGGTCGTAGGTTCCATTCCCACCCAGGACGAATCTTTGTGTGATGAGCACAATCATTTGTTCTGTGTCTGGGTGTAATTTATCTATGAAATGTATGTATTTAGTAATATATCAGTAGTCTGGTTGCCATAGTACAGGCTCTGCCTAGTTTAGGATCAGATAACGGTGTGTTGGTTGTCCTAAGATATTATTATTTTTGGGAGTGTTCTTTTTCTCGGCTAGTCTAGTTTCTGCTGCATTTACGGGCCAAAGCCAAGTAAAAGCAGCGTATGGTGTGTATTTATGAAGAGGGTGTGTTTTCTTCCTCTAATTGCATGAACTTCCTTACTATTCTGCAGGTGTTTAATTTGGCAGCTTTCTGAAGGTTCAGACAGATTCTTCTAAATCTAATAATTTTAATTTTAAATATATTATTATTATTTTGAGTTCTTTATTTTTCTTCCCATTTAAAAGAGTTTACGACCTTACACACGGGCCGGAACCAAGTGTGTAAAGGGGAAATTTAAATTGAAAAGGTGGATGATAGTGTAGAAGAAGTCAGGAATTTTCGTGTGATGCGACAGGTGTTGAGTATGGTGGCTTTTTGGAGCATATAAAGTGTGTGAGAAGGCATGTGTAGAGTGTTTAGACTTTGTGTGAGAGCCTTCGGTACTACACCGGTAGATGAGAGTATTATAGGAACGATATGGACTATTTGTGCTTTCCATTGTGTTTTAATTTCAATGGCGAGGTCTTGGTACTTACTAAGTTTTTCAGATATTGTAGTTTGAATATTGTGCGAGTTAGGTATAGCTATAGCTATCAAGTAAACTGTTTTATTTATTTTGTCGTGAACGGTGATATCAGGTCTATTGTAGTGTATAGTTTTGTCTGTAATTATTGTTCGGTCCCAATAGATTTTATGATTCCTGTTTTCTAAAATAATTTCAGGTTTGTATTTATTTTTCTAAAATAATTTCAGGTTTGTATTTATTTATTATTATTATTATTATATGTTGATGATGTTATAAGATAGCAAACATGCTGCCGGTCTACTTGAAAGTAAGAAGCAGGCGTTAGATTTGTTAATTATAAACAACAATACAACAGCCCATCAATATAACATTGGTCCAGCATTTGCGGTCTACCTCATCGCGCTCTAAGCTCTGTCGGTGCTCCACACTGGTAGTTTAAGCCAAAGCTAAGTTGCTATTAGCTAGATGTGGCTAGCTAAATCCTAGTATAACCTTACATAGTAGCTTTTTAAGCAATATCAGTGCCCTGTGCTTGATTTTCAAGAAAATAGAAGAATTCTGAAGATGACTTGGTGAGTTCAGAGGTTTTTCACAGTGCATTGCTGCCATAAAAATATCCAAAATGGAGGCTAAAATTAAACAAAAGTCGTAGAACAAACGATCATCTCATGCCGTTTTACCACAGCTTTGAACATGATATTTGCACAAAACTGTTCTGAGTTATACTTGCGTAACACAATAACAGTAGGAATAGCTTTCATTTTGACAACTCAGCAACATTCATTGCGTTATTTACGTTGTTGAGCAGACAATTTTTTCATACATATGAAGCAATGGATTAGAATTATCCTTCAAAACGATTCAGATTATGATTGATAGTGTGTTACGCAAAAAAAGGTAACGATATTATCGGTCAACACATAAGGATAAACACGTCGAATAAAAAAGCTTTGATCTTCACTGTGTTTATATTCTGCCTGAAAAAAGAATATTCCCGCTCGGCATGAAAAATAAAACAAAAGTTTTCAAGTAGACTATGACAGATTACGGTAAAAAATAACAATCATAACACAATTTCTTCACCAGCAGATTCAACAAATCAGCTATGAAGATAAATATTTACATAAAATTACTCTTCTTCAAAAGAAAGATATTTAAGAAACGAAGGTAAGCGCTAGGAAAATGCGATAATGGTAACTTCGGGCAGGAAATGACACTCACGGGGAAAATGAGATATTTTCAGTGTAAAATATGACTTAAGAAAAGATCAGAAGAACAAGTCTATACAGGATGTAAGGGTAAACACCGTTATTCTTGAAACCAGTGATTTGGTTTCGTTAATGGTACGTAAAATCAATAAAAAAAAACTTTTTTTGCTTCGGCAATTTTGGAATGGATTAGAGTACTCTTCATGATCCATTTTCATAAATGATTTAACACAAAATATTACAGACATTTTAATGAAATGTTAACAATATCTCAATTATGAATAATTTTATATGATTATATTTAGTTAATAAATCAAGAGGGACTTCTGGCTAAGGGAGTGCTCTCGGCTGTCATTTGTGGAATTTGACAGTTGGGTTGGGTTGTCAGATCCTCAATTGTCTGACCACCATTATTACGAAGGGGTATCGTATTACCCTATAACTGGGCTGTGGAGGTCACAGAGGAAATCGCTTAATTTAAAATACTGGTGTTGGGCCACATCCGGTTACACTGGACTAGACCAACAGGTTAGGCAGATGAGATCAGGATGAGAGTCAATTAATTAACCTTACAAAGAGACCGAAGGTTCAGGCTTAACAGTTTAAAAACATAAAAGATTTCAGAATTGTGGCTTTTATCACCTCATCCTATAAATCCTGGTCCTTCGGTACGTATCTACCCAATGACACAAACTTGGTAATGAGTCCCATAACGTTGCTGCCTGTGTTCCGATCGCGCCCGCGGGAGCCGGCTATTCACAAATTTTATGGCTCTTTCATATTGTTCGAGCAAAAATATAGGTACACAGTGGGGACAACCATTACTCACAATGAATACTAAAATTATAGTGTCAGGGGAATTAAAGAAGTACGGTTCTGATGGTTGATGAATGATTCACGATGCACATAAGAAAGTTTTTCTACTTTAGGATGGACCAACTTTGTCTTAGGGCGAATGATTTACTTCGTAATGTAACAGTTTTGCACAAGGCTGCTCAATCCACTTCATGTATAATTCAACCTGCAATTCCAAGTGATCTGCTCATACCAAGACGAAGACGTATAGTTACAGAAATAAAATTTTAAGTAAATATATTTAGTACAAATTTTAGCAAACTTTTGTAACTGGAATAAGTTAATGAGATTAAATTTAGATTTTATGACAGTTTTTCGACATTAGAACTGAGAGACGTCAATTCTTATTCCACGGACAAAGTATATCTGACTTTAGCAAAATCAGCCCTTAGTATTACAATACACTAGATAACACAATAATCTACATGTCTAACACTAGGCATTATCTAAATTACATGACTCATCATCAACATCATCATTTTAGTCCTAAGACGTTCATTGCTCGACATACACCCCCCACTCCCTCCAAAATTCAGGGAGCTTTGCCATAATCGCTTAGCAGGCAGGTTGGCGATCACAGTCATCATCATCATCATCATCATTTCAGCCGAAAGACGTCCACTGCTGGACATAGGCCTTCCCCAAGCTTCACCACTTCGACCGGTTTTGTGCTTCCCGCATCCAGCGGATTCCTGCGGCCTTTACAAGGTCACCGGTCCACCTTGTTGGAGGCCTTCCAACTCTACGTCTTCCGGTACGCGGTCGTCACTCCGGAATCTGTCGGCCCCACAGTATGGTGATAAAATGCATAGAGAACGCTGCTGTCCATTCTCTAGTAAGTCCTTTAGTCGCCTTTTACGACACCCACGGGAAGAAAGAGGACGGTGCTATTGTTGATGTCCGCCACCATACGGAACAACATTAAATGACTAAATACACGAATATATTTATACAGAAACGTGCCCCGTAGACTGGGAGCATTCAAATTAAATGTTTATTGGCAGTTTATTTATGTTTATTGAATGGTAAAGATAATTCTTTGGCCAGAGAACGAGCCAGCTCTCTCGTAAATTGGCACCCCACGTCAATTTGCCGTGTATTGGCCATTTTATACAACTGTCAAAGAAACAAACATACAATATAAATCGATAATCAATTTCCCTTACAATTAATTTCCCTGACTGAAGTTAGTTCAAGTTCAAATAAGGTGTAATACCTTATTTGCCCGCGATGCGTAAATGTCGCTTATGGCGGACGCAGACAAATTCGCGGAGTGAAAGTTAGCCTGTGTTCTTTCTTGGGGTTTAAACTTACCCCGTACTAAATTTCATCAACATCGGTTCAGTGGTTTAGCCGTGAAAGCGTAACAGACAGACAGAGTTACTTTAGCATTGATAATATTAAGTATAGATTAAGCGTGTAAATTCCTCGGCTATCATCATCATCAGCCTAGCCCAAAGAGAGTCTTTGGCCTAGCCTTATCCAAACTATGGAGTGACTGCCTATCAGACCTCCACAAGTCTGGTTGGTTGTCAGACTTTCGGGCTTCTTACGACCCGTAACGACAGTCAATGATCCACAAATGACAGCAGGGACCAACGGCTTAACGTGCTTTCCGAGGCACGGTCTTGGTATGTAAAGATGATCACCCATCCACGAACCAACCACGACAAGCGTAGCTTAACCTGATCGGTCGATCCATGCGGCTGTTATTACTTAGCCTCAATACCCCCGGCACTCATACCGAATTATAAATTTAGCTTTTTAAACCACATATAATTAAAGCTAAATGAATTTATTTATGTGTGTACATTCAACAGCTTCCACAGAAGGTAACTATGACCCTCTATTTCAGAAATCATTTATCTTTGTTTCAGCAGAAACAGTAGCGATATTGTTAAATCCATAATTAATCTCGTACTGCGGTCAATCCCAGGCTCAAATTTAGGATTTAATACAACATTGTAGTTTGTTCCTTTACAATTATAAACAGCTATAATTTCCATAAATCTCTACGATCTCTATTTATATTAGGGTTGCTAAAATAGGGCTTTCGCAGTGCATTACCACGGCTTAGCTGCAAAATGTGTTTTGATGTTTGTGGGTTTAATGTGCGGAAATGTAAACAATGAAATGATTTCGATATTCAATACCAGTGTTTCTTGGCTTAGGTACGCATTTTGTCAATGAAAAGCTTCTTTACGGAAAAGTCATTGTTTGTGTATAAATATTAAATATTTAATAATCTGATAAAAATAAAAATAAAAAATATTTGTATCAGACGATCGTGTACTATTTATTTCATAATTTTTGTAAAATAGTGACAGGTCACGGGAACAATCTGCGACTCCCACATTCTTCTAAAATTGAAGAAGAAGATATCTAAAACCATGGTTAGACCTGCTGTCTTATTTCGGTCAGAAAGTCGGGCCACAAAAGGGATGAATGAAAGGCAATTGCTTGCAGCTGAAATGAGTATGTTAAGAGGGATAAGAATAGAGGGTTAAGAGTTGGCCTACCAAATGCAAAAAGAATTTTTTCATATGTGCCTGGTTGATTCAGACATTACAACCTCATGGAAACTTATCAAGCGAACAAATTTTACCTCATTAATTTTAAACCGTATAATTATCACAAATAATGTATGTGCTGATTCAGAAATTTTACCTCCGTAATTTTAAACTGTATAATTATCACAAATAATGTAGGTGCGGATTCAGAAATTTTATATCAGTAATTTTAAACTATATAATTATCACAAATAATGTAGGTGCGGGTCGGTCACAAGACTAAACTAATATTATTAAGAGGAAAGATTCGATTGTTTGTATAGGGTAAACTCAAAAATAACTCAACCGATTTAAAAAATATTTCCCCTATGGAAAGTAACAGTATTCCGGAGTAACATGAGCTATAAAATCCACGCGAACGAAGTCACGGGAGAAGTGCTAGTTAAAAATAATAGTAAAACAGTCGCGCATATGTTTCCCAGATGTGACCACACTGCAAGCGGGTATAAAACTGCCAAAGTAATGGAAAAACTTTATCCTGCGGGTAGTTTGATGGCTAGTATCAGCTGTAGTGAGGAATAGAGCTGTTTTTACCGCAAAACTTTGACAGTAAGTCGAGGAACGATGGCCGTTTACCTCTTAACAGCAGCGGCTTACTAATAAATTTAATAATAGGACTACTATAATAAATTAGAACAAGTTTTTGGATGGGTAAAATTGGCAGGTGAATTTAAATATGAAAAAAATTGACTTACCTAAAAAAAAAAAAAAAATATTTATTAACAAGTAAGTACAGTGTAATTATATTGTACAAGAAGAGTGAGCAGTGACCCTCAAATAAGGCTCGTGCCTGCATCTTGGGGGTCGGAATTGCGTCATTTTCAGAGTGAGGTTCGTAGTGATTATTGTATAACAGGAAAATCTAAACTTAACTAAAATCAATTAAAATGAAACACGTCAGGCAAAACATTAAAGTCAGGAATTTATTTAGCTGTGTAATACTGCTGGTTTTGCCTTCTTTATAAGATAATTCTATTCTCTTTCGCGAAATGAATTATCTTCCTCACCTCGCAAATTAAACTGTTGTGTTATAATCTGCTATTCAGATTTAATAAAACCACTAGCTTTTACCAGCGGCTTTTTCCAAGTGGAGGGCGAAAATCACCCCACTGGGATGTACTACCGGGATAAAAAGTGTTTTATGTATTAATACAGGTTATAACCTATTTATGCGCCAAATTTCATCCAAATTCTTTTAGCGGTATTTGCGTGATTGAGCTACCAACATATAAACTTTCAAACTATAACATTAGTTGGAAGTTGGATAGAAATAATGAGCTATTCCCTACGGCTACTATCAGCCATGCCAACATAAATGTATGACGCAGTCCTATTTTTTTCATTAACAGTATAATGATTACTTTTCAGTTTTTCTGTTATTTCAGTTACATTCTGTGTGACAAGTTATTTTCTCACTCAAACATACTTAATAACTTCACACTAATTACTTACTGTTTCAGGCTCAAAGAACCGTAACCAACTTAGTTTGTCTACTCGAATACACCCTTTGATGGGTTTTAAATAGCTTAACTAATTAGACTGAACTATCTTTAGACTCTATTCAGTGTTGTACCACAAAACGGAAAGGTTCAGGTCAGCTAAATACAATGAGTGAAAACAGGCGCTCGCATATTATATCATTTAAAAATGTGTTTTTGAAAAACCTACTTTATAGACAAACACAAAGATCAAAATACAACCTCAATATTTTATTTTATGACTTTCTAATGAACAAATTTTTTTAGAAATCAAATAGTTCATTTGATATCAGGACATAAACTTGATACTTTCATTTAAGTCGAAATCACATCAATTTGAATCAAGAATTTGAATATAGTTGAGATGTGTACAGTCCGCAAATCAGTGGTAATTAATAATTTACTTATTAACTTTTTTTAAATATAATTCCTATATGCCAGGGCCACGATATCTCTTTCGAACAAATACCCCCCCCTTCAGTTTGCTGACATCTCTTTGAGGCGCACGTGGAACACAACGCGCCGTCGGCGTCGACACGGGCCTGGTCTTTATCAGGCGGCGAGCTACCCAATGCTCACCGCCCCCAAGCCCGCGCCTACGGTGGCCGGGAGTCCGCAATCGACTGCCGACGCCCAGGGCGTCTCCTCCTGCGGCGGCTAGGGGCGTGAGGGCGCATAGCTTGCCTCTCCCTCACGCGCCCTGCCTCCTCCTTCGCTAACAATACTGCTTCGCAAAAGAGGTGACGGCTTCCCACGCCCTCTCGCTCCATACCATGGCTTGCACCAGGGCTGGACGCGAGAGGTTGCCGCCGTCGATCGCCTCCACGAGGACACGGCAGTGCTCCGCCCAGGCAGGGCAGACTTCCACCGTATGCTCCACCGTGTCCTCCAGGCGACCCACACAGTGGTAACACCCGGACGTTTCCTCCCACTTTATCCTGAACATGAACCCCCCAAAACACCAATGCCCGGTGAGAACCTGCGTTAGGCGGAAGGTGAGGACGCCTCTCTATCTACTCCTCAAAGAGGCGGCTTACTGCACCCGCTGTACAGTCACTAAAAAAAATAAGTAACCAGGGTCGTCGGATGAATGGACTGCCTATTAATGAAATTGTTAATGAAATTAAATTTCATCCGAACACATTCATTGGTTTCCTAGTAAACTTCAACGTTATCTGATGTCTATTATGTTTTTTTTTTAACACCAAATAAACGATTTAAATATCCATCTATCTTTTAGTGACCGTATGTGAAAAATGTCTATGTGTGCATGCATTTCCATTCGCTGTGTGTAGCTGTCCTTCTGTATCTATCTGTTTTGTGATTATAGTGTAAAATTAAGAATATTCACTGGAGTGAAATCAGTGCCAATTGTTTTTGAACTAAATGATTTGGGATAGGACAAACAGGTTAGTTTAGTAATATAGTGTTATGGTAGCGTCATTATTTAAATAGCTGGGTTTAATTGGAAACAAATATGGAACTAATAGAATTGGGACCCAATTTAAGTGTCGGATCCGAGTATCAAAATGAATCTGTGGAAGTAGAAAATGCTCTTGCAATTTGACTTTGTTGACAGTTCATAATTATTGTTTTAATATAACATTAGTGGTTCATGGAAATCTAGCTATTTTACAATAACAGATTAATAATGTTCTATTTATTATTCTAGAAAGGCCGGATGAAAGAATACACGACCCTATTTGGGCTCTAATTTTAATAACATTTTGTAGGTATGAGGAACTGGGTGTCAAGTTCACTCAACCTCCGTAGAAAAGGGAGGATCTTTCGAGCAGACGAGTGTCGTGTCTAGTGGGCAACTGCCTGACGAGTTGCTAGTTGCGCGGTAAACTATGCTTGCGCGATGTAGGATTTGCGTGACGTTATGTAGCGGTGTAGATGTCGGTACAGCATATTAGCCCCTGTAGGCATGGGCGCTTTTTTATCGCGACTTTATTGTACCGTGAACTGAATTCTCAACGCTTGGATTAGCACCGAAGGTTTAAAATCCAATGATACGCTTTTCAACACGCTACGGATGCGCTTTATTGGATTGTCACCGCTCCGCTCAAGACCGACACTTCTAAACTCCAGTGCACGTTTTTTAACGCCGCTTTAGAAAAGCGCCCTGCGAACGAGGGTTAACAGTCTTGTCGGTGGCCATTTTGTCAAACAGTTACTCCTACGCAGTTATATCTAAAGGTTAAGGTAAATGTGGGCGTTTTGTTGTATGAATACGTAATATGGAATTAATTGTATTCCTTTATCTTTGAGCGCTTATTATCACAAATATAGAAACTGAATTTATCATTCAATTTTGGGACCTAAACGCATTCGTTTAGGTCCCAAAAATGTAGTTTGCCATTGCAAACTACTAATTATTAATACATACGATAGCAAACTGTTTCTCTTAGCCACGGCAATTTTTGAATTGTTATTTTATTTTTGTGCACGTATTTACCTATACATCGTTCTCACATTGTTCATTTCAACATAAACGACGTAACCAACTTTTTGCAACAACATTTTTGATTGAAAAGAGTATCCATGGAGTTTCATGTCCGTTCCTCTCCATAGGTACCTACCACGCTTTGAAATTGGCAACTAGCTTCGTTTTTCTGACTCACCTCCACTTGACAATTCAAAAGTGCCTCTAATTGGTTTATCCTACTAATATTATAAACGTGAAAGTTTTTATGTATGGATGTATGGATGTGTGGATGTTTGTTCCTCTTTCATGCAAAAACTGCTGACCCGATTTAGATGAAATTTGGCACACAGATAGTTTATAACCGGGAATATTACATAGGGTACTTTTTATCCTGGTAGTATGTTCCCGCGGGATAATTTCCGACCTCCACGCGGGCGAAGCCGCTGGCAAAAGCTAGTTTGAAATAAATGCTTTGAGCTTGAGTTTTGTTTTTGAGTTTTACAGTACAGTTTACAGACATAATCTTTACGGACCTTTGCTATAGTACGTATCTGACTACGCATGAAGCTACGCCGTAGCTTAAACCTTACTTCAACAGCCTGTTGAAATGAAACGCTTATACTACCCTATCTTAAAATCTCTTTAAAAAAAGTTTTTGATTATGCATCTAGGTGTCCAGAGTCGTAGAATATGAGCATACGAACCGCAAATCCGATTCAAATACTTTACCAAGCTTTATACCTGACTATAAAGAGGCTTTGAAGGCCAAGGGCCTTAAATCTGTGCCGTTTAGCGTGTCGTGGACCGGGTTAGTCCCTCGAGAGTGGCCGGATTGCCACTTCCATGCACGCGGGCTACTTGCGAGCAGTGGGCTAGGAAAATGGCGGAAGATTGAGCGAGTTCTTTTTAACTATTACGGCCTCTGTAAAATACAATGCTGCAGACAGTCACTGCTTTTTGCAGAAAATCTGCATTTTATCATATAAAACTAGTAGCTTTCGCCAGTTAATTCGCTAGCGACATATAAACTTTCCTCTTGAATCACTCTGTCTCTTACTGAAAACCACATTAAAATCTGTTTGTTGCGTAGTTTAAGATCTAAGCGTACAGATGCGGGAAGCGACTTTGTTTTATAGTATGTAAAGATCTAATAAAATAATGTTATCTAGTTTCTGCTCTAAATTTGTTAAATGAATCTGAATCTCAGCTGGTTTATTCTATTTAAAATTTCACCTCATGTCCACCCCTCATCAAGTAGAAAGACAACTAAAAGACAGCATTTTGCAGTTCACTTCTGGGTGAAATTCGCTAGTTTTCACGATGCGATTTGTACAGAATAGACCGGATGGTGTTTATACCACATTATTCATATATTTTTTTCGATGTTTCGTTGTACTCATCATTTCAACCGTAAGACGTCCACTGCTGGACTTAGGCCTCCCCCAATTTGGGGGGCTTTGCCATAATCGCCACGCTTGGCAGGCGGGTTGGCGATCGCAGTATGGTGGTAAAATGCATAGAGAACGCTGCGGTCCATTCTCTAGTAAGTTCTTTAGTCGCCTTTTACGACACCCACGAGAAGAAATGGGGTGGTGTTGTTCTTTACGTCCGGCACCACACGGTACTGTTTCGTTGTAATGAAAAAGGTTAACTTAGAAAGTGCAAAATTAAATAGTACAAAGTAGATAAATCTCAACTATTTAATAGATGAATATTTCTAAATAATTACTTTATTTACTCCAATTTTGGTCGTGGTTTTTATTTCGCATCAATTTTGAGTCTTACAAAAGTATTAAAAATCCATTCATAAAATCGCTGTTCTCCTAGCCCAAAGAATAATGTCTGAATCTACCCTAAAAGACGTTTGGGTTTTATTTAGTGTGGAATATATATGGTTGTCGGAGGCAGTCCATATGGTGGACCCACGGATATGGAGGCCCGGCTATAACTAGGATCAAGATATGAGAGCCAATAACTTGGTGAAAAGATTTGATAGGCTAAGATTTTTCTACTTGTAGAAAGGAAATAGATTTTTGAATTTGCTGATATGAGTAAAAATGCTACTTGTGACGGGACTGGAGGCCATTTCTTATATTTTCGAATGACTAAGTAGAAAGTGGTTATCTTTTGGTGATGTGTGTTTTGAAGGGAACTTAATTATGATCATCAGCGGGACCTTGACCTCGACCTTTTGACTCTAAGTGAAGGGAGCTTAGCAATTAGGAATTGAGCTATTTGTAAAAGATTTCGTCTTTAAGAGTGCATTTTTCTATGCAGATTTACATGGTACAACGTACATAATACATCTTTCAGCCGCCAGTACCTACAGTAACTTTACGATTGTGTTTTGTTTCTAAATGATGGGCACAATGCAAATGCACGTACAGTCCGTGCGTCAAGAGAATGCGTTCCTGATACCTGGCTGAGCAACAACTCAAGTAACTAATAAAGATCAAATTCACAAAACACGTTTACGAATACGAAAAGTATATTGTGAATTCGATCTTTATTAGTTACTAGCTTCTGCCCGCGACTTCGTCAGCGTCAAATTTTTGCTCCCGTGACCCTTCCCGTCGCATCAAATTGCCTGCCAGTTTTCGTCCATTTTTCATTGCTGCTCCGCTCCTTTTAATTGTAGCGTTATGTTATATAGCTTATAACCTTCCTCAATAAATAGGCTACCCAATACAAACATAATTTTTCAATTCAGACCAGTAGTTCTTGAGATTAGCGCGGTCAACCAAACAAACAAACAAACTCTTCAGCTTTATAATATCATTATTAGTATAGATATAGAAGTATAGATTGCAAAAAACTGACTGCTTGTAAAATAGTTGACCGATATGGCCGAGAGGTTCTGGATTGACGTCCGGGTACTGAGAGACATAGAGTTGGAAGGTCTATCACAAGGAGGATCGCTGACCTGGTGAAGGCTGCAGGAATCCGCTTGATACGAGAAGCACAGAACAGGCTGAAGTGGCGGTGCTTAAGGTAGGCCTATGTCCAGCAGTGGACGTATTTCCACATCAAACGCATTCTCCCGACTGTGGAGAAAACTATTGCAGTTGTAATGATTCAAGTTACCTCATGATTAATGCTACTTCCGTCACAAAGAAAAACAAAGGAAACTTATGTTACATGAAAACTTTTCAAATAAAGCTAAGTGGCCGTAGGTTTGATGCTGCTTATAATTCTGCCCACACCACAAGGAAAAGCGGGCGCTTAATTTCAGTGACTTGGAAGTGAAAGAAGGGTATTCGGATAATAATTCCTTCTCACGTTTTCATTCCACTTTTGGGTCTGTTTTCTTTCGTGTAATGAATGTCCTCGGTTTTTCGGATATCTTATTTGTCAAACTCAAGAGGGCGACCCTTAAGGATGTGCACTGACCTTATTACCGTCCGTTCATAGTATTTTACCTCTGACAGCGGTGACAGTAAAAACTTAACAGCAACCTTATTGTAATGACGATAAAGATCACTTTGATTTTGAGAGTGACGCAAAATCAGAGGTATAATAAGTGTGAACGAACTAAAGTGATGTTATTATAACAGTCAGCGCTTGTAATTGGCACGCATGAATTAATTATATAATATAATTAATAATAATAATCAGACTATTCTATTTTACTTTCGACTTATATTATAAATGTGATAATTTGTGAGGACGGACGCATGTTTGTTACTGTTTCACGCAAAAACATAAGAACGAATTTAGGTGAAATTTGGCACACAGATAGTTTTTAATCTGGATTAACATAATTTTATCCCGATCTAACGTTCCCGTGGGGTAATTTCTGACCTCCACGCGGGCAAAGCCGTTGTCAAAAACTAGTAAGTACTTAATAAGAAACCGGTGCGAATTTTTTTTTTTTTTTTTTGTAAATGTACAACCGTACAAAAATATTCAATCCTATCCTACACTTCCAAAAATCATTTTAATTAAACAGGGTGTGGTGTAAGTAATGTTCCACGGTTCAGGATTCGATGGACCAGATAATTAACTATAACAATTAAAATTTTTAACCATTTTTACCCAAATTTTGTTTTTACAAAAATTGCTCTTGATCTTGATGGTGTGTTAAAAATTGGGGTTAAAATTAGAGAAGAATCAACTTTTTCGTCAAAAGAGCTGAATTTACATAAAAAATCATAATTTATCATGAAGGCTCTAGTATTCAGCTGTAATTAACAGAAATCAAAATGAAAAGGTAATGGTTTTTATTGAAACTACAAACAAATATGTAATAAAAGGTAGAAATTTCGTAAATAAAAGACAAAAATGAAATATTTTCGGAACCCTTGGGTAAAAATGTTTAAAAATTTTAATTGTTATATTTAATTATCTGGTTCATCGAATCCTGAACGGTGGACCACTACTTACGCCACACCCTGTATACATAAAGACTTATTACCACTCACAATATAGTTTAAAAGTAGTGGCACCTATTGCAAGTAGGCAAGTTCCCTGTATACCTACCAATTAGCAATATCTTGCCATATTGTATGTATGCCATGTAACATTATGTGCTTCCTGGCATGAAGACTATTGGACAAAATGGTAATAGAGAAGGTAAATGTTGACTAATTAGTCTGCGAACCTCCACCCTAATTACGAAACGCACTATTTATCAGAATCTGAATGTGATTGAAGATTATTTCTAAACCATTGCGTCATTTATTCGAATAAATTGTTGGCTCAACAACGTAAATAACGCAATTAATGTTGTTTAACTATCAATATGAAACCAATTTCTACTAATAGCAATTTACGCAATTACCCCTCTGCTCAGCGTTTTGTTGGGGTCGGCTTCCAGTCTAACCGGATGCAGCTGAATACCAGTATTTTACATAGAATGACTTTTTATCTCATCTCTACCCAGTCACTGGTAACACGATACACCTTGGTAAGACTCGTTTTTAGACTTTCGGGCTTCCGACGACCCGCAACGACACTCAAAGATTCACGAATGACAGCCGGGACCAACCGCTTAACGTGCTCTCCAAGCCATGGTGGGGTCTTGACATGTAAAGATAGTCACCCATCCTTGGACCAACCGCGGCAAGCGTAGCTTAACCTGATTAATCACCCCGTGTGGGTTTTATTACTTAGCCACAAGCCCTTCATAAGGTAAATGTCGAGCATTATTGTAATTCTATAGGATCTTTTAGCTAATCAATAACAGGACCCTATAAGGCTGCGGTTAATGTGCAAAAAGACCTGTAAAACAGTGACCTATTGTCCAGAAACCCTCCCAGCACCTTCAGTAAATGACGACGAAATGATCTCTTAAGCACAGTCCATAGGCAAACACAAAGTAAATTACAGTGGAATTATAATAAATTGGGACATTAGCCGTGACACGACGGACGACGGATACGTGAGACGTTTGGGCTGCTAGGGCTGGTAAAGACGAGGTAATGTATGGTCAGTTCCCAAATTCTCTAAAGAAAGTGTAAATAAAGTAGTTCAGGATACACTTTTAAGCAGTCAGTCACTAAAAGGGAAATAGAAAGACATTCGTCAGTGTTTAGAAGGTCTTTCAATTTTTATGTCTTTTTCTAACCATTATTTTTTAATTGCACGGTGGATGGTAGCAGCTGGATGAGACTTGCTGAGAATCGAGTTGAAAGGTGTGCAATTGGAGAGGCCTATGTCCAACAGTGGACTGCTAGAGGCTGATGATGATTTTTTGAATAACATTAGTAAATTAAAAATTTAAAAAATCATCGACGAAAATTAAGGATTATTGGGATTTATATCAATTGTCAAATGAAAAACATTTATAAGGTCTAGGAGTCTAGGAATCAAATTACTCAACTTGTAAGTGGCGTTCACAGGTATATTTCTTAATTCATTTGTTTACGTTATCATTTTATACTTTCGAAACAGACTAAAATTATGTCCTAACGATAATCGAAACTCGTAGGAAATACTCTTTCATAATTATATTTTTTTCGGTATCTGTGAATGATGGACCTTTCTAACTAATCTTTTCTTAGGCAGAACTTGGACGTAGCGTGGGATAACCTTTTTCAATATGGTTTCTGAAGTAGATTTCTTGAATGAAAGACCAATAACTATTCAGTATCTAGTGTAAAAGTTCAGTTTTGTTTCGCTGGCTCTTTCTGTCACCATTATTTTGTCACCTAAAATTCTCACATTCAATATCATATACCGCGGAAGCGCGGCTTTTGCCAACCCTACTACTCCCCTGGCCGACAAACGCGCGCGCGGGAAAATCCACCATTACTAAAATGGGGACGTAATAGTTCTGTCCCGGGGAGTTTATGTGACAACAGATTATGTTCGTTTTTCCGCCTTCCGCAGTTTATGGGGTAAGCTGTCTATAGTCTGTGTGAGCTGGACTTATGGAGGGTATGTTTTGATGCCGTTTCCGCGAAGGGTAAGTGGAAACCTTGTGGGCGAGGTTGCACTCAAGTGGGGGAATAATTTGGTGATAACGAGGTGGGATGTGTTTTGTTTTTGTTTGGTATGATTTCGACGGCATATTTTGATAAAATTGTACCAACGAGTACAAATCACTTTATAAGTAGGTACTTTACACCTTCAATTCGTAACTCGAGACCACCTTCATACTCTTTAGCTTAGAATGCAAGAGAGTCTTTCCGCGCCATTTTACTTCAAAGAGATCTATGGATTGCTACAACTCTAAAGTATAAACTATTTTAAAAAAACCGGCCAAGTGCGAGTCGGACTCGCGCACCGAGGGTTCCGTACAAACCTGTAGGTATATTGGTAAAAGTTCACCCATCACGACAATCGAGTCGTAGTTCTGTTCTCTGTCTGTGTTTTGTTCTGTTTATTATATATGATGGAACTAAAAATTTACGGTTTTCGCAATTTTTCCTTTATCTGTGCTATAAGACGTTGCTTCGTACCAAATTTCAAAATTCTAGATCGACTGGAAGTACCCTTTAGGTTTTGATTCCCTTGCGAGTTTCGAAAATTTGCGGCATAAACGGCTATATCTTTTGATTACGTTAGCTTAGAAGTTTGATTTTATCACAGCTCCAAGGGACAGTAGTCTTGAGTATTTGATATAAATTTCAGCTTGATATCTCTACGCGTTCCTGAGAAAAAGGGTCTTGACAGACGGACGGACGGACGGACGGACAACAAAGTGATCCTATAAGGGTTCCGCTTTTTCCTTTTGAGGTGCGGAACCCTAAAAATAACAATGTTGCAACCTACATATAATATTAGTTGAAAAGTAGTTTATTGTGTATGCTAACACTTTATACGGTTATGATAAGAAAGAACTGACGGCTGTCCCGAAAATCATGATAGCGGAGTTTGATTTTGCGGTGTCAAATAAGATCGTTTGTAATAAAAAGACAGAAAATACGTTTGTTTGCGGTCAACATGATGCAAAGAAAGATCAAAACACACACAATAAAGAAAAGCTGGAGGAACACATGCGTCAAATACACGCGAAACGGCATCGCTCAGCATAATGCTGTGACCCTTTGCGAGACAGAGCCCCAACACTGGTTTCCAGCGACAGCTGGCTACTACTAGGAAAACATCACTACATAACTTCATATATAACGTTTCAGTTACATCTTTATAAATAATAATAGACGGACGTAAATAGCGAATGCTATATTGCGGCTGACATTATTTTAGAAAAGCGTAGTTTTAGATGCCCAGCAGTGGTGACCACTAAGCTAAAGCATATCTTATTAACCTAATAGAATGTACTCACAAATCTATACTAATATTATAAAGCTGAAGAGTTTGTTTGTTTGATTGAACGCGCTAATCTCAGGAACTACTGGTCCGAATTGAAAAAATATTTTTGTGTTGAGTAGCCTTATTATCGAGAAAGGCTATAGGCTATATAACATCACGCTACAACTAAGAGGAGCGGAGCGGCAATGAAAAATGTTGCAAAAACGGGGAAAATCGCACGGGTAGGCGATTCGACGCGACGGGAAGGGTCGGGGAAACAAGAAATTTAACGCGGACGAAGTCGCGGGCAGAAGCTAGTGAAATATATAACTGAACCATGAAATATTAAATTAATACTTGACCAGAAAACATTTATCGAAAATGTAATTACTCTACCCGACACAATTCTCTATCCAAACGAATCATTTTAAAACAAAATGGAACCCAACAAGAAATATTTGCGACGGAATTCACTCCAACAATGTTTCAGTTTTTTCCCCGTACCTACCTACGTACATATCTACGATAAAAATATTTTTTGAGTTGTTACATTCTTTTTGTTATGAAAACTTTTTACAGTGACTGAAATAACTGGGCGCAACGGTAAAAATTTCTAAATAATCACTTGGAAAAATTTATGAAAATTTTTGCTGTTGATTTTTATAGGATTTATATTTGATTCCGTATTTATTTTATTCAGACTTCGAAAACCACCAGTTGTAGGTGCTTTTTTACTGGCGGACAAAGGCTTCTTTATAGTCCTTCCATCAACTACAAGCTCTGCTTAGCCTTACACAAGCTCTGCTTAGCTTGGGACTAGATGGCGTTGTGTGATAGTTGTGGAATATTATTATTATCATTTATTCATTTTTTAACATATTAAGTATATTTTTAAATATTTTAACAAAAATCTAAAAAACAAACATTTAAAAATATAAAAAATAGTGATCCATCGGCATCGGGAGCAGGGTCCAAGCTGCCGGTGGTCAGGGCTCTAGAGAGAGGAACCTCCTGACTATGCGTGCCGTATCCAGGAGTACCGCCTTCTGAATCAAGCCCTTGATCCAGCCGTGTAATGAGAGCCTCCTGAGGTGCTGGTCGAGGCTCTTCGCTATTAGGCCATTGACTGTAACGATTATCGGTACAATGATTGCAGAATCCACGTCCCACATGTCGACAACCTCGTGTGCTAAGTCAAGATACTTGATTTTTTTATCTTGCTCAGCTTTCACGAGATTCTCGTCATGAGGGACAGCGATATCAACAATCATTGCACGACGCTCTCGTCGATCTATCACTACAATATCAGGCTTATTGGCTACAATAGTCCTGTCTGTGATGATAGATCGATCCCAGTACAATGTGGCGTGACCATTCTTTATTATTATTATTATTATTATTAACTCTTTTCCCGCGCTACCTCGAACCAGGCCACGCGGTACGCGTCCAAGTCGTCTCGCCACCGGTTCCATCGGTCCATCTGCAGCCACCCATTGTGTGGAGACATATACCCAGCGTTCACCCTGAGTGCGGCAGATGTGACCCGCCTAATCCCATTTGAGCCTTCCAAAACCACCAGTTTTAGGTGATTATCATTGAAAAATAGGAATCTCAGTGCGAATGGGTAAAATCTTGTCAACCTTCATGCAATTGCATTGTTTTGCAATGTAAGAACAGTTGAATTTAACTAAATCAATTAAAATTCGTTTATCTAAGCACACAGGTAAAGTTAAGAAAATAATTGTTATGAAAATAGACTAGGTACCAATTTGTGTTATCCTTACTTATACTAATACTACCTTTTGCCCGCGGCTTCGCCCGCGTGGATGTCGGAAATTTAATGCAAGAGGACGTACTACCGCGATAAGAATGTGTTATTCCAGGTTATATAGGTAATATAGACTCTGTGTGCTATTTTCGATCCAGATCCATTCAGCCATTTTTGCGTGATTGAGAAACAAACACCCAATCATACATATTTTCACATTTTTATAATATTATTAGTAGTAGGATTATAACTCATATTACTTAGGATTCATAGTTTATGAGAACATCATGTGTGTTGGTGTTTTTAAAATAAAAGTAATAGTATTCAGAGTAAGAAGACTGCGACATAGGGCTTGGTTTAGATGAATATAAGTCTTCCTGGTTTTTCTTAACGCTCCTATTTTACCTATACAGACACTCAATCATTTACCAGACACCGAACATAATTATAGGAATAGTACTTTTGCCAGTGGCTTGGCCCGTATAGCTGTCGGAAAATATCACCCCGGAACCTACTACCGGGATAAAGTAGGTATCCTATCTGTTACGTATCCATGATATAATATATCTTTGTGCCAAATTCGATCTAAATCCGTTTGGCCATCTTTGCATCATTGAGAAACAAACATCCAAAAATCTAAACATCTAAGCCCTTTCGCGGTCTCTTACTTGGAATAATACTATTAGGCTTATTTTGAGTATAATGAACACACATAATATTCGCAATTACTATGAAGCCAAAGTAATATGAATTACAATCCTACTTATCCTGTACTACCCGGCCGCTGCCAACGCGCTCTGCGCCCGCTTTTTATATCTCTAATATCTTCTAAGGTATTCATTTAAATTACATGCTGTAAAGGGCCATATTGATCTATATTAAATGCACAATGTATTTAAGGTACATAATTGGATAAGGATTAATGCTGTATTGCTTAAAATCCTTTCGTAAATAAGCCCTTATTTCTCGTAAAAAGTAAAAGATAAAAAATGGTTATTGTGGGTTATCCCTAAGAGATAGACATATACCATTGCGGACATTTTTGTAGGCCTTTTTAAGGTGTACAATACTGTAGTACATTATTTTGATCTATTTCGTAGGATTCAGGGTTTTTCGAATTTTGAGACGTATGTCAGCGTAGTTTTGGAAGACAGTTTTTTTCTAAAATAAAAGAATCTTTCTAAAATAAAAGTAGCGTAAGTTACTCCTTGTTACATCAGCTATCTGCCAGTGAAAGTCCCGTCAAAATCGGTCCAGCCGTTTCAGAGATTAGCGGGAACAAACAGACAGACAGACAAAAATTGTAAAAAATGTTGTTTTGGTATATGTATCGTGTATACATCCATATACACTTAATAAAAAGTGGTTATCTTAATATTAAAAACAGACACTCCAATTTTATTTATTTGTATGTATAGATGTATACCGGATGACATTTTTTACCGTCTCGACCTTCATGTGGTGTGTTGTGTAACTAGAATAGAAGGCAGGAAGGCCTTCAGATTCATCGTAGGTGACTAAAGGAGCGCGGGACGCGGGTGGACAGGGATGCGTGTGCATCTCGTGCGCCTGCGAAAGATCAATGAGGCCGCCTATCAGCCAGCTTCAAAGGGTAGGACCGCGCTCCGAAATCAATGATACATGCCGAGCATTGAGTAGGGTGCGTATGATTTGAGTTTCGATAGATTTAAATATATTTTTTTGTTTTTTTTTTCAAATTTCTGTTTTTGTTGTTCTAGTATGTAAATGTTACTTTAAATGTGTAGTTATTTATTGCTAGATCAATTTAATTACATGTTATTCAAAAATAAAAATAATAAAAATTTCTATGCCAAAAGCTTCTACTCCGTTCACCTATTACCCCATTTTTTTTCAAGACGCTAAAAAAAGTCACCCAGTATATAGATAATAAAGCTGAAGATTTTGTTTGTTTGTTTAATTGAACGCACTAATCTCAGGAACTGCTGGTCCGAATTGAAAAAATCTTTTTGTGTTGGGTAGCCTATTTATCGAGAAAGGCTATAGGTTATATAACATTACGCTACAACGAAGAGGAGCGGAGCAGTAATGAAAAATGTTGCTAAAACGGGGAAAATCGCACGGGTAGGCGATTCGACGCGACGGGAAGGGTCGAGGGAGCAAGAAATTTAACGCGGACGAAGTCGTGGGCAGAAGCTAGTGTACAAATATAAAAGTAATAATTCTTTAATCATGATCATCATAATAATACGTCCACAGCTGTATATAGGCCTCCCCCTAAGGAGTGGTTAGCCATAATCGCTACGCTTGGCAGGCGGGTTGGCGATCGCATTATGGTAGTAATATACGTAGAGAACGCTGCTGCCATCGATCATGTTATATTATTAGTGATCGATGGCTGCTACCTATTCTTTAGTAAGCCCCTTATTCATCTTCTATGACAACCACAGAAAGAAATGGCATGGTGCTATTATTTACGTCCGACAAAACACGTAACATTCTCATTCTTTGATAGCTGTATGAAATTGCTACAATTAAATCTTTAACAATTTGACACCCTTCGTCAGATATCTATTTGCTTCAAATTTAATTGACCTGACTAAATAAGGTAGCTGTTCATCTTTGATCTTCATAAATGTATTGATTACTATATCTGCGGTTATATTAAGGGCGAATTTCACCAATGAAACTGAATACATAATACACGTATAAGAGCTGTCCGTGTACTTTTCTGTGGAATATGGTTTAAATATGATGACCGCTTCCATTTTCTTTAGTACCTAAATAACGTTTTAAAAACACTAACAAATAATATCCAAAAGTATACATTCCTGCAGTGGTTGCAAAACAGAAAGACCTACCCCATTACGGTCTAATAAAAAAGACTTTCTAAATGAGTCTGAAAGTTAGGAACTTTAGCTTATTGCACTCGGTCGTTAGTAGCCAGGAAAATGGAAAATATCTGTAGAAATAAATGTTACTGTTTAGTGTATAATGCTCACGTGGTCTAACACGTCTTCTAACAAGTTTCAAAGTTCAATAAAATGTAACGATCGCCTCTGGGGTTCATGGGTGTAAAGGATGGACAGCTTGTTTAGCAAGTGATTGAGCGAGTGACAGAGCCTAAACTGAGTTTCATTAATGAGTAGATTATTTTCATTCTGATTTCATTATTTAGAGAAGTATATTTTTCCTATATTCACAAAAGTAATATATTTCCATAGTTTTATTCTTTTGTGATGTCTGATGTGTGAGTGATAAGAGCGGTACTGGCGGGGCCGGGGGCCGGGGCGTGACTAAGGGCTTAACTTGTATAGGATCCAATCGACGTAAACGCCGACGCGGGTGTAGACAAACCTGTCTGCCGCAAGGCGAAGGCCTATAAGACACGACACCAAGGACCATCCAGTTGTTGGCCGAGGGTGCCTGGCCAATGAGTGGGCCGCCATTAATGGCTTTACTTCGTTTCCTGTTACGGTGCTGTGAGACACTCAGGAGCTCTCCGATTCAGATCAAATAATGAAACACCTTTGTTTTGTGACTTTGATAATTATTCCTAGATGATGATTACTCTACAAGTAAATTTTAATCTTTATCCTTAGGTTAGATTTTTCTGCTATTCCCTCCCTTAATTATCTTGACAGTTACAATGTGATTTAAGTTATTTAATCGCCAGCAGTTAACGTAAGGTTGCCTTCAGCGGGCAACCTTTACGGTAACGCAGGAATCTAGGTGACAGATACCAGAAGCACAATTCTCGTAATTAAAAACGTTCAAAATCTTATCGCAGTTTCATCTAGGCGAAAATGAAATGTCAAAAGCTTGCCAAAAATGTATGGAAACTCAAGGTATTTTTAAAAGATTGAGACTGAGATCAAGCTGTCAACGTTCTTAAAATTACATGAATTGCCCCTCAGGTAATTATGCTACATGTTGCCTGTTGCTCTATTTAATAGAATTTTTCGTAACAATGCTGTTAAATAGATTCTTACAAATAAAGAGATCGCATTATCAGTTATGGTCATTATTTAAAAGAACCTTGGTTAGAAAATAAATAAAACCTAAAAAAAAAACAAAGTAATTAATTTTCTAGCAGATAAAGCTTAACATAATTTAAATGGCTTTTTATGTGTTTTACTTAAATATTATACTTTAAGATTAAAACATAATATAAAAAAATGCTATGATAATATAAATAGTATACTATTTATATTATCATAGCATTTTTTTATAATTGGAGTCGGAGGGATATTATAAAATATTATATTAATATGTATGCAATGCAAATGTGATCCGTTTTACTCTTTAGTTTTAACATGTCTTGCATGCTGACAAGTTGTGTTGTTCATATTGTACTCATGTTTGAGCAAATAAAAGATTATCTTATTTTATATGTGCCTTGTTTTAATACATTCAGTTTAATAAAATGATGTTACATCTTTCAGCATCAGCTCAGTATAAACAAAAATAAATAAATACACCATAACGCTTACCGCGTGTCATCGTCAGTCGCTCCTCCCAAACAAACTCAAAAAGGAAAAACGGAGCCTTCAAGATATACGAGATCAATTTACTTGAAGCTCTTGTCATGTAATTACGTCACGCCTCCGGGAAGTCTCTAGATGTGCGCGTTTTCCATTAGCCGCGTTATCTGCGTCGTGTACAAATGCGTTTAGCGACGCATTTCTGTTTATCACGAGGATAACAGGATAAATAACGTCATCTGGGCTTCTGCGTAAAAGGACACGTTTTGTTGTCTTGGTAGACTTGTTTTTTAGTTCCGCCTTTTTCGCACGTAGAAGCAGTCATTGAGAAGGTGGGCCGTTTTTACACGCTTTGTATTAGCTTCACTAGTATGTTTGTATATTTGTATGTTTGTTTGTAACCGACTCCTTATAGCGCGATTTTGACCCACTTTAAACGACCCGATTTCATTCAAACTTTGCACACCTGTCAAGGACCGATGACAATGCAATAATTTCATAAATTTGTGCCATTATTCTTGCCAGGGTTACCACGACAGCAAAAAAACTGTCTTCGAAAACTACGCTGACATACGTCACAAACTAATTTGTGCCATTATCCTTGCCAGGGTTACCAGGACAACAAAAAAAACTGTCTTCGAAAACTACGCTGACATACGTCACAAACTACGCTGACATACGTCTCAAAATTCGAAACACCCTTTTTTTTTTTTTTTTTTGGATGGGAAATCATCAAATGACTTCTCCCGCTCTGGGCGGAGCGGGAGGGTATGTCAGACTTTTACTGACTAAAACCCACCCGTGTTCCTTCAGTTGCCCATGTGCCAGGGTCACGGTATCTCTTTCGAACAATCTCGCGACCCTGGCAGGCATCGGTCCTAGCAGACCCCTAAAAAATAGAAAATAGTAAAAAAAAAAACTAAAAAACACGCTTCCATTGAAAACCAAACTAAAAAGTACAAAATAATGGAAAAAAAGCGTGAGGTGCCTGATATCAATAATACCTAAAAAAGCACTTTTCACTTTTTTAAACTATTATTTTTTCAACTGACGTCGTACGATTTTGAAAACACCAAGTAGTGTTCGGTGAAGTTGTAAAAGTTTGAACGTACAATATGTATTCATAACTGTCATTTTTTAAATTGTAATAAATGTTGAATGGATGGGAGAGGAAAGTCCGAGAAAATATGGTTGGATTGGGTGAGGAATAATATAATAGAGAAGGATGAAGATAGGAATGATGATGAATTGTCATAATTATAATGTATTATGAAAAGATTTCTTTTTGCTTGAGTGGAAATGAAACAGAGAGGTGAGAGATATCCGTTGCGATGCCCTATTTCGTTTGTTTCAGGAAGCTGGGTAGCGGGTGTGTTGCTCAGAACGTGTAGCACATTATAAATATGTACTTTATATAGATAAATTACGCGTCACGTTGTTTGTCCGGGATGGATCTTAAACTACTTAACCGATTTTAATAAAATTTGCACACCATGTGCAGTTTGATTCAACTTGAAAGATTTGAAGAAGAGATTTTGAGAATTGATAGATAAATTGAGATGTAAGCTATCTTATATAGCTAACATCTCAATTTATAGTTACAATAATAATATTATAAAGAGGAAAGAGTTGATTGTTTGTTTGTATTGAATAAGCTCCGAAACTACTGGTCCGAATGAAAAATTTCTTTTTGTGATGGGTAACCTATTTATTGAGGAAGGCTATATAACAATATGCTACGATCAAAAGGAGCGGAGCAGCAACGAAAAATGGATGAAAACTGGCAGGCAATTCGATGCGACGGGAAGGGTTACGGGAGCAAAAATTTGACGCGGACGAAGTTGCGGACAGAAGCTAATCTTATTATAAATTGCAAACAATGTAGAAAAAACAGCTTATACAATGGTAAAACTATGGTATATGGACAATTTCAAATCCAATGCATTTTTAAGAAGTTACATAGATTTTGGTAAAGATGATGTTTAACGTGCCTCGGGAAGCAGGTTAAGCCGTTGGTCCGGGTTGCCATGACTCTTTGACTGTCGTTACAGCTCGTCAGAAGCCCGAAAGTCTGATAACCTGCCTTACCGAGAGGTATCGTATTACCCAGTTACTTGTTTGCGGAGGTCAGATAGTCAGTCGCTTCGTGTAAAATACCAGTATAAAGCTTATTCAAATTAGCCTGGAAAACGACGCCAACATATTTGGAAGAAGGCTAGGTAATGATGATGTGGTGGATGATAAGGGACGCTGGTGGTTACTTTAGGTACTTAAGGTACGCTGGTGGTTACTTTAGGTACTTAGTAGTTTTCTTTTTTGGAAATAATAATCATCATCATCATCATCATTTCAGCCGTAAGACGTCCACTGCTGGACTTAGGCCTCCCCCAATTTGGGGGGCTTTGCCATAATCGCCACGCTTGGCAGGCGGGTTGGCGATCGCAGTATGGTGGTAAAACATAGAGAGCGCTGCTGCCCATTCTCTAGTAAGTCCCTTAGTCGCCTTTTACAACACCCACGAGAAGAAATGGGGTGGTGTTATTCTTTACGTCCGGCACCACACGGTACCGGAAATAATAATCTATACTTATTATAAAGCTGAAGAGTTTATCTGTTTGTTTGGTTGAACGCGCTAATGTAAGGAACTACTGGTCCGAATTCAAAAATTATTTTTGTGTTGGGTAGCCCATTTATTGAGGAAGGCTATAAGCTACATAACATTACTCTATGATAAAAAAAAAGCGGAGCAGCAACTATAAATGGACGAAAACTGGCAGGCATTTCGATGCGACGACGGGAAGGGTCAGGGGAGCAAAAATTTGATGCGGACAAAGTCGCGGGCATAAGCTATGATTCTTAAAACTAGATATTTATTGGAACACAAGCTCATCATTCTCCCCAGCCGTATACCCAACAAAAACTTAGTGATCACGTTATTACACCAATATTGTAGATTTTAGCTCCGCCATCTTCTAACATAGCTTATTGGCTCGAACTGTAAACGTGGCCTGGACTCGTGTCCCAGGCTTTTAGCCTGATGCTTTTGTTTGTTGTTATTATTATTGTTATTCTTGTTTTGTTTTTAAAAGATCTGTTGGGGGCTTAATGGTGTGCGTGCATTAGGTGACGTAGACCTTGGAAAGGTCTATTGGTGATATTTTGTTTACGTTGATTGTAAAGTAAACTTAAGTTAAGGTTGAGCTTATTTCGGGAGAATTCTTTTAACTGATTTTAGAAGGAGGTTCTCAATTCACATGTAATTTTTTTGTAAGTATATTCCACGATGTCTCCGGCAATTGTGGACCGATTTCGAAAATTATTTGGGTTGTAAAATGCCCTAGTGGTGGTCCCATATAAATGTAATTGCTTTGATAGTTTTCGCGCTAGATTTGATAATTCGTATTTAATAATACACTTTGTGTATTTTGATGATGTTCTAATACTTTTTAACATCGTCATTAACATAGCAAGTAGTAGTATACGTATTGGTTTGAGCTACGTACCATTGCTTTAATTATATACCCTTCAAACACTCGCAGCTTTGCACGTTGGTCTAGGAAAGTGAAGAAAACCATATTTCTTGCATGTTCCACCTCATTTTACACGTGATACCTTATAACCTGTAGATTATACAAAAAAATGTGTAATGCCTTTCGCAGTCAATATAATAATTCGTTTTGAGTGTTTATCGAGTGTGTCTGCTTCTGTAGCGCATTAGGGATGTCTGCTGAAGCTCGTGGTGATTGTTTCCACGCTACAATGCGAAGTGCGGGCCCCAACATATACTGCGGTGTATCGCGAGCAGATTGGACTGCTTCTATATAAATGGCTGCTGCAAACTGACTTTGGTGTTGAGCTTGTAGCAGGGATTCGCATTTAACTATATGCCAGAGTAGGTTTATTTCACTAACATATGATTCGAGATGTGAACACCAAGCGGTTGGTCGACTCCTCACGTGACCATAGGGCTGGCCTATTTTTTGGTCAAAGAATCAGCATCTCCATACAGTGTAGTAATGCTGCCAGCCTTTTGGGCAATTTTCCCGTTGACAGCGATGCGGACCAGTTTTTTGAGGCCCTGTGATTCTTTTCTCTCTGTTTTTATATACATCTACATATTATTTATGTTATTTTTTGTCTGTTAGCATAGGGTAGATAACATGTCGTCCCCGTAGAGTGAAAAGTCATTAAGTCGAAAAATCACGTTTTGAGATAATGAGAGTTAAAGTTTTTTTTTAATAAAAATCGTTACAACTTAGGCTTGCCACGTGTGAAAACCCTCTAATAATTGAGAAAACTTAAAAATATTAAATTAGTTAATTGTTCTCTATAAAATCTGTTTTTTTTTTTTGTGAGTTAGTTAATGGATAAAATGGATTGATGATTTCTCGCGTCTGTAGTATGGTACGAATCAATGAAAAATAAAAAGTGAGTAGTTAGTAAGTTGAGTTAGTTAATTTACGCTTTTGTGAATTTAACAAACTACTGATTTTAAAAATTCACTAAATTATTTTAGTAATTTTCAGACTACCTAAAGGCGTACGTGTGCATTGATAATTTAAGAGAAAAAATAATTAAGATAGTTTAAGAGAAAAAGTAATTAATGGTAGACTTAGTTACTTTTTACATTTTGTAAAACAAAAGTGTGGACAGCTTCAAAAATGACGGTTAGACAGATATTTAGAGAAAAAAATGTTGATTTTAGTGACATTTATAACTCATTTTGGCCATTTTTCGACTAAGTGCTCGCTCTACGGGGACGATATAATATATATAATGTGTTACAAAATATTGTTACCAACATCTATGAGTCTTTTGTTACTTAATTCTTTAAATATATGTATATAAATACATATGAAACTTGCTAACATCCTTATATAAAATAGTTTACCTTTATATTGGAGAACTCTGAGACGTTGCTAATAAACTAGTAACAGCAATGAGAAGTAAGTGATAAGCACAAACAGCATGCATCCACTGAACTTGTCAGTACTTACAACACAAATAGAATATTCAACAGGACAGTTAGGTACCGCTAGAAGAACAGACGTTAAAACTATGTATTTATTTAAATACTAGCGAAATTCTTGTCCGAAAACCTGTCTGTCAATCGTGGCGATTATGGCAACCCCCCTCCTCTCTTTTGGGGGAGGCCTATGTCCAGCAGTGGACGTCTTTCGGTTGAAGTGATGGTGATGATGATGGCAATGCTTTAAAAGTTTTTAAGAGATTTCAACGCTTGTGACAACGCATTTAGAACACACACATATACGCCACACAAATCCACTAACGCTTGTGTTTTTACTGAACATTACCACACTAGTGTTTTTTACTTTAGGTACTTCTTTTTTCCTCGCAAGTGTGTTGAGAAACGTCGTATGAAACGTGTATGCTTTGATCATTACACTCTTGTATCATAAAGTACTCTTACCAAGTCTTGATTAAAAGGAGAAGATCCCAAAATTGCTGTGTAATGTTGAACAGCATTAAAAGTTTTGTCACTAGTTTTAAGGCTAGTCTCCCCTAATTGACAGTTTTAGATTTATAAAGTTCTAGTTAATTACAAGTTTCTAATCCAAGTAAGACTCTTGTATTACCGCGATATTTTTTTGTACATTATCAAAGTCTACAAATTAAAAAAAAAATTGTTACTCTTCACATTGGTTTTGAATTTTACTAAAATATACCGGGAATTTTGATTTGCGACCGACTGATGGCAATAGGGTGGGGCTTGTGGCAGTCGCACGGATCGATCCGTCCGGTTAAGCAACGCTTGCCGCTGTGCGTGGATGGGTGACCATCTTTACATACCAAGACCCTTCCGTGCCTCGGAAAGCACGTTAAGGCCTGTGTCCCGACTATCATTTGTGGACAGTCGTTACGGGTCGTCAGAAGCCCGAAACTCTGACAACCAGTCGTACCAATGGGTATCATATTAACCAGTAACTGGGTTGTGAACGTCAGATTGGCAGTTGCTCCATTAAAATACTGGTTTTCAGTTGTAAACGGTTAGACTGCAAGCCGATCCCAACATAGTTGGTACAAGGCTAGGCAGAGGATGATGGAAGTAGGGTCGCCTCTTATTCCATGGCATTCAACATAGCTGGTGAAAGGTGTACTTACTATACTTGGTACATCTATACCTTCGGAGGGAATTAACGTGATGTATTTGTTACAATCTAGCTAAAATTATTTTTAAAACGAATACTTTAATTCAACTGGCCTGTTATCTAGTGGTTAGTAACCCTGACTGCTAAGACTGAGGTCGTGGGTTCCATTCCCACCCAGAACAAATCTTTGTGTGATGAGCACAGTCATTTGTTCTGTGTTTGGGTGTAATTCATCTATAATATGTATGTAATTAGAAATATATAAGTATATTTATCAGTTGTCTGGTTACCATAGTACAGGCTCTGCCTAGTTTGGGATCAGATAACGTTGTGTCGGTTGTCCTAAGATATTATATTATACAATTTTCTGCTGACCCTACAACAGCACACTATGCAATACGAACGACGCTTTGAAATTACTTGAGAAAGTTCGGGCGCTGTTTAAATACCTCTCGAATGGTTGAATCAAAGGTTCATACATACTGAACGGGTACAGTCAGCAGTTTCAACGGTGTACGGATGTAGTTTTGAACACGATTTCGATGGGTTTGTGTTGCGATTGATTTAACTTCGTGGTTTGTGTTGTATTTTATTTTGCACGAGGTACTTCCTTTAATATTTAGTTTTCTGTTAAACTGATACTCCCATACGGACTATCAGTTTTGACTTTAAGTTTTCTAATAAATAATGAAATCTATTAAAGATCCTGAGTATACGGAATACCTTGCAGAGTAAGTAAGCAAGCGACGTCCGGGGGCCGTGTTGAACGTGTTTTCATTTTTTAAAAAAACACTACTTACTTTTACGGAAAATGTCAGCACGCGTAGCATGATGACCATAGAAATTAGTTTTGTTGACGGAAGAATAGACAAAATTACAGATTTTAGAAAGTTTAAAGACAGAATTAAAGATTGTAGAAAGATTTGTACTGTTTTATGCTGGCGTAGCATGACACTTCTATCTCTGTTATACCAAGAATAGACAAAGTTATTTCTATGGTGGTCATGCTACGCGTGCAGATAAGACACTTTATATCACTACACTGAGACGGTGAGTGGCCGAGTGGTAACGGCCTCGACTTACGACTAGTAAGTAGGTCGTGAGTTCGAACCCAAGGAGGCGCTTTACTTTGTGAAAATTATTTCATCACCACTGCTCTCAAAACGGTGAAGGAAAACATCGTGAGAGAACCGGCATGTCTTAGAACCAATAATTCGAAGACATGTGACATCTACCAACCCGCACTGGGCCCGCGTGGTGGATTTTGGCCCGCTCCCTCTCACCGAGAGGAGGCCTGTGTCCCACCAGTAAGATAATAATAGGCTGCTGATGATGATGACACAGAGACACAATTATTAGAATTAAATTACATACATTCAATTAAATAATTAGTGTTTAAAACCACTACAAATCTTAATACATATATTTTGAAAATATGACAAGTAAATGTGCATTCATTAAATAAAATTTTCGAGCAAATATTAAAATCTGATGCTACACAAGCGCTCTGGATTCTCTAGGGCGTCCGGGACGTTTAATATTTTCTCCTCTAACAAACAGTTAAATAAAATAAACGCCCGTCATGCGGGCGTTCTGTCTGAGCTTACCCTAACAAATGTTATGAATATTTTTGCTGAAGTTCATAACAAGGGTAGGTACAGTAGGTGCTTAAAGTTTTTACGCATATAAGTAATAAAACACATTTGCACATACATTTAGCTTAGAGGTACTTTGAGAGCTTTTTGAATAAATAAGTACATATTTCGAAGGTGAATGAAATATTATGGTAAAGACTTGTATTTTTGTATATTTTAAGGCTTATTCAATTTTTTATGTTCATAACTTCTCCGTTTATATTGTAATTTAGAAGCTGGTCGAGTTTATGTCACATTGCCTTACTAAAAGTAAAATATATATTTTGTAGCTTCTGCCCGCGACTCCGTCAGCGTGAAAACTTTTTGGAACTTCGTTACTGGAATGCTAGATGGCGTTGAAGTAGCTAGATTTTGAGATTTTTTGACAAACCATTTTTTTTGTCGTTCGTAAAAATATTTATTTTTCATAAAAAGTATCCTATGTTACTTCTAATACCTCCAAGAATATGTGTACAAAGTTTCATGATGATCGGTTCGTTAGTTTTCGCGTGAAAATGTAACAAACAAAATTACAGTACATTTATAATATTATTAGTAGGGCTATAGTAATAAAAACATCCGTATGCAGATATTACAAATTCGTAGCGACATGAAAAGTGTACATTTTATTTTCATGTAATTTTTACGAGGTCTGCGAACGAATCTACTACCGAAACAGAAATGTATGTGTATTTGTCTGAATATATGTTCCGACATTACGCAGAAACTACCGCACCGACTTTGTTAAAATTTTGCACAGTTATTCCCTAAAAGTCCATTCCGTGGGGTATACATTATCATGCCAGAATCTTTGAAGTGAAGGCTTCCTCCAGATAACGTCAGCTTCTCTGTCTGTGGTTCTTATAGTAAGTCCGCCCAGTGTGATCCAGCTATACCTACGTACGATCTCAGCCTCCCAGCGAGTATATGTTCTTCGGCGTTTTCGATTGCCAACTGATCCCGTCCAAGAAGTCATCTTTTTGGTCCATCTCATCATCATCATCATCAGCAGCCTTTTAACGTTCCCACTGCTGGGACATAGGCCTCCTCTCGGTGAGAGGGAGCGGGCCATAATCCACCACGCGGGCCCAGTGCAGGTTGGTAGATGTCACATGTCTTCGAATTTTTGGTTCTAAGACATGCCGGTTTCCTCACGACGTTTTCCTTCACCGTTTTGAGAGCAGTGGTGATGAAATAATTTACACAAAGTAATGCGCCTGCTTGGGTTTGAACTCACGACCTACTACTCGTAAGTCACGGTCGTTACCACTGGGCCACCACTGCTCCATCCATTCATCTGCTTGGTCCATCTATTGTCATGTTATTTTGCAACAAGGTCTACTCTAGGCCACGTAAGTGGGAGTGCGTGTGTAAGAGCTTCGATTGTTATCGCTTTGTTTTGCTGATTGCTTTATGTTGAGCATCATCATCATCATTTCAGCTGAAAGACGTCTACTGCATAGAGAACGCTACTGCATAGAGAACGACACCCATGACAAGAAATGACACCCATGACAAGAAATGAGATTATGCAATTCTTTACGTCCGGTACCCCACGGAATGTTAGCATGCTGCCTTCTATTCCCTTTTAAAATCAAAATCGAAACCGGTTTCAGGGCCAACCGTCCATCTTCAGGGACCTATTGTGCGGAGACATTTACCCAGCAATCCTGCATGCGGTTGATGTGAACCGCCATATCCCATTTGTCCCTTGTAAAACCATCAGCTGTAGGTAATTATCATTGAAAAAAAAAAATCGGTATCGTGGTGCGATTGGATAAAATATGGCCAAGTGTTAATTCAAATTTATTATTATTATTATAATTTGAATTGGCAATTAACAAATAAATAAACGGAAATGAACTGAACTGAATTCGTTTATTTGAGCAAACAGGTCCGTTAAAGAAAATAATTGTTAAATAAATAGACTGGGTACCAAAATCAAAAGTTATTTATTCAAACTAGGCTGAGAGTCAGCACTTTATTAACGTCAAAATTATACAAAACAGTCTCCCAAAACGCCCGCGCTGCACCACTTCCTAGTGCTTTAACTGGGAAAAAGAGTGTTATGTAAGTTATTAAAATTGCAAAACATTAAAATAAATAAATTACCATATGTCAGTTAGCACATGCCAATATACCAACAAAACAGAAAATTACATCTACTCAAGTAGAAATAAATAATAAAAAACAAAAACTTAAACAGAAGTTTAAACCTAAATAAAAGCCGCCATGCAAAAAAGGCGTGCTCGCTTCCATATACGAGTACAATGCTGCATTAAGTTCAAATAGCTAACTGAAACTTTTACTTTTTTTAACGAATGCTACATTAAGACCTTCGGAGTGAAATAAATTAATCATCATTTCAGCCGTAAGACGTCCACTGCTGGACTTAGGCCTCCCCCAATTTGGGGGGCTTTGCCATAATCGCCACGCTTGGCAGGCGGGTTGGCGATCGCAGTATGGTGGTAAAATGCATAGAGAACGCTGCTGCCCATTCTCTAGTAAGTCCCTTAGTTGCCTTTTACGACACCCACGGGAAGAAATGGGGTGGTGTTATTCTTTACGTCCGGCACCACACAGTAAATAAATTAATAGTTAATAATAATTACAAAAGTAGCAAGTAGAATTAATCATTTAATTTAGTTTTAGCAAGTAGTGTTAATCATTTAAATTAAATGTAAAAAATAATATAATTAATCTACGTCACTACACATCAAGTCCCAACGTGAGCACAAAGACTTCCGCTCGTCATACTTTCAGAGATAAGCTTCATATAACTTTTCCCTTTTATCCCTCAGTGGGCCAAAAACCTTTGATTTAATGATAGCATCATACCGTCGCACAGTGGTCCTTTTCTCCGCCGCCCCAGTGCTCCAAAATCATAAATCACTCAGACAAAACTCAACGAAGTTAATTTTCCTCTCATTTGCCTCCGAAAAAGTCAAGGCATTAAAAAAAGTTCTGTAATCGCAACAATTTTTAAAAGTCGTGACCAGTTCAAGGAAATATTAAGTTACTAAGTGTCTTCACGGGTTTTTACCGTTTTTAGCTTAAAGAAAAATGTGGATAGAAATTTTTGGTTGTTGATTTTTCTGCATGGTTTTGTAAGTAAGGGTTAAATTTTCGCTCGTGAGATAAAATTTATCTAGTGAATAAATATAACAATCTGATGGCGACTACCATTTTTATTTGACAAATTGAAGTTATCTGGCGACTGAAAAATTGGCCCTAAATGGTTTATAGAAACGTTATATCAATGGCGAATGGACGTTGAATGCAAAAATACACCTTTTGAAATGATGACTTAGAAAAAGATAGAAAAAATAAATAAAAGAAGATCTCATCTGCAGTGCTTCTTCAATAAGAACCTTTTGACTATTTACTATCCATTCCCGTCGCTTAGTATCATAGCAGCATTCTGACATAAATCATAAACATTCTGACATAAATCGCTTTGTCTGAGACAACGTTGCCAAATCGTTTGCCTACGCGCACAAATGTGCATATTTTATAACATGTTAAATTTTATATTTAAAGGCACACCTATTCAATTTCATCCTGTATTACTCTACAATTACTCGAACTCAACTGAATGCTTGCTTTTTTATTTTGAAACAGGTTTTGCCCGCGACTTCGTCCGCGTCAAAGTTTTCTTCCCCTGGCCCTACTCGTCGCATCGAATTGCCTGCCAGATTTCGTCTATATTTCGTTCCTGCTCCGCTCCTTTTGGTCGTAGCGTGATGTTATATAACCTATTTATAGTTTTCCTCAATAAATAGGCTACCCAACAGAAAAAGAATTGTATAGATGATATCTCGCAAGTCAACCTAGGAGGTGGTCAGCTGCTTAGCCGGAGTTACCTGTAGCTATCAAACTAAGGAGTCCAGTCAGGGTGACTACATACGAAGGGTACCCCCTGAGGGGTATGGGCCTCGGCCAAGGGCGTCGCTGGAAAAGGGCAGCAAGGGATGGACTGGTGAATGTGCAATAACAGATTTATAAGCCTACAAAGCCGCACACAACGACCACACGAGCGTTTGCTGTGACAGTAATACGTTTCGATTTACGGTGATCACAAACACAGTTTTTACATTTATTAATTTTAGCATTACATATTTTATTATACATCTTTATCGTCTATCCTACTGTCAAATTATACATTCTGACAGTATAAATCTACAAAGCGTGTTTAAACGCCCCGTATCACACAACTTGTGAGTGTGACACCTCTTTTCCTTTCTATAGGAGCAAGTGACCGTGCTGTCGCTTCAAAGAAATATTAATCCACGTGAAAAAACTCAGTTGAAGTAAATTTACAGACGTCTGAGATGACATCGTTCTGAATGGTTTGTGCTTTATCATTTTCAGATATAAGTATTTTTCTCTTACAAATAGTGTGTGATATTTCATTTTTGTGAAGTTTTGACCAATGGGGTTCTGTTTATTTGACAACTACATATTTGAATTATTATTTTGAATTTATCTCAATACTCAATACTTTTATTGCATTCCACATGTATTCTTAAGTGGTAAACTTACAATTAGATCATATGGACCCTGTCGGGCACAGCAAAATAAGTGAGTTAAGAGAGTGGAACTCCCTTTTAATAACTTGACTCTAATCGTTTTGTATTTTAACATTTGTATAATGTTTAGACTTTAAAAGAGACCGTGACCTCTGTGTTTGTTTCGGCGTTTCTTTTCATTTTTCATCTAGTTTTAAAATATCAAAAATGTTGACGTGTAAAAGTGTCTTATAAGATCTACTTTAAAAGAGCCGGGTGATCTGTAACTCAATGTCCACCTATATACGATACGGTTCTCTATTTAAGATTGTGCATTCTATTAACAATTGCGTGTACTATGATATTAAAATAAATAAATATGATTATGATTATTTCGATTGCTTGTCAAAATTAAATTTTTGTGTCAACCATATTTTATAGATTTTACTACCTAATTAAGGTTAATAAATGTGATACGAAAACGATATAAACTACCACATATTAAAAAATAAAACTCCATGAACTAACCAGAAGTGATCGTCGCGCGAGTACGGATGGTCAAGCTAACAGCATCAGTTACTCAATCAACCAGCCAAATAGCCAATGCAAAACCACTTTTGTTATTCACTCTAGTTTCCATACCACACTAACGACCGTCAGTAAAAAGTTCTGGCACAACGAAGCGTCATCAAAAACCCCTTTCGCACATTTAAAATGTAAAACACTCCCTGGAGCTTGACAAAGTCTAGATAGGCTTTAAATATTCAGTCATTCTGGTTGCTAAGACATTTATTCTGGAATTAAAATGGGGCAAATAGATTGACAAAAGGTACATTTCGTACAGTACTCGATAACAAATTGGATCACGCTCACAGGAACTTTACCTCCTGTAAACGATTATCAACGCTAAAATATTTTTTTTATTAAAAAAAACCCCGATTAAATTAGTAGTTAATTAGTTTAAAAAGAACTTGTAGTTAATATTTGATCAAAGGATCGTCATTTCAAAACAGTTGAACTAATTTTGATAAAACATGTCTAAAAACCACCGCTAGAAGGCATACTTTTAAATTAAAAAAAAAAAACGCACCCAAAGTTCACCCGTTTAAGAGCTGCGGTGCCACAAACATACACACATAGCGGTCAAACTTATATCACACCTTTTTTGCGTTAAAAACTATTTTATCCTTTGGTTGGAGATCTGTAAACGCGTCAACAAAACCAACATTCAAAATACTACGTTGCATAAATCTCGAGAAAAACTTCTGTAACAGATGGACAAAAAGTGATCTCGTTTTCCCCTTTAAGGACGGAACCTAATAAAATAGTGAACCTTCTGTTTTTACGGTAGTATCACGCCATTTATTTAAGAATGCTTTAGTCTAATATTGCGATGTGTTAAAATTCCTCAACACTTCATTTAGAGCGAGTAACAAGCGTGTCACTGTTCACACGAATTTGTGTTGAGAGTGCTTGTCGTGACGTGTGTATGTACTGTTTACTCTGCTAATTACTAACACGCTTTCATTTGTTCTTTTTAAGTTCCTTCATTGATAAACGGTATGTTTAAGGAGACTGGGAAAGTATT
Organism: Aporophyla nigra; assembly: GCA_947507805.1. Classification (NCBI taxonomy): domain Eukaryota; kingdom Metazoa; phylum Arthropoda; class Insecta; order Lepidoptera; family Noctuidae; genus Aporophyla; species Aporophyla nigra. The sequence goes on along the minus strand of OX382293.1, from coordinate 2,730,627 downwards.
TCGCAACACTATGTCGTTGTTCATGTAATTGGCCTAATAAAATTGTACATAAGAATATTCTAATGTAGATTGTAATTTTGAACAACGGGCAACATATGTAAATCTTGAATGACTTTTACCAATAGGCAAACAATTGAGCAGTGCTTGCCCTGTGCTAATGGCCACGACATACGAGGTGTTTGGCGTAGGTTTGAACATAGACAGCCGCTTTAACTTCTGTAAATAATCATTTATAACCACTGCTCTCAAAACGGTGAAGGGAAACATCGTGAGGTAAGTGACATATCCTAGAATCAAACATTTTAAGACATGTGTGACAACAAGTGGTAGATAACAGCCCATTCTCTCTCACTGAGAAATACTAATAGGTAACACGTTGTTGTCTTAATCACTGGAAATATAAAAGTAAAAAAAGGAAATATTAATAAAACAGTACCGTTTTGTAGTACGCGCATGTTTTAAAGCAAAGAATAGGCCTACGTTTATAATATTTTCCACTAGTTTCCCTGGCACCCTACCAAGAAAAAGTACACAACAAAAAATAACAAAACATTTAATCTTAATGAAATAGTGTCTGGTCAGCAAAGCCCGAACATAATCCAAGTCTTAATGTCTGGCAGGCGACACGACAGGCGCGTACTAGTCTAAATAAAAATATGGCGGCCGCAGCAGATGTCACGACCATACTAAGCTTTAATTTATCACTTCGCTTAGAGTAGGGGGGCAACGGGGTTCAAGAATTTGTGGGTTTTTCAAATTACAGAGGAGGGATCCTTTTTTCTAGAGATGGTTAAATTGTATTTGCTGTTTTGGATAACGATTAGGCAGTAAGTAAATCTACCTCTTGCTATGATGTTTTTGCAAATTATTAAGTATCCTCGAAAACACCCTGACTTAAAGAAAAATATTTAGTGTTATAGTTTAATTTCAATATACCCTCACTGTAAAAAAAAAAAAAACTAGATCTAAAAATAATAGCACCGAAAAAAGCCTGCTTCAAAAAATAATATCTACAAAAAAAAACCAACATGGCTGCCGTACCTCGCACTACATTGTATGTCAGAAAATCATGACAAAATTTAGTGCAACCCAGGGCCTGTTGATTTAATCTACAAAAATACACGTTTCACGTCCACTGGGTTATTGTAAAAAATAAAATTAGGCTGGCCTCACACTGAGCGTATCGTTATAGAGATTTTGATATCGCTTCTGGTGCAGAGGAATTTCTAGTAAAATGCTTTTGGAGCTTGTAGTGGAAAATTATAAAGTAGGAATTTAATTAATGGAAAAATGCTTTTTTTCTTATACCCTGTGGAGCACTCGAGGTCGGAAGGAAAAAGCGTGAGGTTTATATGTGAACTTAGTTATAAAATAGTTCACATTGCTCGGGGAGTATTTTAAATACGATAATAATAAATAAATAATAAATATCTTAGGACAACCAACACACCGTTATCTGATCCCAAACTAGGCCGAGCCTGTACTATGGCAACCAGACACCTGATAAACATACTTATATTTTCCTAAATACATACATATTATAGATAAATTACACCCAGACACTGAACAAATGATTGTGCTTATCACACAAATATTTGTCCTGGGTGGGAATCGAACCCACGACCTGTCTTAACAGTCAGGGTCACTAACCACTAGACTTACAGGCCAGTCATGGATGGCACTTTTTTGAAGATTTCTAGTGTGGCACTAATTTCTACGTAGGTATCAGGAGTAGGTTGTCAAATCTATTTATATCTTTCGTGAAATCCTAAGTCGGAAAATGGTATAGTTTCTGGTCACAGTAAAATATTGAAATTCAAAGGAGCTAGAACATTTTCTATGAAAACAACTTATGTTTTATATTATATTTGCACTCTCAAATAAACATGAGGACGAAAATATCAGGAAAAGATTTTGCAACTATGTATATTAACATTGAAATAAGTAGAAGTAGGGAATTTCTATTCTGATACTAAAAGGAAAAATATTCCCCGCTATTAGCATACCACAGAAATAAGAACAAACACATGATACTGCAATACTATTTGCTTTAAATAGCAAGGATATTAATAAAAATAAAATGTAATGATTGAAAAAAAGAAGCTTTTCACTGAACTTTCCTGTAATAATTTTTAGTTTTCTGCTCTAGTTTGACTTTACTAAGTACTAATTTTTGCCAAACGAAAAAAAATCTATATAAGACTGTACACGGTTATTTTAAGACTTTTTAAAAGTGGACTCCTTTAAACTGTATAAATAAACAAAAAAATACAATTTTATCCGGTTTTGTCCATCCAAATTACACGTTGTTTGACATTTAGGACGATTATAAACGTAATTTTAATAAAAAAGTACAGGTGCAGTATAATTAACACAAAATACACCTACCTTCCCTTTTTAAATGAATTCTGTTATTTCAAACTCCTGAGTAATAGAATTTTGATTTGTGTTAAATTAAATAATATATATTATGACGCTGACGTCGTCGCTTTACGACGACGTGAACGTTGACTTTGTGACGTAAATGCTAACAAAGTAACTTTGTATGGTGATTGCGTGTTATGGTACATTAAAATGTTTAATTTAAGGAAACTGAGTAGCTTGAAAATGTTATTTACTTAAAATGATGAATTGGGGCAAGTTTGTTGTAAAAATTGAAGGTAAAATGTTTTAATTCCGTTGCAGAGTTGTTAAAAAATTCAATTAGCATTTGGCTGAGGAGGAAGTGAAAGCTCAGATAACGGCTGACGAAGATGGATGGATGAAAGGCGTTGACCTCAAAATTAGGATAAGAGATAATGTTGATTATAATTTGGGTTAACTTTAATTAACGTGGACGTTTTTCGTCATCTTCCAAGGAGGGTTCCTCGTGTACTCCTTGTTCATTAGTCAGCCACCGAGCACCGTTTGCATTGTAAGGCGCTGTGTGGACGCCCAATTTTATTCAATTGGTGCATTCGTCTTTTAGGCCCGGGTCGGGGGCTTTTCTACGTACAAAATTTGTCGTTTCGAACAAAGTTACGAGCGTTTCCTTATGGCGTATCACTTTCAATTCAAGAATGATTGACTACACGATTTGACAGTTGTTCTTATTCCCGGTGTGCTATGTTCCGCCCGAAAAGTTAATTAAACGGGAGTAAAAGAAATGAGAGCTGAAGTCGCATGTATTCTGCCAGGGTCGCGAGATTGTTCGAAAGAGATACCGTGACCCTGGCACATGGGCAACTGAAGGAACACGGGTGGGTTTTAGTCAGTAAAAGTCTGACATGCCCTCCCGCTCCGCCCAGAGCGGGAGAAGTCATTTGATGATTTCCCATCCAAAAAAAAAGAAGAAAGTCGCATATATTCCTTGACGGACTTAGTAGGCCCCTGGTTACGGACTCGAGCGCTGTGACTTGTAACACGACTTGCATCAAAGGACACACGTGCGCGTCACCTGTTTTCGTACGTCGCGTCCCAAGTCACGTAACGTCTTTAATTTGCTTACTCCGCAGTTGCTGTCACAAGACCAGTGTCACTTGAGCATATAGCCCCTGGCCATGGAGTCGCTGGCTGAAGGAGGTCGCCTCACGGCTATCAATAACCATTTAAAATGTTTGACGTGGCTCTATTTATAAAGGTATGTACACGTTATTCGTAAGATGATGCTTCTCCGATACGCACCTTGTTATAAAAATATAATAATAAATAAATAAATATCTTAGGACAACCAACACACCGTTATCTGATCCCAAACTAGGCGGAGCCTGTATTATGGTAACCAGACAACTGATAAATATACTTATATATTTCTAAATACATACTTAATATAGATAAATTACACCCAGACACAGAACAAATGATTGTGCTCATCACTCAAAGATTTGTCCTAGTTGGGAATCGAACCCACGACATCAGTCATTGCAGTCAGGGTCACTAACCACTAGACTAACAGGTCAGTCAAATATACAGCCTTTATACATTATTGTTATTAAATATTTTACCTCGGACAAGAACCGAAACGAGAACAAAATTCCTATGATAGAACTGTAGAATGAATAGGACATTCAAAATAAATACTTTTTGCTTACGTCTAAATTATATATTTAAAAAAAGGAAAATATCTATCCCGTCACAACTGACAAGAAAACATGGTTTAGAGTAAAAATTAAACTCGTCCAAAAATATCAAATTCTATAAAAAACAATCATGTTTTAACAATCATTAACGAGTTTTTTAATCACACATTTATTTTATTGAAAATGGGTGATTATCATTATAAAAAATGGTCTCCAATTATAAGAGACCTGGTGAGTAAGATTTTACTTTTTTCAGTTTGACATCTTTGCCTACGAGACTATTCTCACGCAGTTTTTCGATACCTATTATTTTAATTGCTAAAACGTCTTTTAAATTATGAAAAATCTTGTTCTATAAATCACAATATAAACAGTGTACAGAAGAGTCACCGTGTTCATGTTGAAAACATAGAAGATAACAAAATATTGCAGACTAGCTGTTGCCCATAACTTCGTCTGCGATGCAGGATCAAAAGAAGGTTATACCCTTCTCCAGCGGGGTAATTGCGTAACACTGACAATAGGAATCTTTCGATTTGACAGTTCTACAACATCCACTGCATTATTTACGATGCTGAGCAGGCAAATTTTTTGAACTTTTGGAGCAATGGTTTAGTTCATATCCTTTAAAAAGATTCGGATTGATAATGATAGTATATTACGCAATGAGGACTGCTCACGGTCTACCTATCGGTCATATTTCCTCCAAATTCGTCCAGATGTTTTAAAATAGTAGTAGTGGTGGTGTGGTGTTTTATAGTAGTAATATTTCAAACAAACTTACAAAAACCACATCTTTTTCCATCAGAATATTAGTTTATATATCTGCATATCTAGCAGCATATACTGTGTTCCTAACAAAAAGTTGACCTTCTGCGATTACCTTGGTCCATAAAGTTTAAATTATGAGGTATGTGACAAAGATCGGTGTGTGAGGGAATTACAGGGGCACGTTAATGAGGCGTTTTTCCTTTACAAGGAGGAAGAAGGAGGGTTCCGTATTAAATTGCGTTTTCGTGCGAAACGGTGACGCTTTGTTAGATTTAAGCTGTTAATTGCTTATATTAAGGCTGTTTGGAGTTTAAGAGTGGGAACATGTTCTGTTTGTTTTATTAGCGTGGTTTTCTGTAATAATAATTTCAAGTAAGGAAATATTTACAGCAGTATGTAATACTTTCTGGAGTAAATGGACGATTATGGTGATGCATACTCGAAGAAAAATCGTACAGGAAGGGTTTAGATTATGCTAATAAATAATAATAATAACTCTAAAGCTGTATCTCTACGTTGACGTCGTGGTAGGGCTTGCGCGCTCCTGGACTCTAAATCTATACCGTTAGAGTTGACTTTGCTGAATCAGGTCTAGGGTGAGTAGTTACTACAAGGGAGATACAGAAACCCGAAAGACAGCATGTGACGAGCTGTTGGGCAGAAGCGATCCCACTAAACTTATTTCCCGGGAGAATTTTTGTTCCTCACCTCACAAAAATAATAACAAATTTGCATGCACTTTTTGCTTGTTTTTAAAGGGTAGGGTTTTTTTTAAGATAGTGACATACATAAACTAACGCTTTTTCCCATGAAAGTAGGCAGAAACTACGGAACGCCACCTGCTACGATCCTTACACACTCCTTTTGCCTCGTTTAGGTTCATACATCTGGTTACACTCGTACGCTGATTGTGAGTACTACGCACCAGACCTTTTTGAAGAACATCACCATATGTCCTCCTAGAGCGTCCCCTCCCGGCGTTTCGACTGACAACTGCCTTGTAAATACCTTTTGTAAACCGTCCCTCATTCATCCTCTCAACATGACCAAACCATCTAATTATACTCTTTTCCACTTTTGTCACTACGTCTTCTTTTAAATGGCACCATTGTTTTATCACATCATTCCTTAGGCTATCATTCATAGTCACACCACCACAAATGCTTCACAAGGGACGCATTTCTATAGCATTAACTCTGCTTTCATGCTTCTTTTGCCATACCCAACATTCACTTCCATACGTATTATTATATATATGTATGTATAGATTATAATATTGTTTAAATATTATGGGTCGTAATATTTTGGTTTTGTTTAACCAGCCCAGCAACGTTCACTGCTGTTATCCGTTTAAATATTTAAATAACCTAAATATTCCTACTCACAAATTGACATCGGGACTTAATATACAGAATTTTCTTCATATTGTGGTACAACTTTTATAGAACGGTTATAATAAATTATCATACGGAAGGAGTATTTTTTATGAAGATAAGCAACGTAAAGTAAATGCACGCTTCCTGTGTTTGATGTCTGTTTCTGCAGCCATTTCTTATGTTATCTTTATGAAGAATGGGCGTTTTGCTTGCTTGAGCGTTGTACTCAATTATTTAGGAGAACATGACAGTTTTATATGACTCCGTAATATTATAAGCTTTTTGGTGAACATTTCCGTGCTTCAAAAAGCATATTAAGACGCAGATCCCGGCTGTCACTCGTAGATATTTGACAGTCACTATGAGTTGTCAGAAGGCCGAAAGTCTTACCAAGGGGTATCGGGCCTGCCAGGGTCGCGAGATTTGTTCGAAAGAGATACCGTGGCCCTGTCATATAGACAACTGAAGGAACACGGGTGGGACACAGGTGAACAACGGGTGCTCCACCCAGAGCGAGACGTCATTTGATGATTTCCTGGCCATAAATAAAGGGGTATCGGGTTTTTTTAAGGCGCATTCGAAATTAAGAGAATTAACATATTCTTTTGAATGAACAAATAAATAACAAAGGGCGCTGGATGAAACTTAGTTTATAAAAATCATGTTTACCGATTAAAATTCAGTAAGGGTTGCACGAAAACACTGACAGTGTCTCTGCAGATAATAATACATACTGTACAAAAAATAAACAGCTGTTGTTGTCTCATTATTAAAATTTATGATTGTTTCTCACGTAATCTAAACTTTATGTTATTAAAACGACAATATTTTATGGTAATGTTACAAAAATAAGCAAACCAGACTAATTATGTCCACTAACTTAACTTATGGATAGATTAAATCTGTAATATAAATAACACGAAAGAGTTTTTTTTTCCTGTGTAATATTTTTCAGCTTACGTTCTCAAAAATGCAGAATTAAGTGACATTGCAGAGTATCGCCCAAAGTCTGCAAACTGACTCTTGGTATATTTTGTTTGCAGACCGCCGCCTAGACAGAAGTCTACATGCGTTGCTGGTAAGCGCCACAGCCGTCATTGGAAACGTGGGCAGCAACATGTACACAGATCACCTCCAGTGGGAAGGGCATATGTTTGGCAATGGTGTATGTAAAATTATTTAAATTATTGAAAATGTTGTAACGTTATGAGTGAAAGTCTGCAATGTCACTTAAGTCTGCAACTTTTTTCACAACTCTGCAGAAATACTCTTTATTAGTAAATTCTGCATTTCAGAGGGATTTTTTTATTCTGCAGAGCTCTTTTTTTAACGCAAGTTGAAATTATGGAACTAATAATAATAGTATTATTTTAACATTTCAGTTCTGTATTTCACGGTCGACATGTGTTAATGGTTGTCAAGAAGGAGAAAGCCGTCCCGCCCTGCATTGTATCAGGAACTGGATGCGTACCCATGAAGAAGCACAGGTAATTTTGATTGATGTAGCTAGCTTCTGCCAAGCCCGGATTGACCATACGGGCAAATCAGGCAAATGCCCGATGGGCCGGTGGCCCAGTGGGCCGGTTGGGCTGCTGGCTATACCAATAGTTTCCTTTTACGAATGGCTGAGGGCCGGTTGTCTGTGAAATGCCCGGTCTGAATTAAAGCCCCAGTCCGGCCCTGGCTTCTGCCTTTACCTGAGGTTTCGCCCGTGTGGAGGTCGGAAATTATCCCATATCACAAGTTCATATTAACACTAGAATTGTCCTTTAATGCTTTAACCGTACCCAGCTCATCGCGTACAGGTGTGCCAAATTGAAGTATAATGCATTCAGCAGTTAAGACGTGATTCAGGTCCAGCCCGACCCTTGCTGTCCTATTCCAGCGACGCAACAAGCCGAGGACCGTACCCCACTTGGGGTGCTCTTAGCGTGTGGTCACTCTAGTTTTAAGTTTTAAGTCCTGGCCGGAGGCCTTAATTTATTAACGTAGCCATAGGCAAGTCCAGATAAATAGTCAACAACCTTTTTTATTTTTGTGGGTGGGAAATCATCAAATAACGTCTCCCGCTCTGGGCGGAGCGGGAGGTCAGAATTTTACTGACTAAAACCCACCCGTGTTCCTTCAGTTGCCCATATTCTTGGGCCGCGGTATCTTTTTCAAACCCGGCCCACCACTGCTCATATCTAAAAATACAGATTTTATTTGCTTATTTCACCGTTCCCAAAAACTAAACTAGAGAAGTGTAACTTTACAAAATTTGTATGATATTTTTTTCAATTAAGATGTAAACTGCCTCGTTGGTCTAGTGGTAGCAAGCGCTACCGCTAAGCTTGAGGTCCTGGGTTCGATTCCTAGGTCGGGAAAAGTGTTTTTGGGCTTTTACACCTGGAATTTCTCAGTAGCAGCCCGGAGCCTGGATTCGTGTCCGGTTGATGGCAATAGGCTCGCCCCCTATTACACGGGACTTAAACATAACAGGTGAAATGTGGGTGTACTATAGGTACACCTCTGCCCAACCTGTCGGAGAAAAAAGGCGTTATGTTATGTTTAAGATGTAATCCCCGAATGTCTGCAATGACGTGAATAATAGACTCCTCTCATTTACGAGGCCGTGTTTACGATGGCCGGTTGTTAATTCTTCTTTTTATTTCAGGTAATGCTAGCCAGTATCCTGGTGGTGGTCGGTCTGTGGTGGTTGGTGCGAGCTGTCCTCACTCTTCTCATAAACCTGGTCTGTCCCTTGTTGGTCGTCATTCTGGCAGTGGTCAGTATATTTTGGAGTTATTTGTGGCTGATTAACCAGAACTGTTTTTATTTTTATACTAATGTTAGTAACATAAAACTTTACCTACGGTTGAAAATAACCAAAGTCGGATAAGTACACGGGCGGGCGGATAGAAATAGCAACGTTGCGTTTTGTTTAATCTATGGACAAAAAAATAATATCATACTCATATCTAAGAAAGCCAACTTTAAAGATATTGGTACTTAAGTTAATTATCATAACATAACGCTTTCCAAAATGATCATACAGCTATTAACTAAATTCCAAATTCACCATCATCATCATGATCAGCTGAAAGATGTCCACGGCTGGGCATAAGCTTCCCCAAAGCACGGTATTCAACGGATTCTTGCGGCCTTCACAAGGGCATCGGTCCACTTTGTGGGAGGCACTTCAACCTTGCGAAGATATGTCTGAATTACGTAAACCAAATAAATGTTTTTCTTCTTTTTCCACAGGTGTGCGTGCCCCAGCTACGAGCGCCACTTTTAGGTCAAAACTACCCACTACTGGCAAACCTACTAAGAAATATACTATTGAAAATGGCAGACAACATTAAAACCTAATATCAAAATCATCTTGTAGTGAAAAGTTTGAAGTCAAAATTATATGAAATTTTTTTTTTTTATTGGCATGTATTTAATCGAACCTATATTATGTAATTGCCAGAAGCTTTCCTAAAAAAAAAATTGAAAACTTTAATATATTGAATGCGCTTCTTTTTATGAACCTCAAATAATTCGTATTTTGGGGTCCTTAAAATACTAAATAGCTAAGTAACTGCGCCCAACTTGGATGTTTCCGGTCGTTTGGTCACAATTCTAATCTAACGATTTTAAATATTTATAAATAAATAAATACTTATCTCGTCTGGTTGGGGTACCCTAGCTGAGTTCCTGCAACTGTGAGTAAAGACCAGAAAGTTGAAAAGATGGTCATTTACTTAAAAAAAGTGTCCACCATTTAAAGCCCAAAATGTAATTAGAGGTAAATTTTATTTTGTACAGCGTATATTATTAGAAAGTTAATAAATATAGGATCGGTTAAAATATTTCCTTTTTTTTATTTACTTTATTTTCGTCACACCAGTGTGGGTTGGTGAAAGTGGTTTGCCAAAGGCTGCTATTTAGCTCAGCGAAGTGTTGGGCAAGGCAGGTAAGATGTGATTTCCACGTGTCAAAATAAGCCTATAATGTTCCCACTGCTGGAACAGAGGCTTCCTCTTGGTGTGAGAGAGTGTGTCGTAATCACACGGGCCCACTAGTTAATGTCGCATGTCTTCGAACTTCTTGGTTCTAGGACATGCCGGTTTCCTCACGATGTTTTCCTTCACTGTTTTGAGAGCAGTGGTGATGAAATAGTTTCGTCGTAACTATTGGCCACCACTGGTCGTGTCGCTCTCTCGTGTTGCACTTCAGTAGAAAACTTATTTTAATTGAACCCTTTACCACCAGAGCTTAGTTCAGCTATAAAAATCAAACAATTTTATTTTGCTCCATTTCAAACACATTGCTGCGCAGCCTAGCACATTTTTGATGCAATGGTTTATATCTTTTTTATATCTTAGGACAACCAACACACCGTTATCTGATTCCAAACTAGGCAGAGCCTGTACTATGGTAACCAGACAGCTGATAAATATACCTACTTATATATTTACAAATACATAAATATTATAGATAAATTACACCCAGACACAGAACAAATGATTGTGCTCATCACACAAAGATTTGTCCTGGGTGGGAATCGAACCCACGACCTCAGTCTTTGCAGTCAGGGTCACTAACCACTAGACTAACAGGCCAGTCGAGGTTGACTTATTTGTGTTTTTATTGAGAACCAGCTTCTGTAGCGCTATTCTGGAAAAATCTCACCGTGTGAACTTGGGTGAAGTGAGCTTAAAGTGAGCTGTCACTAGTGTTAATCCCTAACATCGTATGTAATGGCAGCTCACTTTTGTGTCACTTCACCTTAGTTTTCACAGTGAGATTTTTACAGGATAGATCGGCTGCATGCGACAACTTTCGCGTCAAATTTCTTGTACCAGTCGCATTGTATCGCCTGCCAGCGTTTTAATGACCACACATAAATTTTGAGAAGAGGCGTGTATCCCAGCGGTGGGAACAATATACGCTAGTTGTGTTCTACGCACACAGATAGACCGTGATCTTGGTAAGGGCAACCTATTATTCTAGATCACAGACGAAACCGCGAGCAACAGCTAGTTAGTATGTAAGTGAGTGAGTGTCTGTGAGTGCCTGTGTAAGTAGGTACATAAGTTTATGAGTTGACGTTGAACTAAGAAGAAGTTACTGTCAATAAGTTCGTTATCTACATAGGTATGTATGTGTGTCGATAGTACACCAAGTCATGAGGTTGGGCCTTACACGGACGGCCAGTGCGGTCAAAAGTAGCATTTGTGGTGGCAGACTGCCACGATGAAAAGTCTTTAAAGTGATATCTTTATCTTATCAAATAATCAATTTTCATGCCTTATGAAGTCTCTGGACAGCAAATCTGCTATTGAATCTACACTGTTTGTTGTTTCATTTTGAAACCCCTGGAAAACTTTAGCCGATATTATTTTATTCGCGAAAATAAAAATATACTAGGCACTCTACCACCTGAAAAATAATGTGAAAATCCAAGAATTTTATTGTACCAATGAAATAAAAGCAGTAGTGAGTTATACGTTTTTCAGTACCAGTTGTAAAACGTCACCTTGCTAAAATAAAAGTTAAATAAGACGCCTTAAAGTTAGTTTTATTAGGAAATTTAGAATCATTTGCAGTTTATGTACGGGCTCTGTAGGAGTAATGGAATGGTGGTATTAAAAGTAATGAGTTTATACTTGTAGTAGTGGATTCACTCATTTTGTTTTTCTTACTGTTGAAGAAAGTTGCTTAGAATATTAATTTTGGTTTCAAATGGACAAAACTAAAATGGATGTGTTTAATTTCAATGATGAAACATTTCACAAAGATGCAATTTTTTTTTTGAACAGGCTTTTATAACAGATGTAGGTATGGTCGCTTTGTAAACGTATTAAGGTTGAATATCACTTGCACCTCATGAAACAACAAGGTCTACTTTTGTTTTAATACCAATGTGCCCCCTAGATATTTTCAACTTTAGTAAAGTTTCACTTTAACGGAAGTTTTGGCCAAAAAACAATTATGAGGTCATCTATACGTTGCGTAGTGTGCTTGTTCTTTACTACCTTATTGACCTGTTTGGAAGCAAGTGGGATAAACAATTTATAGCTAATATAAAATTTTATCATTCCCCAGCAACATGACCTGTTGTTACTTTAGAACCGCTGTTACTTTTGACCCAAAACCGATACATTGTAGCGGTTCGTTGGAAATAAACACGGGAAATAAACCGGTGGTGACAGCAGGATTTAATTCAGCGGAGCCTCGCGAGACACCTATACGATCGTCTCTAACTGTGAATCGTAAACTGGGTATTTGTACTAGGGTTGGTAAAGGAATTGAAAATTTGTTACGTATGAAATTCGTCTTGCTTGACGAAGAAGCTTTTGTCTACTGATAATTGGTATTGGGTTATCTTAGTTCATCGATGTCTGACTATATTCCATAATAAACTCAACGTAACAGCACATATAATATTTTATTTACTGATATAGTTAGCATACCTTTTTTTTCTGGGTAGGAAATCATCAAATGTCTTAATCCATTCAGTTGCTTGTGCCAAAGCCACGGTAACTGAAAATTGGCATACCTATGAACACACTCAGATTCCGCCGGTTATGGTGTCCCATCATCATCCCCTGCAGCCTATTATGTTCCCACTGCTAGGACACAAGCCTCCCCTCGGTGAGAGGTAGTGGGCCATAATTCACTACGAGGGCCCAGTGCGGGTTGGTAGATGTCAAGTCTTGGATTAATAATTTACACAAAGTACAGTTTGTTGCTTGGCTTCGAACCTACACTGCTCATGATGTGCCACGGAGTAGGAAAATAGTAATAAAATGGTCACGAACTCATATTCTGACGCCATGCGAAGAAACGACTATTGTTAGAAGCCTTAAATGTCATGTCAAAATAAAAATAAGTCTTAGCGATACCTTCAAGAAAATAAAATAAACTGAATACATTTAGGAGCACTTACATTTGAAGATACTTCGCCATCTGTCACACAGTCTGTGGCACGTGACGAGGGTTCCTAGATCGTCTGGATATTGTATACACGGTTCGATTTAAGTACATGCCTACATACCTTAAGGCTAGAGTCGGTTCAGGGCTGCGCAGTGCTTAGTTAGGTCTTACTGAAACTATGTCGTGACATCACATCAAAAGTGTCACCTAAGTATGTTTCTGAGATGTGGTTAAGGTTTTTATTAGGAAAAAAATACTGTGTTTACTATAGACACCTGTAGACACTTTTATACAAACAAGTACTTACATTTTTTGTCTGTCCGTCCGTCTGTTTGTTGCGGCGAATCTCCGAAACGACTGGACCGATTTTGAAACGACTGCCACTGGCAGATAGCTGATGTTACAGGAAGTAACATAAGCTACTTTTATTTTAGAAAAAGATTAAATAAAGATATTTAATATTGCTTTCCGACATCCACGCGAACGAAGTTTCAGGCACAGCTAGCTCTAATCAAAATGTTTCGATATTATAGAACTTGGGTAAATGCAAGCTACGTTTGTCTTGATTGACTTTATCTTTGCCCATGTATTTTAAGTAAGCACCAGTATTTTCAAGAATCTGTTAATGACGTTTGTGGAATTGCAAAATGTCGCTCTGTCAATTCTTGACCACACGAGCTCAAAACTGTTCAGGGTAACCTTAAATAAACACGAGAAAGCTTAAAAAAACATAGTTGGCAAGAAAAGGCTACCAAAACTCAAAGCATTTATTACAAATAAACCAATTACAGGCACTTTTGAATTGTCAAGTGGCGGTGGGTTAGAAAAATGAAAGCTAGTTGTTGCCCATTCCAAAGGGTAGGTACCTATGGAGAAAGGGCAAAAAACTCCATGGACACTCTTTTTAACCGACTTCAAAAAAAGGAGGAGGTTATCAATTCGTCTGTATTTTTTTTTTTTTTTAATGTTTCTTAGCTTATAACTTTTGACTGGGTGAACCGATTTCGATGATTTTTTTTTATTTGTAAGATGGTGCTTTCCGAATGGTCCCATTTTAATTTGGTTCTATTCGGACAATGGGGTCCATGTGAAAACCATATAAGTCTTAAATTTGCATTAAGTATTTGCGCGACAAATGAACGAATAACGCGATTAGATTAGTGCGGGGTATCTACCATCACTAAAAAGTTAAAAATAAAAACTTTTTATTAAAAAAAAAAACAACCGACTTCCTTTAAAAAAAAAATACTACGGAGTCAAAAATAACTTTAATTTCGGAATTCGGTGTCTTAGGATCTCTATTTAAGGTGTTTGCCACCGACTTCCGAAATTAAAGTTATTTTTGACTTAATAGTGTTTTTTTTTAAGGAAGCTGGTTGTTTTTTTTTATAAAAAGTTTTTTAATTAAAAATTTTGTTACAAATAGTTGGTTGTGTGTAATAGTTGGCTATGTAGTAGGTAGCTAAAGTATTTAGCCGCACTACTCAAACATTTCGTTCTTATAAGAGCTCTGTAACTTGGCAAACAAGCAAGAATACGACACCTTAACATTCATGTGCAGTCCACAATGCTTGCAGTCGAGCACAGATGAGCACTCGAGCACCTCCACACAAGACGATTGGCTCGAGCACCTGAACTAAGCTCGTATTTACTCTTTTTGTGCTCGTGATCGTGAATATGGAAAAAGTAGTTCTTGTTTTTTGCATGGTTGTAACGGCTTAGCAAAAAATCGAGAAGTTTTTAATAAATGTGTAAAACAACAACGCACAGATTGTGGTGTGGTTTCTACCATCATTTAGTCATCAAAAAAAGGAAAATAAATCCAACCTCTAAATTACGGGAAAATTGCATCAAAATATGTTGAGCAGAGGAGAAAAACAACGCGGACACGCAAACAAACACGAAGAGCGACTTAAATGTAAACAAATAAAAAATTAAAGTGTCTATATGTAATCTCCAAATAACAGCTTTTTAATAAATGCTTTTTACTTAAACTTTAAACGATACTTATAACAAAGAAATGATTATAAAATCTATACAATTACATTTTTTTTTTGTTATCGGCTGTCTGTCTGTCCGTGTTTTTGTTGCGGCTTATCTCCAAAACTGCTGGACAGATCTTGACGGGAGTTTCACCGACAGATAGCCGATGTTATAGCGAGTAACTTAAGCTATTTTCATTTCCGAAACAGAAGTAGTAAAACAACATATTATTGTTTTCTGACATATATTTAGAATTAGATATCAACGTGGTACAAGTACATGCTATTTATTGAATAGACTTTATATCTGCCCATGGATTTTAAATCAACATTAATTAAAAAAGAAAAAAACTTTTAACATCTACTGCTAGCTAACTACACAGGCCCATTTTAAGTTGTTCGTATTTAAAACAACATAGTATATTAAACCTAACATAGTATGATTTACTAACACTAACATGGATACTGTCCGAAATAAATTAATATTAATAATAATATACCCCTAATGTACACACAATTTAAGTGTTAGCTTAAAATCATTTGTCGACATTTTACAAGCTTGTCTACACGTCGTGTTTGTGACATCCTTAGGGAACAATATCATATCTATGACCCTGACAGATGCTTCCAAAGGTGATGGGATTTTGATGGCACTCTTTTGTAGTAACATTACTACAGAGTATTTCGGCTAGAACGCCTGGGAAATCACGCTTGTACTATTGTTGGAAACCGTTTTGTGTGACTTTGAAAAGGTCAGATGGGAAAGTAATTGTGTGAAGGTAGTCGGAGTTTTAATTCGTTTTATAGTCGCTAGTGGTTTTTACGGTACTTGTAGAGAGGTTTTTTTTTTATAGTTATGTGTGGTTAGCAACTGTCATGATGGTCAAGATTTGGTCCTTACGCTTAGTAACAATTAAGTAGTTAGTTACGAATAAAATATTTTTTCCAAAAAAAAAGCATTCTTCTTCCAAAAACACTACAATCTGAAATGCAACTTCCATTTAAGAAGTCGGTGTCGTTATTTGGTTGTCGAACTTGGCATCAAACAGCGACTTTCTTCCATCGTCCAAAGTCGTATTCTCGCTTTCTTTGGACACATCAAACGCCGAGACGACACATCGGTGGAACGACTTGTCGTACAGGGAAAAGTTGAAGGCACAAGAGCTCGTGGCAGGTCGCCCATGCGTTGGACCGATCAGGTCAAAACAGCACTTAATGGTCCACTTCACGAATTTACGAGAAGGGCTGCAGTACGAGAGGAATGGCGACGGATAGTGAAGCTCGCCACCACACTAGATATGACGACCACGACCACTCTGTCAAGAGTGTAACGACGAAGAAGAAGAGTCGTTATTTTAAATATTCGGTTTTTATCACTGACTTTCGAAATTATAGTTATTTTCACGTTGAACTCGTTTTGGAAGGCAGTTGTTATGTTTTGTGGGAAAAAGTTTAAATTTTTCACTTTTTAATTGTTATCACGACCTACATAAAAACGTACACTGTGACCACAACTTAAAAAAATAACAAATGTAATTGGCAAGATGAGGGTATACTGTACACATGGGTTCACCCCCTAAAACCGTACAGGCGTGATATTTTGTTATAGAATGGTGTAGTAACTAGTAGGTACAGACGCCAGCACAGCTACTACATTCTGAAAAAATTCTTTAATAGATTTTCAACTTTATCGCCAAAGCATTAAGTGCAAGATTGGTTGGGAAAATTTGACAGTTTCGGGTAGTTTGATGTGCTTGGTGTCTGTACATAGACATACGATTGCAGCAATTGCGAGTCATTTGCTGTTAGTTATTGCAGAGTTCCACTGTCTCTCTCCAAAGCACTCTATAAAATCTGAATATATAACACATTAAAACCATCTTTGAAAAATATGCAACTAAATTAAAACAGACCCCATCCAAATTAGATCAGTGATTTTTAAGCATATCGCGGTCATGTAAACTTATCTTACACATACATACATACAGGTCGAAAACAGCAAATTTTTTTTTGGAAATGGTAAAAAATCGTATATACCACTTCCAAAAACTTTGTTGCTGTGAGGGATCGTTGAATTTTACATATTTTTTTTGTTTTTCTTGTGATTAAAAATGCAATGAATAGGAAAATACAAAAAAAAAAACTATCCTTTAATTTACTGACGTATTTTTTCTTACACAGAGACCGTACAAGGCTTAAAAATAATGATAACTTAGTCTTTGTTTGCTTTTCATAAACAAAAAGCAATAAAAGTGACCAGAGGGCTGGCCTATTTTTAGGTCAAAGAATCAGCATTGCCATCCAACGTGGCAACGCTGCCAGCCTTCTGGGCACTTTTCCCACCGACAGTGATGCGGACGAATTCTTTGATGCCCAGTGAGCTCTTCCCCCCCCCCTTTTTTTTTCTTTACCTTTATTTAATTGTATATAATATATTTATTTTAGTGTTATTTTGTGGATTGTATTTAAGTTAGTACGTTATAAAGTAAACTTGTAAATAAAAGTGAAAAAAAAAAGCAATAATAATATATTACTTAACTAACACATTTAAACATAATTACCTGTTACTACGTATTTCTTTAATAATAATTTCTACCGGGAGGAATGCCACCATACAAATATTGGTCGTGAAGGCATCTTTATTGCAGGAAATATTAATTAATTAGCGCAACAGCTGCAATTTATGACGTTTCTATTAATTGGTGCCTACCTGCCTGCGACTGTGTGGCTGCGGCAGTTTTTTTTAATGAAAAAAAAGTATAAAGCATAGCTAGGAATTATGTAAAATTGAAAAACAGCGGAGCGGTAGATAAGCAATTTTCTCAAATATATCGAAATAAAGGCAAACAGATCGTGACGAAAATCATTTCTGCTTTTGACAAAGATAACATTATGTTGTTGAGCTCCTAAAGTTCAAAGTTGAGCAACACGATTACTGACAAATTCGTGCACTGATTGAAGAACTCCACTCAAATCTGTTTGGTTCTTTCCTCAAGAGACTATCATGACCTTATCTCTTACTGATCTTTTTATTTCTAGTATAATCGCGTAGGGTAATCCCAAGCATAGCCCTCCATATCGCCCTTTAGGTGACTTTCAGCCATGTTATGACGCCCATTGTGAGCGACTACGTTTCAGTGTCTAGCCGTGTCGTATTCGATGATTAACCTCTTTTAAAAAAATAGATATAATTGTCTAAGGTAGACATAATCGTCCCCATTCTTTGAGTGTAGAATATTTGACATAACCTCCGGTTTGTCCATGTTCATTTTAACACCCACTCTTTTAGAAGCTGTACTGAGGTGATCGAGCATTGTACTGAGGTACTATTGATGTTGATACCAACCCCTCTCCAGTCCAGACCCTTGAAGACATCCTCCAGTGCAGCGGTGAACAGTTTCGGAGAGATTACGTCTCCCTGTTTCGCCCCTCGCTGTAGAAGAATAGGTTGCGAGGTTCGTTTCCTGAATCGGACTACCATATAGTAGTGTTTTCATACAAACACTTCTGAATCTTAATGTACGAATACATCTGCATGTGGCCTGAATAAGATTATGTCTGGACTTTAAGAGACTACTAACCTTTTGTTTTGGTGATTCTAGTCATAGTAGTCAGAAGGGGGTACCGTGTGGTGCCGGACGTAAAGAATAACACCACCCCATTTCTTCCCGTGGGTGTCGTAAGAGGCGACTAAGGGACTTACTAGAGAATGGGCAGCAGCGTTCTCTATGCATTTTACCACCATACTGCGATCGCCAACCCGCCTGCCAAGCGTGGTGATTATGGCAAGGGGGAGGCCTAAGTCCAGCAGTGGACGTCTTATGGCTGAAATGATGAGTCAGAGGGGTAACTAGACATAACAAACTATTAGTAGCAATGGCTTTCATTTTGAGACTTCAATAATATTAATTGCGTTATTTAAAACACATGACATTGAAACTATGAAACGATTTTCTCGAAAATTATTCAGATTTCGATACTAGTGTGTAGATTAGATTATTACTAGTGTGTTTATTAGGGTGTAGTTTCTTATCTGACAATAATGAGAAAAAACATCTAAAACTAATTGAAGTTTCCCAAGACTGACCTCAAATGGTAAAATCATTTGTAACTTTAATGAAACGATAAAACCGAATACCAATTTTTGAGAATAAGACAACTGTATTTTATCACTCGTAGTGTCGTAACAGTGGTTGGGTAAGTTTATAGTTTACAATATCATTACTACGGGATAGCGCGTAATGAAATACTAAACTTGATCGTAAACTGTTAAATTGTTGCCTTTAAACCTGGAACTGTTCGGTTTGTTGTACATTGCAAGATATAATATGTATTTTTATAGTGTATTTTTATGATACAAGTTGTATGCCTGATGGGATTTCCCTTCGGTAACAATGATGAACTACCATATAAACTTTCATCTCTCTTATAGAGTGAGAATTTCCAAAAATCTTTTCTTAGTGCTCACCTTCGTTACTGTATAAAGAACAGTAGCGGCATCTACATCGCCATATGCGAACTACACATCACACTGACGTCACGAAAAATCCTACATCGCGCAAGCAGAGTTTACCGCGCAACTAGTATATATATAACATCGCAACATCAATCGTCGGGCAGTACCCACCAGACACAGGACTTATCTGATCGGAAGACTCTCCCTTTCCTATACTGATTGAGTGAACTATACACCCGTGTTCCTCAAACCTCTATAGAAGTACAATGCAAAATTTCAAGCTGTTAAAGTCAGTGGTTTTGGCTGTGCGGTGTCTGCTTGCAAACGTAAGAAAAAAAAGGAAGAAAACGTTTATTTGTGGTAAACATGATCAATGATAAATGATTTTATTTCTGTAAGTAGGTTTGTACAAACACTTTTACAAGTCAATAATATCTATGATGGAAATAAATAACAAACATAACAAAATTAAAAGAAAAAGCTGGGGAGAAACAGCCGTTACATCCACGCAAAACGGCCATCGGTCAGCATTATGCTGCGACCTTATGCGAGACAGAGCCCCAGCGCAGAGGCGCGATGCGGCGGTAAGATTTTTATAAGTAAGTAGATGCTTATTGAACTCATCATACGTCTGCATCAACATTGATATTGATTGAGTAAGTCCAGTGCACTCTTGGTAGTCACCCTGAGTACGAATTTGTTGGGCTGTCTAAGAACATACGGCACCCGGTTCACCTACGAGGAAGCGACTAGCGTTCAACAATTTTCTCACTCAAGAAACGTACAAAAGACTGAAGGTCCCATGCAAGTAAATATATATTTTTTTAATCAAATTACAAGGTATATGTACAGTTATGCTTAAAAGTAAGATATTCCTTAGATTTACGCACCTGAACTGGGTCATCCTGTGAAGATGACGCTTCAAGCAAGAAAAGCACAGAGAACACAGATACCTAATATATAAATGTTGAATAGCTTAACTCGTAGTTTTTAAATACGAAAAATACCTAACGTAGGTACGGGTATTTACTTTAACACAGTTAGTAAATTCTTTGTTTCTTCGTAAGACTTACTCCGGAGTTGTGAGTTCTAGTGAGCAACATATTTAATTAATGGCTGAATGTTCCTACCGCCGGCAAATTTTCTTTTGGTGTAGCGACAAGGGCCGAAGAAAGTACTCGCTGAGCGACGCTCGCTTGGTGGGCAGAACACTCGCTGAGAGAGTCACGGTGATACATACATACGCACGCCTGTTAGTTACCGCTCGTCGCCGCCACGAACTCACTGGTCGCTGCCGCCATCTCGTTTTTAGTTGCAAGCTCTATTTGCTTTTAACTTCTATCTTCCTTTCCTTCTTTTCTTTCTTTTTTACTTTGTATCTCGTGCTAATACAAAAGAAATAAACAAAGATAGTTATGCTAAATACGAACTTTTATTACTTAAAACGTATGAGAAACACAAAGCTAAAACTAGAAATACCAACACGTGGTTGGCCATGAGTCGTTTAATTACAGAACTCCAATCATATACAGGTCATTTCTAGTATTAAGTCTACCAATACGGGGTTGTAAATGTATTAGCACCACGCTGACATTCAAACGGGTTGCTGACCAAAGCAACAATTCTCTGCATCAATGAATCTGCTGTTTGTGACAGTTGATTTTACGCCATTATTAATTTAGACGAGCAAATTAATGAAATATTTAGATTTCATGAACTAAGAAATGAAAACTTTGTGGCAATGACTTCTTACTTACCCTTTAAAGGTCAAAGGTCCTTAGAAGTCTTTGCGATACTCGAAATATACCTAAACCTATTTATTAATACTTTTGATTAGTTATCGAAATTCTCAATAACTCAGAACGTATTGGGAACGAATTACCATACAGATTGGATCAACAACTTTTAGTAATTATAGAAACCTATAAACTTATCGTAAGATGGAATAGAAGTCTGGGTAAGTATATTAAGTGAACTAGAAAAGAGGAAATTTAAAGAAAGAAGAAAATAATAAGAACAGAGTTTTTATTAACATTCGTATGGTAAGCAAATTACATAAAATAAATATCATGACAAATATCGAACAAGTAAATAAAAACAACGAAATCTAATACAAAATAGCCCTGTACGAGGCTAAAATACTATCTCAAAAGAAACAAAAATACATGTGCTGCTTTATCTAGACCAAAAACGATTAGAAGCAAAAGACCCAACGGGGTCGTAGTATTTATCGTAGTATTCAAGCCATTATATTGTTGTGTATTTGATGAGGTCTTGTTGACCTGTACCAGTTATCTCACAAGCATTGCTTATCCCAGTTTATAGTTATGACGATCATTCATTTTCATCGTCTGTCTTCTCAAGTCTTTCGAGTATTTTAGAATTCTGAAATACAATCACTACAGTTGTACCAGTACAAATCCTGACCACATAACGAGCCTGTATCACGAAATCCCAAACAAAATTATATCATCAGAACTCGATTCCTTACAATTGTACCCTCCCAGGGGGATGCAAACTATTGACACAAAATAAATAGGTACAGAAGGTCAGTTCCATGAAATCAATGAAGTGACCGAAGACGCATGCAAACATATGGACAGACTTCAGATATGAATGATATGAAAGATGAACCTTATTCACGGGCTCGAGCGATGCAATTCGCATCACGCGATCTTGCTTCTTGCGATGGCCGTTTTGCGTGAATGTGACGCATGTTTTCTCCCAACTTTTCCTTTTATTTTCATTATGTTTTATCTTTCTTTGAATCATGTTTCACGCAAATTAATGTATTTTCTTTCTTTTTTTCACGTGATACGCGCGTCACCTCACTCCGACCGCCACTCTGCAAGTCCGTCGCTTTGACACGTGACATATTCTAAAAAACTTATTACATTTGTTGCTTTCGCAATAGCTGTTGCAAGACGCATGTTGCTTAAGCGTGAAGCTCATTGCCACGAGGTCAAAGTCAAAGCATTTATTTCAAATAGGTACAAAAAAGATACTTTGGAACGTCAAAATTAAAATAGTATTGATTCTAGTCGTTTCTTCCAAAAGGTAGATTCGTATGGAGAAGAATGGGCAAAAAACTCCACCTACGAGGATAATGAGTGTAAGCGAACACGTTTGGCATTCGTATGAGATCTCCAAACGTACGCGTCTATGTGTGCGTGCGCCTATTTCCACTCGTTGCTGGCCTTCTGTACCTTTCTAGTCCGTGTTATCGTACAGCGGCAAACCGATCCGTATTCCAATTGGGAAGCAATTGAATCGGTCGCAGCGTTAGTTCCAGCTATTAGCTATTCATAGCTTCGCACTGGACGACGGACCTGAAACATTGGTTTTATGGCCAATGTAATGTCTTGCAGCCTCAGCAATTTTAGATGGGCGTTAGACGGAATTTTTGAAATGGTTTAGAAGGAGTTATGAGGTACTGCTTTAGTTATTTGTGGGCTTGTGGCTAAGTAATAACAGCCGCACGGATCGATCGATCAGGTTAAGCTACATTTGCCGCGGTTGGTTCGTGGATGGGATGTGTGGGTGACCATCTTTTAATACCAAGACTCCTCCATGCCTTGGAAACATCGATCACGAAGCAAAGCACGTTAACGCGTTGTTCTCGGCTGTAATTTCTAGACCTTTGACAGTCGTTACGGGTCGTCAGAACCCCTAATGTCTGACAACCAGTCTTACCAAAGGGTATCGTTTTACCCCCGTTGGGGTTGCCGAGGTCAGATAGGCAGTCGTTCCATGTAAAATACTGGTGTTCTGCTGCATCCGAACTGGAATCCGACCTCAACATTGTTAGGAAAACTCTCGGCAGATAATAACTTTGTGGGATTTATTTTTATACATTAAATTTCGCGCTGATAGAAAAAAATGCTAGTAAAAAAACTCTTTTGTAAATAACAGCCTGTAGGCAAGCCTATTCGGAAAAAAATAAAAATATCACACTTTTGCTTACACGCTTTGCTCAATCTCCAAAGTACACACTTATATAAGATTTTATTATATAAGGCGGCAGTCGTAAATAAGAATAATAATATAGAATATCGTACATCTTGACAAGTTAGTGTTGGGACATAAATATTTACGCGGGACGCCTATCTTCTGCTTAGTCAACGGAATTTCATCTAGGGATGGTGTTCTGTTGAATGGGCTGAAGGTAATGAAAACACTTTTTATTTGTCTTATACTGCGATACGGATTTCCGTGTGGTTATCAATAAAGTAGTACTTTTTTCTCGCCGTATTCTAGCTTAAGGTTGTTATTATTTGGCCTCTGAAAACGTAAATCAGATACACTGCTTTTCTGTCTGCCTTGCCAGTTACCGTTACTAATACTGGGCTCGCGTAGTGGATTATGGCCCAATCTTTCTCACAGAAAAGGGGCCTGCGTCTTAGCAGTGGGTATACTGTAGGCTTATTATGAAAGAAAGAAAGAAAGAACCTGACAGTTACTAGTCCATATGGTTCAGTTACAAACGGTGTTGGTTTTACCAAGTATCGTCCTTAAAGTTTCAAGTAAAACCGTACACATTTACATCATAAATATATGAGATGCTGCAGTAATACATAATAATTACAAAAATGATCAAATTCAAATCAGATATAATTTTTTTCCACTAGCGACGATAAAATTAGAATGAAATTCAGTAACCGTCATAAAATTTCACTTAAGACTAGATTTCTTCGTTGTTATATTTCAAAGAAATTGATTACATTCTATAAATAAGTTGCTGTGGATAAAGGTCGGGTTCAAATTATAAGTGAAAACTGACTTTTAGAAACAAGAGCTGGATCTGACATAACAAGCTGTGCATTTTATTGTAATACAAAGGAGCTCGTTATTTTTAAAGGCGTACGAATATAATGAAATCTGCATGCATGTTACATGCCACAAATGCTTTATGAAAACTTAAAATTGAATGTGTTCAGAATAAACAACACTTTCAAATGAAGACCTTACACTGTTGGTGTTTTATTTTATTTTTGTAAGTACTCTGCGTTTCTAACTTCGTTCTCCGAATTTAAAATCGCCCTATATTGTTCCCACTGCTGGGACACTGGCCTCCTTTCAGTGAGAGGGAGTGGTCCGTAATCGACCATACGGGCCCAGGGCAGGGGGGTAGATGTCACATGTCTTCGAATTTTTGGTTCCAGGACATGTCAGTTTCCTCGCGATGTTTCCTTTATTGTTTCCAGAGCAGTGGTGATGAACTAATTTACACAAAGTAAACCGCCTGCCTGAGTTCGAAGCCACGAACTACAACTGCACGGGCCACTACTGCTCTTCAGAATTATTTATAGCCAATAAAAATAAAAATAAGTTCACAAGAGAAACAAACAAATCCAGTGACTGTGTGTCCTGTGACGGATTAAATAAATCCAGTGACTGTCTACTTTTACGGACTTCTCCTGACATAGGTACTGCCGTGTATTGCTTCATTCTCAAATAAAAACAGAGTTTTAATTATGTTACTGTGTCCTTCTCCCGTAACATCATCCAAATATCTCCGCGCCCAATATTGCTCATCCCCGAACTTAGGGGCGGTCTTACTTTTTCAACTACAACCCCTATTAGAACCCTTGCTTATCCTACTTGTGAATACCAAACCGCTCCAGCGTGACTTGTGTTTTGTCTTTCAGTGACTTAGTCCTATCTCCTGGCTTTATTATTGGTCCTTTTGCCTTCTGCTGGAAGTCATGACTCATAATAAGTAAGATTATGGATGTTACTTTACATTTTCGTTAAAAAGTTTTACTTTAGTCATTTATATACTACCGACCCTGGTTCAAGTACAATGTACTGATGTGGTGATAGGTCAAAACATAGATGTTCCTTTGCTATCTCTATATTAAATACTTCGCTCATTGAATACAAAAGGGCCACAAATCAAAAAACATAAATTACCTTAAATAATTATTTTTTTCATGATCGCATAACATGACGTGTATAATATTATATTAACACGTCATGTGATCATAAAAAAAAATATAAAATATTAAAAAAAATCGTGTTCTTAATTTTGTTTTGGCTGTCCTACACAACTTATGTTTTTTTTTTATTTGTGGCCCTTTTGTATTCAATGAGCGACTTATTATGTATTACCTTTCGGAATGAATTCTCTAAATGACATGTGTGACAAATCTATTCGTCATGTTTGATTCTTTCATCAAAATCAATTGTGTACATTGGAAAACTAAGCTGTGAGAGCAGTGGTAAAGGCCGCGACTTTCATGTTGTAGGTTCGAACCCAGATAGGCACTTTAATTTATGTGTATTATTTTATCTCCACTGGTCTCGCAACGGTGAAGGAAAACATCTAGACAACACCAGCATGACCTAGAACCAAAACTTCGAAGATATGTGACATCTACCAACCCAGCCCCGCCTGTCCCAGCAGTGGGGACATTATAGGCTGAATAAGACAAGCTGTCACACAACGCGTCAAATGCCACTTTATTTTATACAACTTTTCAGTATAGATAATAATATCTAATATCTTAAGACAACGAACACACTGTTATCTGATCCCAAACTAGGCAGAGCCTGTACTATGGTAACCAGACAGCTGATAAATATACTTATATATTTCTAAATACATACATATTATAGATAAATTACACCCAGACACAGAACAAATAATCGTGCTCATCACACAAAGATTTGTCCTGGGTGGAAATCGAACCCACGACCTCAGTCTTAGCAGTCAGGGTCACTAACCAGTAGACTAACAGGCCAGTCAATAGATGTGGGTATGCATATTGTGTGCCGTAGCGTATGCAAATCGATCACGTAAAAGTAACGACAGCTCCATAGAGATTCCTGTTGTGAGTGAATAAGAACAAGAGTATTCCTTAGTGCATTGCAACAATACTGCTCTAGCGCTCAGTTCTACCTCTCGAATCTGAGAAGTTGTTGTCAACACTCTTAAGTTCGTCAATATGTAATCCCAGATCCTAATATGACATTTAAATCTTGTTTTTAGGGTTCCGTACCAAAATGGTAGAAAGGAACCCTTATGGTGAGGCTCTGTCTGTCCGTCTGTCTGTTACAGCTGGATATTTCAAGAACCACTAATACTATCAATTTGAAATTTGGATTAATTTTAGACGACGTTTGCCCATTTATTTTGCAAACAAGAAATCCAAAACAATAATATGTTTGGCTTAGACAAAACTCTGAATTTATTCTTTGTGATAGAAATGTATGTAAAGATTACAGGAAAAATAAAACGATGTCTTTAAATAGCACACGTTTTAGAATTCATCATCATCATCATTTCAGCCGAAAGACGTCCACTGCTGGACATAGGCCTCCCCCAAGCACCGCCACTTCGACTTTCAGAATTCATCAACAAAAATTACTTTAGTTCCACTATCGGTAAAGAGATTGCGCTAACCTAAAACTGCAGTACTCTATGCAATAATATTGTACGATAAAATATCATGGTATTTATGATGGTTTGGAACCCGTGGTTCGCGACTTCGACTCGCTCCTGGCCGGTTTCTTTTAGTATGGGAGTTTGACACGGGTTGACCTGGATACTAATTTGATGATTACACTTGTCAAATTAGTATCTGGGTACAACGTACTTTATTTATCACTAATTCAGTCATTTTAGGGTTCCCTTGCTAAATGGCAAAAAACGGAACCCTTATAGATTCGTCATGTCTGTCTGTCTGTCCGTCTGTATGTCACAGCCATTTTTTTCCGAAACTATAAGAGCTATGCTGTTGAAACTTGGTAAGTAGATGTATTGTATAAACTGTATTAAGATTTTTACACAAAAATAGAAAAAAACAATAAATTTTGGGGTTCCCCATATTTAGAACTGAAGCTAAAAAAAAAAGACATCAAACTCATACGTGTGGGGTATCTATAGATAGGTCTTAAAAAATGATATTGAAGTTTCTAATATCATTTTTTTCTAAACTGTATAGTTTGCGCGAGAGACACTTCAAAAAAACTTCCACCGAAAATTGGTTTGAACGAGATCTAGTAAGTAGTTTTTTTTTTTTATACGTCATAAATCGTAAACCGCAATTGACCTTTCATTCAATCACCTTAAATATAAAATTAAAAAAAATTAAAATTAATTTCATAATCATAAACCTTATGCATAAACCGTGAATACCAACAGGTTTGTACGGAACCCTCGGTGTGCGAGACCGACTCGCACATGGCCGGTTTTTTTCCACATTGTTTACTGCTTAGGAGGTAACTTAAATAAAATGTCAGTTTAGGCGATCGGGTATCGATGTATTATAATAATTCTCTTTATTCATATAAATGAATAAACAGAATTATTATAATACATCGTCGATACTTATATAAAAATCATATAAATTATGTTAATACATTTTATAGATAAATAAGCGATATATTGGTTTATTCTACGACATCTCCTGACCAAATGATTTTCAAAAACAGAGCTTCCTCTCTCGTATCCTTTTGCTGTGCCCTACAGGGTCCATAATGATCTAAATTATATAATTACCACCTAAGTTCACATTATGGTAAAGCAATAAAGATATTGAGTAGGCCCTGTCGGTCACAGCATAGTAGGTAGTAGGAGACGGCTTTAAAAGTTAAGTCATTAGTTTTTTATATATAAATCTAACGATATTAGAAGGTAATTTATTTACTAACTAGCTTCTGCCCGTGATTATAACCGCGTGAGATTTCTTGTCTTAACATAAAATAATTTAGGATTATATATTATGTGTATTTTACCTTAGAAAAAACGAAGATATGCTACGTATAGGAACGCATCGCCCGCCTGCGATATTACTCAATTTTCGCTAATCGTTATTTCTTACTTTTGTTCTTTTTACTCGGCTCCTTAGACTTCAAGCGTGATGTTAAATAGCCTATTACCTTCCTCAAGAGTTTGGCTATCAAATGTAAAAAAAAAATATTTCAAATTCACCTGGTAGTTCTAGAGATTATTTACCCCCTACATACAAACTTATAAAGAAACAAAACCTCTATAAAATATTAGTACATGCACATTCGAGGAACCTACTCTACCGGACTGTATAAGTAATTACTTGCTCATCAAAATTGGTGCAACTACAGCGATAATCGCTATGTATAGGTCTCCTTCCGCTAGAAATATGGATATCTTTCTCAACTCCTTAAACCAGATTTATAAAACGCTAAGCTCGTTTAGGAATGTGATATTAACAGGTGATTTAAATATAAACATTGGCGCCGAAAACTGCGATGCAGGGACCCAAAATTACCTTAATATCTGCTCATACCATGGTTTTCTCCCTGCTCACACATTGCCTACTCATCAAAGCGGTTCCTGTCTCGATCATATGATGATCAAATCCAGCTTATCATATATTACGCTTGTTACTAACGCAACAATTACTGACCATCACGCTGTCCTACTTTCGATAAATTTAACGCTGCCTAAGCTAAATCGTCCCCTGACCAAAAGCAAATTAAACACAAATAAACTTGAATATGACTTATCTAACCTCGATTTTTGCTTTGTTTACAATACTGCTGACGCTAATTTGGCTTTATCGTAATTAATAAAACATGTCCAACAAGCAATTTTACGTAACACCACTGTTTCTATAGTGGATAAGAAACGTTATAATATTAAACCTTGGATTACGCCTGGACTAATTCGATGTATAAGACACAGAGATAAACTCCATCAGAGAACAAAAAGATATCCTGATAATCTTATAATTCAAACCACCTATAAAAGATACAGGAATTTCTGCAATAATCTGCTTAAGAATTTAAAAAATAATTACGATAAAAATGCATTGAGCAAAGCAGGTAACAATAGCAAGCAACTTTGGAAACATATTAAAAACGTCACCAATATGTCGAAGCGGTGTGAATCAAATTCGAGTTTACTGCTTACTAATCGTTCGCCACTCTTGTCAGCTAACAACGTTAATAACTTTTTTGTCAATGTTGGGAAAACTCTTGCCGAACAGATTCCGAAACATTATTGTGACCAACCTTTCCAAAAATTAAGCAAAATATGTAGCCTGAAATCTTTTGCTATGCTCGACACCGACGAAGATGAGATAACCCGAATTATTTCTGGCCTAAAAGAAGACTGTGCTGTTGGATGGGATAATATAAGCAACAAGATTCTTAAACTTTATAAGCATATTTTGGTACCTCCATTAACGCACATATTTCGAATCTGTCTTTCCAATGGAATTTTCCTTAGATGTCTAAAGAAGGCAGTTGTAATCCCTGTGTTTAAATCTGGAAATAAGGATGTAGTTAATAATTACAGGCCAATATCATTACTCCCTTCAATATCAAAAATATTAGAGAAAATTATAAACAGTAGACTTGTGAACTATCTCGAACACAATAACTTCTAACGATGCGGTACATAGTTTGACCGATTACATTTCAAAAGAACTTGACAAAGGGAACCAGACCTTGGGTGTCTTCCTTGATTTAGCCAAGGCCTTTGACACAGTGTCTGTTTCTGTTCTTCTGGATAAATTACATAATATAGGAATAAGGGGAACGCCACTAAAACTATTCGCTGACTATTTACATGACCGATACCAATGCGTTAGAATAGATACAACCTTGAGCGATGAGCAGAAATGTACGGGTTTCGGTGTTCCTCAGGGAAGTATCCTGGCCTCAACACTCTTCCTGATTTATATTAATGACCTGTGTAACCTTAATATTAGAGACGGCAAAATTATATCATATGCAGACGACACGGCGTTAATTTTTAGCGCTAAAACCAGTACCGAACTCTTCGAAATCGCACAACTAGGTTTTAATACTGTGACTAATTGGCTTCAAAGAAATTTACTAACATTAAATGCTGAGAAAACAAAATATATTCATTTCTCCATGCGCAAGTCCCAACTTAAGTTTGCTAACCCGCATCTATATGCCCATCAATGTGGTAACCGTTCAGTCAACAAATGTAACTGTCCTTTTATCCTCAAAACGAGAAACATAAAATACCTTGGCGTAATAATAGACGACACTCTGTCTTTTAGAATACATATCGAAAGTCTAGTTAAAAGAGTGCGCAAATTAATATATGTTTTAAAAAAATTACGTACATTCGCCGATTCAAAACTAATCACACAAGTTTATTTGGCCCTATGTCAATCAATAATTCAGTACTGCATCACATCATGGGGTGGCGCACCAAAAACTAATCTGCTTCCTCTTGAAAGAGCTCAGAGAGCAATTTTAAAGGTAGCAAACTTCCATCCCTTTTTCTTTCCCACAGATTTGCTATATAAATCCTACAACTTGCTGACTGTGCGCCAACTTTTCAAAATGCACTTAGTATTAAAACAGCACATCATGCTTACCTACACTGCTGACAATACTAACAAAAGGCGGAATGATATCGTCACCCTCCGCGCTAACTGTCGTATCTAGCAATTCGTAATTTTTCAGGGCAACAGTTTTTCGGTCGGACGCTACAATCATGTTACTGTAGTTACGTTGGCTGTGGCTTTATTTATGAATTAATTCCTTTTTTTTATTGCTCTTGGCTTACTCTTTAAGTTAGTAGTAGCCCTAAAGCCCTAAGGTATCTATTTATTTATTTATATTCATTTGAAGCAGATACGTCACTCTGTGAGAACTTTGTTTTTCAACTTGTGTCTGTTACGACGTGACTGTTTGGTATATAAAAATATAAATAAAGCTCTATTAATCCACACTAATATTATAAATGCAAAGTTACTCTGTCTGTCTGACTCGCTTTCCTGCTAAAACTACTGAACCGATTTAAATGAAATTTGGTACATAGTTTAGAGCCTGAGAAAGGACATAGGCTACTTTTTATTTCGGAAAAGGGAGGATGAAAGGTTGTAGGGAAGTATTGTCGTTTTTAAAGCTAGAATGATGAAACTTTTTTATTTGGCTCTTATTACATAATATATATTTATGAATTATATTTAAAGTTTGTTAAATTTTTACCCTTAAGCGGGTAAAATAACAATAGGTAATAGGGGATGAAAGTTTGTACGAAAAGGGGAATGACAAGAATCAGCGGAACTACTGGCCGGAATTGAAAAATTATTTTGTGTAGCCCATTTATTGAGGAACGCTATATAATATCACACTACGGTCAAAAGGAGCGGAGCAGCAAACGAAAAATGGACGAAAACTGGCAGGCAATTCGATGCGACGGGAAAGGGAGCGAAAATTTGACGCGGACGAAGTCGCAGGCAGAAGCTAGTATCATATATTATATTGTGAAATTGTACGCCGAAAGACGACGTTTATAAAAAACAGCATTTTCATTGCTAATAGGCAAGCTTATGGCTTGTTGGAGGTCAAATGTAGTAATTGTATTGGGGTTTGGGTTTTGCTGTGATGCTAGTTTACATTTATTTCTTTCTGATCTAAACAAAGTCTTCTCCTGTTGGTGCTTCCTATACTTTTCGCAAATCTTTAATTTCTCTTCTTCAGAACCTTTTAAATACGTCATGCACAAACTACACTGATCTTTTTATGGGCGATGGAAAGACAATTTCTTGGATTTTAAAACCCTTAAAAATTGTTCCGTGAAGCCCAGCTTTTCTTCATACAGAAATGAAGATAAGCTGGGCTTCACGGAACAATTTTTAATCTTTTCTTCAAACATGTGGTACATCTTGGGTAGCGTCAGTTCACGATGTAAGTATTCTCTAGAAGAATGGTCCCTGCAGTAATGAGATTCAACCTTCGGGAATCTCTCAATGTGCTGTTCGATCATTTTTGCGAGCGACCTGTCACTCTACGAAGAATTGGTCGACTAAACAGATTTGATTCCCTGCTCATTCAGTGTCCAACCGCCCGCACCCAACCCCCGTGCATACCGCAGTGTGACTTAATGATATGGCAATAAGCTTCTTATTCGTAAAAAAAGCTTTGATCTCTAAACGACGTAAATGCAAAAAAAAATAGTAATCATTATTGAAAAAAAATCTGCATCGGGACGAAAAAAATAAAATCTTCCTAACTGTAGTACATACGACAGATAGTGAGAATATTTTTTCCCTCCTTTTGCACATACGCTAAAAAAAAACTTGATTATCTTCTAAACGGTAAACAATAGAGATACGAGGACTAGAGACACCTTTTCGAAACAAAGTTATGAACACGTAGGTAATGTCCGTGTGACGATATAGTATGCACATCTAATGCAACCTCAAAACATGTTTTTGTAGAAAGATTTTTTACATTCTTAGGCCCTTTCCTGTACAATAGGTTAAATAGAAAACTAAGTATCTTTAAATTAAATAACTTTAGCTGTAAACAAATAATACTTAAATATTTACTAACCATCGATTATGCACAGACAGAAGATCTACTTGTTGTCTGCAAATAGAACGAGTAACATAATATGCTATTTTACTATTACTTGCTTAATTTTAATTTAGTTTTTACTTTATACTCATTGTTAATTTATTAAATTAAGTATTTATGCACTTACCAGCCTGAAGCACAGGTTCAACCTAGTTCAGGCAAATGAGCAACTGTGCCCTATTTTAATTATTAAGTTACTTTGTAAATGTGCCCCTTTTTATAAATAAACGATATTATTATTATTATTATTCATATTCGCCATTAACACAGTCAAATTAATAATTTGTACGTTCATCATTTCAGCCGTAAGACGTCCACTGCTGGACTTAGGCCTCCCTCAATTTGGGGGGTTTTGCCATAATCGCCACGCTTGGCAGGCGGGTTGGCGATCGCAGTATGGTGGTAAAATGCATAGAGAACGCTGCTGCCCATTCTCTAGTAAGTCCCTTAGTCGCCTTTTACGACACCCACGGGAAGAAATGGGGTGGTGTTATTCTTTACGTCCGGCACCACACGGTACCATCCGGCACCACACGTACGTTATTTGCCCATAAATATGCTCATATTTAAGACTAAATAGACATAGAAATCACGTTAAAATTACCTGAGACACTCACTAAACACCCTAACGCTCCCATTTGCAATTCACCTAATTAGCATTTTCACTGTATTGGGGTACAGACGCCAGCAAATCAAGGTACCCGAAACTGTCAAATTCTCCCAATCAACCTTGAACCTTAATGCTTTAGCGATAAAGTTGAAAGTCTGTTAAAAAAATTTGACAGATTGTAGTAGCTCGATGTGCTGGCGTCTGTACATTACGTCTTTACCTCAAGTCTTAGAAGAAAGAGGGACAAGGGTATAATTAACCTTGTTACTTTTAATGGCCGAGACCCTCGAAGGATATATTTTTTTTTTGCGAAGGAAATAACAAGAAATGGAATTTTGTATTAATCTTGGATTAGCGTGAATAATATTGAGATTATTTTCTTTTATAAAGATCTACCTACCTCAGCATGGGCGTACCCAGGGGGGGGGGGGGGCAGAGGGGGGCAGCTGCCCCCCCCTGGAGTTTGTTAACGTCCCTACTATTTACTTTTTTCGATAAAAATGAAGAAAAATAACTTTTTGATATTTGTATACCTACATAATACAATATAAAACTTTTAAAAAGTTTATATAAGCAAGCATGGTTTTTAAAACTATTATTTACTTTCAATTTTTTTAGGGTGTTTCGAATTTTGTGACGTATGTCAGTGTAGTTTTCGAAGACGATTTTTTTGCTATCCTAGTAACCCCGGCAAGGAAAAGGGCACAAATTAAAAAAAAAAATGTATTCTCATCGGTCCTTGATACGTATGCCAAATTTTGAGTTAATCCGACATTTTAAAAGGGGTCATAATCATGTTCAAAGTTTCCGTTACATACGCACATACTAACATACGTATGAAACTAATATAAGCGTGTTAAAATCGTGCGATGCGCGATGCGCCCTTTCTACATACTCGCTAGCAGCATTACAAGCAAAAATAACTTTAATTTCGGAAGTCGGCAAGTCAATAGCAGTGACAGGAAATATTACAATATCATGACGGTGAACAAAGTGGATCAAATACGTTTTATCGAAGCCAACGCAAAAACTATCAAAGCAAAGTCCCATATATTTTATCGACCTTTCGCACCTTGAAGTATAATCTATCTAATTTTTTTTTATCAGTTAGAAACAAAAAGCAAAGTGGAACAAAGAACCACCTACTTTTTTGAAGTCGGTTAACAAATACAATTCCCTGCCGCTCTAGGTGGAGCGGAAGGGCGTGTCAAACGTTTATTAACTAAAACCCACCCGGGTTCCTTCAGTTGCCTATGCCAAGGCAACAGTAACTCTTTCAAACAATTCCGTGGTCCCAGCGGACCCCTTCAGTGCTGCTGGCATCTCTTTGAGGGGCGCGTAGTACACAACGCGCCGTCGACACGGGTCTTTACCGGGCGGCGAGCTACCCATTGCTCGCCGTCCACAAGCCCGCGCCTACGGTGGCCGGGAGTCTGGAGTCTACTCCCGACATTTGGGGCGTCTTTTCCTGCGGTGGCTAGGGGCGTGAAGGCGCAGAGATTGCCTCTCCCTCACGCGCTCCGCCTCCACCTTCGCGAGCATTACTACTATGCAGAAAGAGGTGACGGCTTCCCATGCCCTCTAGCTCCATACCATGGCCTGCACCAGGGCCGGACGCGAGAGGTCGCCGCCGCCGATCGCCTCCACGAGGACACGGTGGTGCTCCGCTCAGGCAGGGCACACCTCCACCATATGCTCCATCGTGTCCTCCAGGAGATCCACGCAGTGCTAACACGAGGGCGTTTCCTCCCACCATATCCGGGACAGGAATCAGATAGACACAATCATACTCCCGAAACAGCCGTGTCCAGTGAGGACCTGTGTAAGGCGGAAGGTTTGAACACCGTGGTGCCTCTCTAGCCACTCCTCAAAGAGGGAACTACCCGCCGCAATAGTGGCGTGCCCAAGTCTAAAATGCTGGACATAAGAAAATGTGCAGAACACAGGCGTTCCGCGGAAGAAGGGACTGAAAAATTCATCGATTCAGGTGAAGAAATTACTGCGGCTTTGAACTTTGAGCTGCGTTGACCTAAGACAGCAAGCCGCCAACAACAGAGGGCAAATCAACCAGCTGCCTACGTTCGTCGCTCGATGCGTTATCATCTTCACTTAAGGCGAGATTCGGCATAAACCATTCACCAGCATTTGCTCTTTCATTGTTCAGATAATCAAAATTATAGTTCCAAAATTCCAAAAATGTATGGAGGAAGTATCTAAATTTTATGAATTAGAAAGGATCACATCTGAAGCCGAACTATGGCGCACTTTTTGAATGAATAAGCAGCAGCAGGTCTTTGAAAGTA
This sequence comes from Aporophyla nigra, assembly GCA_947507805.1. Lineage (NCBI taxonomy): Eukaryota > Metazoa > Arthropoda > Insecta > Lepidoptera > Noctuidae > Aporophyla > Aporophyla nigra. The sequence goes on along the minus strand of OX382293.1, from coordinate 2,694,830 downwards.
ATGGAATAAAAGAGTTAATAATGGAATAGCAGAATCTTTTTACCCGAAGGTGAAGACAGCCCTAGAAATTTTACTGGCAATTAATACCTTATTCCACCGCTAAATTTGAAAGGTTCAGCACACTTAGACATGTAAAAACGTAGCTAAGATCGACCATAATTGAAGTAGATTAAATAGGCTTTGTATGCTCAGTGTACATAGAAAATTTGTTAACGCTATGGGCGATTATTTCATGAAAGACGTCACAAACTGTTTTCCTGAAGACCCTTGAAAGTTACTTCTAAAAGAGCTATTGTATTTTTAAAGAATTAAAAAATAAAATATGTTTATTTAATTGACTAAGTGCTTATAAAAAATCTGATTTGCCCCCCCCCGGCCCAGAACCTGGGTACGCCCATGTACCTCAGCATCATCTGCTTAGCCATCTAGTCTAACTAAATATAGCAGAATATCAGTGTTCAGAGCGGATGCCTATCTGAAGTCCACACCCCAGATACTGGGTAATACGATACCTCTTGGTAAGACTATTGGTCAGAAATTTCGGGCTTCTGACGACCCTTAACCACTGTCAAAGATCTGCGAATGACAGCGGAGACCAACGGCTTAAAGGCTATGTAAGGCATGCAGGGGTCTTGGTATTTAAAGATGGTCAACCTTCCACGGAACAACCGCGGCAAGTGTAGTTTTAGCAAATCGGAAGAGCCCGTCCGGCTGTTATTGTGTAGCCATAAGCCCTTCGATCTATCTATGTATGTTATGATGAAACTTATTATGTATACATTGATGGCAATAGGCTGGCCCCTTATTACATGACACTTAAACATAACAGGCGAAATGTGATTGCACAAAAAGTACCTCTGCCTTACCCTTCTGTGATTGAGAGAGAGAGTAAAGATAAGAGTTTTCTCTAATCTTAAGTTGAATTTCCATCCGTAGCATAAAACTAATCACTAAACCATTGCTTTGTTCAAGACATCAAAAGAAAACCCTTGGTATATCTCCTATACTACCCCTTACTATCATTAAATAAATTCAATTCACAATAAAGACCCCCAGTTCCCTTTAGTCTGTTGTTATGAACGTCGTCTTAATTTCGGCACGAATGTCCCACAACCGCAACGCAATTCCACGGTTCGATTTATCGGTCGTTACCATGTCTATTGGTATGCACGTTTGCACCTTTGGCATCAACATATAGACAGACATATACAAAGCCTATGGAATGTTAGCAGGCGTAGATGTGTGTGGAATGTTTCTCAATAAATATAACGTGACCCTGTGGTTTTGACATACGGTTTAGAATTACCCCATTTCCAGAATGATACGGGTTATATTTAGAATAGTTCAAATAATTGAAGTATGCCATGGTTTGAGCAGGGAATGGTTCAAATAATTGAAGTATGCCATGGTTTGAGCAGGGGTGGCTCAATGGTAATGGCCTCGATTTACAAGTTATAGGTCGCAGGTTTGCGAATAAAAAGCTCTACTTTGTGAATAAAAAATTTCATCACCACTGCTCTCAAAACGGTGAAGGAAAACATCGTGAGGAAACCGGCATGTACTAGGACCAAAATCCTGGGCCGCGTGGTGGATTATGGTCCACTCTCTCTCGACGAGAGGAGGCCTGCGTCCCAGTAGTGGGAACATTCAAGGCTGATCATGTTATATATGTATGTCATGGTTTGGTGTCTTGTTGAATTTGTAGTTATGATCTTTGTATTTGCTCCGTGGTTATGATACAATATTTTAACTTTAAATAATGATATGTATACTGAAACCTAAATTGAGAAAAAATATATGTTGAATTTAAGACAAAATGTAACGAAGATTCAAAGAAAGACAGACAACAAGAAAACTGTCGTCTTGTAGAACCATAAACTATGTGTCATCGTGGCTTAAGGACCATTATTTTAAACTAAAACCGACGTATGACGTACAGTCTTTTATAGTTGCATAGTCGGATGTGTTAGCTTTGCAAAAATGTATTAGTATTCTTGAGCATACATAAATTCGCAATAACAAGATTGACTTTGAAACTTCGATACTCACTTTTCCTTCTAATATGATTAAACGAATCCGTATATTAATATTAATAACATAATCTTCTCCCAAAACTCGTGCCAAATATACTTACGTGTCTATTTTCATCGGAAAAAGTTATAATTACTTATGTTGTGATAACAAGACCGATGTCTCACGAAGTTTGACGGAGTTTTCCAAACAAATTAGTATTCTTTCTGCATAGACCTTGAATCGTATTTAATTTTTTCCAGAGACTCCTGTTTTCATTATCTGGAGATCAGCCCCTTTCATGGCATCTCTATGCTAGTTTAAATAAGCAGGAATTTTGGATGTGTTTTTAATTAATACAAAGTTTTGTTGTGTAATAAAAATAGAATTTATAAGAAGCTGTAACTTTGCTTTCAGAGTTTTCTTGAAGGCTTTTTTCAGTGAATCCTGTTCTATACAGTTCTGTAATTTGAAATAAATATTAATAAAAAGGTTTCATAACAATATATGACCTTTTTCCCTTATCATTTTTTACCGAGAATAACTTTCCTCATCGAAAAACACAATACATTTCAAATCAATTAAAAGTTATATATGACAGGTCAATCAAAAGTTGAGTTCTTGACCTTTCATTTATTATTGAAATCACTGTGGGCTACCTATTGTGTTTTTTAAATCCAATTTTTATATTTAATAAAAACATACAATCACGAGTGTTCTCTGCAAGGATTTGGATATTTTGTTAGCCCTGGCTATGAGCCTATATTTAGCTGAACACAAATCCAGTCTCCTAGCTACTATAAAAGTAAACTTGGTTATCATTCCCTGGACCACCTATCTCGCTGAGCAGTTAGGCTTACATAAAGCCTATAATGTTCTGCTGGAACACAGGTCTCCTCTCGGTATGAAGGAGTGGCCCGAATTCCACCTCGCTGGCCCAGTGCGGGTTGGTAGATTTTACATGTCGTCGAATTTTTGGTTCTAGGACATGCCAATTTCTTCGTGATGTTTACCTTCACCGTTTTGAGATCCTTGGTGATGGCATAAAACTAAAGCTCTTCTCTGGGTTCAAACCTACGACCGTCAACTCGTAAGTCACGGCCGTTAACACTGAGCCACCACTGCTATTTAGGCTAAGGACCACTCGATCATTAAGGTAGATAGTTATAATTGTCGAGTCTATATTTTTATTTTTTCAGTTTTTGTTTTAGTTTGTCTACTGACCTGAATCTAAAGGACGTTTTTTTGATTAAAGAGGAGCTTGGTGCCCTAACCCTATAAAAGGCAAACAGGAAAAGGCCCACAAATGATGCCCTCGGCCCTTTCCAGTACGTGACTAAAAAAATCAATTTTTATCCCATCTCCTGAGGGTGTGAGCTGATATGGAGCCGCTCTTACGTATCTCATGGACCACAGAGGAGTTAGTAAATGGAGCACTAGTGAGAAAAGTTTGAAGCGTCTATGCAAAGAAGCTAATGAGTGTTGTAATAATTTCTGTATTGTATTGTCAGCGCAAAGTTTATTCTGAAGCATCCCTGTCTATATATCCAAAAAAGAGGTAATGTCCACGTTCTATTTTTTTAAATAATCTTCATTACAAGTCTGTCAACTTTCATTCTTTCATTTTGTTGAATAAAATGTTGAAACCATTTTCATTTTGATCTTTGTATGTTTGTTCTTAATACGAATCACGCACGAGGTGTGAGCTATCCAACGTACGTACGTATATACTTAGAACGAAAAACAATTAAGTTACAAATAATAATTAGCATCGTTTACAAAGTTTTGTAAGATATTTTTTTCCTTGTATTCTTTCTTTTTCTTTTTTCTCATTTATTATAATATTTCGTTATAACAATATCTTAGGGATAGAAACCCTTTCTTGTCTCTTCCAGCTTATTCCAGTTTCCTCTGTCTGCGGGTCTTTTGTTTATTGTTTTCCTTTTTTTTCTAGGTGGATTATCATTAAATAACGTGTCCCGCTCTGGACGGAGCAGGAGGGCGTATCAGGCTTTTATCGACTAGAAACCACCCTGTTCCTTCAGTTGCCACGGTAACTTTTTCGACAAAATCCCCGACCCTGGCAGCCATCGGCCCTAGCAGACACCTTCTATTTGTGCATCTCACTGAGGCGCGCGTGGAACACAACGCGCCGTCGACACCCGGCTTCGTTGTCTGTCTTATACAGTTCACTTCCGATGTTCTGTTTTTTTAACCGACTTCAAAAAGGAGGAGGTTCTCAATTCGGATGTTTATATGTTTTTTTTTTATGTATGTTCGGCCATAACTCCGTCATATATAGACGGATTTGCAAAATTCTTTTTTTGTTCAAAAGGGGTTTATTTCGAAATGGTCCCATGTAAATTTCATATAGATCTGATGATGAGTTCGGGAGACAGACACCGGAACTCTTTAAAAAATGACAGCAAATCAACCGCGATTTCTGCTATCGCATAAATATGCATTGTTTGTTTTGGAATTAGTGCGGGGTAAATACCACAACTAAAAATTTAAAAATAAAAACTTTTTTACAAAAAAAAAAAAACAACCGACTTCCTTAAAAACACTACAAAGTGAAAAATAACTTTAATTTTGGAAGTCGGTGGCAAAAAAAAACCATAAATACAGATCCTAAGACACCGACTTCCGAAATTAAAGTTATTTTTCACTTTGTAGTGTTTTTAAGGAAGTCGGTTGTTTTTTTTTTTGTAAAAATGTTTTTATTATTAGTACTTGATATTCTACTAGGTTTTCACTGTACAGCGACGATATTACTCTGTGTTGTAAACTAACTCGGTCCCACTTCCTTGTATCTAATATCTATAGTATCGCCGCCCGTTGACAAAGGGTCCGAGGGCTACACTTTGATTTGGGCAAACACGGCTTTGATATAAGTTGTTTTCACACTGTTGTGTTACTAAAAAAGGAAGCTCGGGATTTAGTTCAAACAAGTGTAAGCGGTTTATTTTTGGGTTTACATGTTTATAAGTTTTGGGTTTTGAGTTTTCAGGATGTCGTAAGATTTAAAAAAAAACATATTAGTTCCTTACTAGTGTAATTTTCATTCCTGCCTGTGGGGTAGTTACTTTACACACTAACACTAGGAATGGTTTTTTTTTACAGCTCATCAATATCTCTTATTCTTCTTAGTGCGTCGATAGTAATATAATTGTATTCACCCCAGAATTTGTTACGAGCTTACCACTTTCAGAAGCATCCATCAACTCCTGAAGCGTGCAAACAGCAGGATATGCTGGAAATAAACAACGAAATTAATGTTAATTTTTTATCAACATTAATTGCGTTATCTACGTTGTTGCGCAGAATTTTTTTCCGAACAATTATTTATTAGCGAAATCCGATTATGATTAATAGCGTGTTACGCAATTAAGATGGTGAGAAAATTTTATGTTCTTTCCAAAAATAGTCAAATTTATTCAAAGCGTAAATACAAGTAATATTAAACTCGCCGCAAGCCGCAACGTCCATTAAATCATTATTCATCTGAATTCATTTTGCTCGCTACACTGGACATGAAAAGGCTATTCGGATTAATTTATAAAAAGCACGGAAGAACCATGGCGATGCTCCGTTTAAAATTAATGTCTCCTATAAATATGAATAATAGAGAGAGGATTGGCTTTGGTGAACATCTGTCATATTTTTTATTTAAATGCGTATTTTGTCACAGTGTTAATGAATTTATTCAGATACTGTAAAAAAAATGATCTGTAGAGAGCCTTTTCGGCTTCCTTTTTTTTCTGTAAAGGGGAGGTAGAAAACCAGCTAATGATACACTTTTCTGTCCTATTGTCACCATTTGCCATTAAGGACCACAGAAAGATATTACCTACTCATTGTCTCTAGGATCACATTTTCTCCATTAATATATTTAGTAACGGAAGGCACAAACTTCTAAGACTAGATTCACAAACTAAACTTGAACCCCTCTAAGCCCCGTAAAAGTTATCATGCTACAACCAGAAAAGCTTATGAAAACTAAATCGCGGTAATCAACTATAAGTTTCATTTCACCGGAGTAATTCGCTCCAGCCCGAAAAACGTTCGACATTCTCAAAACTCGATTTAACTCCAGAACTTTTTTCGAAGTATGAAATTATTTTATGCCCCCTTCTGCTTCGATCTATAGTGCTTCGTTGCTTCGTCCTTCGCCACCGTGAAACGTTTCATATTAAAACTCATATCAGCTGTGACGAATCCAAAAGAGGTTTAATTTTCTGTCTCGTGTGTTTTATATGTTATGATAGTCTATGAGAATGTAGTGATACTAATCTTTGCAAAGAATATGTTATGAAAGCCAAGTATAAGGAGATTGCATTGGTTTGATAGAAATGCGCTAAGAGTCGCCATACAATTTCTTGTTTGCGAAAGCCTTCTTTGTAAGTGTTAGCTTTTAGATGCAGACGGCAGACAACAGAAAGTTGTTTGATAGAAGTAGCATTAATTATTGCCGTAAGTTAGTCAATTTTTCTGACATCAAGTTCCAATACCAGCGAATGGAAGTATTCTAACATTTCAATTAAAGAAAGTTATGATTTGAAAGTGTCATATATATAATGGGGTGATTTTATTGGAATAATGAAATAAAACCGACGCCATAAATATTTGTTAAGCACTAATTTGTTGAAATAACCCAGTAATATATTTTAACATATAATTTTAGTGCAGTCTGTAAAGTAATATAGGTACAATTTCGTACAATCATCATCATCATTTATTGGATTTTCAGATCATAAAATTCAATTTGTGAGTTGATTCATATATAACTTAAACTATAGTGTTAGCACATCTATTATAAACGTTAGTTACAAAGGTCTTTATATTGTGTTTGTATTACAAACTTAGGTTCGTTCGGTTACTGAGATCAATTAGGTACGTATGTTATATACGGATACACCTACAGACTAATTTAAAAAAAATCTAAATAATATTTCAAAAAAACATTTATTTCCAAAAGTAAATTACATAGTAGTAATGTAATAATGAGATCAAGTTGCAAGCACTTTTTTAAGCATAAACAACGGAACATAAAAATCGAGAAACACGACGCTCAACATTGGCATGTTCCTCAGCCAAATTTCATCAATACGGCTATCAAAATGGCGAAGGAAAACATCGTGAGGAAACCAGCATGTCCTAGAAGCAAAATTTTGGAGACATGTTATATCTACCAACCGCACTAGGCCCGCGAGGTGGATTATGGCCCATTCCCTCCTGTGTCTGTGTCCAGTGTGTGTGTGTGCAGTGGGAACATTATGGTGGTTCCTCAGCCACTAGCTACTGCTCTGACATGCAGCTCAGTAGACCGCCTGAAGATCATGCTGTCAAATCGCGCTGCAAACGCCATCAACAAAGCTATTAAAGCTTTTCCAGAGCCTGTGTAGACTGAGGCCACTCTCTTTCTAGTTATTTTTCCTCTTTTGAAAGCAAAAAATCATGGGCAATGATGTGATTATCTCAATCAACTTAAGGCTTTTATCCTTGTCCCCAAAAGCTAAAATCCATAAAATCCATCCTGTTAATGTAAATACTCGATACATACGCCGATAACCCTCCACTACAGCGGCTTATCATGTCCCCTGCCCTAAATAAACCCTTGCCTACACGGCGCCGATATATCAAGCCAGCCGTTGGCGTCCGATGTGATGCGGTCATTAAGTTTATTTATTGTTTTTTACGTGGCCGACCTATTGTGTGGCCGTAATAGGTTCCGATTTTTAATTTTATGTAAACAAAGGCATATTTATATTCAATTTGCGTAGGAAGGAGACAGGTGTGATCGTGTTTATTAGAGGTTTGTTTGGATTTTTCCAGAGTTATTCAATGTTTGTTTTTATATTGTAGGCACTGTTTTCTGATAAAATATGTTTTAATACTCAAAGAGGAGTCTAATTCATCTACCTAGCCATTTCTCAACTACCTATGTTGTGGTCGGCTTCCATAGTAACTGGCTGCAACTAATTATCTATTTTTTTTAAAGACATTACCCTCCGCAGTTGAGCGAGGCTAATGTGTTTAACAACCTATGAATGTATGTAGGTATGTTTGTTCCTTTGTGGCACTCAAGACACAAAACGCGTGAGCCGATTTTGAGGATTTTTACATCAATTAAGTGTTACGAAAGATATGACAGTTAACCAAATACAATATAGCGACCACCAGACGCCATGATTGTTAATTTGAAAATAGAATACAAACCATTCAAATATAAATATCAAAATTTGTTTTCTAATATCGATTACTAGTGTATTTTAAGGACAATTTTGCTATTACTAATAATATTAAATTGGTAACAATAATACCTGCTTCAATCAAGTTCCCCTTTTTGTTCAATCTCCACGAAAACAAAAGATTAATTGGATTTTTCTATCACAAATTTGAAATTGTTAGGAACCGACTACGATTGAAACGGCGGAATTTAATAATCCTGTCGGGAAATTGTGTATCTATCCAACGATCGCTTTTGTTATGTCTCTATGTTAAATGTTTTTGTTGGAAAAAAATATTTCTTTATAGGGCTCATTCCCCCAATTTGGCGGGGTTTGCCGTAATCACCACGCTTTGCAAGCGGCGATCGCAGTGTGGTAGTAAAATGCATAGAGAACGCTGTTGCCCATTCTCTTGCAAGTCCCTTAGTCGCCTCTCACGATACCCACGTGAAGATATGGGATGGATACTATTATTTAATAATAATAATAAACCCGCAGGGCAGCATGTGGCGTGCTGTTGGGCAGTAGCGACCCCACGGACCCTATCTCCCGGGAGAATTCTTGTTCCTCATCTCTGGCTTGCCTTTAGCCGGCCAACGGCTGGAGTGAACAATGAAGAGGTTCAGAGCTCCCACCTCATTCTTGCCTTTATTGGCCGGCTTGAGTGGAGATTCGCAAGAGCAAACGTACTCGGGGAAAGGAAGTATTCCAGTAAGTGCTCGTAGAGATATTGACCATCTTCCGGGCTCTGGGATTGTTCTGAAAGCCGTGGAATACCTCTCCACTTCTCAAGCACCTCAGGAAGTGTTGCCCCCTTGTCGCTGCGTCACTATGTGCCAGCGACGGTTTCCGGGGGCCCATTATTGAGTGTGCAAGTCACCCCCTGCCATTTAATCCGTGTAAATACAAACATTGATGCGGCAGGGGCCATAGACCTTCCATAGTTCTTGGTAATCAGTCCATTTTAGCCAGTCAAATACATAGCCCAACATCTTGGTTTCCATATCCTGCAATAGTCCAACACCAACCGGAGGTTGTCCTTGGGTGCACTTGCACAGTGCATACGGGGATAACCGTCGGTTAGTGCCTCACTTCATTTAAATTTTCTAAGGGGCCTCTGCGAGTTGGCTTCGGCCCCTCGTATGCCTTCTAAAAGACCGGGATCCTAGGATCCCGAGATATATAAATATATATATGAAAATAATAATAAAAACTTTATTGTTCAAGAACTGCTATGTACAAATTGAAATAACACTAGCCTCCACACTAGGATTCCCTGTGTCGTGGAGGCCAGTCTCTTTCGTCTTACACTATTACATCACAGTAGGGAGGCACATATGTAATGTTGGTTGGAACGATAACAAAAACCAAATGATATAAAAAAAACAACCGACTTCCTTAAAAACACTACAAAGTGAAAAATAACTTTAATTTCGGTAGTCGGTGTCTTAGGATCTGTATTTATGGTTTTTTTGCCACCGACTTCCAAAATTAAAGTTATTTTTCACTTTGTAGTGTTTTTAAGGAAGTCGGTTGTTTTTTTTTTGTAGAAAAGTTTTTATTTTTAAATTTTTAGTTGTGGTATTCATCCTGCACTAATTCCAAACAAACAATGCATATTTATGTGATAGCAGAAATCGCGGTTGATTTCCTGTCATTTTTTAAAGAGTTCCGGTGTCTGTCTCCCGAACTGATCATCAGATCTATATGAAAATTATATGGGACCATTTCGGAATAAACCCCTTTCGAACAAAAAAAGAATTTTGCAAATCCATCTATATGTGACGGAGTTATGCCCGAACATACATTAAAAAAAAACATATAAACATCCGAATTGAGAGCCTCCTCCTTTTTGAAGTCGGTTAAAAACATTCAAATCGGTCCAGCTGTTTAGGAGGAGTTCAGTGACATACACACATACAGTAGAATTATATATATAAAGATATGATGACACATTTTAAAAGAGTAACGGTGGAGTTTCTTTGCCATTCTTCTCCATACGAAACTACCTTTTCAAACGGGCAACTAGAATCAACTATGACTTTAATGTCATTCGGAAACTTTTTTACGCATAAAGTTGTTGATACTTTTGAAACTGGTATTTTGCGCCAACTGAACAAGCACCGTTTACTCAAAACTGTGTCCATTATTACACCCCTCAACCGATTTCCAATTAATTTCTAACCCTACGATGTTATTCATGTTATCTTGTCAAAGTTATGTGGCCGGCGCTAACTCCTTTGTTACAGGTGAATTCAGTTGCTAACGGTGCGCCTTGTCTAACCCCTCGAGGAATAGAGGCGTGATGGTACGTTAACGATGGCTCGTTCGGCAGCTGCATAGCTTTGGTCTATTGTTGCAAGAAATTTATTGGACACGTTGACAGTGGAGCGCTGGTGTATTGGTTCTGGTATTTCTGATTTCGAGTTTGTTTAAAGGTATAATATAATAGATAGGTTATACTCGCTGATATGCAATTATTTATTAGGTACCGTGTGGTGCCGGACGTAAAGAATAACACCACCCCATTTCTTCCCGAGGGTGTCGTAAAAGGCGACTAAGGGACTTACTAGAGAATGGGCAGCAGCGTTCTCTATGCATTTTACCACCATACTGCGATCACCACCCCGCCTGTCAAGCGTGGCGATTATGGCAAAGCTCCTCAAATTGGGGGAGGCCTAAGTCCAGCAGTGGACGTCTGTCGGCTGAAATGATGATGATGATGATTAGTTAAGTAAGCTAAAAGCAAAATACTAGGTAATACAGAGTGAAATGTAATTCTACGTATTCCTTCCAGTGCGATATTATTGTTACTCGAATGACATCGAATTTCACCTTAGCTATAATTATGGGGTCTGTGTGGTGTTGGACGTAAAGAAAAGCGCCAACCGATTTCTTCCCGTGGGTGTCGTTAAAAGCGACTAAGGGACTTACTAGAAAAGAGGCAGCACCGTTCTCTATGCATTTTTCCATCATACTGCGATCGTCAACTCGGCTGCCATGCGTGGCGATTATGGCACTACCTCTCTTTTGGGGGAGGCATATGTACAGCAGCATGTTTTTCGGCTGAAATGAAGGTGATGATAATTATGGGATGCTTTAATTTTTCTGCCATTATTTGAAACGAATAAGTCGAATTCACTCTGTATAGACGTAATCATAAATCGTTTATTTGGTTAGAACACAGAAAAAATGAATAAATAAACAGAAAAAAAGGTGTTTACAAAACTTGTGATCCCTATATAATGTGGGTTGAATTAGACATGCAAACAATGAAAATATTTTTTTTTAATTAAAAGTAACACGTTTATCAGATTAAAAATCATAACTTCATGCAATATTTTTATAGATTTGCACTATTATAAAAACTAAAGCATTAAATTGTGCAGTGTGGAATTTTTGTTATTTATTTTATATTTCACAGCCACATGAAAAGTAATATTAGTGCATGATAGGTTGAAAAGAAAACTATTAGTCAGCAAAGTTTAACAAATTTAAATTTTTCGTACAAATACAATCGGACTTGACCCTGGAACAAAGCTCCCATAACCTCGTATTTCATGCCACGTTTATCCTAATGTTTAAATCTCCCAAGTTTACGACCTCGTCCGAACATTATCGGAATGATATCTTATTATAACCTCTCATAATAACCTCAGACGTGATTTCAAATTCAGCCAAGTTCATCTTAAGGACTGAAATAAACAATATGGATTTATTTACATTAAGACTACTAGTTTCCTTTGCGGAGGATACCGGAATAGAGGAACTTATACTCAAATGAAGGAATATGAATTAAAATAATAATTATGGATTGTTATTGCAATATGCCTACTAGCATACACCACGGCCTGTCTTGCAGCCGAAGTGCGGGTCGATTAGCACGGCACGCAAACATTAATGACATAATCCGACGAGCTCTTGTCACCGTCGGCGTCCCAGCTGTATTAGAACCCAATGGCTTGGCACGCAACGATGGCAAGAGACCGGACGGTATGTCTTTATTTCCATGGAAGGTGGGTAGGCCTTTAGTGTGGGATGCGACGTGCGTCGATACTCTTGCGCCATCCCATCTTCCTGGCACGGCGTGCTGTGCTGGTGCCGCTGCTGCGGCTGCAGAAAACCTCAAGCGGCGTAAGTATAGTAACCTTATTGGTCATTATATTTTTGAGCCGTTTGGGGTTGAAACGCTCGGGCCGTGGGGTCCGAGTGCTCTTATCCTATTTAAGGAAATTTCTAAACGGCTGGTGGACACTTCCCGTGACCCAAGAGCTGGTTTTTACCTTGGCCAGAGGCTAAGCATTGCCATACAACGTGGTAATGCCGCCAGTCTCTTGGGTACACTACCAGTCGACAGCGATGCGGATGATTTTTCGACGCTATGTTTTTAATTTGTAAATAGTTTTAGTTAATTTAGGTTATAATTTTTTTTTTCTTTATTAATTTAAATCTGTAATCCAAATAAAAGTCAATTGAAAATTTAAAAAAAAAAAAAAAAAAAAAAAATTGGCTAAGTTTATTTATTTTCACATAAAGAAACAGGTACTTTTGTTAAGTATTTTAGAAAAAATATATTATCTAAATCCGGGTATCAAAATTAATAACGTCGCAAGTGTAGGCTGGTCCTCAATTCCGCGGCAGAATAGTCCCAGTTTTATGATTTTTAAGAATTGCAAAGTACCTCATTGTTTCTTCATCTTAATATCATGTCATCTATGCCATTTTGGTCATACTAATAACAAAAAGATGAAAAGATCGGGACGGTCGTTTCGTAAAAAAATATTATATTTTTTTAGGAAATGGCCGCTTAAAATGGTCTTGTGTTTGTGATTACACCAAAACAGAAGATGTTCTTTAAAAGAAAGAAATAAATGGGCCACAGCCCATTTATTTTTTCCTTCATTAGATAGGTCACATAATATCGGTCTAGCCTCTAGTACGTCTCCATTTTGAGCAGAAGTTCTCTTGTTGAATCATTATGATGTTTTAAATGAAAAGTTTAATAAAACTCTTAGATTCTCTCTCTAATTGATCCAAAACCAGTTACCCCCTTAACCCACATGTCAGCCCAAGTCTCCAACATACGAACACATTTGACCAAGTTAAATTAACTTAGAGTCATGCAACGGCACTGATAATTAAGTTAGCGGTAATAAGCTCCCTTTGATGTGAGCCAGTCACTCATATTAATATTATAAAGGGCCGTGGCTCGGTTTGGGTAAAAGGACCAATAATTAATAAATGATATATTACCATATTATATTATTTGTATCTTAGGTACGCAAAGTCCCGAAGATTCGCTCGGTGTAGCAAGCTGGTAAAGATAACACTTTTTAAGGCATATTGCCAGAGCTTTTACACGGGGAATCTTTGGGTCAACTATACCAAAAGGACGCTGGATGACCTGCGCGTCCAATATAATAATATTTTTAGGATGCTGTTGGGACTGCCACGATGGTGCAGCGCTTCTACTATGTTTGCGCAAAATCGAACTGACGGCTTCCACACCGTCATTCGCAAGAAAACCGCGTTGCTGTTGTCAAGGTTGCGGGCGAGGGGCAACAGCATTCTAAAAACTGTGGCGGAGAGTATCGACTCACCGATTATTAAAAGTTTTGTGAGAAGGATAATCACCAAACATTAATTTGGGGATGTCCTTTTCACAATACTGTTTATTCTATGTTATTCTCAACTTTGTTTTAAATTACTAACACTAGTAATAAGTTGTAATATTGTTTACTAACACGCTGGATCATTGTTGTCCGTAAATAAAGAATATAATAATAATATAAAAAGTAGGTAAATAAAATTGTTATTGAATAAATATCTACAAGGTCAATTTTTTTATTCAATTGACGACTCTACATTCCATAAAATAAGTTGCGGGTGTTGGAAATATAACAGCCAGGCTGCAGTGGGAGTGGGGGAGACACGTTGTGCGAATGGACTCGACGTGAGAAGGCCAAAGATTCACTTACTGGACGTCTGAGGAAGGACATCGCCGTCGGGGTAGGCCACGGTGAAGGTGATGTGACGATGTGCTACTGTTTGCAGGGTCAACATGGCTAGAGATCGCAAAAGATATGGAGTTTTAGAAAGAAAAAAGGGGAGACCTGGGACACAATATAGGCTTACAAAAAAAAAACTTTCTGGCGCCCTCGTTAACGTGTAGGTATGAAGAGACATTTTGTATGTACCTCACAATACAATATAACAAAAACCTTTTGCCGTATTATTAAGTATTTAAAAGAGTTGATAAATGGATAAATCCTTTTTGTTCGTAGGACCAAAGTAATGCGCTCTGTAAAAGGCCTTTTATGTCATAGAATAATAAAGACCTACTTTTATATTTTTTCAAGACATTACGTATCCATGAAAATTAACATTTTCGCCGTGGTTTTCCTTTTAAAATACTTATACGATGTGAGGAATGAATACTAATATAATATCATTAGGGAACGTTTCACGAATACTGAATGTATTTCAGTCCACCGGGAACGAGTCGGCATTGTACCCGAGAATATCTACCTACACTGCTTTTCTTTAGAAACTTCGAAATTCTTTATTTAATTAAATAGGAAAAAAATTCGGGATTTGGCAAGAAGCTTGTATCACTTGATAATTTCATTTGAAAAGTTAAGTGAACTTTGTTGAATTGTTAAATTAGGTTTAAAGCTTACTCCGTTCGGCTTGAATCTGACCCAATGATGATTATAGCCAAAAGTTATTCTTACTCATATCAACATCATAATTAGCCTATAGTGTTCCCACTGCTGGGACATAGGCCTCCACTCTTTGAGAGTAATCTACTACGTAGGCCCAGTGCAGGTTGGCAAATGTCACGTGCCTTCGAATTTTTGGTTCTAGGACATGCTCCATTTCCATGCCATCTCCTCACAGTGTTTTCCTTCAAAGCTTTGAAAACTTATTAATTAGATACAATTATATTAAAATATAAAATCTATATGTACAATATGTAACAAATAAATCATCATCAACATCTGCTGCCTTGAATGGAGTCTATGGGTCTCCGGCAGATCGCTTATAAGATTGGTTTTAGGAGATAAATGTTCTACTATCATACGATGTTATATTTAGTATTTTATCTAGCAGGCAAGAAGACACCCACGGCTGTAGAGACAATACCAAATTCATTGTCACGGTCAAATAATGCCCCTAATCTGATGTTAGCGAGGCCCCAAAAAATCCAGCCGTTATAAAAGAACAAGGCTTTTAAACGTCCGTTCCTTACCGGCAACAAAGGCAGAGCGGCTCAATTTCCCTAGTAACTTAATAATAAAAAAAGTAAATACATTTTTAAGATTTCAGCCTACAAATAGCTGAGAGATGATCTACTCACTGATATTATTCATGCCGCTTTGGTCCTTATTCACAAAACGGCGAACAAAAGGACCAAAGAAAAGGAATATATTTTGACTTTTAATAATAACCAACAATAAGTAATGGTGGGGTTTCATGGAGATATCTTGAACAAAAGACATCGTCCACCCGTGGATAAGTTCTTTTTTACTTTGATTGGCCGTTTTTCGTCGTGATGATGGCTGTTTGATGGGGAAGTATAAATGTAATGGGTACTCTATTTTTTGTTGCTATTTCTGTTGTAAAATGACACCCACTAACGTAACTGCGTGGGCTACCATTATTTACGTCACGGACCGTCATCGTAACTATAACAAAATATCTTAAAAAATATGGGATAATCTTTTTATAAAAAGAGTTTATCGCTTAATGCGACGGTAATATTGAACTCGTTGCAATGCAATTGTAACGATTTGAGAAACGTGCACGAAACTGGGTCGCTAACTTTTATGTGACATGAATATTTCAGATACGTACTACATTCACGACGTCCGCTTCCTCATATCGTAATGTAAAGGCGAATGGATCAGGTACAAGATGTAAGGGATGCTACACACTTTGGCACAATCGGGTCGGCACATTCGATTCGGCAGTTTTATAAAACCAACACGAATAAATTACTACACGTATTCAGTTTACTAGACTACATTCGGCATCTACCTAGCCGAATCATGTTCGGATCGGCTGGGCACAATTCAATTTAAACCGTGTGGGTTTTCCCGAACTTAGTTTTAGATAGTAAGTAGTAGATATTAATCTAGATATTATGATCGAATTTGCTGAGCCGACCCAGTGTGAAGCATTCCAGAATGGTAGGTGCTTTTTGTTAATTTTAGTTTAGTTAAAGACTTTTGTGAAAAGCGATTTTCACAAAACTACAACGTTACGGTACCTACTAGATTTTCAATTTTCCGGATTGAAAATGCAATTTCTTTCTTCAGGTATTAAGGTTTCCACAGGTTATCTTGAATCTAATGGCTTTGCGAGCTAGCTGTGAAAAGGAAGCCAATGGATAGAGCTATTGGTTTAATGTGGTTTATTGAAAATGGGTTTTTCATTTTGAAGTCCATTTAAAATTACTTCATTCAGTAATAATACAGTATTTTTATCTCATGAAGCAACGCGCGGTTTACTTGAGATAACCAAGTGTACAAACATGCTGTAAATGTGTTTGTAAGCGCAGGAGGTCTTAGTACCGTCCAAGACAAGGGCGAAGTCAGAAGTATGTATGTGTGTGTGTGTGTGTGTGTGCGTGTTATGTGCTGACTGTGATGGAATTATTTCTACGGATTAGAACTATAATTTTTTGTATCACAGATATTAAATAGACAAATAGATATACAGAAAAGAGGAAGTTATTGGTGGGTTTTCATTCATTCATTCGTTGATTTTATTTTAAGATCTCATCCAGTATTGACAGCACTCAGCACCCTGATTGCGTAATCAGAATCTGAATCATTTTGAGGGCTATTGTTAATCCATTCTTTCATATGTTCGAAAAAATTGTCTACTTAGCAACGTAAACAACACCAAGAATGTTGTGGTACTATCAAAATGAAAGCGATGAAGCGATTCCTACTGACAGTGTATTACGCAATTATCCCTCAAATCATAATCTATGCAGACACCCAAATTGTGTTGAGGTATAAAAGCATGAAAAGTAACACATGGACAATTGGACCGAGTTACCTTCGCATAATAAAAAATATTTGTATGGATTTTTTTGTGGGTGGGAAATCATCAAATGACGTTTTCCGCTCTCGGTGGAGCAGAAGAGCGTGTCAGACTTTTACAGACTAAAATTCACTGTGTTCCTTCAATTGCCCATATGCCAGGGCCACGGTAACTCTTTCGAACAAATCTCGCGACCCTGGTAGGATTTGTATAGGATACATGATTCAAAATCCAGCGTAAGTTTGGTTAAAATCAAGAAGCCAGTTACAAAACATGACATAAGCGTCACATAACATGCCATCATCACACATCGTTTTCTTTTTATTTTTACGTAATAATATAAGTATCACATAACAATCTAAAGAGAACATAAAGGTACGCCACGTAACACGTTCACGTTGCGTGAGCGTACGCTTGAGGACCCATCAAAAGAACCTTTCAAGATATAATGCCGTCGTTTTTATATAATATCAAAGTGTCACCTGAACTATACGTAATGAAAAGAAAAATAACTTATTAATATCGTTACGGGTTTTCTGAAGCCTGAAAGTCTGAGAACCATCCTTACTAGGTGGTGTATCTGATCTGACCCCAGTTACTGGGTTGTGGAGGTCAGATAGGCAGTCGCTCCATCTGGTTAGACTCTAAGTCGACCCCAAAATAGTTGGGAAAAGGCTAGGCAGATGATAATGAATGTTATGTAAGTACGTAAAACTTGTGTACAGATTCAGCTTAATACGGTTATAAAGGTTCTTTGTGAAAGAAAAATCGTTTTTAAATATAGCTTTGCCACCAAACCATGAATTCAGCACATGATAATGAACCTCACTTCGATGAAAATTTTCGTCCTTTATTAAAAATAAAAAAATATAATTGCTGGTTCATACATTTTGACCGCGTAGATATTGCACTTTTCTATGAATCACAATATTTTTTAACCGACTTCATAAAAGGAGGAGGTTATCAATTCGACTGTATTTTTTTTATGTTTGTTACCTCATTACTTTTGACTGGGTGAACCGATTTTGATGATTTTTTTTTATTATTTGAGAGCTGGTACTTCCCATTTAAATTTGGTTCCATTCGGATAGTGGGATCCATGTGAAAACCATATAAGTCTTAAATTTGAATTAAGTGAACGAATAACGCGATTAGATTAGTGCGGGGTATCTACCATAACTAAAAAGTTAAAAATTAAAACTTTTTACAACTTAAATACAGATCCTAAGACACCGAATTCTGAAATTAAAGTTATTTTTGACTTTGCAGTGTTTTTTTTAGGAAGTCGGTTGTTATTTCGACTGGCCTGTTAGTCTAGTGGTTAGTGACCCTGACTGCAAAGACTGAGGTCGTGGGTTTGATTCCCACCCAGAACAAAACTTTGTGTGATGAGCACAATTATTTGTTCTGTGTCTGGGTGTAATTTATCTATAATATGTATGTATTTAGAAATATATAAGTATATTTATCAGTTGTCTGGTTACCATAGTACAGGCTCTGCCTAGTTTGGGATCAGATAACGATGTGTTGGTTGTCCTAAGACATTTATTTTATTTAAGACATTTATTTTTTTGTAAAAATTTTTTTTTTTCATAAGTTTCGAACAATTTCTTCGTCTAGGATCAAGCGTTGAATTCATGGCTAAAGTTTGCGCATCAATATTCCTGCCTGTATTAAACCCTGTATTATAACTTAGCAAACAAGTTTATCCGATTTCCTTACTTTGGCCAGTTACTAAGTTTTTGATCTTTGACACTAAATTTTAAATCTTTATTTTATTTATCTATACCCTTCAGACTGTACAGCAAAACTGGTTACGGTAAAAATATTTGCCAGAATTTTCCTTCTACTTCTTTAAATTAGTGGGTAACTACATCTATTGTAAATGTTCACAGTTTAGAGTTAATTTATTGCTAGGCACTAGACTAGCAATTAATTCTCAAAACAATTCGATCCCAGGACCAGACTAGGCATTTGCTACCTAGTGGTTGCAACCGCTACTAGTTCTGGGATCGATTCCCGGGTCGGCAAAGTGTTATTTAGTTTTTCTTCTGGAACTTTTAAGTAGCAGTCCGGAGTCTAGTTTTGTACCAGGTTGTTAGTAATAGCCTCGCTCCCTATTACATGAGAGTTAACATCAGCCGGCGAAATGTGAGTTGTGCTGAAGGTGCTCCTCTGCCCAACCCTTTGAGGAATACAGGCTTGATGTTATCCTGCCAGGGTTGCGGGTTTGTTCCAAAGAGTTACCGTGGCCCAGGCGCATAGGCAACTAAAGGAACACGGGTGGGTTTTAGTCAGTAAAAGTCCCTCCTGTTTCGCCCACAGCGGGAGATGTCATTTGATGATTTCCCACCCAAAAAACCGGCCAAGTGCGGGTCGGACTCGCGCACCGAGGGTTCCGTACAAACCTGCAGGTATTCACGGTTTATGCATAAGGCTTATGTTTATGAAATTAAATGTTTTTTTTTTTAATTTTTTTAATTGAGTAGACTGAATGAAAGGTAAATTGTGGTTTACGATTTATGACGTATTAAAAAAAAAACTACTTACTAGATCTCGTTCAACCCAATTTTCGGTGGAAGTTTATATGGTAATGGACATCATATATTTTTTTTAGTTTTATCATTCTCTTATTTTAGAAGTTACGGGGGGGGGGGCACACATTTTACCACTTTGGAAGTGTCTCTCGCTTAAACTATTCAGCTTAGAAGAAAATGATATTAGAAACGTCAATATCATTTTTGAAGACCTATCCATAGATATACCTATCCACACGTATGGGTTTGATGAAAAATTTTTTTTTGAGTTTCAGTTCTATGTATGGGGAACCCCAAATGTTAGTGTTTTTTTTTTTCTATTTTTGTATAAAAATATTAATGCGGTTCACAGAATACATCTACTTACCAAGTTTCAACAGCATAGCTCTTATAGTTTCGGAGAAAAGTTGCTGTGACATACTCGGACAGACAGACAGACATGACGAATTTATAAGGGTTCCGTTTTTTGCCATTTGGCAACAGAACCCTAAAAAGGCCTGATGTTATGTAATTACTGACTGTGCAAAAAACGGTTAGTTTAACATTTGAAATTTTAAAACATCACATTTTACACCCAAGTTTTTTTTATTATACATACATCGTTATTTATGGGTTCTTAGGCGATTCTCACAGAGTAAAATTATTTGTATATTTTTGTACTTATGTGTATTTTTTTTCGTAACTCTTAATTGTTTTCTTAAAATTATATCTAAAACGTGCCTATTGCCTAATACATACACATTTTTGTAATTGTCGAATCGCTCAGAAATAAATTGCGAATCGACTAATAGAGGCTTACTTTTTTGTAATTTTACATTAAAGTGGACGTCAAAGAAACTCAGAAAATCAATTGTCCCAGCTCAGAAACTAATTATCATCGGATCTGTATATTAATCAACAAGACGTCTAAAGAATTACTTCGGAAGCGGGTCAATTAAAAAAGTTTTGACTGATGGTGAGCCTAAGAAATTGTACTTAATGGCAGAAAGTATCGGATTTTATGACTTGTGAGCGAGGCTTTTGTTTCAGTTTAAATTGAATTTCCAAATAAGTAAATTAATATCCCTGACGGAAGTTATAAGAAATGGTGAAGTGTTTTGGGAGTTGGGCGGTTAGTAACTCATTGCTTAGGGCTCTAGGGCAAAACGTGACACTTTTAATTTTTATTATTTAATTTTTATTCATAACCATCCTTTATCGTTCCCACACAGGCCACTAACCACACAACTACAACGCGGCCTAGTGCAGATTGGTATATGTAACATGTCTACGAAGTTTTAGTTCTTAATTGGACATTATTCGTTGACGTTACTTCACGATATTTTCCTCCACTGTTTTGAGGTCAGCAACACTACGCGCCGTCGACCCGAGCCTGGTCCTTACCGGACGGCGAGCTACCCATTGCTCGCCGCCCGCAAGCTCGCGGCTACATTGGCCGGGAGTCTGCTATTGACTCCCGATGCCCGGGGCGTCTCCTCCTGCGACAAAATAAAAAAATCAAAATCAAAAGTCATTTATTCAAACTAGGCTGAGAGTCAGCACTTTTTGAACGTCAAAGTCACATAAGACAGTCCCCCCTTAACGCCCGCCCTTCGACACTTCCTAGTGCTTTGGCTGGGAAGAAGAAGTGGCGGAACAAACTCCCCAGCAGCACTGCTGTCTGTTAAGTTAGAAGAACTTGATTCTATACAATATTGTATAAGTTATTAATATAATAAAACAAAACATACATTATTCGCCATATGTCAGCTAGCACACGCCATTATACCAACAAAACATTGAAAACTAAACTCAAGCTGAAATGAATAATGAAACAAAAATCGTAAACAGAACTTAAAACCTTACTAAAGCCTCCAGGCATAAAGGGCGTGCCCGCTTACATATACAACGATGCAAATGATACAAAGACACAACAAATGAAATTAAAAGAAAATAAAAATAAATTAACAAAAGCAGTTAAATAAAAATTAAAAAAAAAAAACAATTATATGAACTACCCATATAAACTGTCAGTGTGTGAGATACAGTAATTACAGAATGTAAAACATTGTCATAGAAGAACGACGGCTAGGGACGTGAGGGCGCACAGACTGCCACTCCCTCATGCACCCCGCCTCCTCCTTCGCGAGTATTACTGCTTCGCAGAAGGAGGTGACGGCTTCCCATGCCCCCGCGCTCCGTACCATGGCTCGCACCAGGGCCGGACGGGAGAGGTCGCCGCTGCCAATCGCCTCCGTGAGGACACGGTGGTGCTCTGCTTAGGCAGGGCACATCTAAAGAATTATTTTTGGAAA
Organism: Aporophyla nigra; assembly: GCA_947507805.1. Lineage (NCBI taxonomy): Eukaryota > Metazoa > Arthropoda > Insecta > Lepidoptera > Noctuidae > Aporophyla > Aporophyla nigra. The sequence goes on along the minus strand of OX382293.1, from coordinate 2,672,705 downwards.
CTATCGCTAGTATTACGAAACGTAGCGAAGGCAGAAATAAATACTTATTCAAAGCAGACAAACGAGGGAATTACATACAAAAGCAAATACGACTTACTGATAACTGACACCACATTCAGTACGCGGAAACATGTTTTTTCTATAACATCTCTTTTAATATAAACTCTACATACAATACTAAAGTCAAGGACTCTATCGCAGAGTGCTCTCCACGAAGCATTACTTTTATTTGCTTGTTTACTCTATGTGTTGTGTACTTAGTCAATATAGAGCAACTGCTCCATGTAGAGATAAGTTTGTTTTATGTTGTGCCTGAATAAAGGAAAAATAAAAATAGTCATATAGTTATCTATATGACTATGAAAATAATATAATTAACTAGAATCACTTGGTCTTTGGGCAGAGCAATGGTGCCTGAGTAGTAAAAAAAGCTTTATTTTAAATCAACCAATAACAGGCACTTTTGTATTGTCAAATGGCAGTGAGTCAGAAATATGAGGCTAGTTGCCAATTAAAGAACGTAGAAGGTACTTGGAGAAGAACAGGCAAAAAACTCGATGGACTCTCTTTTTAACCGACTTCAAAAAGGAGGAGGTTCTCAATTCGGATGTTTATATGTTTTTTTTTAATTTTTTTTTTTATGTATGTTCGGCCATAACTCCGCCATATATAGACGGATTTGCAAAATTCTTTTGTTCGAAAGGGGTTTATTCCGAAATGGTCCCATGTAAATTTCATATAGATCTGATGATCAGTTCCGGAGACAGACACCGGAACTCTTTAAAAAATGACAGCAAATCAACCGCGATTTCTGCTATCGCATAAATATGCATTGTTTGTTTGGAATTAGTGCGGCGTGAATACCACAACTAAAAATTTAAAAATAAAAACTTTTTTACAAAAAAAAAAACAACCGACTTCCTTAAAAACACTACAAAGTGAAAAATAACTTTAATTTCGGAAGTCGGTACCTAGCAAAATAACCATAAATACAGATCCTTAGACACCGACTTCCGAAATTAAATTTATTTTTCACTTTGTAGTGTTTTTAAGGAAGTCGGTTGTTTTTTTTTTGTAAAAAAGTTTTTATAAATAAAAATATTGTTACAATGAAATTGGTTAAGTTCATAATTTATGTTGAAAATATAAATGTGGGATCTAAGGGAACCGTACACTAAGCTGAATAAACACATTTCTTCTTTAAAGACCCCCTTTAGATATTTGTTGATAGAACGGACATAGAAAGGCACACTCTGCGAAAATTTCAACTATCTACTTATTATAGTTCATGAGACAGACAAACGGACGGATGGACATCCAACGGTCGCTTAGTTATAGGGTGGCCTTTGTATAGTGAAGAAGGAGGATTTTTGCAATGCGTTTCGTTGCGGTGCGACTCGCCCAAATCTGCGCTAGCCTTTATTCCTTTGCGGCTGCAAGTTTAGTTTGGGGAAGCGCTCAGGTTCAGTAGCGAGTACTTGTAAGTTAGCACTAGTGGCACTAAACAACTTGAGACTTTAGCTTTAACGGATCAAGTAGTTGCGATAACAATGTCAGTCTTTCTCGCTCGTATTGGTAAAAAGATTATACTGTTAGTATTGTAGTTAAGTTGGTAGTGGTAGTAGGCAGCGTCAAAGAATCAGTTGAGTTCACTACTTTTTAAAGCTTTAGCTGGGAAGAAGAAGTGGCGAAGAAGTTTAATAGTTTCATTTTAATTTTTGCAGATTGATAAGACTGTTACTGAACTCAGGTATTATTTTAGTGGAATGTTGCATAGAAATGCACGTTTAAATGAGGAATTTAGATTGACGGATCAGTTTGAACAGTGGAAATTTTTAGCATCAGATTTACCTATGTCAACAGATATAAAGTATAAGGATATTTGTGATGTTAAGGATGTTGCATTTTATATGCTCTCTACAACGCAATAGTTTTCACACTTTAAACTCTATACTATTGAGAATAAAAACTTGTGCTACATGAAACACACATTTCCCTTGAAAACTAAACAGCGCCAACTCAATGAAGTAAATTGAAACAACTTAATAACCGCTCGCTCCCCCGACACAACCAGTGCCAACAGCTAACAGTATCAAAACTAGTTGATCCGCGACAAACTCACCTCGCGAGCACTTACAACGAGTTCAGAGGTAGTAAGGTTCTGTACCTGGATTGTTCTTAATTCTTAAAGGGTTCTAAAATATTGTTTTCTTTGCGAGATATTCTTAGTTACCACTGAATTCCAACGAAGGAAGATATAGTGAGTGTACCTCCTAAACTGAATAACGAATATTGCTATCTTCTCTCCCATAATTTTGGCCGGTTGTATGTGGCCTTAATGTGAAATGAACTGAACATAGATGGCGGGATAAGCTGGACACCTTTCATAAAGATTGCTCTTTGGTACTTAGCTTTGGACGAAGAGAGGTAGCAAAGCCTTGCCCAGCAGTGGGATATTAATGGTTAATAATACAAATGATGAACTAATGATGTTTTCCATTTTAAAATCTCTTTTATTACAGTGCAAATATTTTGCCCTTCAAACCGATGGCGTAACATTTTTTATTATGCTGTTCAGGGAACATAACAAAACTATGATACACGTATGTTTATAGCACGTAACATTACAGAAATATATTTTTATTACTTTTATTGCCTCACGCACGGAGCCTTTTATTTGTTGAGAGGTCAAGATTGTTGTTTTATGTTGTACTTCACACTTAATATCCAGCCAGGTACGTAGCAAAGTCGTTTGGCACGTCATAAAGTGATTTAACACACATTAATGAACACTTGGCAACCTATTTTCAGATATAATGTTGTTCTCCGCTGTACTTCTTAATAAAAGCTGACTTACGAAGAAGAAAAATAACTGGGCAATTTTGGTCCTTATTGCCTAAAATTAGTGTTAGGGGGCTTGTAGCTAAGTACTCTTGCCGAGGTTGGTCCGTGAATGGGTGTCCATCTTTTCATACCAAGACCGAAGATAAGTGCCTCAAAAAGTACGTTAAGCTGTTTGTCCCGCCTAGTCGCTAACAAAGCGAAGCTAACAAAGCTAACAAAGTGAAGTGCTACTAACATAGTTTAAGGTACTATTATTAACACAAGTTTTGTATAATACTTATATATGTTCGTTTATAAGGTATATGTCTATGGGTCATAGTAACCTGAAAATAAAATGTTTATTATTATTATTATTATGTTACAGGTCGTCTGACTGAATTATTTAAGCACCGTTAACGCAACACTCTCGTTTATCAAGTCCGTGAATAATCCAATACCGATATTCCTTGGAGTATATTGTAAAAGAATTCAAGGTAGATGACGAGTCTAAAATTATACCATCCATTGCTCAATATTGGTATTTTTGTCCGTATAAAGTATAGGTCAGAAGTTTTTGCGAAGAAAATCTTTTTTTATTTTGTATCGAAAATATCAACAATAAAAACTAGATACACTTCGACTACCTGTCATTAGAGCCACAAGGCTCTAGACCCTCTTCATCATTCAAAAGATAACAAATCGACGCTAGAATCTGACACGGGTATGATAAAAGATATTCTAGAAATCTACACTAAAGTGGTCATTTATTATTATATAACGTAGGACATATTTCAAATATATGATCTTTAATAATATTATAAATGGGAAAGTAAATCCGTCTGTGCATTTGTTACCTTTTCATGCCTTAACAGCTTATCGGATTTCGAAGATATTTGGTATACGGGTACCATGACTTAGGACATAGTACCTACGTATGCTTACCTTTTATCACCGAAGTACATTCCCGCGGGATTATTTCCCACCCTAATGCATCTATACTAAGCAGTGGTAAATTAAATATGGTCTATCCATTTCATCTCTCTATTTAAATATGGTAAATCAAAACGATTAGCTTTCTGCACTCCTTCAGTATCTTAACTTTAATTTTTTCAAATTTCATACTCCTTCGAATGCGTTTCACATATTAATATCTATTACTGATACTAAGTACCGTGTGGTGCCGGACATAAAGAATAACACCACCCCATTTCTTCCTGTGGGTGTCGTAAAAGGCGACTAAGGGACTTACTAGAGAATGGACAGCAGCGTTCTCTATGCATTTTACCACCATACTGCGATCGCCAACCCGCCTGCCAAGCGTGGCGATTATGGCAAAGCCCCCCAAATTGGGGGAGGCCTAAGTCCAGCAGTGGACGTTTTACGGCTGAAATGATGACTGATACTATGTAGGGCAAAATTTGTCTGTTAGTTTGTTTGTAGGACATAAGCTCTGAAAATTCTGGTTGAATTTGAACAAATCTTTTTGCAATTGAAAACCCAAAACTTCAGGAAGATTTTAGGCTGTTTAATGTCACGTTATAAGCCTTAGGAGCCAAGACAAAAGAAAAAACTCAAAAAGAACGCTAAGTGAAAACGATCTAATGAGCACATGGGATACGGCGACACGGTGGCTCAGAGGACGAAATTCTCGGACAAAATCGTGGGCAAAAGCTAGTACATAATCACTACATAGTATAAAACAAAGTCGCTTCCATCTGTCTGTCCCTATGTATGTTTAGATTTTTAAAACTACGCAACGGATTTTAATATGTTTTTTTTTAATAATAGATAGAGTGATTCAAGAAGAAGGTTTATACGTATAATACGCGGGCGAAGCCGCTGGTAAAAGCTAGTTTTATATAAATCATTGATGTATTGACTTGAAGGAAGGGTCACGAAGGTTGGAGCAATTTATGTAACAATATGTTGGTTGCCCGTTTTTTTCAAAGGGGTCCATCGCAAGGTCAGGCAACAGTTGCTGTACGGAAATTCGAATACAATATTAAGTACTTGTTAAAGGAATTTATCGTGTTTGGTTTTTTAAGTGAGTTCAAGAAGAAGAGGTTCTTAATTTGTCTATTTTTATATACTAACTTTTGCCCGCGGCTTCGCCCGCGTGGATGTCAGAAATTATCGCAAGAGGACGTACTACTGCGGTTAATGTATTAAGGATGCATTAATCCAAGTTATATAGGTAATTACCCGAAACTAACAAAAAAGTTTTTCGTTCGTTTTTTTTTCGTGACATTCTATTTTTTTTTTCTAAAATAAAAGTAGCCTAAGTCACTCCTTGTTACATCAGCTATCTGCCAGTGAAAGTTCCGTTAAAATCGGTCCAGCCATTTCAGAGACTAGCTGGAACAAACAGACAGACAGACAAAAATTGTAAGAAATGTTGTTCTGGTATATTAACCGTGTATACATCCTTATAAACTTAGTAAAAAGCGGTTATTTTAATATTAAAAACAGACACTCCAATTTTATTTATTTGTTTAGATGTCTATCTGTATGTTCCACGATATGGCCGGCAAACGTAAATCGATTTAGAAAATTCTTTTTTAAGGACTCGGGTGATTTGGTCACGGTAGTAGATGGGTGGGTTATAGGGTTATTTGGTTGTTTGGTGGTCGTAAGGTCTCAAATTTGTATGAACAAACTTTACTAACTTTGTTTGGGTAGTTTTTGCGTTAACTTCGATAATTCGTTTTTAACCCACTTTGTGTACCTTGATGATGTTGTACTACGTACTGTCACTGTAGTTTACATAGCAATTATTGGTATAGAATTGTTGGAGGGTAGATACCATATCTAAAAAGTGGAAAATAAAACATTTTTGAAGTCGTTTTTTTTTGTAAAAAGTTTTGTTCCTTATTTATGTTATTGTTCCAGTTCCAGCGCAAGAAAAAGATTTAGAGGGATGTAATAAAAACATTAAATCGGGTTCTGTAGGGTGCCGGACGTAAAGAATGGAATCATCTCATTTCTTTTTGTGAGTGTCTTAAGAGGCGACTAAGGAACTTATTAGAGAATGGGCAGCAGCGTTCTATAAGCATTTTACCACCATATTGCGATCGCCAACCCGCCTGCCAAACATGGCGATTATAGCAAATCCCGCAAATTGGGGAAGGCCTATGTCCAGCAGTGGACGTCTTACGGCTGAAATGATGATGAAAACAATTTAAGGAATTTTAATGATGACAGATGGAGAGGGAGACTTAAACCAAAAAAAAGACGAATTGTGTGAGGAATGATATCTATGAAAGACACGAGAGTGAGTGACAGTGACGGCTGACTGGAGAGATCGGAAACCGACAAGCAACATGGCACTAGGACAGAAAGATGATAGTGGACAAAGATCTTCCTCATATCCAGACACTTCTTGACCTAAATATTTAGAGGTGTTTCGCTAACTTTAGCAATAAAACGTTCTGTGATTAAGTATCGTCACACAAACAAACGATATTGTATTACTAAGTGTGATGAAAATTGTTTACCAGTAAAATTATATGACAGCTGAAAGTATTTATTTTATCCTTGAAACTAACAATACTGTAAGTGCAAAGAGCCAAAACACGAAGTTAATTCTGCACAAATCTTACAGGAAATGTCGCTGGCACTGTAGGTCGTAGTAGTAAATTTACGAAATTACTACTTACTTTACTTTTGTCGCCTCTTTGTTTGAGGTAGTATCAACAGGAAATCTAATCCGGATAATCCGTAAAATCTGAATATCTGCACGTTTTACTAGACTTCAAAATCCGGATTTGTAAATGGAATACATATTTTTATAGACTTTTTTATAAGATATTTTAATAAGAATAGTACAGTTTTAACACCGTAATTGTATTTTATGATGATAGCTTCAATATTGAAAAATTGAAGTAGCGTGTACTTTTTGTCGATTTACTTGATTTTTCAGGCGTGCCTTTTCATCAAAAATACAGTATTTCCATTAGTTTTAATACACAATATGAAAGCAACTCTTGTATTATGAATACTTTCATTTTTATTACTGTCGAATATTACTGGCCTGTTAAATGTATTTTAATACATTGAAACAATATAGGAAACATTATATAAACGAACCTATTTATTTAGGTTGAGTTTTGCTTTGAAAATCCCTAAACTTTTTTTTTGTTTAACTAAAATCCATTCGTTCTTACATATCCGAATTTAAAAACAGATACATCAAAAATTTCTAAGTGTCGGAATCTGATCTTATAACGTCCATTTTTAGGGTTCCGTTGCCAAATGGCAAAAAACGGAACCCTTATAGATTCGTCATGTCTGTCTGTCTGTCCGAGTATGTCACAGCCAGTTTTTTCCGAAACTATAAGAGCTATGCTATTGAAACTTGGGTAAGTAGATGTATTCTGTGAACCGCATTAAGATTTTCATACATAGAAGTGAAACTCAAAAAATTTTTTTTCATCAAACCCATACCTGTGGGGTATTTATGGATAGGTCTTCAAAAATGATATTGAGGTTTCTAATATCATTTTTTTCTAAACTGAATAGTTTGCGCGAGAGACACTTCCAAAGTGGTAAAATGTGTCCCCCCCCCCCCCCCCCCCCGTAACTGCTAAAACAAGGGAATGATAAAACTAAAAAATATATATGATGTACATTACCATGTAAACTTCCACTGGAAATTGGTTTGAACGAGATTTAGTAAGTAGTTTTTTTTAATACGACATAAATCGTAAACCACAATTTACCTTTCATTCAGTCAACTCAAATATAAAAATTAAAAAAAAAAACGTTTAATTTCATAAACATAAACCTTATGCATAAACCGTGAATACCTGAAGGTTTGTACGGAACCCTCGGTGCGCGAGTCCGACTCGCACTTGGCCGGTTTTTATATTTTTAACCGACGAAAAAAAAACGGAGGAGGTTATCAATTCGACGCGTATATTTCTTTTTTGTTTTTTTTTATGTATGACCACGCATAACTTTTTACATAGTAGTCCGATTGTGATAATTCTTTTTTTATTGGAAAGGGTATACTCCGAAAGTGGTCCCATATAAATTTGGAAAACAAAATCGAACCCTAAGGGGCGGAAAACAGGGGATGATTGATTGTTCACTCACTGATTGTAATGTATAACTACGCATAACTTTATACAGAGTAGTCCGATTTTGATCATTCTTTTTTCATTGGATAGGGTATACCTTGCCAAGTATTATTAATACATAAAAGCTACAAAAAATCGTAAAATAAAAACTTTTTTAACAAAAAATTAAACCGCCGAAAAAACTGAAAAGCAAAAAATAATAAACCTTAAAATTTTGAGTCGGCGCTGAAAAATCAATGAACACAGATCACTTAAAGCGCCGACTCATAATTTTAAGGTTTATTATTTTTTGCTTTTCAGTTTTTAACACATTAGCTCTTTACAAACTGCACAAAAAATAAGGTTTTATTTTTCTTTCGTTGTTTGGCGGGCCAAAAGCTGTCAGACGCAGGTTTTCACAAAGTAACTTTTTGACCGGGACTTGGTTGGTCTTATAAGTAAGTATCGGTTAAATAATTTTTTCTCTAGAATATCATATAATGATTTCGTAAATACAATGCAGTACGGTGGCATTAAATATTTCCACACATGAAATATGAACATGCCTTACAAGCTACAAGTAGTATAGTCAGTAGTAAAAGTATTTACAGCACACCGCTATTTTTCAATTTAGTGCACAGAGATTTACATGCAAACTTTATTGCAAAACTCGGCATCCTTCAAAATGACAAACATTGCAACATACCACAGCAGAGTTATGTCTTCCATATATCTGTCTGCTTTCAATCGAGTTTATGTACTTCATGTAAACCAGGATGCCTAGGGACGCACGGGCGATCTTTTAACGCGGCGTGTTTTAAACGTGCACTAGATTTGTAACTCACTGATTTAACCGAGCATTGCCGATGGATCCCAGCGCTTCAAAAAACTTTTTACAAAAAAAAAAAAAAAAACAACCGACTTCCTTAAAAAAACACTACAAAGTCAAAAATAACTTTAATTTCGGAATTCGGTGTCTTAGGATCTGTATTTAAGGTTTTTGCCACTGACTTCCGAAATTAAAGTTATTTTTAACCGACTTCAAAAAAAGGAGGAGGTTATCAATTCGTCAGTATGTTTTGAAACTTGTGCTGTTTACACAATGCTACTAATTTTTTACCCAAGAACATAGCGGTGACTAATTCCGTATAGTAAAATGATCAGATTGATTATCTTCACCAACACACGAGGGTAATACTCAAGCGCCAGGACAGTAAAATCGGTGTTTCGGGCGCTATTAGTTCAAAAATAGATTCCCATCCTACTAAACTATCATAGCTTGAAACGCTAGCTTACTAGCCTAGAAATTAACCTAGTTATATAAACAAGAACTTGTTTACATAACTAGCTAATTAGCAAGCTAGTTAGCTTGCTATGTTTCTGACAATAGCTTACTATATACTATATATATGGTAGATTTAAAAACTGGCTTTGTGCCATCAGAGCGTTAAAAAACCCAGAACGTCATAAAAAATCATCACGTTAAAAAGTCGCCAATGAGTACGACGCCTCAGAAGCGTTCACTAAAACTGATTGTGTATCTTTACATCCCGAATCAAAGTTGTGTTTATGTTGTGTACCCGGCTTAATATCGAGATGTCGTAGTTATGTTAGTGTTTTAATACTTACACTAAATCTTGTTTTGTTCAGGCTGATTAAGTTCTGGTTACACTGAGGCGAATCCCGGTTTGGCTTCGGCACGTGACTGTGCGCGTCCATTGTTTCAAGGGCGCACCGAGGTTCTGGCTTAATTGAAGCGAGGCAGCTCTGGGTAAAATGAGCGGTTCGTGCGCTAATTTGGGTATTTTCTTCGTATTAATAAAACAAACACATATTTTGAATATGTAAAATGTATACGTTATAGAAAACGTGTAGTTTTGTTATTATTAAAAAAACTTAAAATGACCTTCCGCGAAATAGGTATTACGCTATCCAGCTCGTCCCTTGCCGCTCTCTACCAGCGATACCGTAAGCCGAGTTCCGCATCCGACAGTGGTACCCTTAACGAGTTCTCGCTCTAGTTTTACAGCCCTAGTTGGAGTCCTTAATTTATTGAAGTAGTCCTGTTAAACGGCCCATAACCTCATACCTGGTTGACCTGTGAAATAACATTCGCAAAAAAAAAAAAATCGTTTAGCAGTTACCCATCAGAATGAACTTAACATTATGTTCCTTATACCTCCAAAAAATATTTAGATAATTTCAATAAATCATATCACATTCATGTAGGTGATGTCATATGTTCATTGGCGAGTGATTTATAAAATGTAGTAAAGAAGGCAAATCCCTGTTCATAATCACGAAAACTCAAATACTGTTCCATCACACAAAAACTGGTCCTGAGGTACGAATCCCATTCTACCCGGCCAGATTCACAAATCACCATATTAATTTAACTAACGTCTTAACGTCACAGCTTATCTCTCGTTACTATTACTTAACACAGTGGGCTTTTACGCCTTACCTTAATAAGTACAGTCAGCCTCAAAATATGGACACATCGACAAGAATTCATGTATTTTTTTACAATCTTAGCTCCGTTGTAACAAGCACAATACTAATACTAATCTATACTAATATTATAAAGCTGATGAGTTTGTTTGTTTGAACACGGTAATCTTAGGAACTACAAGTCTGAATTGAAAAAATATTTTTGTGTTGGGTAGTCTATTTATTGAGGAAGGCTATAAGCGTAACATCACCCTATAACTAAGAGGAGCGGAGCAGTAATGAAAAATGTTGCAAAAACGGGGAAAATCGCACGGGTAGGCGATTCGACGCGACGGGAAGGGTCGGGAGAATAAGAAATTTAATGCGGACGAAGTCGCGAGCAGAAGCTAGTAATATTATAAAGCTGAAAAGTTTGTTTGTTTGAACGCGCTAATCTTAGGAACTCCTGATCCGAGTTGAAAAAATATTTTTGCTTTGGGTAGCCTTTTTATTGAGGAAGGCTATAGGCTATATAACATTACGCTACAATCAAAATGAGCGGAATCGCACGGGTAGGCGATTCGACGCGACGGAAAGGGTCGGGGGAGTAAGAAAATTAACGGGGACGGAGTCGCGGGCAGAAGCTAGTATTATATATATTTACTTTATTGTAGCTGGTCATTGAAACAGTATTTATCATCATCTGCATAGCCTTTCCCAACTATGTAAGAGTCTTCCAGTCCAGTCTTTCAGTGGGGTATCCGGATGCAGGTGAACACCAGTATTTTAAATGGAGTGATTACCTATCTGACGGCCACAACGATACCCCTTGGTAATACTGGTTGTCAGATTTTCGGACTTCTAATGACCTGTTCAAAAAATAAAATAAAGTATCTTCTTCACGAAAAGATAGTGTCGATGATACTCGTACACTTATTTTGTCTTAATATAGTTTGAGCCCAGTAGGTGGCTACGTTTATTGCGGCATAAGTGGCATTTGACATCATACGAGATGCAGGTGAACGGAAACTCGGGACACTTCAAGAAGTGGGATCATGGTCTGATCAGAAACACCGCACTCTCTGTCGGTGTTGAATAAGTCCGTAATCTCCTACTTTGATAACAACAACTTTGGAACTATAGTAGTCAACTAACAAATTTCAACAATTGCATTTTTTAGTATATTAACAAAAATTTAATCATTTCACAATCCGGGTCTCCAACCCGGGTTGTGTTGGGGTTTGGGAATTTGTTAGTTGACGCAGTATACTAAGAAGTCATCGAAATATTGTAGAAATCAAATGAATTTTTGGCGATGCATCTTTTTGAGGCAGACCGTACATAGTTCGGCACACAACGTCGTATGAAGCAATTTAGTGTGAAAGCATTGGGTCTATTAGAACGATCGCTCTGATGGTCGGAGATCGTAAAATTTCGGGCCTAAAGGGTATTGCTTATGCTGTTCAGCGTAAGGGTAGGTAAATAGCTCTCTATGTTTTTATTTCTGCGAGGTTAAGGTCGGTTATTGGGTGTTATTGGTATTTATTGACCTTAGGAGAGTTTTGGTATTGAAATTGGATTTAATATTGACTAGTAGGAGCTCATTTTAAATTATAATAAAATATGACGATCATAGAGACGTGAATTAACAAATTTTCGCTTGGTTTATAAAGCTATTTTTAACTGACTTCGCATAGGAGGAGGTTGTCAATTCGTTTGTATTTTATTTTTGTATGTTCCTATATTCCGCGATAGCTCCGACAATTGTGGATGGATTTCGAATACTCTTTTTTTATGGTTAAAACTGAAATACAGGTTTATGAACACCAAAATAAAATTTATTTTTGACAAATTAATGTTTTTTTTTAAAATCGATTGTTTCCTTTTTGGAAAAACGTTTTTTTTAGAAAGATTGTAAAATGTAGTCTTGTTTGTTAATGAAAAATTAAAATAAGCAACTGATCGACCGTTTTGATCATGTTATGCAAAAAGATCTTGCCTACTGCTTCAAAAATATATGGCCATCGAGAGCTCATAAGATCTCTAATTGTAAGCCTCAATCCTCCCAACCCTCTCCGAACTACCTACTCATATTAGGGTCGGCATCCGATGTCATTTGACATCCGCATTTCCGGGACCCTACCATGCAAGTGACACCCAGAAATTAAACTAGTCCTTCAAAGTGTAGTGGAACGGCCTCAGTTCATTACCTAAGTACGACTGAGCAATTTATCCTCTCCCGGAGCAATATAACTTAATAGGGGCGAGGCACTAAGTACACGAAAAGTTAAGTGGTCCGGTACCAAACTGACCTTTATACTCAGAGCGTAGATCAAAGAAAAAAGAGATGTACCTAGGGACCGGTGCGGTAACAAGAATATTATAAATTAAAATAATTCATGGGATTTCTGGTCTTTATGCCCCGAGATTTTTTTTGTTAGATGTTATAAGGGTTGTTTTGCTTTTATTAAATAATTACATTAATTCGATTATGTAGCCCGGTTTGATACAATATAAAATACGAAAAATACCAAAAAAATGACAAAGGTCACTAGATGCATTCAACCGGATATGATAGTAGATTCTAGGTTTTTGCATAGTTTTATGAAAGTATGCATTCTGTTTTTAATTATAAGAAAGTTTTTCTTATAAATAATGTTAGAAGGCCGAGCGAAATTTCTGTAAATTATTATTTTTGTATCATGTTTTTATTTTATTGTTTCTAAGGTGGGTCACCTTAAGAGGGTTTTTATCCACACCGATATTACCTTACTATCTTCGACCCCATCTTACCTTATTATCTTTAGTTAAAATAACTGTGAGCTAAATTTGTAACGAAAATAAAAATATTTGACTAGGCATCTTCAGCAGGCCACACAACTTTATAATTTGCTAAAATGTTCTGAAGTGGCCCAACGTACAAAATTCTTCTATTTCTACTTCCCCTTCCGAGGATACAAATTGAATGTGTTTTGTTAAAATTATAATAACTAAATACTTCTTTATTATAATTGACCTTTTTCAGAAACATTTTTGTGAATACAATGGTTTGTCTGTATGTCCTGAAAATTACTTTGTAAATATTAATAATATTGGGTGAAAAAACACCCTTAAGGAAGGCGAGAATCACTTCTTCTTGCTCGTATTAAGTTTTTTTTTTGCATCGGACCATACTTTTATCTTCTGGTTACGAAAATATTGAATGTCAAAGTTCAAACGTTTTAATTATGTCCACATTTTTAAATGTTATTTATTTTTTTACATAGAATGGCCGAAGCCAATTAATTACACTATTTAAACATATAATAAAACTATTTTACAATACAAAATTTATTTAACACAGTCATGCATTCTTCTCACAAAAATTACATACACATATACATATCTGAGGACAACCAACACACCGTTATCTGATCCCAAACTAGGCAGAGCCTGTACTATGGCAACCAGACAACTAATAAATATACTTATATATTTCTAAATACATACATATTATAGATAAATTACACACAGAACAAATGATCGTGCTCACCACACAAAGATTTGTCCTGGGTGGGAATCGAACCCACGACCTCAGTCTTAGCAGTCAGAGTCACTAACCACTAGACTAACAGGCCAGTCCAATTCAAACATTCTGACAGTATCATCTTCTATTCATTCGAAAAGATATCAAGTTATAACTTAATTTAAAATCTCCGACAGTCCCTATACTGTTGCATGCACTCGTAAGCACAATATTTTGCGTTTGTTACGTTGCGCACAACGTGCAGCAAATATTCACAGCAAAAATAGAAGAAGTTTCCCAAAACTTAATTTTGCACAGTCATATAGTTTGATAAACATAATGCTTACATGACGGTTTCCAGAAAGAATTTTTTACACACTGTATTTAAATTTTTAATAAGGAGGCAAATATATCTTCCTTGTTTTCATAACCTAAAACAGGAAATTCAAAATGGCTCCTCATTGTCGGTATGCCTTTAAAAAAAATAAAATCTTCGCAATGAAATGTAGGTGGGCTCCTAAATGGTTTCAGTGTTCCGTTATGGGGTCCCAGACAATTGTGAATTCCTCATAAAATACCCGTAATAGAGTCAGAATTTGGTATTTTTTTTAGGAGTTTTTACAACTGGTTGAATGTACCAAGTGACCTTTGTAATTTTTTCGTATTTTATATTGTATTTCTCTACAATGCTTATGAATCGAACTCAGTGGGGTAGGTCAACCAGCGCCAGATAAGAACAAGCGTGAAGTTTGATTACCGTTGTTACATTGATGATTTGATAAACCGCTCAATACGAAAAACGGACAAAAGTCACTTGTAGCACTTCGGCGGATAACGAGCGAATAGGACCTTTATAGATAAGTACTTTCTCAAGTAGTGACCCTTTACTAAAAAGTCTGACTAGTTTCAGACTTAAGTGCAGCATAAATCCTACTTCAACAGGACGTAGAAAAATAGTCTGTGATTCACAACATACATCAACTCACGCCTTCTTCCCATGGGGGTAGACAGAAACTACAGACCAACACCTGCTAAGACCCTACCCATTCCTTTTGCTTCGTTTAAGTTCATACATATACAGACTTAATCTGATTTAAATTTGAATCTAATTTTGAATTTTAATTTAATTTTAATCTAATTCGGTTCAGCCAGACACTTTGTAAACAAATTTTGCATCTGAATATTTTGCATATACTATGTCAACTTTAACATCTATCTACAAGTTTTTTACAAAAATTTAGTTTACTGTGTGATAATGTCATGTTTTTTTGTTTATTTACCTCTATTTCAAATTATGTTGCACCTACTTTGCTTTGTAAACTAAGTAAGATTCTAGGAAGATTGATTTTGTCACAAGTCTGCTATAAACTGTACAATTACAGAGTAAGAGGAAATCTGTTCCACCGTAATACAGTTTATACTAGTACGGGGAACAGAGTGAATCAGTTCTGTGCTAACAACCATAATATCTACTTACAGAGATACTTCAGACAAGAATTTTATCTACCTGTACTACTTATGTGATACTTATTGAAATTATGCTAGGTTGTTTTTTATTTGGCAAATAAAGTTGTTTTTTTTTTTAGACTCTGAGGCGAGATATATTTTCAAGGTGTTTTTCAAACCTAACTGGTGCAATGTTGGTGATGATGGCACACCTCTGCCCAACCCTTCGGGAAAACAACGCGTCATCATCATCATCATTTCAGCCGTAAGACGTCCACTGCTGGACTTAGGCCTCCCCCAATTTGAGGGGCTTTGCCATAATCGCCACGCTTGGCAGGCGGGTTGACGATCGCAGTATGGTGGTAAAACGCATAGAGAACGCTGCTGCCCATTCTCTAGTAAGTCCCTTAGTCGCCTTTTAGGACACCCACGGGAAGAAATGGGGTGGTGTTATTTTTTACGTCCGGCACCACACGGTACGCGTAAAACAAGGCGTATTGCTTATCAATTCAGCCGAAAAATGTCTACTGCTGGACATAAGCCTCCCCAAAGCGGGGTTAGCCATAATCAACATGCTGGGCAGTCTGGCCGCCTTTTACGACATTTACAGGATGAAATGGGATGGTGCTATTAAGTCCAGCGACCACACGGAACAGTCTCGGCACCACACGAAACTACTAGGTGTTTTGTTTTGTTATTTTTTTCACACATTTCTGAGAACTTCATTGGTTTATTAAAGATTATACTAACATCAGTAGACATAGAAATCGTTTCACATATTCCTCTCAGATTTAGAAAGTTAATCCTAAAAACGCAGGCAAACAGCAGTAAAACGGAGCAGCGAACGTTTGCTTAGCTTTTCTGTGTTTTATTAGTCGACTGTAGTTATAATGTTGTTCCGGGAAGCTTTTAACTTGTTAAGTATTACTTACTTGTACGTACTTATGTAATTAAGTTTATTCTAAGAAATCCCTCCCGGCTAACTACCTCCTGCCAGCGTCGCAGTATGGTTCAAAAGAGTTACCGTGGCCTTGGCATAGGCAACTCAAGGAACACGGGTGGGTTTTAGTCAGAGAAAGTCTGACATTCCCACTTTGATGATTTCCCGCCCAAAAAAAGTCTTACAATTTTGTTTTGCTCGTGTAATTTCGGTGTATTGGGATGGGAAAGGGCTTACTTCTTCCGCATCAATATTACGACCGTATTATCATCGAATGGGTAAGCAGGGACGGACTTATGGTGTTAGTCTGTCAGTTTGTATTCATGTTTGAATGATGAAGGAAACACAACTGCTTTTAAGTTGATAAGAACAGGTGTGCAGATACAGTCTGATCTTGTTGTTCTTCTTTTTGTTTGCTAACAAAACTGATACTGCAATTTTTAACAATCAAGGGAATATTATACGTTTTCCCACACCAAATCAATCAATCTTTATTTATGAACACCGGTAATAACACAACATAATACTAAAACCCTATGAGCCTTGATGCCTGAAAACAAAATATTTTTATTTATTTATTTAATAAAGGTCTTATGTATACATTCCAGTTCCTAACGTTATCGAAGTTATATCAAAGGGAGACCATAGATAGTCAAGGTAATAAATTAGACAGATTGAGCATATTGAGAGATCCGCATGCGAACCAAGGTACCGACACATCCTGAAGAATTGCCAAACTTAGGTGGCAGTGGGCATGGCATATGTCTCGTTGAATAGATAGCCGGTGGTACCGAATGGTTCCGGAGTGGCGACCGCGTACCGGAAGAAGGAAGGAAGGAAGGAAGGTCCCACAAGATGGACCGATGATCGTGTGAAAGCCGAAGGAATCTGCTGGATGCGACAAGCAGAGCACTGGTCGAAGTGGCGCTGCTTGAGGGAGGCCTTTTTTCCAGCAGTGGACGTCTTTCGGCTGAAATGATGATGATGAAATTGACACCCACGGCAATTATTATCTGTGCTCAGAAATGTGATATTTCTATGTGTGTGTGGGCCGGGCCATTCCATATAACTTTCAAAGAATAACAATTGTGATTTTAATAAACGGGCAATTTAAGTTTTGTCATTTTTTTTGGATGGGACATCATCAAATGACGACTCCCACTCTTAGGCGGAGCGGGAGGGCGTGTCAGATTTTTACTGAGTAAAACCCACCCGTGTTCCTTCAGTTGCCCATGTGCCAGGGTCACGGTGTCTCTTTCGAACAATCTTGGGACCCTAGCAGGTCATCAATTTCCTTACCGATTAATTTCGCTGATTTAACACTAGTGAACGTTTATCGACTCTTGACTGTTGAAATTCTGATTGGAACTACCTAGACGCTTTTACCTTAGTGCATATTCATTGAAGGCCGATTCTGTTTGGTTTGCTCATGAATATCGCCTCCGGTTGAGTCCGACGATAGTTTGGTAAACCCGAAATGTACACATCACTGAAATTGAATACGTTGAAATACATGACGTACATCTTGATGAGGAAAATGGTGTGAGGATTATTTTGAGTATGAATGAGGAGAGTAAGAGCAGGGAAACATCAACGATGGATGGACTGCGTGAAAGATCTTTTTATTCATTCTCTGACGGATAATGTACAGGCTAAACCTCTGAGTCTAGAAGTATAAATTACACAATAGCTCCTTAAATAAGTTAAGTTCTGACTTGAAATGCATGATGACTGACAAATGTGTGCACTTACTGGACAGGCCCACTCACTTTATGTAGTTATTTTCTCAAGAGACCGTTTCAGACATCAATCTAAATGGTCTTCACATTGTAGGAACTCAATCCAAACTCAGAAATGAAACAACGATTGTCAAGATATTCTTCGATTTAATTATCACTTCAAACATCAACGTTCTGTTCGACGGTTCGAACCCAAGTGCCATGCAAGGCACAAACTGACATAATTTATAGGTTAGCCTGACAAATGTCTCAACCCTCAAATCGCCAAAAACACAAAACGTTACAATAGTTTATTACTAATCTAGTGACGAGTATCTGTCAATGTTACCAGACGAAAAATACTAAACTGTTTATCGTGTCTATGACACCTGACAGATACGCGTCACATTTACAATAACAATTGGATAACCTAAAACGTGAAATAATATTAGTCTTACAACATGATCTAACCAAAATGACGTCTGAAACTTAAAAAGGACTATATCTCTGCGTTTGTTTCGGCTTTTCTTCTCAAAGTAGTCATAAAGGAAACGCTGACCGCGTCTAGTTTTTAAATTATGATTGACGGGTAAAATTGTTTTTAAAAATCTACTTGTAGACATATAATTATTGCACCAACCATGGATGGTTGACGAAGAACGCATTAAAAAAAATCCATCTAAACGGGTTTAAATAGGGAATGAAAATTGCCGATGAGAATCCCATCGTGCACACGGCTTGAGTGGCTAGAAAGGGGGTGACTGTCGAGATAACGACAATATTAGAGTATAAGGAAATATTAGAAATATTGTAGATAAAGGCAACATGTTGTGCCGACCCCAAATAAATTAGGACGAGGACAAGTAAGTGATGAGATGACTGATGATGATGATCTTTTATTAAGTCTTAAAACCTCAACAAACATAGAACCTCCATTCAAAACGGTTGCAGACCAGTATAAATAGTTACTATATTAGTAATTGTCAAAAGCAATGTGAGTTGATTTATAGTACGGGAAAATACAGACGTTTTAGACCACTATAAGGCTCTCAGAACGGAGTTTATCGATCGAAACGATAGTTTAGTATCGCTTGGTACAAGTTGTTGCTTGATTTTGTGTCAGTAATACGATTGTTATATATAAGGGAATGCGGATAGAGGCGAAAATAAAGTTGTGAGTACAATGTAAGCTAGAAAGAAACGATGGATGCGCTGTGTGAAAGATAATGTAGCCTAAAAGCGAGCGAATACTGAGATGACGATTAAAAGAGAAGTATGGATGAAAGAGACTTGTTACACTGATCCCAAATAAATTGGGATAGTGACAAGATAATGACGAGGAGGACAATGGTACAAAATAAATAGTACTAGTAGTACAGTATTTTACTTTGTTTTTTATAGTGTTTTTTTTTTTGTGTGGAATAAACAGTTTTCCACAAGTAAATAATTCAACTAAGCGGGAAGTAGTTTTGAATGTAACCACTTACCTTCATATGACTTACGGCCGACTACTCTAACACAACTCAATTTCAAGGTTTCGTCAAGTTTTTGACTCGTGGCATTGCTAATCTCAGAACAGTGGTGACCCAGTGGCAACTGCTTCGTGTTACAAGTTTGGTTGGTTGTGGGTTCGAACTCGGGCAGCTTTACTTTTTGTATATAATTTCATCACTGCTCTCAAAACGGTGAAGGAAAACATCGTGCATCGCGAGGAAATAGGCATGATCTAGAACCAAAATTTCAAAGACAGCCACAACAAATGTAACATCTACCAACTCGCACTGGGCCCGCTTGGTAGATTATAGCTCACTCCCATTCAAAGAGAGGTGAATTGTGTCATAATGAGGTATATTACAGCAACAGTAACTTAAACAAACGCTTGTGCAGTTTGAGGATTAGCCCAGTAAAAGTAAGTATTCTATTTTCAACCCAGACCAACCCAACCCCTAATATTATACTCTCTAGGTAAATATACGCCAACTTCTTTGGACCACTAGCAAAGCCCAACAAGCCTTTTATAATGAGGCCCAGGGGACCGTACGACTCCCAAGTGACAACGTTTATTGCCATAAGAATAAATAATACATTTACTGCGGTGGTTCTACACACCGGACATTCAATTTGTTAAAATTGAATCCCATTTTCAATGAAAATTGTTATTATTTTGATTTTTTAGAGTGATTGTATTGTAATTTGGATTGGATGTAGCTTTATAAAAATGTATACAGGGTGACAAAACAATCGACGGGCATTCAGACATGATTTCGTACCACCGTGTGATGGAATTATTTGTCGGTAATTAAAATGAAAAAAATAATAATATCACATATGATGACCGTTAAATAGACTTCGGACTCAGGTAGGAATTAAAGAAAACCTACTCAAGTGAATAAATCTGCACTTGAGTAGGTTTTCTTCGCTCACTGAGATGAATTCGATCTAGAGTGGTGGTGCTGTCCTACAAATAATGGAGCAGTTAATATCACGTCCGTACCTTACTGTCCGCACGCTACAGGAATTGATGGAACTGGGGGTACTGAAAGTGCCAAGCTGGTGGCCAAATTCCACCAAAGCAGAGTATGTAGATGTAGAAAGAAGAATGGCACTTTTCTAGGAAACAGCAGATATTTTTTGACAACCGACGAAAGATTTATGAGCTAGGGGTTCTCAATAGGGAATAATTGTGCTGCATTCATGGTTACAATTTACGTGTCATGTCCTTGCAACCCTGCATGATAATACTAGTATTCGAAATGAAGTAAATTTATTTTTAATCATTCCTATAAAGGATTTGCGCGCCTTATTGTTACATCTATAAAATGAAATCAAACAATTTGATTTTCAATAAAGAAAATTCTAAAATTTCTTGTATCGACTTTTTAATAATATTACCGTCGAGAATTTTAGTAAGTGGCTCTTCAGACTTCTAACATTATTAGTATTAAACACTACAGCTTTATTATTTCCACTACAGAAATTATTAATAGGCCTAACAAAAACGATCTTTCTAGAGCTCTTATAACGTTGTACTCATTAACACGGTATTAGAGGAAGGCCTTGTAAACATTTTTTGGTAAAAAATGAAATTAATTTCCACAATATGGCGGACGAAATTGGTTTTGGTCTGACCATAATCTCATTTTAATTGCCGTCAACGTGGACTGGGTCTTTTACAAGGATTTGATATTTCATGGCTGGTTTCAGATATTGTATCACTCTCCGAAATACAATATTTAAGAAATTGGTACCTACGTAGTTTTTGTCGTTGAGGTAAAAATTTTCAATAGGTGGTCTGTAATAGGAAGCACTGATTAGTATAATATTTATTTAAATAATCTTATCTAATCTACTGCAGGGCAAAGGACATCAGATAACATAACTTACTCCATCCCATTTCTTCCCGTGGATGTCCTAAGAGGCGACTAATGGACTTGCTAGAGAATGGACAGCAGCGTTCTATAAACATTTTACCACCATACTGCGATCGCCAACCCGCCTGTCAAGCGTATGATTATGACAAACCCCCCCAAGATGGAGGAGGCCTATGTCTAGCAGTGGACGTCTTTCGGCTGAAATGATGATGATGAAGAATCTCTGCTGTTTTCAACCAGTATTTTAGAGTAGTTACACAACACTTCAATTTCTCGCCAAATTTCGCTCACAATGTTGAAGCACTAATAACTTCTCGCCTACCTACTATGGCTCGATCTATTCAAATTCGACCTACGAGGTCAACGACCCCACCCAATTCAGTAAACTTCCACGGATTGAAATCTAAAACACGCTTTAAAAGCAATATTAATGTTCGTTCCACCTTTTCATTGGAACGTTTAACGTCCTTTGACGGCGCGGCGTTTGTTTGAAGTGAGAGCGAGAGGAGAGGCCTTTGAAAGTACGATCAAATAAGCGTTGCGAGTCGAGAGGTTCTCAGGAGGATTTAGTTCAGTTATAGGGTTGGTTAATGGTGTTTTCTGTGATTTTTGTAACGTTTAAAGTACAGTTGCCTTTAAAAATTGTAATAGGTACGGTACGTTGATAGGAATTCATTAAAATAACTGGAATAGTAGAGAATCTAGACTACTGTTTATATTATTTAATACTGTATCAATGTGTTACGACATAATTGAAATGTTTTTTGTATTTTTAACCAACTTCATAGAAAGGAAGACGATTCGACGAGTCGGTGGCAGATCGAGTGGCGAAGCAGATCCAAAGACTTTCGAAATAAAAGTTATTTTTGACTTTGTAGGGTTTTTCTTGGAAGTTGGTTGTTTTTAGCAAAAAGTTTTAAAATTAATTAAGTTAGAATACATTTTCTTTTACTGTTCGTGGTTTCCTTAACGTTTCCCTCAAAATCTGCCAGTTGCCTCATACTCTGACTTGACTCGACTGGCCTGTTAGTCTAGTGGTTAGTGACCCTGACTGCTAAGACTGAGGTCGTGGGTTCGATTCCCACCCAGGACAAATCTTTGTGTGATGAGCACAATCATTTGTTCTGTGTCTGGGTGTAATTTATCTATATTAAGTATGTATTTAAACATATATAAGTATATTTATCAGTAGTCTGGTTGCCATAGTACAGGCTTTTCCTAGTTTGGGATCAGATAACGGTGTGTTGGTTGTCCTAAGATATTATAGAAGATATTATTATAGATACAAATTTCTGGAATTGTTGATTCACCTACAAATTTGTTAGTTTTGTACGAGTCGCCTAAAGAAAATATTGTATTACTAGCTTCTGCCCGCGACTTTGTCCGCGTCAAATATTTGCTCCTCTGACCCTTCCCGTCGCATCGCAGCCTGCCAGTTTTCATCCATTTTTTTGTTGCTGCTCCACTCCTTTTGATCGTAGCGTGATATTATATAGACTTCCTCAATAAATAGGCTACCCGACTCAACAATAATTTTTCAATTCGAACCAGTAGTTCCTGAGATTGACGCGTTCCACACCCATTTTAGGGAAGTGAGGGGTTAGAAAGAGACAAAAAGTAGCCTATGTCACTCTCCATCCCTTCAACTATCTCCAGTTAAGAAATCAAGAAATACTTAAGTATGGATTTTAAAAGTGACGATTCGCCCGATATTGGCAATTTAATTCGTGCGAGTTGACTACTTCGCCCATAACAAAGTATTATGGCTACACATAGATAAAACATTACAGGGAGATACTTACCCGAAATATTAAACGCAAAGATTGAAAAAAGTAATAATTAATTATTGTTGATCATCATCTTTTTGACGCTGAGTTTACGTATTTGAGGGCTTTAGAGAAGGGTCCGATGAAGGAAATTCGTTGTGTGGTTTTAATTTTTTTTCCTTCGATCGGCTATAGCAGTCAACAGAGTGAAACCCATGTTCAGCAAGATATTATGCACAATGATACCCATTGGTAAGACTGGTTGTTAGACTTTCGGGCTTCTGACTAACCGTAATTATTGTTAAAGATATACGAATGACCGAAGGGACTAGCGTTTAACGTGCATTCCGATGCACGGAGGGGTCGCTAAAGGTTACGTAAAAAGTGGTTTAATCAACTCAGCTTATCGTAGTTCACTGCTGGATATACACCTATCCCATGTTGCCCCACGATACATTGTCTTCTGCCTTCTGCATCCAGCCTATCCCAGCTACTTTCTTTAGGTCGTCGGTTCATCTAGCTATAACGATTACCGATACGCGGTCTCCACTCCAGGACTCGTCTGCTCTACCGGCCACCGGTCCGTCGACAGACATGGCCAGCCCACTGCCTCTTCAGCTTGCTTACTCTGTGAGCTATGTCGGTCATCATCATCATCTCAGCCGCAAGACGTCCACTGCTGGACATAGGCCTCCCCCTTTATGGGGGGCTTTGCCATAATTGCCACGCTTGGCAAGCGGGTTGGCGATCGCAGTATGGTAGTAAAATGCATACAGAGCGCTGCTGCCCATTCTCTAGTAAATCCCTTGGTTGCCTTATACGACACCCACGGGAAGAAATGGGGTGATGCTATTCTTTATGTCCGGCACCACACGGGACATCCTATTTCGGTAACTACGGTTATTTTCCGGATAATTTTTATTTATTTATTTATTAAAACTTTATGCACAAGTAAAAAATACTGTACAAAAGCGGACTTAATACCTGAGGCATTTTATACCAGTCAACCTTAGGGTGATGCAGAGACAAAACTATTAACTTATTATTTACTAAGGCGGAAGATATTGTGGAGTACGTACGCCAAAAGACGAAG
Organism: Aporophyla nigra; assembly: GCA_947507805.1. Lineage (NCBI taxonomy): Eukaryota > Metazoa > Arthropoda > Insecta > Lepidoptera > Noctuidae > Aporophyla > Aporophyla nigra. Next base: position 2,648,556 of record OX382293.1, on the reverse strand, counting down.
TACATGCCGAGGGTGCAGTTACTGGAGTCACACCGCAACGTCAACTTCAAGGCGTTTGTGGTGCGTGTACCGAATTGTTACCTGCCCGTCGTCTTGGACGAAGACTTTTGGCCACAGGACGTGGTGTTCCGTCGCTTCCGCGGACAAGTGCCACAGGACAGCTCACGGACAAGCTAACAAAGTGAAGTGCTACTAACATAGTTTAAGGTACTATTATTAACACAAGTTTTGTATAATACTTATATTTATGTTAGTTTGTAAGGTATATGTCTATGGGTCACAGTAACCTGAAAATAAAATGTTTATTATTATTTTATTATTATTAAAACATGGCAGGTGCAACATAGGGATAGATAATTCGGAAAATAATACATACAAATACATAGATACATACATATATATAACCTAACCTAACCTAATATATATATATATAACGAAAATAAAAAAAATCTGGAGAAAAAAGGATAGGTGGAGGAGAAAACGAATCCAGCAAATCAGCGCTGTGATAAATCTGCCAACTTCTTACAATATGCTCACGTACTTCCACTTTAAACGATAACCGACTGGTTGCCATCCTGATATTCAAAGGAAGCGCATTGCATAGAAAGACCGCCTGGACAAAGAAAGAAGATTTAATAAAACCAGAGCGGTGAGAAGGACATCGTAGAAGACGATTGTTAGTGGAATGGAGATTTTTACTATGTGCAGAGCAAAAGTATTGAAACTGGGAAGTCAGGTAAGAAGGAGAAGTGGGTTTGTCAAGTATGGAACACAGCACTGACAGAGCCCTCAACTCTCTACGCTGATGATTTATGTGATGGGTAGCCATTTTAAAAGCAACCGGTGCGCGGACACATGATCATACTTACGAAGATTGAAAACGAATCGAATGCAGTTATTTAGAAGGCGGTCAAGTTTATTGAGGAGATCTGCATTCAGGTCATAGTAACACACATCGCCATAGTCAATTATGGGAAAGATTAGGGACTGTACAAGCAATGCCTTTATGTGTGATGGAATAAGGTTTTTTAACCGATAGATTAATATCATTTCTGATTTTATTCTTCAAAGAAACTCCGTGCATAGTTCGCTCCATAGCGCGTGGAGCGACCTTGAATGTAATGTATGGTCATGGTTACCCATCCACAAAGCGACCACGGTAAGCGTAATTTAACCTTTGATTGACCAGTGCACCGGTTATTTAGTCGTAGGAATGAAACAAAAATACAGTTTGATCTACCGTATTTTTTTAACAGTCCCAACTACGAAATCGTAAATAAATTCCACAAAATTACATCAAAGGCCCAGAAGAAGTTGAAAAGTGTATCCATTCCACATAATTATCATCTTGTCCTTATAAAAGTGACGTCCTCATGGGCTATTAACGGTACTTCACAGAAACAGGCCGTAATTTGACGCTGTTTATTTTATTTTGTGAATTTTCTTGTTTTTTTTCCGTATTTTATGTTGTGAACTGTTGATGATCTTGTTGAAGATCCCTGTGATAAAAAGGAGATTTTTTTTTTTTGGATATTATTTCATGACTTTTTATGACCGGGTTAAATTCTGTCGTAAAAATCTTTAAATTAAGTAATACACATAGATGTAAGACAGCAATCGCCAACGTCAGCAAACGTAGGGTAGAATGCCTTGCATGGTGAAGCAACGATTTCCACAGGGTGGCTACTAGATCAGCATGATGAGGAATTTAAATAGTTTCTGTCTTTTGGATGCTTCCTTTCGAGTAAAAACCATTTGTTTATGTGTGATTCCTGCTTTATCCATGGTACCAAACACGGCTTGAGGAAAGTAGCGATATTTCAGTACCATGTGCACTATTCTGTGTGAAGGATAAGCTATCTCTATAACCTATTTAATGTAGAAATGTCCAGTATAAAAAAAAAACGATATCCTGCTTTAGACCTTTATCGGCAGCCGGATGTCAGCAGCACTGCAGGGGTCTGCTAGGACCGATGCCTGCCAGGGTCGCGAGATTGTTCGAAAGAGATACCGTGACCCTGGCACATGGGCAACTTCGCCCCGCCCAGAGCGGGAGAAGTCATTTGATGACTTCCTATCAAAAAAAAGGCACACTTTGCTGCTAATTTCTTACATCTCAATTTACACTTTTTATTTGATTTCTTATTTTTCGGTCCACGGCTGGGCGACCATTTCTGTATACCAAGAACTCTCCGTGCCTCGGAAAGCACATTAAGCCGTTGATCCTGGCTGTCGTTTTTGGATCTTTGTCAGTATTTACGAGTCGTCAGACGGACGAAAGTCTGACAACCATTCTTACCAAGGGCTGTCGTATTACTCAATTACTGGGTTGTGGAGGGCAGATACTGGTATTCAGCTTCATTCGGTTAGACTGAACATGGACCCCAAAATAGTTTGGAAAAGGCTAGATGATGATCATGATTAAATTTTTATTTTTTATCTGTTTTATATTTTTTTCATTTTAATCTATGCTAAATAAACATGTTTCTTTCGTTTCTTTCTTAAGGGAGGAAACCAGTTAAGGCCGATCAAAAAATCGTTTTTTTTTTTATTGCATAAACTACTCAAGAATATGTGGTAAAAAGTTTGAAAGCAAAATTCGCATTATTCCCGATGCTATGAGCACTTAACTTTTCATACTTTGGGTCACAGTTTACATTCTGTTCCTTTTATCTATACATCTATACAAATAAATAAAATTGGAGTGTCTGTTTTTAATATTAAGATAACCACTTTTTACTAAGTGTATAAGGATGTATACACGATACATATACCAAAACAACATTTTTTACAATTTTTGTCTGTCTGTCTGTCTGTCTGTTCGTTCCCGCTAATCTCTGAAATGGCTGGACCGATTTTGACGGGACTTTCACTGGCAGATAGCTGATGTAACAAGGAGTAACTTAGGCTATTTTTATTTTAGAAAGATTCTTTTATTTTAGAAAAAAAAATAACTATCTTCGAAAACTACGCTGACATACGTCTCAAAATTCGAAAACCCTGGCTGAATCCTATGAAATAGATCAAAATAATGTACTACAGTATTGTACACCTTAAAAAGGCCTACAAAAATGTCCTGAATGGTATATGTCTATCTCTTAGGGATAACCCACAATAACCATTTTTTATCTTTTACTTTTTACGAGAAATAAGGGCTTATTTACGAAGCGATTTTAAGCAATACAGCATTAATCCTTATCCAATTAAGTACCTTTAATACATTGTGCATTCAATATAGATCAATATGGCCCTTTACAGCATGTAATTTAAATGAATATCTTAGAAGATATTAGAGATTTAAAAAGTGGGCGCAGAGCGCGGTGGCAGGGGCCGGGTAGTACAGGATAAGTAGGATTGTAATTCATGTTACTTTGGCTTCATAGTAATTGCGAATATCATGTGTGTTCATTATACTCAAAATAAACCTAATAGTATTATTCCAAGTAAGAGACCGCGAAATGGCTTAGATGTTTAGATTTTTGGATGTTTGTTTCTCAATGATGCAAAGACGGCCAAACGGATTTAGATCGAATTTGGCACAAAGATATAGGTATTATATCATGGATACGTAACAGATAGGATACCTACTTTATCCCGGTAGTAGGTTCCCGGGTGATATTTTCCGACAGCTATACGGGCCAAGCCACTGGCAAAAGTACTATTCCTATAATTATGTTCGGTGTCTGGTAAATGATTGAGTGTCTGTATAGGTAAAATAGGAGCGTAAAAAAAAACCAGGAAGACTATTCAACTAAACCAAGCCCTATGTCACAGTCTTCTTACTCTGAATACTATTACTTTTATTTTAAAAACACCAACACACATGATGTTCTCATAAACTATGAATCCTAAGTAATATGAGTTATAATCCTACTACTGATAATAATATTATAAATGTGAAAATATGTATGATTGGGTGTTTGTTTCTCAATCACGCAAAAATGGCTGAATGGATCTGGATCGAAAATAGCACACAGAGTCTATATTACCTATATAACCTGGAATAACACATTCTTATCGCGGTAGTACGTCCTCTTGCATTCATTTCCGACAACCACGCGGGCGAAGCCGCGGGCAAAAGCTAGTTTTAAATATAAGTTAAGATTCTATGTATATTTTGATGATATGAGCAAGAAGAGGGATTGCTTTACGGTGCTGGAATAGCTGATTAACCAGTGAGCAGTTTATATAATTAATTACTGCCTTCAATTTTCCTTCGATTTCGCTACATTTTATTTCAAACGCGTTTTTCTCGAAATGACTTTTTTTCAACTGGTGGGCATTCTAGCTCAAAAAGTTATTGACCAATCGTTCTGAAATCTGTTGTGTGTATTTTTTATTCAATTTCAATCCATATGAACCCAATTCTGGGATTATATTATTATTAATTTATTTTTTTTTATGCAAAAAAGGTGGAAAAATATGGTATAAAAACATGACATCGTGTTCAAACACCTCAAAAACATGCAATTTTCTTTTTTTTATCACAATTAGGTTCATATTCTTAGGAAATATGTTGTTAACAAAATCATGATGAATGTGATCATTGCAGTCAAAAATTGCGACTTCAGGAATGCCCACCAGCAAAATACTCGGATGGAAATCGTCCGTGGACAGCACGTTCTAACGCCACTAATTCTGGCGGAAATTACTTGAAAAAATTCTAAAGTATACTTTAAAACATGATTAATATACTCTCCAAGTTTAAACAATTTCTAATTATTTCTACCCTGTTTAAAAAAATCATGAAAAACACCAAAATTTCAGCCTCCTAAACTGATTTTCACCCTTAAATACTATAGCCGGGAACTGGTACCAAATTAGTTAAAACGAGACACTTTTTAGAGAAAATTCAAATGTAAAAAGATTTTGTAAGTAGCTAGGTTCATAAAGTATAAATGGCTGTAAGTACTAGTGAAGTAAATAAATGGGACGTCCAGATAACTTCTCGTTAGTTTAAAAGAGAGTAATGCCTACCTGTCTTCTCAAGAATTACATATTAACTTGAAGCTATTTGAAGTCGGGTCGTAGGACTTATCTTGTTACTAAGAGAGAATGAACAGAAAATGTATTTACTTAACAATCTACTTCGTTGTTATTTAACTTATTGTACAATGTAACACATTATAGGAATGTGCTTATTAATAATAAATGCCTTTTCAAAATTAAAACAATTATTTATTTAAACTAGGCTGACAGTTAGCATTTTTGAACGTCAAAATTACATAAGACAGTTCCCCTAAATGCCAGTCTTTTTCACTACTTCATAGTGCTTCAGTTAGGAAGTTGAAGTGGAGCAACAAACTCTGTCCCCCTCACCAAGAGGAGGCCTGTGTCCCAGCAGTGGGAACAATATAGGCTGATGATGAACAAACTCTGTCTGATAAGTTAGAACAGCTTGATTATATACAATAGTATGTAATTACCATCACGAAACATTAAATTAAATTATTTTGGTCATATGTCAGCTACCACATGCCCATATACGAACAAAACATTATAACTAAACCCAAGCAGACAAAGAAAAAATAAAAACAAAAAAAATAAATAAACGTAACTAGAACAAAGCCTCCAGGCATAAAAGGGTGTGCTCGCTTGCATATCCAATGCTGAATTATGTTCATACAGATATAATGAAGCAACAAATGCTAAACTATGACCTTTTGATTAAAATATTCTAAATGTACAGTTAATTAGTAATAACAATAAAAAAACCAAACAATACCAGCATTGACATTGATAATTTTTATATACCTATACACTGACATGAATATTTGCTTTGTAAAGTATTATATGGTTTCAATTATTTTGAATGTGAAGACTATGTGGGTAATTTTTTATTGTTTTAGTTTTCTTTCTTTCTCAGCAAGAAGTAATCGTGATCTGGCACTTTGAGTTATGTATGCGGCATACCCAAATAACCTATCTTTTTGGCTTGAGTTGGGCTGTACGATTACTGACAATTGCGTGCACTGACTTGACAGGTCCACTCAATCTGTGTAGTTCTTTCCTCAAAATACTATTTCAGTCACCAAACCACATCATGATGTGACCAAGATAATGTCTGGCCTTTAAAAGGGACTGTGACCTCTACGGTCTTTCTTCTCAGAGTTGTCAGTTAAGAAACGCAAACCTCGTCTATCATATATCATGATCAGCAAGATTTTATGTAAAAATGTTTGCCGTTGTAGCATTTTCAGTAGTAAAGTAGTTTACAAAATATCTCTTAGTTCAGTGTGTGTTCATCTCTCGCAACTCTTTTCCGATTTGGATCCGCTGTGAGCTTTAAATCGTATTCACATATTTTGAAATGTTTTCCCATATTCCATTCTAAGGAATGTATTTATTTAACCCCCAAATAATTCGTCCCTTGATTTCCTAAAATTCACTTCGATACTATATACTCACTCATCTTTAATGTAGAAACTAGCTTTAAGGCGCGGTGTTACCTCAATATTCACAAAACACTGGTGTCTTTGACAATCGAGTATGACGTAACGCAATGAAAATATACGACACAAAAAATACAGTGGACAGAGAAGGGTTTAAAGAAAAATTCTAACCGAATAGAATAGTGAAAAATTGTTTGATATTCCCAATAAAAATTGTTTCACAAAAAAAACTTTGACGTCGAACATCTCTGTATTTTCAGCGATAACAACATTTTTTTTTTTAAAGAGTTCAATAGAATAAACATTACTTTAAAACTTTAACCAGACAATTATTTAATTTAATGTGTGTAGTCCGAATAATCTAAATAAAACCCGTAAAATAAATGCCAATTCGCAGCTTAGTCACATCGTCATCCAAATATTTATTCAATTTTCAACCTTATTTGTTGGAGCTGTAGCATGTAGTTGTAGCATTTAAAATCGTAGTCAGTCCGCGCCTTAAGTATTTGCTACGTCCAGATAAGAACTCTTGATTTGATTATATCAACAGCCTCTAGGCTATTGATATAATTAAAGCTCCTTTACAACTCTTCATTTAAATGAAAATCTCTTTAATCAAAATAATTACTTAAGTATCTCAAAATTAGATCAAATTGCTTGTGAAAATTTCCACCATTCCTACCTATTTTCCACGAAATATTGCTTTGAATAATTCTAACAACAAGTAATTGCTACCTTTAACGAAAATCGATCATTTGATCTCTGACAGGACATCAAAGGACACAGAAAATTGTATTGAAACAAGGCTCTGACAAACAAAATAAAAACAACCCTAAAACTCGGAAAATCAACTCTAGTTCAACCACATAAAGTTTGAAATTCGGTTCTGGAGTGGGGAATAATTTTTGCCGTGGTAAATAAGGGCCCGGAAATTAAAACCGGTAAATTAAGAGGAGACAAGAAAATATGACAGCGTCACAATCCACAGGTCTTTCTTGGAATAAATGTCAAGTCTGAGGCGAGGAAATTGACAATTATTTTAGAGGTTCCTCCTCTTAGGTTAACAGAATTGGAATATTTTAGCTGTGAACTAAAATGTTTTATTTGTACGTTTTGGCTGAAGCAAGAAAGTCTTCAACTATCGGTTTCGTGATAGAAACATCACAGGCTACATTGTCATTTAAAATTTACCTTGACTTCTCAAGACTTCACCTTTTAGAGAAGATATTATTGTAGATGCATATTTTTCCTCAGTTCAAAACTTGCCAGGTACTTCCCTTAAAAATACAATATCACTCATTTTTCTTCCTGAAATTTTTGCACAAAAATAAAGTGAGACCTCGAGCCGTCATATCCAAGTAAAATCTCAACAGAAAAAAAAATCAAAGCACCTTATGAATTTAAACAAAAGACATTTCTCGTATGCATGAAATAAGCTCATGTTTCATTCAGCGGCATACTGAATGACGGCACCTGTCATGGTTGACGTTTCCAACAAAACATTTGATGGGAGAGGAGTGCAAATGTCAGACTGTTATGTGTTTTCCAATCTTTTGCCTTTTTTGGGGATCAGCACTGAATGTAGTTTTGAGAGAACAGATTTTTTTTATAAGTATAGTTCTCTATAGGATTTCCATTTTCTATTTATTTTGGTATTATGTTTTGTTTACATTTATTTATTATTTATTAGATCACATTTGTTTATTTCATATTGACATGGCTAGCTGGTATATGATGATAATAATAATATCTTAGGACAACCAACACACCGTTATCAAATCTCAAACTACGCAGAGCCTGTACTATGGTAGCCAGACAATTGATAATATATACTCATATATTTCTAAATACATACATATTATAGATAAATAACACCCAGACACAGAACAAATAGTTGTGCTCATTACACGAATATTTGTTCTGGGTGGGAAGCGAACCCATAACCTCCGTCTTTGCAGTCAGGGTCACTTACCATTAGACTAACAGATAACAAATGATCTAACTTAATGTTCTGTGTCTTGTACCGTGTGGTGCCGGACATAAAGAATAACACCACCCCATTTCTTCCCGTGGGTGTCGTAAAACGCGACTAAGGGACTTACTAGAGAATGGGCAGCAGCGTTCTCTATGCATTTTACCACCATACTGCGATCGCCAACTCGCTTGCTAAGCGTGGTGATTAAGGCAAAGCGCCCCAAACTGGGGGAGGCCTAAGTCCAGCAGTGGACGTCTTACGGCTGAAATGATGATGATGACGATGTCTTGTAATGTTACTACTACTAATAATACTACTATGTAATTTGTATAGAATCAAGTTTATCTAACTGTGCTGCTGGGGAGTTTGTTGCGCCACTTCTTCTTCCCAACTAAAGCACTAGGAAGTAGTGAATGGCGGGTGTTTTTGGGGGACTGTCTTATGTAATTTTTACGTAAAGTGCTGATTCTTAGCCTTGTGTGAATAAATGACTTTTAATTTGATTTTTGATACTAATTTCTCAACGACAAAAATGACGAAATACCATTATAACTTCCATCCCCTGATTAACTCTCATCGGCGAATTTCCGAAATCCTTCTTTAGTGCTCACTTTCATGATATAAGGAACTCTATTGCAAAATTTTATGCTTCTAGACACAGTGGGTTAGGCTGTACGGTGTCAGCGAATAAATGAAGTGTATTAAAGAATGTTATTAAATATATTCTAGGAAATTTACATGTTACGTAACGCATCGTAGGTAGGACCCCACAAGGTACAACTATACAGTCTGATAATACTCGCTGGAATCCACTGGAGCTGAAAAGCGCAGTGTAGCAACGCGTATGCAATAAAGGGCTATGTCGAGTAGTACTTTGATTTATGTTGAGCGACAAACTTCACTCATAACAAGTGACGCACAAACTTTGAACATTGCACAAATGCTCGTCACGTTGCCAGATGACGTTGAAAGTTGGCTGCCTTACAGGATAGCGACATTCATCAACGTTGCTAAGCAAAAGTTAGTCGATGTTGCGTGTTATGTTACAGCACAGAACGTTTAGCGAATAACGATGATATTTTGTTCAGGTGTATCACTGAGTTCTGAAACTACAATACAGGGTCGACATCGCGCAAATTATAACTATACACTCAGCAGCAGCAACTACACAGCAGCGTGGTTAGAGCTCTCCAAGTGAGGAAATTTCCCGTCGATTAAAAAAACTTCTGTTTCATAGAAAAGTGCAATACGTACGCGGTCAACATTTATGTAACACATATCTTTTTTAATTAAAAACCCGAAAAAATAGATGGTTTTCTTTTTTTTTTGTGGGTTCATGATTAAGAACCTTGTACTGAATCTATAGTAACAAGTTATGCATTGATATCTTTGCCACCCTCCATAAGCTAATACTGTGTTACTGCGGCTGTCACTGGAAACCAGCGCTGGGACTCTGTCTCGCATAGGGTCACAGCATTATGCTGAGTGATGGCCGTTTTGTGTGGATGTGACGCATGTTTTCCCACACCTTTTTCTAATTTTGTATGCTTCTGCTCTTTCTGTGCGTCATGTTTGCCGCAAATAAACATATTTTTTTTCTCATTCCCTTAACCGGAGCTAACCAGCAGCTCCACAAAACGTGGCTGACTACCCATTGTACGGTAAATGCAATACAAGATGACGTACAATTCATTCAACCTGTAAAGTGCCTACATCATCGCCACTCAATTGAACGATGGATTACTAGGTAAGTAGATAAAAACACGGTAAGACCCCAACAAAAGGGATTAAAAGAACTCAACCTCCTGATAAAAACAAATATCCTGAAGTTTTCCAAGAGCGTGCGAACATAAAAACTCTTCCGTTACCCCAGAGGATTAACTCCAATAACCTCACAAACTTCATACATATCAAAGCTTTGTGTACTTTTCCTTTTACAACTAGTTTCCCATATATATATTGGGTATTACTTCAAACGGGGCCAATTTGAATAGTACGTGATTCAGATTTTTATGTGCAACTATTAAAATGATTGTTGTGAACTTAACCCTTTGGCTTTTGATGTCGTTTGTACTTAGATTAGCCACAAGTTAATTAGACAACTTTTCCATAAACTTCATTAGGATTTATTTTTATATACTGTCAGAAAAAAACTTTAAAACTTTTTTACAAAAAAAAAAAACAACCGACTTCCTTAAAAACACTGCAAAGTGAAAAATAACTTTAATTTCGGAAGTCAGTGTCTTAGGATCTGTATTTATGGTTATTTTGCCACCGACTTCCGAAATTAAAGTTATTTTTCGCTTTGCAGTGTTTTTAGGGAAGTCGGTTGTTTTTTTTTTGTAAAAAAGGTTTTATTTTTAAATTTTTAGTTGTGGTATTCACTCCGCACTAATTCCAAACAAACAACGCATATTTATGCGATAGCAGAAATCGCGGTTGATTTGCTGTCATTTTTTAAAGAGTTCCGGTGTCTGTCTCCCGAACTCATCATCAGATCTATATGAAATTTACATGGGCCCATTTCGAAATAAATTCCTTTCGAACAAAAAAATAATTTTGCAAATCCGTCTATATATGACGGAGTTATGGCCGAACATACATAAAAAAAAAACAACATAAACATCTGAATTGAAAACCTCCTCCTTTTTGAAGTCGGTTAAAAATTAATATGTATCAAATTGACTTACACATATTAAAAAAATAAATAAACCAATACGCAGACGATATGGTGCTGTTGAGCCCGTCGATTGGTGCCTTACGCAGGCTCCTGAATATTTGTGAGTCCTATGCGGTGACTCATGGGCTCAATTACAACGTAAAAAAAAGTGAGATAATGATTTTCAGGCCAGACAACAAGCGATATACATTCGTTCCGAATTTCACACTATGTGGTACAGCTCTACAGAAAGTTGAGCAATTTAAGTATTTGGGCCACTGGGTCACCGAGGACCTTAAGGACAGAGTGGATATTGATAGGGAGCGCAGAGCGCTGTCTGTCCGATGCAACATGTTGGCCCGCAGGTTTTCACGGTGTACCCCCGTACACCGTGAAAACCTGCGGGCCAACACTGTCAAAGTTGCGCTTTTTAAAGCGTACTGTCAGTCCTTTTACACCTGTAGCCTGTGGGTTAACTATACGCAGCGGACATACAGCGATCTGCGCGTACAATACAATAACGCGTTCCGGGTGCTGATGGGGCTGCCGCGCCACTGCAGCGCTTCCGCGATGTTCGCGGCGGCTCACACAGACGGTTTTGCGGCCATCATGCGCAAACGGTGCGCTTTTATCATGCGCCGTACGCGCGACACACAGTGGGTCGAAACTATGATTTTAGTGACTTAGGGCTCAACTTTGCTTTTTCACTTTTTTTTTTATGCGGATGGGTAGAGCTCATTAACCTCAATAATAATTGTTCTGATGTATTTTTTCCTAAACTTTATAATTTGGGTAGAAAAATGTGTTTTGTTATTTTTTTGTATGGAGCGGCTCAAATAAACTTAAATTCCTGCTAAGTAGCGTGTGATCCCGCGTTGAAACTTTATTTTTCATATACCTTGTCTGGTCTATTATCATTTGATGCTATAAACAAATGCATAAAGTTGCAACTCTGCCAAATAAATGGATCGAAAAAAATGAAAAAATACATAGAATAAAAAGCTTCATTTTTTACTTTCGTAAGTTATTTTAAGTTAAATTTGATATGGAATAGTAAGTAAAAGCACGTAATAATACACATAATTACTTAGCAACTAACAACAATACATTTAAAAGGTCCCTAATTAGCTTAAATTTACTAATACTACATATATTAGTAAATTTAAGCTAATTAGGGACCTTTATTTAAAAATGTGGATATGAAATCAATTAATTTCTATTTGTGTGTTTAATTACTGTAATTAGCTTAACCTTTTACCTTATAAAAAAACAATGTTTTTCACTTTTAGTCATTACTGTAATATTAATTAGGATAATTAGTTAATGAGGGTAGTAGAAAAATTAGTAAACATTGTTTGTCACTGGATTCTGGAAGTATAAAATGACCATAATTTATTATATACTAACTAGTGTTCGTTTATTCGTACTACTACTAACATCTCGTGATTCTGATCGTCCCTTTTTCGTTATAATGGATAATTTAGTTAACAATTTAGATTTATTTATGATTTTAAGAGAGCAGGTCAAGTCACTGTCGGATAGTCAAAAATTCTTTCAATTCCTACAACATAAAATAAACGTGACCGAAGAGAACAGTGTTGAGCTCCAAAAATTCTGTACGCGCTTTTGTTCAAATATAAGTGCAAGATGGGAACGAAGTAGTCGCACGTTAGCACAGTTTGTAAGAAAAAATGGTGATTGGTTGGAACGTGCAATAAACTGGCCCGAAGGAATGATACCTGAAGCTGTGAACACTGAACAGGAAAGGCTCGAGATTTGTAATACTGAAGATGTCGAAAATCTACCACCATCTACTACAGAAGCTTCGACATCTACATTTACACCTCGAAAACCTTTCGAGGAATTGGGCTCCAGGCAAAAACGAAGACGCGTTGATCAAATTAACCAATCGCTTTCGTTATCCCCGGATGAACTTAAAGCTACTACAATTGCTAGTTTAAGAAACACCGGAAATGAGGATGTAGGAAAAATTATGAACCATTTACTAAATCACCCCGAAGATCTAGAAAAAGTTAAAGAGTGTTTAAGTACAAGTAAACCGAAAAGTAGTACATATTCACCCGATAAGGCACTGTCTTTATTAGTTTCACTTAAATTAAGTAAGTGGCAGTATATAAGCCTAAGAGAAGCAGCAAGTGAAAATAGGTCTGATTTATACCCTTCTTATTATAAAATAAAACAAGCGAAGGCAAAATGTTATCCAGGGAAAGAAGACATAATTATAACTGAAGAAGGAGCTGCTATTAAACTGCAAGCTTTACTCAACTTGACGGTATCTAGGCTTTTAGAAGTGATTACTTTAGATTTGGATTCGCCAACTGAGTTACTGCTAATAAGCAAATGGGGTTTTGATGGAGCCTCAGGTCAAAGTAATTATAAACAAAAGACTGAAGCAGAGTTTGATGACTCAACTATCTTCATGGCCAGTCTAGTTCCTATAAGGCTTCAACAATGTGATGGAACAATTGTTTGGGAAAACGATCGACCCTCATCAACTTTCTATTGCCGTCCGATAATGTTCAAATTTACCAAAGAAACGCAGTCAACAGTGGTAACTATAAAAGCTAGCATAACCGAAGAAATAGAAAGACTTCAGCCAATCAAGTTCAATCAAGTTGAAGTTAAGCATCAATTGCACTTGACGATGATAGACGGCAAAATATCGTCATATTTGTCAGACACATCTTCAGCTGTCTGTGATATCTGCAAAGCAAAACCGTCAGAGATGAACAATTTAGAGTCACTTGCTCAAAAAGAGAACAACGAAGAAGTGTTCCAGTATGGAATGTCATCTTTACATGCCTGGATAAGAAGCATGGAGTGCTTACTTCATATCGGTAAATATAATTTTATTAGTTCATAATTTTTTTCACGTTATATAGTTACTTGTGAGATTTTTATTTAAGTGATATTTCTTTTTGTTTGCAGCTTATCGTTTGGACTTCAAAAAATGGAGTTGCAGGGGCGATGACAAAGAAAAAATGTCACTCAGAAAGAGCGCTATACAGCAAGCGTTTAAGAAAGAATGCGGTTTACTTATTGACGTAGTCAAGCAAGGAGTAGGCACAACCAATGATGGCAATACTGCCAGAAGATTTTTTAGGGATGCAGAAACAACAGCTCGCATAACAGGAATAGATAAAGATTTAATAGAAAGGTTTCATGTGATTCTTCAGACGGTTGCATCTGGAGAGAGCGTGGATCTTTCTAAGTTTTCCGAATTTTGTAGAGATACTGCACAATTGTACGTTCACTTATATCCCTGGTATTATATGCCTTCCAGTATACATAAATTGTTAGTACATGGGAGTGATATAATTAAGCACTTTGGTGCCATACCTATAGGTAAACTGTCGGAAGAGGCAGCGGAAGCTCGTAATAAAGATTTCCGGAAATATAGAGAGAGTCATTCTAGAAAGGTAAGTAGAACGGCGACAAATGAGGATATTATACACAATCTTCTTTTGTCTTCTGATCCAAAGATCACAAGTCTAAGACCTCGAATGGTGAAACAAAATATAATGGTTCTCTCTCCAAAAGTCAAAGAGCTTCTGCTGATTTTTCCCACAGAATCCGATATAGATTTTATTGATGTAGATAATTTACAAGATAGTCATAGCGATAGTGAATAAGATTTTTTGGTAGTTTGTAAGTTTCTTGTTTTTTTTATTAGTTTATAAATGTCAAACTCATAATTGAAAGGAAATAGTAATGTTTGATGTTGTTTATAGTTAGTTTTTAGTTTGCTTGTGTTAGTTGTAGTAATGTTAGTTTACCTTTACTAATTTGTATTATTATGTACCTATCTTTACTTACTATTCAGTATTAAATCTAACTTAAAATAACATTTCATAAACATGTTAAAGTCATTAAAACAAAGAAATTGAAATTCATAGATCCCTAATTAGCTTAAATTTACTACTACTACATATATTAGTAAATTTAAGCTAATTAGGGACCTTTTAAATGTATTATGATTAGTGTGATTAGCTTTAAATTTACTAATACTACATATATTAGTAAATTTAAGCTAATTAGGGACCTTTTAAATGTATTATGATTAGTGTGATTAGCTTTAAATTTACTAATACTACATATATTAGTAAATTTGAGCTAATTAGGGACCTTTTAAATGTATTATGATTAGTGTGATTAGCTTAAATTTACAAATTTACTAATACTACATATATTAGTAAATTTAAGCTAATTAGGGACCTTTTAAATGTATTGTTGTTAGTTGTTAAGTAACTATGTGTATTATTACGTGCTTTTACTTACTATTCCATATCAAATTTAACTTAAAAGAACTTACGAAAGTAAAAAATGTAGCTTTTTATTCGATATATTTTTTCATTTTTTTCGATCCATTTATTTGGCAGAGTTGCAACTTTATGCACATGTCGGCAGCAATATTATTTAACAACTGCGAGAGACGGCGACTAGATGGCGCTAGTGGAACGTGCACCGGAAGCATCATAGACAAACCTTCACTCTTTCGATCATTTGACGTAATGTACAGTTCAGTAAAATATCGTAACTACCCTCGGCCACTAGCGACCGCCTTTATAAGGAGCTGCGCTGTTGAGACGGCACGCATTTCAAACGGATGCGTCTTGGTGCACGGACCACTGTCTCTCGACAGTCAGTACTGCCCGGTTATTGGATGTGGAACACTGTGTACACAGTTAGTACTATCCTTATTGCGGTGGGTGCATGGACCACTGTCCCTGACAGTCAGTACTGCCCTATGTGACCGCCCTCACTGCCTTTATTCGTTATTTAATTCAGTTTTATTTCATTTCTACATTTCCTAGATTTAAGATAACTGATTGTTCAATTAAATTAAAATTAGTGTATTGTATTGCCATAACTGAGTTTTACTTCTGATGTCTGGACCAAACCCGACATCAGAAGTGGGATCGGATTTTCCGCCCACCTCTGGCACTTCATCATCACAAAATATGCAGGAAGATATTCCGCTACCCACAAATAGTTTAGAAGCATTTCTTTCAAAATTAACTGATGCTCTACTACCCCGGTCCAATTCAGCACCACAACCTTTCATAGCGTTAGTACCTTTTGATCCTGACGACCCCAATTCAGACATAGGGGGCTGGTGTCGGCTGTCAGACACTATAATTAAAAGCAAAAATTTGAAAGGTGTCGATTTAATCATGACATTGACCCATTGTCTTCGAGGCCGCGCAGCTACATTACTGACCAAGATACCTCCCAGTCAATATCAATGGGACGATATACAGGAGACTTTAAAAGCTCAGTTCTCTCGCCCTATGCTTATTCAGGATCACTTTGACAGTATCCTCAAATTTCAACTTAATTCTAATGAGACCCCTGCTCAGGCATGTTTACGTCTTTGGCAATTGATTGAAAATATCCCGGACGCAAGATTATCTGAAAAGGTTGTGACAGGCTTTGCCATTTCTATATTATCTCAGTGTGATGTTCAAATACGTCGTGAACTAAACTCAACTGTGGTAAATGACAAATCCCAGCTATTTCGAGTACTGCGAGGCATATCTTTGAAGAGAAAATCAGAACTGCCTGAGTCGACCGATTCTGATGTCAAACGCTCTCGTTCTACGTTTGGCTTTCGTGGCAACTGCAACATATGTGGCAGGACTGGGCATCGTGCGGCTGATTGCCGTGAAAGAAACAAATCGCTTAATCGCTCTGTAGTTGCGGATAAACGTGTCAACCAGAAGCCACAAGTGACATGTTACGCGTGCGGGGAGCCAGGCCACGTTGTGTCCACCTGCCCAACGAGGGTTGATAATACGAAGAAGGAACAAGTCGCTACTGGAAGCAAAGAAGTCAACGTGTGCTCGAGAATTGTTCGAGGTATTATGAACTGTAATAGTATGACATTTCCCTTTATTTTTGATTCCGGTTCAGAGTGTAGTTTAATTAGGAAAAGTTTTTCACACCTTGTTGTTGGACAAAGATCGCATGACTTTATCAACATGACTGGTATTGGAAAGAGTATCATTAGTAGCACAGAGCAAATCATTTGTAACATAAAAATTCAAAGCGTTGAAATTAGCGTCACTCTTCATGTAGTTCCAGATGATTGCTTGCGTGATGCTATTTTATTAGGTAGAGATATACTTGAGCGCGATATTCTTGTTGAAATTTCAGAGAGCGGTTTAACATTCAAACGGTGTGTCGAGACTAATATGTGTACCAAAACCAAACCTATTTTTGACATTGATTCAATTAATACTGACTTGACAGGATCTGACCGAATAAAACTTTTTAACATATTAACGCAATATGCAGATAATTTTATTGAAAATTTTCCAACAACTAGAATTAAAACAGGACAGTTGAAAATCGATTTAATTGATCCTCATAAAGTGGTACATAGGAGACCGTATAGGTTATCCCCTCAGGAATCTAAGATAGTTGACGAAAAAATCGAGCAATTGTTGGCGGCAAATATTATTAGGGAAAGTTCATCCCCGTTTGCAAGCCCCATCATTCTTGTAGAGAAAAAGGACGGTAGTACACGCATGTGTGTTGACTATAGGGAATTAAATAGTAATACTCAACCTAATCATTATCCTTTACCTCTGATCAGTGAACAAATTGATAAACTTAATGGTGCTCATTATTTTAGTAGTATTGATATGGCCTCTGGGTTTCACCAGCTGCCTGTACATGAAAGTTCCATAGAAAAAACTGCATTTGTTACCCCAAAAGGGCAGTTCGAATATTTGGCTATGCCCTTCGGTTTGCGCAATGCACCTTCCATTTTTCAAAAGGCTATTAATACTGCTCTACAGCCTATGAATGATGAAAGAATTCTAGTTTTCATGGATGATGTCCTTTCAATTTCCACAGATATTAATGAGGGGCTTGACCGTTTAGACAAATTACTTAAAACTCTGTCCAATGCTGGTTTCTCGTTTAATTTAAAGAAATGTTCGTTTCTGAAAGTTCAAACTGAGTACCTTGGGTATATAGTTTCAGCTGGGGAGATTAGACCAAATCCAAAAAAAATACAAGCCTTAATTAATGTTCCAACGCCAAAAACTGTCACTCATGTTAGGCAGCTCATAGGGCTGGCAACGTATTTTAGACAGTTTATTCCTAACTTTTCCCAAATAATTCGCCCTTTATATCCCTTGACAAAAGGAAAAGGCAATGTTAAGTGGACCCCTGAGCATGACCAAATACACAAAAAACTTATCCACATTTTGACGTCTGAACCAGTTTTAAAAGTTTTTGACCCTTCCTTGCCCATTGAACTCTATACCGATGCAAGTAGTGCGGGATATGGTGCAATTCTTATCCAAAAACATAATGATACCCCTCATGTAGTAGCATATTATAGTAGGAAGACCATAGATGCAGAAACGCGATATCACTCTTACGAGTTAGAGACTCTTGCGGTAGTAAAAGCAATCGAACATTTTCGTCATTATTTGCATGGACGAAAATTCACCGTATTTACCGATTGTAACTCCCTTAAAGCTTCTCACTCTAAACGTGATTTGACTCCAAGGGTTCACCGTTGGTGGGCTATATTGCAAGCTTATGATTTTGATATCGTGTACAAAGAAGGTCGAAAGATGGCTCATGCAGATTTCTTGTCTCGCAATTTGTCAAACACAAATTATTCTGAGCCCCGCAAAGTAAATTTCCTTGAATTAGATAAAGGTTGGTTAATTGTAGAACAAGAACGCGATTCAGAACTTTCTGAAATAATAGCAAAAATCCGTAATAATCAATTACCTGAAGAGATATCGCATACGTATGATTTAAGACAAGGAATATTGTATAGGAAGATAGAACGTAGAGGAGTTTCTAGTTGGCTACCTATTGTACCACGTTCTTTGGTTTGGTCCCTTATTAACCACGTTCATAATGAAATAAAACATTTAGGTTTTGACAAGACTTTAGACAAACTTTACGAATTTTATTGGTTTTCTGATATGGCTAAATTAGTCAAAAAGTTTATTAATTGCTGCGTAGTATGTAAAACTGCTAAAGGCCCTTCAGGTGCACAGCAAATGCAGTTGCATTCAATTCCTAAACATCCAGTCCCTTGGCACACAATTCACTTGGATTTAACCGGAAAACTTTCGGGCAAAAGTGATAAAAAAGAATATTGCTCAGTTTTAATAGACGCCTTTACAAAGTTTGTACTGCTGGAATATACACCGGCCTTAAGCTCTTCATACGCTGTGAGAGCAATTAAGAATGCTGTAAACTTATTTGGTGCTCCGAAGCGCATTATCGCAGATAGAGGACGTTGTTATGACTGCAATGAGTTTAAAAACTTTTGTAATAATAATGGAATAGAGCTCCATTTAATAGCAACTGGTTCTAGTAGAGCTAACGGGCAGGTTGAGAGAGTCATGCGAACTTTGAAGAGTATTCTTACTGTTATAGAATGTAATTCTAATAATGCTTGGAAGGATGAACTAGGAGAGATCCAACTTGCTCTTAATAGTACTCGTTCCAGGACCACAGGTTTTACGCCTATGGAACTGATGTTTGGCATTCAAGGTTCCTCACTTAGTCTAGCTAAAATAACTCCTAGTTCTTCTGAACCACCTATAATTAATGTTGAAACGGCTCGTTCATCCGCATCAGAAAATATTCAAAGAGTAGCTAACGCTGACACTATACGGTTTAATAAGGGAAAAGCTCGGATTAAACCTTTTGCAGTAGGTGAATTTGTTTTCGCAAAATGCGAAGCAAGACATCAAACAAAGTTAGATAATAAATTTAAGGGGCCTTATAAAATAGTCACCGTATTAGATAATGACCGTTATGAACTTAAACATATTAACGGTTCTAACAGAATTTATAAATATGCACATGAAAATTTAAGGGAAGGACCTAAAGGGCAAGAAAGTTATTTAGAAATTTGCGAAAATTATAGTGATGAAAATGATGAACGGACCGTGACGGCAGAAGATGAGCTCAGTACGTCTTTTGTGCCAGTAAATAATGATATGACCTCAGACTCGGAGGAAACTCTTACTGTAAGCTCTCGTACATTGACTGCACATGATTCAGAGGAAACACTTTCTGTAAGCTCTGGCACATTGACTGCAGATGATGCAGAGGAAACACTTTCTGTAAGTTCTCGCACCTTAAGTGTAGATAATTCCGATGCTATAATGGAATCTTTGGAATGATCAATTACTATGTGGTCTCTTCTACTTTTGTGGAAGATGGTTGTTTTAGCAAATAGAATATAAAGATCTTTCCTGTTGTTGTGGGAGATGATCTGTGATGCTCTGCAGGAATCTCACCTGCTTTAGTGGGTGACGATTCAGACCAGAATGTTTGAACTGTATTGGTGTTCTAATAAGATCTCTTGCTGTTATGAGCAATGATGTGTGAGATGCTGCAGGAATCTCGCCTGCTTTAGTGGGTGACGATTTAGACCAGCTTGTTTGAACTGTAGGGGTTTTCTGTTGTAAAGAAATACCTAGACCAGTGATATTTGCTATTAAGCTATGTAACGATGATGATGATGTGAATTAATTAGTATTATTATTATTTTTAGATGAATAAATGCACTCGAGGACGAGTGATTTGTCAGAATGGCCGTGTCGGCAGCAATATTATTTAACAACTGCGAGAGACGGCGACTAGATGGCGCTAGTGGAACGTGCACCGGAAGCATCATAGACAAACCTTCACTCTTTCGATCATTTGACGTAATGTACAGTTCAGTAAAATATCGTAACTACCCTCGGCCACTAGCGACCGCCTTTATAAGGAGCTGCGCTGTTGAGACGGCACGCATTTCAAACGGATGCGTCTTGGTGCACGGACCACTGTCTCTCGACAGTCAGTACTGCCCGGTTATTGGATGTGGAACACTGTGTACACAGTTAGTACTATCCTTATTGCGGTGGGTGCATGGACCACTGTCCCTGACAGTCAGTACTGCCCTATGTGACCGCCCTCACTGCCTTTATTCGTTATTTAATTCAGTTTTATTTCATTTCTACATTTCCTAGATTTAAGATAACTGATTGTTCAATTAAATTAAAATTAGTGTATTGTATTGCCATAACTGAGTTTTACTTCTGATGTCTGGACCAAACCCGACACACACGTTAATAGCATCAAATGATAATAGACTAGACAAGGTATATGAAAAATAAAGTTTCAACGCGGGATCACACGCTACTTAGCAGGAATTTAAGGTTATTTGATCCGCTCCATACAAAAAAATAACAAAACACATTTTTCTACCCAAAGTATAAAGTTTAGGAAAAAATACATCAGAACAATTATTGTTGAGGTTAATGAGCTCTATCCATCCACATGAAGAAAAAAGTAAAAAAGCAAAGTTGAGCCCTAAGTCACTAAAATCATAGTTTCGACCCACTGTGCGACAGTCCCAACACTATCCTGCGCGCGCTGGCAGACCGGTGGGACTCTCCGATGCTGGCTCGCTGGATACGGCTGCATACAGTCGTATAGTGATTTTCCACCATCATCGGGAAGTCCACCCGGTCTGGTCACTTAATGTTTAATATTCAGCAATTAATTTTAATATTTTTTTTACTAACACTAGTTTGTAAGCTCGCATCGTACTAACAAATATGGATGTAATCGCAAGATAAATCTGAAATAAATTAATTATTATTATTATTAATACGTAATTTGATGGCGGTTATAAAAAAAGGCTATAACATGGCAAATTGACGTACTGTGTTAATTTAGAATTTTCAGCCTATAATAATACCCACTGCTGGGGCACAGACCTCCTCTTTGTGAGGAGTGGGTCATAATTCACCACGAGGGCGCAGTGCGGATTACTAGATGTGTGTCTTGGATTTTTTTGATCTAGGAATTCATCCATTTAATTACTAACTCGTAAGTCGCAGCCGTGACCACTACTAGGCTACAACTGCTTTTAATTTCTGTCTCTGTATAATTTTGAAAACAATTAATGGCTTTATCGGTCCTTAACAGAAAATTCAATCAATTCTTTGAAATTATTAGTATTCTGTGGTTCTACAATAACCAAAACTATTAGGCTCACCTGTTAATTGTTCATACATGCTTTGTCAGCATGCAATGTCAAACACGTTATTACATTGTTGGGCTTCCGATGAAAACCTTACTATGTTAATTGATTACAGGAACAATACTTACTTAATACTGGTAGTACACATTGAAGGTACATACCATGTCGATAATAGCCTATTCAATATCCCCTTTGTACTGCCGTGGCCTCACGGCTCGCTAACCGACGGACCGCGCCAGGCGTTGCTAAGCCTGTCAAGGCCTATTGTGGCCTGTGCCGAGCATTCCTATATAAAATAAATAAAGCAACACGTGAACGAAATGCACCCGTACAGATAGCGACAGGCTCCAAGCAGCGCCGCCATCGAACTTACCGACTTCCTTCATACCGAACGGGTGATGAGGGGCTGCCCTATGGCAGCCCCTCATCGTCATCACCATCACAGGCCTATGCCTCATCAGATGCGACGGTTACCACAGCCTATCTCAGCTTGGCGAGGCCCGTTGCTTACTGGCCCGTGATACCGCGGCAAGAAACAGAATCAGCTGCAATTCACCAGGCGTTCGGTTTGGTGTATGTATTTTTGATTCGACATTTCCTCACGATGTTTTCTTCACAGTTTTGAGTGCAGTAGTGATGAAATAAATTACCTACACGAAGTAAAGTGCCTGCCTTGGTCTGAACCCACAATCAACGAACACTTAAAAAAAAATATTTACAAAGATATCGTTTTTTTTTTTTCAAAATATATTACTTCTGCCAGACCAAGCTCCTTTTTTTCCTATTCCTAGTCTAAGTCGCAGCAGTTACTATTGGTCGATTCATCAATTCAGCCATAAGATGTTTTGGGTTTAGGCGCTTTGGGTGTAGTATAAGGGTTAAAAAAAGAGAAATCACAAAAATAATTTTCTCAACTTGTTTATTTAGATAGTCAACATATTTCCTTCTATCATCGACGACATAGTTTATTATATTACAATAATGCAGTAACTCATCACAATGCCTTATTTAGTTATTATTGCAAATAACTAGAACTATCAATTTAATTGGTTATCGTAAGCAACACTAATTTTTTACAACATTATTACCATTTAAATGGTGCAAAAACGGTAAATTATTTAAATATAAAATATCAAAGTAATCACAATACACTTGAATAAGATTCTAGTTTCAATATTCCTTTTGCTATCCATTTTGGCAATTCTTAGTGAGACTTGTAAGCTGAAACTATTATAATATCAACCCATTTCAAAACTTTTCAGGATCTTGGAACATTTATTTTTTGAAACCTCTTGGTATTTTTTAATCCTATCTACATATACATGGACCTAGAGAGGAACCTTCATGGAGTGGGTTAAATAGATGAATGTATTTATAAGCCTCGCCCGACCTCCCTTCCCTTGCCTCGCCTAATTTCCACATTGAATATTATTGATTGGCGCACAAGTCACGCCTCAGGGTGACAGCTACCTGTCACTCACACACATACCCTTTGGGATACAGGTAATGAGCTGACAACCTGTTACGTTATTTACCTATACGGTAAGGGTAGCTTTATTCAATTTCAGACATGGTGACTGCCGAAGGCGGAAATGTGTAGGAAGATAAGTTGGGTTCGTTTCAAGAAACTAAGAAAACAAACGTCACACCTGTTTCCGTGAAGATTTAGATAGAGTTGTGACTCTAGTACACCCACATTTCGCAAGAAATATTACTTATGTAATATGTGACCCTATGAGTGAGGAACTGCAAAATATTTAAGAGATTCTCAATATGAAAGCTACAATTACAGGCTTCGTAGGCAATATAATATTTATATTGTCATAAAAAGTGTACGCGGCGATACTTCAAATTCGGCAGTATTTACGACGAAATCAAACCTCTTTTTTAAGCTCTACAAGACTTAAAGTTTAGTTGGGCTTTTTATTTATTTAATTTTTATTTCTTCAAGAAATAACACTTGGGAACAAAAACATAGACACTCAGTAAAAAAATGGTAAAAATACATACAATCACGCCTTTTTCCCATGGGGGTAGGCAGAAACCACGGAACGCCACCTGCTACGATCTCTACACACTCCTTTTGCCTCGTTTAGGGTCATACAATTGGTCATACACATGGTTCTGTAATATTACAATATAAAATACTTTAAATGTCAATTTCGGAACTGTTCAGGTCATTAAACTGGAGTTACCACATCAGGATAATGGCACACCGTCGGCAGATCCTTTGTCATAAAATACCTAGTAATTTCTCGGAGATCAAACGGCAGTCGCGACCTGTTACATGCCCGCATCTATTTAACCTGAACTCAAATACTAGGAACTGAGCCTGACACAGCAACTGTTTAATATTCGAGCTAATTACAGGCAAATGTTTGGTGTGTACTTTACCTGGGTAAAATCAGAGGACTTTTTTACTGAGAATATAGAACTTTAATCATCTATTTAACGTATTCCTATTGATTTCTAATTTCTCTTTTTATTAAAAGAGAAATTAGACCATGTCAAAGAGTTAACTAGCATATGTTTTATTTTTTAAATTAAGTAATAATAATATATTTTTTTGACGAATAAATAAACAAACTTACACCCATAAAATTTATTTATTTAGGATCTCCAACAAAAGATAAACATAATACCTAATTCAAATTTAATGCTAAAAAATGCGACGGGATCATAGTGTGTTTCTTTTTCTTTTTTTACTAACATTTGGTTAAGACTTTACCAAAAAACTTATGGATCATATAATTTGGTCTGAAATAAAATGTGTATTATTATAGTTCACGTAAGGGTGTTTTAAATAAATAATCGTGACGTCGAATCATCTTGTATGAAAAACTAAAACGAAAAAAATCTGATGCCAGTTGATTCATTGACATGATCTCATTAATTCCTTAGGTTATAGAATATCAAAACTATTAGGTATTACAATTAAACCATTAATTAGCACATCTGAATAGTCAAGGAGCCAGTCAGAAAGATCAAGTTTGTTGCCCATTCCAAAGGGCTGTAAGTTCTTATGAAGATGAACAAGAAACCTTATCGATACTCTTCTAAATCTTGAAAATTAATTTCCCTGGCTGTACCTAGCTATGATAAATATAACGTAACAGGTGGCGGTAGTATTGGATGAAGGCAGGCTTTAGAAGGAGGACTCAGTGTGGCTTACGGCTGATAGGCTTTATTGTAAGGATCTTCCTTTGTTGATACAGGGATTAACAAGAGTTGGGAGTATAGAGGTGTCGATGATTTTAAGGAGGGGTTAAAGCGGAGCGTTCAAAAGTAATTACAGTAAAATAATAATCTATACTAATATTATAAAGCTGAAGAGATTGTTTGTTTGTTTGTTTGGTTGAACGCGCTAATCTCAGGAACGAATAGTCCGAATTGAAAAATTGTTTTTGTTTTGAGTAGCTTATTTATTGAGAAAGGATATAAAGTATATAACATCACGCTAAAATTTTAATGAGCGAAGCAGTGACGAAAAATGGTCGAAAACTGGCAGGCAATTCGATGCGACGGGAAGGGTCAGGGGGGCAAAAATTTCACGCGGACGAAGTCGCGGGCAGAAGCTAGTGGGTAGATAAATAGACGGGTTCTTAGAATACTGTAGTGCTTCTGTATAACAGTAATGGGAATCAAAATGCGTTTTTAATGTCATTGAAATCTAATTATTAAAAACTAGCACTTCGGCGCGACTTCATCCCCGTGAAATTGATCGTTCATATTACTCCGGTATAATGTAGCTTTCCGTAGAAGATATATTTTTTTAAATCGATTGATACTTTATTCATTACAAACAATTAAATCTTTCCTCGAAAAATACGAACTAAGTTAAAGATTCTTGTACAGCTATATCTAATACTCAGTGTGTTATTGATAACTTAGAAGTTTTTGCCCAGCTCTCATACTCGCTTTGACGAAAAACTTTTACTAAAAGTCTACAGAGATATGTCGAGACTAGTTTCCTGACATACATATCTCAGTAGACTTTAGCTTTAGTTTAGATGTCTAGAAAATAAAGATTGACTCATCAATTTTCCCAACAATAAAGTGATTGGTAGCTATGTCGTAACATTTTATAGCGATAGATAGGCAATACTCGCTAACATGTCTTTGTAAGTATCAAAATTGATTGATCCGTCTAATCTCAATCTATCAAACGAAATCCTTGAAGATCAGTTATGCCTAAATACATATTTAAAAGATTCTATTTTGATAAGAGTGAGGGAGTGTAAATTTTTGCTTTATAAAATAAATTAACTCTACCGAGAGTGGATTTCTACTATACGAGGCCAGTATAAAAGAATATTTATATGACGCTGATTTTTTTAAATGTCGGCTTAACTAAAGCTTTTTGTTCCATAATCATTTAAATTCGTTATAGTGGGTGATTCAAAACGTTGGATTACTTATGTAGGTATTAAGAATTCCCATTTCCTATCACATTTCCACAAAACTTTTCACCACCATTAAGACAGTTTACCACAACTGACCTAGATTTTAACCTAGAGCTACCGAAATCTCCGTTCATCCCTGAAAGTTGGCTGTCTCAACTAGTGTATGTTGCAGTGCCCAGGTGCAAGGGAATCTTTATCAACATGTCACAACGCGTTCCGAAGATGAATCGCGCCTGG
This sequence comes from Aporophyla nigra, assembly GCA_947507805.1. NCBI lineage: Eukaryota > Metazoa > Arthropoda > Insecta > Lepidoptera > Noctuidae > Aporophyla > Aporophyla nigra. The sequence goes on along the minus strand of OX382293.1, from coordinate 2,621,846 downwards.
AAACCGCTCGGAAATAGGGTTGTCGCGCCAAGAATTTATAAAATGAGTTATGTTTAATTTTCGTTGGAAATAAATTTTATGTAAGTGTACTGTTGTAGCTGGAATTTTAAAGTGATTTAACAGAAGAATGGTTATTTTAAACAGTCGTTGATGTTCCAAATATTATTTTCTTGAATTGTGAGATAGAAGAATTGTGCCAACTTTTAACATGTTAAACAGTACCTACTGTAAGGTGTGTTTATTTAGTTTAAAGAAATCAGTAGTATCCACAGTAACTAGTGCCTTTACATTACTTTTTCAGATGTCTGACTACCTTACTGTTATAGTCTTTACAATGCACTTCCATTCAATCCTGACATCCACACTTTGCGCATATGAACTCTGGATAAAATCTACGGAAACATATATAACATAATATCACGCATAGTTTCTCAGAAGGGTTGAGCCGAAGTGTGCTTATATTACATACATATTTTGCCAGATAGTTTCAGTCCCTTGTAATAGGGGGCAAGCCTTTGCTATTAAACGAGAACAAAGCCAGACTCCGGGCTGCTACTGAGAAATTCCAGATAGAAAAACCTACTAACGTTGTGCCTGACCTGGGAATCGATCCCAGGACTTCATGCTTAGCAATAGTACTTGCGACCAATAGACCAACGACGGAAACATTAAACCAAAGAGGAAGTCTGTGATCGACAGAGACAAATGTGGATGAACTGCTGAATAAAGGAGAAAGAATAGGACAATATCCGAGACGTGGCAGCCCTAAACTTGTACTAGAGAATGACTAAGATTTAAAAAGTCGAGTTTTTCTGTCATGGCCGACGGGTGGAAAGTTATGTCTCCAGTAAAACTGTCCACTTTTGTTTCTGCTTTATATTTTTCTGCAAAATGGAATGTTTTGATTTATGTAGTTATGTTCCGGTAACTTGTTACAAGGACGCCTTATGTTTCAGAGTAGAGTGTAAAAGTATCAACTGAAATATGTTGACCGATTGGTAGATACTGACTACTTGGTAACTTTAAAATAGCAATTTAGTGTCTCTGTTATCGATGAGATTTCCTGACACTAAGTGCTTACATTGATCTAGAAAAACGATTTAAACAAAGTTATTCTTAAATTAGTAAACAAGATTGTGGTAAAATTAGCAATTTGGCCAAAATGAAAGCCAAACACGAGCCACTAAATGGATAGGTACCAAGTTACTTGTTGCCAAGCCTTCAGGGAATTGAAGACCCACTCTAAATATACAAACTTCTGTAATAATTAAATTCCAGACCATTCACGATTATTAATTTGGCGTGTAATGCGTAATAAAACGTGGATTATAAACCAATTAGAAATAAGTCGTAAAATTGATATGGCTGCTTACGATAACCAATCAAATAATACATAATATCATTAAAAGCTTTACAATATAATCTATTTACAATATTTACATAACATTAATTTTATTATAAAATGGAATGTTCGGTAAAATAGCCACTTAGTGGCATAAATTGCAATATTTTCTAGTTAAAACCTGGTTTATCCAGTCATTTTATACATCAACCGTTTATTATTGCTCGGATTGTTTACAGAATGACTGGGATAAGTACTGGTTTGAGATATACGTAATGTGCGGAACAAGATTTAAAATAAGGTAGGACTTATGATATTTACATTATTTGGCGTAATATTACTACTAACTCTGAATAACATGAGATCTTAAAGAAAAAAGTCAAACAATTAATATTGTTTCACAAACATAATATATGAATAGTTCAGATTTGATATTATGTTGAAGTATCGTTGAAATATATGACGACATATATTTCAGATGGCCGTCTCTGTCATATTTGTCAACAGTTGTCGTTTGACAAATATGATAGAGACGGCCAGCATACACAGAAGATTGATTGACCTTTGAACGTACCGGTGAAACTAAAAAAAGAAATGAAAAAAAAAAAAAACGAAATGTTTCTCTTCTCTTGTTGTACTAGTAACAGCCTTTCCCAAAGTGGGCGATAACGCCCCCTTGTGGGCGCTGCAGGCCTAAAGGGGGTGGTAAGCGACCCAGAAAAAAAATGGGGGCGTTGTGTAGAGTTGTGTTATCGTCCACTTTGGGAAAGGCTATACTAGTTGAATGCAATATACATTAATGTTTTATTGAAGAAAACGAGCATTATTTAGGTGTCATGTCAAGTTGGAATGTTTGATGGTAATTTACAATATAAAATATTTTATAAAGATTGGGAAGACGTGATAATAGTAGTGTTAACACTGCTTTACGTACATATTTTCATATTTAATTAAGGAGGTTTAATAGTCTATGTTGAGAATTTGTGTTCAAATGGAATAATTTTATTGATATTGACTATAGGTAAGTGTTAAAATTGAATTAATGTCTATTTAAAACAAATATAGCACGCTTTTATTTAAAACTATTTTTAGATTTATTATTAAAAACGCTATTCACTGGAAATTTCCGTAAGTATACTTTTAGCACTGACCAGATGATGTCGCAAAAAATTTGGTCATAGTAGATAATAGTGAGAGTAACATTGGTAGGTGAAAGTTATTTATTAGAATCATTTTTTCTGTCCGGCCAATGATAAAAGTATTTAAATACGTTTTACAAATATGATTAAATACATCCGTATCATCGTAAATGGCACGTCGTAACAAGGTATATGTACAGTCGTGAAGTATTATATTCTTAGAAATACATGCTTAATTATATACAAAAAATACATTCACTAGTTGTCTTTCATCGTGGCTCGAATATTTACAATTTAAAAGTGAGAATCAGAATTTTGTTAGACAAAATAAAGAAATGCAGTTGCGTATAGCCTTGTCATTAGGCTTGAAAAGAAAATTAGAGGATAATGTTTGCAGTGACCAGAATTTGCCATAGTTCAAAGTAAAATATCAGGCATTGGGAATTGGGGATTGCTGCCTCAGAATAATAGGCAGACAATCAATCATTAGCTACGGACTAGTTTTCAATAAATTACCCAATTAATCACGCCACACATCGTGCGTGGAACGGGAGCACTAGAATTATTAGAAAAATTCTGACTTTCACTTCTCTTAACCAGTAATGTTATATCTAATACAACATTAATTATTATTTCACGTTAAAGCGTTTCATTGAGCGCTAATTGCAAACAAAGTATCTAATATACGTTTATTTTTATAGCTTGAAGTTATTATGAACTTAAATCTTTGGCTTGGATTCTTACAATTTTGGGTGCAGACATTTATTGTGCGAGTCTGTAAAGGAAATGCATCGCATTTTAAATTGAACGTTGAAGCAGCATTTTAGGTACTCTGTTAAAGTGAACGAACTTTAACAAGGTGCCTAAAATGCTGTTTCACAAAACGAATCTGTCAGGTCATTATCCTTACGCCTTTTGACTTGCTATACTCGCACTTTATTAACAAAACAGCGTTTCACTTAATGCTTAAAATATGCAACCAACAATAACAGCAAAATATAAATTTTTAATCTATTATTATTTAATTAATATTTTCATGTTTAGATTCTAAATAATTCTGAAAATTTTTGGCATATCAAACAGTAACTTGTAACTACATCATCAACTTATGATAAAATATTGAAAAACTTTAACAAATTATAATAATTTATAGGTATTGCACAAACTTCAAACTACTGGCAGCAAATTTTCTGATAAAAATAACCAGCTATGTCATAATCAAAGAAATTCTTACCAGTTCAAAAGCTGCAGTCTGCAGGCATGAAAGATTCTTGCATTTTAACGACCGCGATAACTACTGCGAAAACATACCAAAATGAAGTTATTGCTGAAACTTTAACTTGAATGCTTGCACGGATTGGAATACTACATTACCCGGCTAATTTGACTTGGATAGTACACACGTTTTAGCTTGGCAATTGCGGTCATTGCCCTTCCACGAATATCTCTTTGCAAGAACCGAAACACATTTTTTTTTTAAAAAACAAAACGGTCATTACGGAAAAATACCTAAAATAAAAACATTTACGTATAAAGTAGCCAAAATCCTCGTATTCAGTCAATTAAAGTTCGTTGATTTTGTCCATGGTTTGATGTCACAGGGACTAAGGACTAATACAATACAGAGAGACAAAAAAATGGGGGGGGGGGATTAGGTGGGTCATGTGCTATCTTTCACCCATAGACCCCATGTACCAAGTGTCACTGTAATCGAGATAAGATTTTGTTTATTATACACTGAAAAATTACAACAAATAAACAATCAAAACAACAAAAAGATGCCACTGAGTGGACTTTTATAACTATAAAAGAATAATTAGCAGCAAACAACAGGTCGTTGCTTAGCAAAATATTGTGACTTCGGACAAAACTATTGTTGACAGCACTGCAATGATCGTTTTTCATTAGAAAAAAATGTTGACGTTCACTATAGATATCGATTTAACGTGCCTTATCTCCGTTTTTAAGTGACTTCAAAAAATGGAGGAGGTTCTCAATTCGTCTGTATTTTTTTTTATGTTTGTTAACTCAGAACATTGACTGGGTGAGCCAATTTTGATGATACTTTTTAGGGTTCCGTTGCCAAATGGCAAAAAACGGAACCCTTATAGATTCGCCATGTCTGTCTGTCTGTCTGTCTGTCTGTCTGTCTGTCTGTCTGTCTGTCTGTCCGAGTATGTCACAGCCACTTTTCTCCGAAACTATAAGAGCTGTGCTATTGAAACTTCGTAAGTGGATGTATTCAGTGAACCGCATTAAGATTTTCACACAAAAATAGAAAAAAAGCAATAATATTTGGGGTTCCCCATACATAGAATTGAAACTCAAAAATTTTTTTTTCATCAAACCCATACGTGTGGGGTATCTATGGATAGGTCTTCAAAAATGATATTGAGGTTTCTAATATCATTTTTTTTTAAACAATAATATTTGGGGTTCCCCATACATAGAACTGAAACAAAAAAAAAAATTTTAATCAAACCCTTACGTGTGGGGTATCTATGGATAGGTCTTTAAAAATGAAATTGAGGTTTCTAATATCATTTTTTTCTAAACTGAATAGTTTGCGCGAGAGACACTTCCAAAGTGGTAAAATGTGTGTCCCCCCCCCCGTAACTTCTAAAATAAGGGAATGATAAAACTAAAAAAAATATATGATGTACATTACCATGAAAACTACCAACGAAAATTGGTTTGAACGAGATCTAGTAAGTAGTTTTTTTTTAATACGTCATAAATCGTAAACCACAATTTACCTTTCATTCAGTCAACTCAAATATAAAAATTAAAAAAAAAAAACATTTAATTTCATAAACGATGATGACGAATGATGATGATGATGACCTGCAGGTTTGTACGGAACCCTCGGTGCGCGAGTCCGACTCGCACTTGGCCGGTTTATTTTTATTTTTGAAATAGTGAATGTCAAAAAACAAATAAAGTGGGTCAATGACTGATATTGCCATTCTAAAACGCGACAACTATAGTCATTCCGCGAAATGTTTTCCAGCCGTTTCAGTATTAAGCTGTAAATTCTGGTAGACTAATGACTTTTGAATTTGTTTAAATACTGTTATTAAAAGTAATTTTAAAATGTGATAGTTTTGTTTTGAAGTTAAATTAATTTGTTTTGTTAACTTAAGATTGATTAAGTTGAATACTTTTTAGATAGATTTAAAGTATATATAGTTGGCTGTCGATTATTTAAAATCATTCATACGGTTGGCAAATTACTTTGAAGGAAAGTATAATATAAAAAAAAAACATTAAAAAGTTTTGTAATTAGGAACACTTTCTTTTTGCTTTGATAAAAGTAAAATGAGCATTATACTACTTAATAAACATAAAGTAATATCCGATTGACAGTATTATTGCTATGCCATTTTTTTTTTAATTTTTCGTAGGATGAATCCTAGGAATCTAATTTTGTGAAACGCAGTAGCTCATGCTTTGAGACGCATTTCAACACTTTGTCTGAGCGCCATGAATGTTGAGAGTTTTGCCGTTGACACCTTTAAAAACCTAGGAAACATCCTAAAAAAATACAGCGTGTAAAAAAAATGTGTGGTTATATTTAAGGTTGTGGTATATAGACCATCAAATTGAAAATCTTTCCCTATAGCACAAATATCGTAATTTTTTAGAATACATCGATTACTCTTGTTTACATCGTGAGCAAAGCTGCTTGTCCTAGAACCAAAAACTCGCAAACATGTGATACCTGTACCTCCTGTACCTGTGGTACCTAGATACTTGTAGGAGGCCTGTGTCACTCACCTCCTTCTGCGAAGCAGTAATGCTCGCGAAGGAGGAGGCAGGGCGCGGGAGGGAGTGGCAGTCTCTGCGCCCTCACGTCCCTAGCCGCCGCAGGAGGAGACGCCCCGGGCGCCGGGAGTCGATTGCGGACTCCCGGCCACCGTAGGTGCGAGCTTGCGGGTGGCGAGCAATGGGTAGCTCGCCGCCCGGTAACGACCAAGCTCGTGTCGACGGCGCGTAGTGTTCCACGTGCGCCTCAAAGAGATGTCAGCAGTACTGAAGGGGTCTGCTAGGACCGATGCCTGCCGGGGTCGCGTGATTGTCCGAAAGAGATACCGTGACCCTGGCACATGGGCAACTGAAGGAGCACGGGTGGGTTTTAGTCAGTAAAAGTCTGACACGCCTTCCCTCTCCGCCCAGAGCGGGAGAAGTCATTTGATGATTTCCCATCCCGAAAAAAAAAAGGTCTGTGTCACTGCAATAGGAATATCATAGTATGATTATGCTTATGCTATATGCTTGGCTCGATTTGGTGTTGAAGTTTTGTATGGGATAGCTGCTTATTTTTCCATGATCTGAATGAAAACAAATCTTCAGTTTCATGATCTATACCACACACAAATATGACCACATATTTCTAATACACGGTGTATATTACAGAAGATAAACTCAAACATTCAAGCATCCAACATTTCATAGTTTTCATTTAAAAAGTTAACATCAACCAGAACAACACACGAATACGGTAGACCTTTGATATGCATCTTGGAAACTATTAATAAACGAACATACATATTACTAAGAATCACAGTAAAGACTAGCTTTTACAATATATTACTAGAGGTTACGGATGTACCAAAGATTGCTTAGCTTGAGCTTCAGTAAGCATATATTTGTCAGGGTGTATGTATGAACCTTATCAAAGCAATACGATTATAGCACATAATGTTCTGTATGTTCTGTCTACCCCTATGGTAAGAAGGCGTGAATAAATAAATAAATAAATATCTTAGGACAACCAACACAACGTTATCTTATCCCAAACTAGGCAGAGCCTGTACTATGGCAACCAGACAACTGATAAATATACTTTTATATTTCCAAATACATACATATTATAGATAAATTACACCCAGATACAGAACAAATGATTGTGCTCATCACACAAACATTTGTCCTGGGTGGGAATCGAACCCACGACCTCAGTTTTAGCAGTCAGGGTCACTAACCACTAGACTAACAGGCCAGTCGCAATGTGTATGTATCTTGCATACCATATATCTACGGCCAATTCTTGCTACACGATTATACCCTATGAATGGCAGACCGCTATGGTGGCCCATTGTTCACGGCCAGGACCTATGAATGTACGAGTATGTAATGGTAGACATCTTATAGTTTACTGACTTAGACTACAAATCAATTTAACAAATTGATTCTGCAGGTTCATAAAAACGTATGTTTTAGTAGAAATTTTTTGTAGCAAACTCACCTTCAATGTCGTTATTTTGTTTTGTCTTAGCTTAGATTCAACAAACAGTTATTTAAGGCCGTAATGCGAAAATAAAAAACATTTACTTTGCCATATTCTTTTATGATTGGCAATAGAACAAGAAGATAGCTAATCATGTTTTCTATATTCAAACGACAACCTACATTTTGGGACGCAAAATTTGCCGACGAAAATATTGTAACTTTGGCTAAGGCTTTTTATTACTTGTTAGTTTTATGGAAAAACAGTTCGGAAAATAACCACAATATAATAAATAACATAACATAAAATTTACGCCTTTTTTCCCCGAAGAGTAAGGCAGGGGCATACTTATACCATAAATTGGGCAGTAATCCAGAGTCGGGCCAGTTTAAATTAAAATAAATTGTCCTTCAATCGAAACCAGAATTCGTCCTCTCAAAAGTGAACTGCCTACCATGGCATATGGGACCTTAGAGACCTATAAAAGCACTGCACAATGTTTATACAAAATATGTATTGCTCATCTGAATGAAGCATAATTCCAATATGTACCTACTCTGTAATATTAGTTGACAATTCTAACCGCAAGCAATTATTGCCTGATCGAGCGAGAATTCAACTATTAAACCGAAATCCTGACTACAATTACATTTCCAAGAAACACGGATTAGATTCCCGAGAATCTTCTCTAATCCATTCATGGTTGGATAAGTCACTTGTTTTAACTTGTACCTTAAATATATTCAAAAAGCCATGATGCATCTATAGGCATTCTTAAAATAAACAGTACACAGTACAGTAATTAGTTTGAAAGTTTTATGTCCAAAGAAAAATGTGCAGACAATTTAAAAGTGTCGCCAAGAGCGATCGATGTCTTAAAGCGAGGTTTTCCGCCAAATACCAGCTTTAATGACAAACTTCAATTGCCTGAGCTTGGCAGGCAATATGGGTACAGGATGGAAAAAGTACAGAAGATTCAGACATTTGTGAGGGTTTTTAAATTTGGTGTCGGTTTGCGTCTGCATCTGCGTTGCGTCTGGTATGTTAGCTGAAGCGCGTATGAGTGGCTTTTAAGCCATCATGCGCTGGAACTGCACTGTCTCCCAAGCAGCTTGAATATTATTGATACCCGTTTAACTGTCCTTTCCAAAATCATTGGATAAGGACAACAACAGACATCTGTTAGGTTTAGGTACTAACAATGCTAACATAATTTTAGGTACAGTTTTTTTATTAACACTACCACTCAGTGATATGTACTAACTTGTAACTAATATGGAGACAATCTGAATTAAATATAATAAATTAACAATTACAATTGGATCCTAGTTGACAAATATCTGGATTGAAATATCACGCGACCATAGACGTAATAGAATTTGGTATGGGACGTAATATAAACGGCCCAACCGTTTATGTTACGTCAATGAATTTATCCGGGTTTTCTAAAAAACTATGCAAGTCTTAAGGAGCCATAACCAGCAAAACATGAATCTCAATGATTTATACTGAGTATCTGCATAAAAACGTGCATGAAAGCCTCATACATTAAACAGTTCCTACGATAATGAAGGTTTGGACGAAAAGTTCCGTCTATATCTTAATGTCAATCACATAAATTGTGTTGTTCTTTTATCGCCAACGCTTCAAGAGAGAACCAAGTTTACGAGCCACAGTCACGAAACAGACTCGAATAACTGCAGTCCGAGATTGCAAGCGGTCTAGCAATATCTTTATTTTCTTCGACGTCTATATCATCGGTATGAAATAGACCTTCTGGTCTCAATTTATAATAAATGAGTTGTGACTGTTACTTGAATACACTAGAGGTAGAAATTCGATACTGAAAGCCATGAGGTAATGCGCTAAAATGGTTAGGGTTTCAAGTTTAATCCCACTGAAAGGTTGTGGTATATACACTTCCTACACAAAAGCATTCTCAAGTGAACTAAATTGTGTTCGAGTTTTGTTTATAGGATTATCGTGACATGGCTGTTATTTCTAAATGGATATTGAACTAACTTAGTATTTAACAGAAAAAATAATGTCCGTTATACCAACGTGAATTATGGCCCTCTCCCTCTCACAGAGAGGAGGCCTGTATCCCAGCAGAGGGAAAAATATAGGCTGATGACGCTTTGCTATGTATAATATGAAAGAGTTAAGGTTGCGTTAGTTAAAATTCATGAACAATTTTTGGTACATCCACATCTACTTAATGAAAACATAAGTACAGTCTTTATTTAGACAGTGACTTCTTCAGTAAAGCGACTCTTATCATCTAAATTAATAACTATAGCATGAGTCCTTGCGTGTCCTGATCTGACACCTTTCACAGTCTCTGTACTACTAGGACTTGATTTTAATTCACTGGTTTTCTCACTCTTATTATTGTAACCGTTACGACTTACTTCTGGTGGTCGGATATCACTACAGTTTGCTTCCCCGGAAATTTTGAATACCCCATTTTGTTTATCTTCCTTTGGTTCCTCGTTGAGGTCTGTGGGTTTCTTAGGAGAATCAGTCGTGACGTCTGTCTGGCTCTGCTCTGCGTTGCTGTTTTCTGTGCTTTTGGTTGGACTGAAAGTCTTATGTTTATATGCTGGAGGGGCTTCGAATGGCAAGTCCCTGCCACTGCTTGAAGACTCTTCAGCTGGTGTGACGGTGCACATCAGCCTGTCTGCTACAGCACTGAACACTGTGTTCAGTTTCAAAGGCGCAGAGTGTTCAGATGGAGGAGGTTTTCTATCGTAAACTGCTGCAGCGTCCTGCATAGCTCCTATTCTTCGCGATATTACTGCTCCAGCGCCACATCGCTCGCGGAGCTTTTCTAACTGGTTGCATATTTTTCTGAACTCCTCCTTTTAAAGACAAAGATTTTAACGTAAATAATTGATATTTGGACCTACAAAACTACCTTTATTAAATTAATATTCACATAGGGCTGTTTTGAAATAAATAAAGTAATAATATTAAAACACTTGATTTATAGCCTAGATTCCGACAACAATACCAGGCATTTTCGGCCTAGCTAAACTAATTTAGTTTTCATCTAACCGGTCTGGCAGATTCTGGAAATGGAAAACCAATTAAATTCTACAAAATATAGCCTGAAAATTCAGCAAATAATTTGAGATAAACAATCAAGTAATTCGATTCTGGAAGTAAAGAACGGTACTCAAAGAGAGAATCGTTTTACGATTGTGTTTCACAAACATTCGTTGCGCGAACATATGTTACGTAACGAACATTCATTCGCAAAGCAAATATTTGCTTGCAAGCACAGATATTAGGCTACAGGTCAAGCTATACATTTACAGTTTTAGCTGACCTCGCATTGTAAAGGCTTTTCGTACAACTAGATGTCAGCTTATACTAGAAATGTATAGCTTGGCCGTGCGTACATATATCAGTTCGTATCGCGAATGAATGACCGATACGAGCACGGTCCTAATGGAAAGTGGAACCTAATCACAATGACGTCTTTTTGAGAAACATCAAAGTCCAATATATTAAGTCCAGCAACTATTTGCATATAAATTTGTCGAATCCTATTATTCCTATTATTTACGATTTCTGAAATATAACTAAAAACAACGCAGATAACAAGAACCATACATTGCTGGCCAAGTTACCTATGAAACGCGAAACACCAAACAAAAAGCGTAATGCTCACCTCAAGTTCCCTCTCAGTCATATTGTCGCAGAACCTGGCGCTACGATTGGTTGTCATAGTGTAGGTAGACTCTGCAGGTCTCGATCTGAACTTGCCGGTCTTCTCTCGCTCGTCTTTGCCGTGCCCCTTATAAACCATGTAGGCCTGGTAACAGAAATACTGATGTTAACTTCATCCAAGTATTTTAAGTCTAACACTGAAGTATCTAAAATTCTCAAATACTTGAGTCACTCATTTTACTACGGTCTTTGCTCCCAATCTGTGATAGAAATGTGTGACTCAAATCTATTATAGTAGGCCCGCAGTTCATTTTTAGTTTAGTTTATAGTAGCCGTATTATAATTTTCTTAATTTCTAGTATCATAGAATACATGGTAAATAAAAAAAAACAGAAAAAGTTGAGATACCCGTTTCCTCGGATAAAGAAACCACCTCGATCATTCCAGAAACAATGAATACCAGTATCGCGGCGTGCTGATAAAGGAAAAAGAAACGAACCTCTATCAACACACGCGATGTTCGTTAATGAAAACTCGTATTTTCCTTTCAAATTCGAACATGTTTGAGTTTGATTTCTTTGATGTAGGGTATGTGGTGGATCGTCAGAGAAACGTAAAGATGGGATTTCCGGATGCGGAAACTCTGAGACGCATTTTGCCTCAACGTTTTGGAAAATAAAGATTAAAGAGATTTTTCTTGAAACGCTGTCGGGAAGGTTTTTTGTTATGTCATTCGACAATTTATACTTACATTTTTTACAGGAAACTATCATTTAAAACCTCTTTGCTTTAAAAAAAAAACCGTAAGTCAGACCAGAAAAAATACTACAGTTTTGATTCAATTTGTCCGAATTTGGTTTATTGAACCAGATTCTGACAAATAAATGACTCATCATCATCTGCCCTGCCTTTTCTTAACTTTGTTGAGGTTGGCTTCCAGTCTAACCGGATGCAACTGAGTACGAGTATGTATGGATGTTTGTTACTCTTTCACGCAATAACTACTTAACGGATTTGGATGAAATTTGGAACACAGTTTATAATCTGGATCAACACATAGGGTACTTTTTCTCCCGGTAGTACGTTCCCGCGGGATATTTTCCGACCTCCAGACGGGTGAAGTCACTGGCAAAAGCTAGTCTTATATAAAGATGGTCACCCATCCAACGAGCAACAGCGGCAAACGTAACATAAGTTGATCCCATTGACCCGTGGGTTCATCGATCAGGTTAAGCTATGTCATATTCATTTGTCATCATTCTAATGCTAATTGATAATCCAATTAGCCAAAAATAATTATAATTACTCTACACAGTCAAATAATTATACCAATTTCTAAAAACCAAAGCATCACAGTCGTTTGGTTGCCAAAATGTAAATGTCAGTGTTATTTAAAGATTTGATCTAAGTTGGAACGAAGAAAAAGCTTTTATTTTTAGTATTTCATTGCTTTCCGATATATTTACTCAACACGTGGCTGAAGCATTGTCAGCAAATTTATTTTGATATACCCAAGATAGACCAAGCCAAAATTAATTTTATTAAAAACAATAAACAACGCGATAACGTTTCCTTCTTAGCCGAGCCACAAGATAAAACAGCATCATATAATAACACATAACGAGCGAAATGTAGCAGCTCTTGCCAGCTACTTTGGGATCGCGGCCAAATTAACAACCATAACTGCTGCGACGGCTTACTTACTACTTAGGTGGTCAGCTGCTAATGCTATAAATATAATAGGTGTAAATGGTGTTTAATAGGTGTTTCGCAATCTCCTGATCAAATGATCTTCAAAAACAGAGCTTCCTCTCCTATCCTTTTGCTGTGCCCTACAGGGTCCATAATCATCTAAATTATATAGTAACCACTATTTACACAGTATGGTAAAGCAATAAAAATATTAAGTTGGCATTGAGTATTAAAAAGACGCATAACGAACCCGAGAGTCGTTTGTTCTTCCCTTCACAGTGACCATTTTATTTTGGACCACATGATCCAAGGTATTCATCTGAAGGCCAGCTCTCGTAATTAATACCATTCAAAATCTAGCCGCAGTCTCATCTTGGCATGAAACAAAAGTAAAAACTTGTAAAAAATGTATGGAAACTCGAGGTATTTTTGTGACTGATTGAGTCTGAGATCAGACTGTGAACGTTCTTAAAATTACGAAAATAGCCTTTCTAGTTACGGAGATATTGATGATCACTTAATGTGATGTTTAGAATGCGTAGATGAGGGTTTTGTGATGGGTGGTTTATACACCCTGTATTCTGATGAGCCGTCTAATTTTAAAGGGTTGTCAGAATGTCATCATCATCGACCCAGACTTGGTTCATCCACTGTTAAGTTTTAGCCATCTCCTTTTTATGCTATGCTTCACAAAATCAGTCTATAATGACCGCATGCTGTGGTTGAAATTGGCCATGCGTGCCCAGTGTGGGTTGATGAATGTCACACGTCTTCTTCGAATTTTTGGTTCTAGGATATGCCAGTTACCTCATGATGTTTTCCTTCACCGTTTTGAGAGCAGTGGTAATGAAATATTTACATAAAGTAAAACTAATTTCGAACCCACGACCTTGTCTTGGCCGATATCACCGAGCCATCATTATTATTAATTATTTTTTGGATGGGAAATCATTAAATGACTTCTCCCGCTCTAGACGGAGCGGGAGGGCGTTTCAGACTTTTACTAACTAAAACCCACCCGTTTTCCTTCAGTTGCCCATGTGCTAGGGTCACGGTAACTCTTTCGAACAATCTCGCGAACCTGGCAGGCATCGGTCCTAGCAGACCCCTTCACCGAGCCACCATTGCTCCGCAGCTTTGTGTCAGTGTCATCATCATTGACTCAGTCTCTGTTCACTCAATCTCGAGTTTATGCTATCTCCTTTTAGTACTATGCCCTGGTATGAGTAACTGATCCTGGCCTAATCTTCGACTGCCTGTGAATCGTTCTCTCAAAGCTACAAAATGAAAAACTTATTCCATTACTTGTTTATTGGCAGGCTTTACCCAAAAATGGACTGAAACGTCAATCTAGACGTCAAAAATTGATCAAGGATTGATTTATCAATTTCGGGCAATCGATGTTCGGACCTAAAAATTTAATTAAGACTGACGATTCGTAACGAACGATGGGTATTTTACGAATAATTATTTAGGACACAAGGTTCAGTTATTAGACCGTAAAACCAGGTAATGTAGAATCAATTGACCTTATGTTCCAATAACCTTAGGTTATTTGAGTTCGGTGTTAAGGCATCTATGAGTTTAGGTGAAATTAAGGCTGCCTGGGGAAATGAGGCGTGCTGGTGAAGATTTGAAAGGCGATGAGATAATACATTATTATTTTATAAAAACCTGATATTACATATGGTAATGATCTGTACGCAGGATGTTCATAACAACACAGGCAGAGATGCACCTATACTTAAAACACCCACATTTTGCAAGGTATGTTTAAGATCTATGTAATAAGGGGCGAGTATATTGCTATCAGCCCGGCTCGAATCCAGCCTCCGGGCTGCTACTAAGAAATTATTGATGGAAAAACCCAATAACACTAACTATACTCCACAAATGACAAATATTTTTTGTCCCATTAGTTTTCAATATCAATACCCAACATGTGGATAAAATATTGGCAGCTTATTTAATTTGACTCTATAAACTCTATTTAATCAAATAATTAATGAATGTAACTATAACACTATACATATATTAATTAGCCTAGCTACAAATGCAAATTGCCGATACTTTAAACTGGGTAAAGAAGATACTTTTTGTATTAAATGTATATAGCTTTCACTATAGGTTGAGTTTGACTCCAAGTTAGTAGAGTTTTCCTATCAATACGAACTTATCTAAGTATTCGGAAGAACAACATCCTCAGTGCCATTCCTTCCTTGCGTTCTAAACGAGATTCTGATGAAGCAACTTGTACGCTTAACAGTTTACCTGCCCATTGAAATTCTGTAGCAAAACTAATTTCATTGCGAACTCCTGAGCAATCGGTTTAAAACTTCGTCCACTTTCATGATTCAATATAAACTTTTACAGGTTTTTTTGTCCATTAGCTACTCCCCCGTACGTGGGTACTTACGTAGGGAGAAACTTGAAAGTGTTAAGAGTTTAGAACTACTTTCGAAGAATAAAGAGATACACTTGTTGAAGAAAATTAATTTTGAATTTTTCTTCTTTATTAAGAAGTGGTGTTGGGTGGAGTTTAGTTGCAATATGGTGCAGCTTTCTTGTTGGAGCAGTTCCCCCTTATTGACTTCTTCGAGTGTTATCAGCTTAGCTACTTTGTAGAGTTGATGAATAAAAATAGATCAGCAGCTATTGAAATATTATATGCTATCCGCTACCGGCACCGCAAAAGATGAGTTCGCCGTATATTCACCGGATAATTCAAATCAGTCTGGATGTATTGGGTTTGTTATATTAAAGTTAACTAGAAAATATAACTGCTTCAGACTGGTGGCATTTGAAGTTAATTATAAGAATTACTTGAAATGAATATAGATTATTTGTAAAACGTTTCGAAAATGGGAATATTTGGGAGATGGAATTAATCTTATTGTGTAAGTGAAATACTACTGAAGGCTGACAATTCGTAGTTTTAGATGCTCTTTGGCTTTTAGTCGTAATAATATAAAAATGAGAGGAGATAGACGGTCGTAATCTCGAACCTAGACTTTACTTTGTGTATTTAATTTCATCACCACTGCTTTTATATCACTGCAATAAAGCATCGTGAGGATGCATGACCAAAAACCAAATTTTGAAGACACGTGTCATCTAACTCGCACTGGGCCCTTGTGGTAAATATGACTTATAAAGAGGAGGTTTATGTTCCAGCAGTGGGAACATTATAGGCTGGTATCAGCTAATACAGCCATTTAAAAAAACAGTTAGTGATGGATCATCATTTCAGCCGTAAGATGTCCACTGCTGGACTTAGGCCTTCCTTCAATTTGGGGGGCTTTGCCATAATCGCCACGCTTGGCAGGCGGGTTGGCGATCGCAGTATGGTGGTAAAATGCATAGATAACGCTGCTGCCCATTCTCTAGTAAGTCTCTTAGTCGCCTTTTACGACACCCGCGGGAAGAAATGGGGTGGTGTTATTCTTTACGTCCGGCACCACACGGTACATATTGTAATATATTGTAAAGTTGAAAAACAACATTACTTTGCTATATACAACATCACGCCTTGTTTCACAGAAGGGTTGGGCAGAGGTGTACCTACCTACAGTACACACATATTTCGCTAGTTATGTTTAAATCCCATATAAAAGGGGCAAGTCTATTGCCATCAACCAGGCACAAAACCAGACTTCAGGCTGCTATTGAGAAACTCCATATAGAAAAACCCAATAACACTTTAACAGTAGCGCTTGTGACTAGACCAATCTTTACTATATCTTATACTTTTAAACGAGCAATTCTTGTATATAATAGGTTGGGGGAAAAGTTTCTTCGCATTTTTTAAGAAAATTCAAAACATTTTTTAATAAAGTTTATTTACATTTAACTAAAGTATGTAGGTACCATTTTGTTCGATAACTTTTTGCCATCTTGTAGGTAGGGACATAATCCCATTGCTATAGAAATTTTGGGACTTCTGGTCAAAATACCGCGACAAGTGGTTTTGGCAGTCCTCTCGTGATGTTAACCTGACACTGCCTAAAGAATTCTGAAGAGACCGAAACAGCTGGAAATCTGAAGGTGCAAGGTCAGGACTATACGGCGGATGCATTAACACCTCCCAGCCAAACTCTCTTAATTTTTGTTGGGTGGCTAAAGATGTGTGAGGTCTAGCGTTATCATAATGAAAAACCACACCCCTTCTGTTGCTTAATTCCGGCCGCTTTCTCTCAACTTCTTGCTTTAATCTCATCAATTGTTCGCAGTAGAGTTCAGAATCGATGGTTCTGCCTGGTGGTAACAGCTCATAATGAATAATGCCCTTCCAATCCCACCACACACACAGCATCACCTTGTTGCGAGTTAACCCGGGTTTCGCCACAGTCTGTGAAGCCTGACCGGCCTTTGACCACGACCTTTTTCGCACGTTCTTGTCATACGTGATCCACTTTTCATCACCAGTTATCAGGTTCTTCAAAAATGGTTCGGTTTCATTACGTCGTAATAAAGAATCACAAATGAGTACACGGTTCATTAGGTTTCTTTCAGTGAGCTCGTGAGGTACCCAAATGTCGAGCTTTTTTGTGTACCCAGTTTTTTCAAATGCGCCAAAACTGTTTTGTGGTCAATTTCCAGTTCTTCAGCTACGTCGTAACTACTGGTATGCCGATCTTGCTCCACTTTTTCAAAAGTGGCATCCATTTTATCCGTAATAGGGCGACCAGAGCGACGTGCATCTTTGACATCAAAATTTCCGGATTGAAAACGCTTAAACCAAATTTGTGCTACTCTCACAGACAGTACACCAGGTCCATAAACATCGCAAATTTTTTTCGCGGCTTGCGTTGCATTTTTCCTTATTTGTAGTAAAATTTTAAAATGTATCGAATTTCTTCATTAGATTCACTCATCTTGACGGTACGAAAAACAAATGAAAATCACACATTTTCCTAATTTGAATTTAGAATTATGTTCTTCAAAATTTAAACTTTCAATGATACCAAAACCAGCCAGATACAAATAGTATAGCCAAAGAGATTTTATTACAAGTTCATACATACTATAATGCGAAAAGACTTTTTCCCCAACCTAATATAATCTGAATCTCGGAAACGGCTCCAAAGATTTTCATGAAAGTTAGTATAAGTACAGGGTGTTTCGGAGGCGATAAATCGATCGAGCTAGGATTATTTTTTTAGAAAAAGTCGTTTTATTCGAGTTTTCAATAATCAACTTAAACATAAACTTCATATTTCATCAGTATGTATTATAATTTGTATTTAAATAGAATTTATAAAACACAAAATTTACCAAAGAAAAAAAATACCGGTCATCCAGGTACTACTATATAATATTATAAAGCTGAAGAGTTTATTTGTTTGTTTGGTTGAACGCGGTAATCTCAGGAACTTCTAGTCCGAATTGAAAAAAATATTCAGTATTGGGTAGCCTGTTTATTGAGGAAGGCTATAAACTATATAAAATCACGCTAAAATTAAAAGAAGCGGACTAGCAACGAAAAATTGACGAAAACTGGCTGGCAATTCCATGCGACGGGAAGGGTCAAGGGAGCAAATATTTAACGCGGACGAAGTCGCGAGCATAAGCTAGTGAAGCTATATAATGACCTATATTTTCAGACTATTCTTACTTGATATTAACGTATCATATATCTAAGTAAAATATCTTACTTAGTAAGGAAAACTTTTGACAGCGTCGTACCATGAGTCTTAGATACAGCTCCTATAAGTTAAATTTTAAACAACAGTATTATGTATCCGATTCTCTACGTAAGGTGGAAGTTGCTTTATTAACAAGTTGGCTACCTATTACTAAAGCAACACCGTATAATTACAAGATCCTTTACTTATTATCTTTGTTAGTAGGGATCTTTATTACTAATTTATTATTATACTTATAATAATAGGGGTTTTTTTTTGGATGGGAAATCGTCAAATGACTTCTCCGGTCTAGGCGGAGCGGAAAGGCGTGACAGACTTTTACTGACTAAAACCCACCTGTGTTCCTTGAGTTATCCATATGCCAGGGCCACGGTATCTCGTTTGAACAATCTCGCGACCCTGGCAGGATAGGAGTTAAAGTATGAAATTGTCGTTTTATAGTAATAGATACTTTGAATTGACATTAAACTTTCATGGTATGAGATATTCGAGTGGAACTTTTTTTACATTACACTTGTAAGATTTTTCTTTTAAAAAATGTCCAACATTCGATTTTCGAATTTCAATTGTTTCACTCAGCTTAGACGGAAAGGATGGATGCTTCGAAAATCCGAGTATTTTTTTAATACGAGTTCCGATGCTGATCTAACGCGACAGAAACGGCTCGCAATATCAATGCTGCATTTGGAGAGGAGACTGCTAATGAACGCACCGTGCGTTTCTGGTTTAAACGCTTTCGTAATGGAAACTTCGACTTGAAGAACAAACCACGTGGAAGACCACCCACACAAAAAATAACGCTGCGTTGAAGGAGATGGTGGAAGCCGATCCGAGTGAAACTACCCAAGAATTAGCAGCATGGTTTAACGTTACCTATATAATATTGACTCATTTACATCAAATCAATAAGTTAAAAATTATGAAAAATGGGTGCCTCATGATTTGACTGATCTGCAGAAAAAAACGCGCGTTGAAACTTGCACGCTGCTTTGTTGAATCGGTACAGAAATGAAGGCCAAACTTCACGCGAACGAAGTCGCAGGCAGAAGCTAGTCTCACATAAAACATGAATTTCAGTAGGATTAACACGAATGTCTGAGAGTGCGTCAAATTTTAACATGAATGTCTACGAGTGCGTCAAATTTAAGTTATTTTTAAAATTTGACGCACACCTAGTAATCGTGTATTTAGTGGTTTCATGTAAATCATTAAACATATCACTAAAGTTACGTATTCAGCAATTCAGAGCTCCATACAAAAACCAACTAGCAATTTGTTAGCTGTCTCTCAATAAACAACAAAAACCGAGGGAAATCAATTGAATTAACACGCAGAGTTAAACTCGCTCGTTAAGGGCGCCGCTAATAAATTCTATCACTTAACTTTTGGTATGCCACAACAAATAATTACACGTTTTAGCGAAAATGAATATTGTATCTATAAATGTTTGTTTTTCAACCTCAAATGTTTTAATAAAATTTGGCTTGTGGGTGTTTTAAAATGATGCTTATATTTAATTTAATATGAAGTAGACTCTAGTCATGTCGTGAGGAAAGTATTGCATATGAATATCGAGGGTTGTAAGAACAGAGGGAGACCAATGAAACGGTGGATGGACTGTGTGAGTAATGATATGGTTAGAAAGAGGGTGACTGCTGAGACGGCGACTGACAGAGAGGTGTGGAAGAAAAAGTCATGTCGCGCCGACCACAAATAAATTGAGAAAAGGGCAGGAGAATGATGATGATGATGATGAAGTAGACTCTACTCTTACAAGTTCTTTAGCTAAGCATTACTTCTGTCACTGTCAAACTAAAGGGGTACGATAGAGATAAAAACATATGGCCAGAACGCGTGCTAACTAACGTTTATTAATCTTTGTCTAAGCACGTTAAACTACGTTTCATCTTTAGCAGTCTATGATGTTCCCATTGCTAGGACACAGGCCTCCTCTCGGTGAGAGGGAGTGGGCCATAATGTACCACGCCGCCTAGCGCGGGTTGATAGATGTCACTTGTCCTCGAATTTTTGGTTCTAAGAAATTCCGGGTACCTCACGATGTTTTCCTTCACCGTTTTGAGAGCAGTGGTGATGAAATAATTTATGCGAAGTAACGCGCCTCCTTGGGTTCGAACTCACGACCTACTACTCGTCAGTCGCGGCCGTTTCCACTGGGCCACCACTGCTCTCAAGTACGTTCGCACGTACGTAAAAATATCGCGCAGGCATTTTATCGCGGACTGAATTTTCAACTATCGGTATTGAACCGAGCATTTAGAATACAACAGACTAGATTGCTGCGCGTAGAAAAAATGTAGTGCTGACTAGTGGTCGCAAGCGCTGCTGTTGAGCATGAGGTGCTGGGTACGATATCCAGGTCGGCCAAAGTGTTGTTGGGTTTTTTATATCTGGAATTTCTTTGTAGCAGCTCGGAGTCTGTATTCGTGCACGGTTGTTGGCTATAAGCTTGCCCCTCTATTACAAGTGACTTAAACATAATTGACGACTTATGGCTGTACTTTAGGTACACCTTTGAGGAACCAAGGCTTGATATTATGTGTGTTGTGTTAATAAATAATGTTACTTTTATTTTTCATAGTCGCGATTTTTCTCCTAGATAAAAAGCGTTATAGTTTCGAACTTACGTTCATCATCATCATGATTACCATTTCAGCCACAAGACATCTGAACATAGGCCACATTTGGGGGGTGTGCCGTAATCGTCAATATATTCAATGTTCATGCCTTCTTTGTATAAGAAGAGGCTTTTGCTCTACGTCGGGACAGTGTCCTCGTCCTTGTTTTTCCTGTGTTAGTAACAAGTAGCACTACAGCAAAAAAATATGGCGCCATTAATAGTGCCGTAATCGCTTGCTCCATAGATTTCTCTATTTAGTATCACATAGCGCAAAATAAGTTTAATATACAAAGATATATAAGAAAAAACTCTGGAGGAGGTTGCGGGTAAATAGTAACAGCCGCACGGATTGATGGTTCAGGTTAAGCTACGCTTGCCGTGGTTGGTCCGTGGATGGGTGACCATCTTTACATACCAAGACCCTTCCGTGCCTCGGAAAGCACGTTAAGCTATTGGTCTCGGCTGTCTTTCGTAGATCTTAGACAGTCGTTACGGGTCGTCAGAAGCCCGAAAGTCTGACAACCAGTCTTACTAAGACGTATCGTATTACCCAGTAACTGGGTTGTGGAGGGCAGATAGGCAGTCACTCCACGTAAAATACCGACTGGTGCATCCGGTAAGAATGGAAGCCGACCTCAACATAGTTGGGAAAAGGCTTGGATTATGATGCACGGATTGGTTCGTGGAAGGACTACTCATAACATCTCGAGAGTTCTCCATGTTTTGGAAAGCACGTTAAGCTGTTATTTGAACATCTATAACTGTCGTTTCGGGTCTTCAGAAGCCTGACAAGCAGTCTTACCAAAGGGTATTACCCAATAACTGGGTTGTGAAGGTCAGATAAGTAGTCACTCCATGTTAAATACTGGTATTTAGTTGCATCAATTAGACTGGAAGCCGACCCCATAATAGTTACGAAAAGGCTAGGCAGATTGTTTTTTTGATTAGAATTAACTCTTATTTATAAGTAGATATATCTTCATATACATGAATATTCGTAAAACAACATATAACACAGAAGGCAGACCCCGGCAACACACAGGATTATTCAAAAGCACCAAAAAGTGCAGAAAGCACAAATAAGTAAGCATAAGACATCGTTTTATTTGTGTTGTGTCCATTTTTATCATTGAACGACTGTATTTTCTTATTGTTCCCATTATGTTGTGACCACAAAAAATCGTGCCATGGTGAATTAGTCAATATACATGGTGTAACTGAACATACTACCGAGCTTGTCGTGCCTCTCCATTACATATCGAGTTGAGATTCTGCCGCAGTTGCAGTTGCAGTTGCCTCAAAAAGCACGTGCACGTTAGTCCCGGCTGTCATAACTAAACATTTTACAGTCGTTATGTGTACTCAAAAGCAAATAATGATGTGGACCCAAGTCAATTTTTTTTTTGTGCTCAGATGTCTGACTACCATTCTCACCATGTAATATAGGTTTACACAGTGACTGTGTTGTGGAACACAGATAGGTAGTGGCTCCATGTAAAAATACTAATGTTTAGGTGCGTCCGGTTAGATTGTAATCCGTCCATAACGCAGTAAGGAAATGGCTAGATAGATTTATTAATTGAATTGATACATATATAATACTGAACACAGAGTTTTACAGAATAAATAATATCTGTTCATTTCCCTGGAGTCGTGAAACGAAACAGCCTGTTTCAACATTTGGTCGACTCGAACCTACATACTTGGATATACATATGTACAGATCAGTTGATATTTTTATGCTATTTCAGGTCTAGTCCCATTGTAAACGTTGGTCATAATGACTAGAACATTGATTCCTTTTAAAGATTTAACTTGTTTCAGTTACATTTTATATGCAAATTTCAACACTGAAGAGTATGGCTATCCGTCGTCAGAACACATTAGGAACCGTGGAGATTAAAAGGTCAAGTGCAGAACCAACACAGAGGTACATACATACAGTCTGACCGTAACCTTACCGTGCCTACCTTGCTCCCAAAGATGAAGCAGAGAAGCAGCGTCACCGTCAGCTGCGTGTGGCAGAAGAAGATGATGTACAGGAGGTCCGGGTTCGCTGGGGACTGTAGGAATAACCTGGAAAGATGGAGTGGTGTTAGAAGATTCATAGGTAACCTCAGGTGCATAAATTAACATAAACCTTACATATACGCAGAATTCAAAAGTGTCGATATTTTCGTGGGTTAAGAACTAGAGTAGCGTAAGGGCAAAATGATAACTTCACTGGAGAGCCGAAAAACAACTCAGCTTTACCTACCGTTATCTTATAGCTCTTTTATGGCAAAATCTATAGTAGTTAGATATCTGATTTTTGATGTTTTTTTACAAAGTAAGCGACTGCTGGTTTTTTTTTTTACAAAGTAAGCAACTGCTGGTTTTTTTTTACAAAGTAAGCGACTGCTGGTTTTTGCGTTGCTTACATCGTTGTTAAATGAAATAAATCAGGCTAAATCGTTAATTTATAACACGCTTTTATTAGCTTCTTACGCATGTTAGTATGTGCCTATATAACGGGAACATTGAACATAATTTAGAACTCCTTTAAAATGTCGGATTAACTTGTTTGGCATACTTATCAAAGACCGATGACATTACAATATCTTTATAAATTTGTACCATTATCCTTGCCAGGGTTACCAAGATAGCAAAAACCGTCTTCAAAAACTACGCTCACATACGTCACCAAATTCGAAACACCCTAAACAATAGAAAATGGAAAAAAGCGTAGGGTGCTTGATAACAAATAAAAAATACCTCAAAAGCACCTCATGCGTTTTCCATTATTTTCAACTTTTTAGTTTAGTTTTCTAAGGCAGCATGTTTTTAAACTTTTTTTTTAAAGAAATAAACCGATTTCTGTACGATTTTCGTCAACATAAGGGCTGCCGCAAACAGGTGCGACGCGACACTGGTAGAACTATTTCCATGAAGTTTTTGTAGAAATTGTTCTACGAGAATCTGAAGAAGCCTTTTAAATGATATTTGGTATTATATTCTTGCTTATAGAACAAGTATCATCACACAAATAACAAAAGACCGCTACATAAAACTTGTAGAATCAAAATCAAATCAAATAATAAAAAACACATAAACCAACATGGGCACTTATGAAACCTCAGAAGCTACGTGCACGGTTCCAAATAGTTGATTCTTATGGAGAAGAGCCGGCAAGAAACTCCATAAGAGACTCCTCTAGAACAATACAGTATCACAACACAAAATGACTGAAAAACAACGCAATAACTTACTTCCTTTGCCTTGACGATAAGCAGTTGACACTAAAACTTTGCCCATTCCCAGATTGCTCGGAAAAAAAATCAAACTAGACATAACTTGGCAAAGAATGGGTTCTCACAACACAATCATTGTTTCACTCGGCTCTGGTGCAATATCAAAAAGTTTACTAACTTCTCTTCCAAGTTGATGTACTAGTGTTCTACTTTAGAGGCTAATCCATTCTATCCTAACTAATATTATAAATGCGAAAGTAAGTTTGTTTATTTGTTTGTTATCTTTTCACACCTAAACGACTGAACCGATCATCCTGAAATTTTGCATATAGGTTGTGAGGTTTACAGAATCGGACATCCCTTTCATCCCAAAAAAAGTACTGTTCTCGAGGAAAACAACACTAACGTTATTATGATAATTGATGGTGCCACGTGTCTTTCATATCATAATTGGATTATATGAATACAAGCAGAGTATAACCCGAATTGATTGTCAAATTATAGATTGACGTGAGCGCAGCCGCTGGCAAAAGCTACTTATATTATAAATGTGAAATAACTTGGTCTATCTGTCTGTCCCTTTCAGAAAATTTGCTAAGCAGCTAAAATGGATATAATTGAAATTATAATTGAGGTCTTCAGAAAGGTCAGGTGCGTAGTACTCGCAACTGGCGTGCGTGTATGACCAATTCTCGTTAAAATTTAAAAACGTTCAAAATTTAGTCGCAGTCTCAGTCCGGCGACAATGAAATGTCTATAACTTGTCAAAATTGTATGGAAACTACAGGTATTTATGACAGAAGGAGAATCAGACTTAATAGGATTAATCGTTAGGACGCAACAGCAGCCTGAATTTAGGCATTTTCCTTTGGCACACACGTAGACCATGACCTAGGATGGGACAATAGATACGTTTTATCCTGATAGAACATTCTTGTGGGATAATTCCCGACCTAAACGCGGGCGAAGCTCTGGGCAAAAGCTAGTATAACTTCGTGTTTGTTACAGCTGCAGTTTTTATCGGCGAAGTTTCTTGTGATTGAATCTTATCAAGCTCTTTTTCTTTTACGGCGTGCGAGCAGGAATGACAAGGATCTATCGCTTGCTCTTGTAGAATTTTTATTTTATTTTTATTGCCGGGTTTTATCTTGGACGGGCGGGAATTTTTTAGTAGACTGAGTGACTAATTGAACCGAAAATGTCTCTTGTTTTTATTTTTTCTTTAGGGTTTAAGGATGGTTTAAAAATAATGTCTTAATAAGAGTCAGTAGCCTGGATTCGTGCCCGGTTGATGGCAATAGGCTCGCCCCCTATAACATGGGACTTAAATACAACAGGCGAAATGTGGGTGTAGGTACAACTTTTTTTTTTTGGATGGGAAATCATCAAATGACTTCTCCCGCTCTGGGCGGAGTGGGAGGGCGTGTCAGACTTTTACTGACTAAAACCCACCCGTGTTCCTTCAGTTGCCCATGTGCCAGGATCACGGTATCTCTTTCGAACTATAGGTAAACCTCAGCTCAGCCCATCATTTCTTCTTATGTAAAAAGAAACAGATGACACATTGTGTGGTATGAAAATAGTTATACTAGACTGTGCCAACCAACCAGCACTGGGCTCGCATGGTGGATAAAGGCCTACTTTCTCAAGGAGATCAGACCTGTGATCTAGCCGTGGGTACAGTACAAGATAATTATTATACTATATAATACTAACTGTAGAAAGATAGAGACTTCATTTTGTAAACTTAAAAATTACAGTTATGGACATTTTTATGGGAGACACAATAGGCGGTTTTATTGCGAAATGCGATGTTTAATAGATAAATCTTTGGATAGAAATGTAATACACAATATTATTATTTTCCATCAAAACACTAACTTACAATGATTTCCATAATACAATATGATTGTTTTCTGATACTGAAAATAGAATTAATTTATTCTTCTCGAGCTCTGCGACCTAGATTCTTGGAACAGAAATTTAATCAAAGACGAAAATAAAATCTAATTCTTGACAGTGGTCAGTTCAAGTGACCAATGAGAATTTCAACTAGAGTGAACAGAAGACCTCACTTATTATGTGCCATAAATCCGTCAATAACTTAAATTGTACCCAAACGTTTCCATAAAGTCTAAACCCCGAACAAAGAGTCAATTATCGAAGAAATCTAGTCCATTCTAGATGTACTAAATCTTTTTCGCCTTTACAGGAACATAAATTGCCACCGTAACAAAATTGGATTTTTCTGAAGACAGTTCGACGGTTCATAAATGTTCGAATAAAATTCTGTTGAAGTAGAACCCGTGTGAGATGCAAATTGTTTCTAACGACCTTCTATTATATTTCGTGGAACTTTGTTAAACGATCAAGTTTTTGAGGATTGAATTTTGATGATACATTAGTTTTAAGAGTATTTTAGCTGTGAATTGCAAAGCTATTTAAAAATCTATTTACTTTTCAGTTAAGAGTCTTATAGCATAAGGATCTTTTAGAACTTAGATAAAATTATAGACGGGATATGTTATTGAAATTGTATGGATAAAACCAAAGTTAGTTTCAATGTTAGCTACGTGTCAAATAAAATCAACATTTTTCATTTTCCATAAACCAGTATGGGCAATTATGAAACGTCAGAAGCTAGGTATACGGTTCCAGTTGGTTGATTTCTATGGAGAAGAGAGAACATGTTCATCTCTTTTTAATGACAGGAATCGGTATCTTTCCTGTTCCTTGCGCAATGTTTGATTGTATGTATTAGTAAGTAGCTACATTCGTGGCTTATGCTGCTTTTGAGTGCACTAATGTTCGTGTATGTCGCGTTTATTTATAACACGTCAATATTTAAAGCATTTGATGACTAAAAAGTTGAAGTGAAAAACTAGTTATAGTATCAGATGAAAGAAATTGAAGTCAACAATTGGAACTTCCAATCTAAAAATAAGTCGTAATCTCTCTGTAATTTCTTCCCGAAATAACTCAGAAATTAAAACTGGACTTGGCCGCAGGTAACGACTAGTAATTAAATAAAAAGTTCTGGATTACACCCCGGCGCCGGCGTCATAATCGAGTTACATCAATTAAATTTGATTTATAACAAGTTTCTTTCAAATGGAACAAATTGGTTTTAACAGAAAATTTCCGGAAAGGATTTCAATGGAATTGATTAGTGTGGAGATTATTGAAATATAAATAAGGGTGTAAGGTGTGATCAGTGTTTTTATTTTATAGTTTATGAAACTGTAGTACCTATTATTTGGGTTATTAAAACAGGTATGTGATTTAAATAAAACCATAAGCAAGATTTTTCATGTGCTATCAAAATTTATAATTTGAAGAAAGTATATGCTAGCACACTGTAGGTATAAATTAGTACCTGCCTACATAGGTACCTTTTTACTTTTCGATGAAAATTTAGTAATCAGTAAAATAAATTATGAAGCAATTTGACGGTGTACGTCCATATGCCGTGTGGCAGCCATTTTATTTAACAGCTGAAAGAATAACAGTTTTGTTTGGGTTGATTAAATGAACTAATTAAGTTAGTAGACAATTCACTTAAAACTTGATTCCCCTGACTCTACAAAAAAACTTTACTAATTGTGACATCAAAGACACTCACACTAAATACTAATCAGTTTATTAGCATATTGCATCAAAGTCACTGTAACCTCTGTGAAACACTCTGCTACATAGTTTAATGAGTTTCGGGCTCTAAACTTTCTGTCTTTAGCGCTCTAACCTTCGCAAACTATATCGCTTTTAAATTTTTAGCTAAATAATGGAAGTTTGATTTTCATTTTCAAGGGAGATTTTACGCTTCAAAACCTAATAATATTATAAATGTGACAGTTTGTGAGGATGTATGAAGATATGATGTATGTGGATGTTTGTTACTTTTTCACGCAAAAACTAAAAGGTTTTGGTACGTTCCCGCGAGATTATTTCTGACCTCCACGCGGGCGAAGCCGGTGGCAAAATCGAGTACCTTACAATGATAATCTGCATAAAAATATAATACGTAATAACAGGATATAGTTTCTGTTATCTGTGATTCAAATCCAAAATGTCATCGAGAATAACCTTCAAAATACAGACGCCAGCACATCAAGGTACCCGAAACTGTCAAATTCTCCAAATTAACCTTGAACCTAATGCTTTAGCGATAAAGTTGAAAATCTATTTAATAAATTTGATAGATTGTAGTAGCTCGATGTGCTGGCGTCTGTACATAGATTTTTAGATAAAACTGGGTATACATAGGTATTTATATTATTTACAGAACAAATAATTTCTTTTCATTCCATGCTTGTCTAGACTATTCAATTTCAAAGTCTGTCCTATATTCAACAGAAAATAATGGTCTTTAATAAGTTCTTTATTGTCTGTTATTATCTTCTATCTATTCTATCTATATATATATAAATGTTATGTTGGTTTGTGTACGCTTCAAAATCATGCTAAAATTTCAGCTCGATTGGTGCAGAACTTTTTCCGCATCAAGGATTGTTCTTATCTATTTTTTGCAGTCCCATATCCGCGACCGCGAAAAAAAAGTTTTTTTAACGATCAGCTGTGTACCAGTGACCGCGCCATCTGCCTGAAGCGAGGAAAACACTCGCTGACAACCGCAATAGTAATGGCGCAGTCACATGAGAAACAATATTCGTTTTCATTTCTCAACCATTCAATCACAATGTGTCACAGGGAAGCGTGGCAGGGTACATCTAGTATTGTATATTTATCTTACACCACATATCTTTATCTGACGACTAACTTTGATTTTTGGACTGTCTACGATGTCAACTGTATTTCCAGCATACAAGATATTTTAGACTTCATCATCTCAGCCGCAAGACGTCCACTGCTGGTTTAATTGCAAAAAAAATCACATAGCAATAAGAGATAGACTTACATGGATATATTGAGGAAGACAGAGAGGAGGAATTCGTTGTAGATGGCCATGGAGATGAACCGGCTCTCGTTGAACTCCGAAGGCGCCTTCCGCACCATGATACAGAGTCTGATGCCCCACATCAGGAATATCACCTCCACTGTTGGACAAACACTTGAGATAAAATAAAATCGTTAAAGAATTGTAAATTAGAATATTTTTACAGTGCCGGAAATAAAATGTTGTTGAAGTGAAAACTTCTTTAGCGGCGTTGAGCACTTTTTCTGTAATGGGTATAAAATCTTAAACTCGCGTCAGGACACGTGACCTGATCGAAAAAGCGTAGGACGGATGGAGAGTAGACAGCTATCCCCTCTCTACGGCGCGGCGAAAATGTATGCCTGGGCTTACTGTTTCGTTTAGGCGGCGCAGGGCGCTTGCGCGAATGTTCGTCTATGTTACAGCGTGCCACGCGCATCCATGGATGGTGACAGCTGATGGCTCGACCGTCTGTGTAGTGATCACATTGTTGTGTATTCGTAAAATTCGTGAATATAAAGTGCTTAAAATATGGAAATTGAACAACAAATTATTCCCTAACCATTCCAAAATATCAAACGTGCTCAACGTTAATAATCAAGTTTTCACTTCTGCCGGCACTCCCGGAGTGCAATTTTTTTTTTTATATCAACAGTATTTATTCCAACAAGACTGCGCGTGAGATCTTTTTGAAGTTTTATTTATTTATGAAAATCTCCCTTATAACTAAAACTTAACTTCAAAATTAACTTAATTTCAAAATTACATTTGAGACAGTTCCCCTGTTTAGATCGCCGCTCCGTAAGGACCAGTCCGTATCGACGGCGCGTAGTATTCCACGCGCTCCTCAAAGAGCTGTCAGCAAACTGAAGGGGTCTGCTAGAACGATGCCTGTCAGGGTCGCGAGATTTGTTCGAAAGAGATACCGTGGCCCTGGCATATAGCAACTGAAGGAACACGGGTGGGTTTTAGTCAGTAAAAGTCTGACACGCCCTCCCGCTCCGCCCAGAGCGGGAGACGTCATTTGATGATATACCATCATCACCATCATTTCAGCCGACAGACATCCACTGCTGGACTTAGGCCTCCCCCAATTTGGGGGGCTTTGCCATAATCGCCACGCTTGGCAGGCGCGTTGGCGATCGCAGTATGGTGGTAAAATGCATAGAGAACGCTGCTGCCCATTCTCTAGTAAGTCCCTTAGTCGCCTTTTACGACACCCACGGGAAGAAATGGGGTGGTGTTATTCTTTACGTCCAGCACCACACGGTACATGATATACCACCCACAAAAAACGGCCTACTATACCTATAACTTATCAAATTGGTGTAGTGACATGAATAGAGATCGGATTTTCAGATTTTCATATTCACCTAAAGTTGAAATGTTGGCTAATATGGAATGCGCGTTTTTACCGTGTTTTATGTGTTGTTTTAACTTTTTACCGTATTTTGTGTGATGTTTTAACTAACACATACACACATATGTATTTGTATCTGGGGTTCAACATTAATTTTAAATAAATATGATGATCCAAGAAACACGGCTTTAATAAAACATACGAAGCCGCTTCCGTGCTTTCACAGCTAATTAGTAACATTAGGTAAATATGCATCCGAATTCCGAGATTTTATTGGTTCTAAAACAGTAACAATTTATAATCAAGTCTTTCTGCATATAAAATTGACTTCGATCCTTACGCAAATGATTATTTTACCGCACATGTAATTGGAAAGACAGAGTTTTGAAATAAATCAACGCGGTTTCACGCTTTAACACCATTAGAAGTGATGTTTAGGGTAAATCACTTTGGTAAACTGAAATCTCTTGAACTATATAAACGAAATCGATCACTATACACATTTACTTCGAACTCACACTAACTTTATCTGACGTGTTAAACCGTTAAACTATCCTTGCCCTCCCCTCACCCAATTGTTACCCCTAAAGACGGCATAATCCTAAGAGAATTCAAAGAGGAAATTATATTTAGCCACTTCACTACAAAGTGCATTCAAACTTAGTTAACTTACTTAAGGTTTATAGTTGTACTACCGGCTTTTGCCAGGCTGATCAAGTTTGAGAACAGAAATTCGGCAGTTAGCTAAATGTTATATTGTTATTCATCATAGAATACAGGAAGGCACGGATATCGCTGCGCAACCCGTTACCGTTATTCATTACATGATTCCAGACCCCTAGTGTAGGATTTTTTTGTCGGTTATGCGAAAAAACCTGCTGTTTCTTCCTGCTTGTTTTATATTTTATGTATTAAGTATATAGGATACGACTAGCGTGTGTATACGACCAGCACGCGTAGCATGACCACCATAGAACGAACTTTGTCTATCTTGGTAGAATAGATATAGAATTGTCATGCTACGCCAGCATAAAACGGTACAAATCTGTCTACAATCTTTAATTCTGTCTTTAATCTTTCTACAATCTGTAATTTTGTCTATTCTTACGGTGGCAAAACCCATTTCTATGGTGGTCATGCTACGCATGCAGATGTATCAACCTAAACGAGGCAAAAGACGTATGTAAGGATAGTAGCAGGTAGCATTCCGTAGTTTC
The DNA here is from genome assembly GCA_947507805.1 of Aporophyla nigra. Classification (NCBI taxonomy): domain Eukaryota; kingdom Metazoa; phylum Arthropoda; class Insecta; order Lepidoptera; family Noctuidae; genus Aporophyla; species Aporophyla nigra. Next base: position 2,589,745 of record OX382293.1, on the reverse strand, counting down.
TGCCCCCATTGGAAAATGGCATTCAATGAGTTTATGTTTGTATGTTTTTATTTAGGATATGTATTCATATTATGTTCCTTTTGACATCCCATCAATAGGGTATGAATGAGACAATGTCAACGAATCAGATTTTCGTCACAATTTCTGTAAATTATGCCTCGAGGCTTATAAATATGTTCGTAACACTTATGTTAAACTTTCATCTGATAAAGAAATTTCGATATATTGTTCTCGTAATTGTAGGTAGCTAGGTATTAGTAGGTAATCACTTACATGTAGTAAAAGAATGGTCCCACCAATCGGTATTACAAAGGTACGCCTTCAGGTCGTCCTTCGTCCTCCCAACGATGACAGCTGGTGGTGCAACCAGCGTCCGTATGGCCAGCAACACACACGCCACGCCGACAATCACACCGATTCGACGTAGCAGGTACATGTCTGATATCTTCACTGCTTTCGCTGACCGTACTTGGAATATTACTGATATCCTGTCGAAAAGAAATGAAGAATAGTTTATTGTAAGTCATGATCTTTCTACCCAAACCCTTAATTCAATTTGTTTGTCATCGACTTTGTACGTTTCTGTGTTGAGAAAAATCGATACTAATACAATAAAGCTGAAGAGTTTGTTTAGTTGTTTGAACGTGAATCTTTGAAACTACCAGTCGGATTGCAATAATTATTTTAACATTTGATAACCTAACTCCAGTGGAAGGCTATAGATTGTATAACACCACACTAGGGCTCATAGGAGCCGAGCAAATTGAACAAAAGTCAATAAGCTTGCTAACCGAAAACGAAGTAATAGCACGGGAAGACAATGCAATGGAGGTCTTGGAAGCCAGAAGTTTCACGCGGACGAAATTACGAGCAGAAGTTGGTACTTGAATATTATGAAAACAGAAATTTGATACAAAAGAATATTTCAGTATTGTGGAAGTCTTAGTGCAAAGATTTAATCCTAAGGGCTTGTTTTACTAGGGTTCCCTCTATCTGGCAGAAACTTGATGCTCCGAATTTTATTTGGCATAACACACTTGGCATAATCTTCTTTAAACGAATATTTGTAAGGCATAAAAAATGTTTAGCATAATCATTGTTTGGCCGAATATTTATAAGTCCGACTTTACGCTGGCATACTTTTAAGATGGCAGAATTTTACTAAGCATAATTACCTTTGGCAGACTTAATATTCCGCAGAATTTCGTTTAGCATAACATTTATTTAGAGCGACGATTATTTACGCGGTGACGATTATTGGCGGAGCCGGCCAGCAAGCCGAAGCCACGGTGGTGAGCGTAAAACCATCTGCGACGATGAGCTCGCGTGGGACCGCCGGAGCCACGCAGCGCCGGAGCCGTGACAGAAAGCATGCATGCTGCATGCTTGCTTGCATGCTGCATGCTTGCTTGCATGCTGCATGCTTACTTGCATGCTTGCTTGCATGCTGCATGCTTACTTGCATGCTGCATGCTTGCTTGCATGCTGCATGCATGGTGTATGCTTATTTGCATGTCTGCATGCAGCCTGCTAAATATGATTTTTCTGTAATGTAATAGATGAGCGTTTCAATTATTATGGATATGAAATGTATGCCAAAAGATGATTCTAACTGTAAAGTTTCTGAGATATGATAGTTCTGCCTTTTAAGGACTATCGATATGACATGATGCCAAGAGACGATTCTGACTGCGAACTTTCTGCGATATGATGGTTCTCCTTTTTCATTATTATGGATATAAAATGTATGCCTAAAGATGATTCTGACTTATAAAATTATGCGTTGTGAATGTATGATAAATGAGTGTATGCCAAACGATTTTCTGCGAAATGAAGTTTATGCTATCCGCTGTTATGCAAAATAATATTATGACGAAAAAAATTCTGTCATAAAGGGTGGACCCGTTATATATTTCCACCCAATTATTTAAAGGTCTTTCTTACAAGAAAAGTTCTCCAAAAACCAAGCGTCCTCTTTGCTCATGTTAATCGAATTAATAATCCAGCCTATGAAAATTTATCAGACAACCAGACAGACTCCGAATACTTACATAAGTATTTAATAAATGCATGATCAGTTTCCTTAAACAAAACAGATCCTGTTATGCAAACGCTAGACTAAAGTAGATTATCATAAATTGGGCCTGTAAGCAGATTCCCTTTATTTACGCATTTCTGAAGAGGGCCCAAAATTTAAAAGACAACTTGATTCTTATCCCGACAAGAGGACAATTTCATTCCGTTGGTATCTAATTAAAATAAACTTGATCGTAATCCAAAAGTTCAAGCCCAATTATATACTTGAAACGAGACTCGGATTGAACATTTAGAAAAAGTTGTTGATGTAAAATATATTAAGGAGGCTTATAATGTTTCCAGTGGGTAATAAATTGCTTCTGGGAAAAAACAATCGTCGTCTGATTTGGAATAAGAAAGTAAGCTATTCTGAAAGTTTGTTCAGAACATCCAAACCCATTTAATATCAACCTTTTAATGTTTGTCTTGTAGGAGCTAGCACAGCTGCTGAGCACGAGAGTTTGATTCTTTGGACGGGAACTGTTATTGGGTTTTCCATGAGATGTTTCTCAGTAGCAGCCCGGAGTTTAGATCTATACCCGGTCTATGGCAATAGGCTGGCCCCTCATTACATAAGACATATATATGAATAGCGAAATGTGGGTACTATAGGTATGCCTCTGCCGAAACTGTTCGGGAAAACAGGCGTCACGTAACAAATATTAATTTTAAAACGTGATCATCGCAGTAATAACAGTTTTCTGTAGGCATGTATTCCCGATTCATACACTTCTTCCAAAGTTCTTCCAAATTTACCAAATCATTAACGTTTTACTTTTGACAAGACTGTTACCAAATAACATGAAAACGGCACACGGTACCCAAATTCAATATAAACTGATTTTAAATTTAAATTAAATAAATTAATAACTTCATTTGCTTAACACTGATGGAAAAACAAAATTGAATTTTGAACTCGAAATTGAAATTTTGACGTAGATGTAGGTAGGTACGTTTTGTATAACTCCAAGTGGGTTTAAAGGTTCTATTTCAAGGACCGGTCCTAATTCCGGGCTTAATAACGGACCGTTGGATTTTTGTGATACTTGTATTAATAATTAGCTCTGTCCAAAATTATCTTGAAATGGGCTTGGAATTATATTTCGACATCGCGGCAGTAAATCACATAAGGTCTATGTTGTTGAAAGAAATAAAAGACCGAAAGAACAAAAGACAAAATCTAGGTGTCTATAAGTTCTTTGTAGGATATAGGTATTTATAATGAAATAATACTTTCATAATTTTGTTTTGTAGTCTTTGTAGTGACTTTAGGTTAGATTTAGTAGCTGATCACACCTCAATTAGATATTCAAGGTTTGATTTCACTAAGGAGTTATATATAATTAGTCGTACTTTTTTCGGAATACAGTTACTGACTTTTCGTAGCGCCCCTAATAGTGACATTAATTTTGTTTTGATGTGATTGATGTGCAGTTTCCAAGTAAGTTTGTCATCTACCCATAGTCCGAGATATTTTTTGTGTGTAGATCTTTTGACTATTTCTCCGTTGATCGTAAGCGGTGAGAACTCCATTAGTGGTTTATTTTTTGCGGAGAAAATCATAAATGATGTTTTTGAAGTGTTAATAGTCAACAAGTTATATTTCAACCATTCATTAAGTAGGTCAAGGTCTTTTTGAGCATCTTTTATAATGTTTTGCAAAGATTTGTCAAAATAAAAATGGCAAGTGTCGTCTGCGTACAACGTTAGGTGTCCTGTTAGCCCTATGTTAACAATATTATTAATGTAAATTACGAATAATAATGAGCTAATTATTGATCCTTGCGGACATCCGTATGTTATGTTATGTGCCGAGCTAGTGAAGTTATCTATCTTAACAACTAGTTTTCTAATTTGTAAATATGAACTGAGCATGCAATCTCGTAATTAAAAATGTTCAAAATCTAGTCGCAGTCTCAATTTGACGATAATCAAATGTCAAAAATGTAAGGAAACTCGAGGTATTATTGACAGATTGAGACTGATTGTGAGATCAGACTGTGAACGTTCTTAAAATTACTTGAATTCCTGTTCTGATTGTTTGTCAAATATATTCAAGTATTGCAAACTTTCTGACCTTCTAATAAAAGTTTATATAGTGGATGTTACACTAAAATTGCCACTACACTATTGTGTTCTTCAAAACATTTACCTAGATTTCGTCTCGCTTGTAAAATCTTACATCATGTCCTAATTACCGAATCGTTTCATACCTATAGTGGAAGAAACTTATCAGGCCCGTTGTCTTCAATCGGAACCACTATAAAAACTGACATCTGTCAGTTTTTCTTTCTCCACCGACAGCTATACCGACTCTGGGTCAATAGGGTTGGGAAATTTGAAAGATGCGAACAATGGAATCAACTTACCTCCAAGTCTTTAACATGAGAGCTCCATACGTGAGACAGAACCCAACCTCCCTCAACCAGACCCTGGCAGTGCAAGTAAACACGGTGGGTCTTCCGTACATCACTAGAGTTGTGCAGTAGATGAGGAGAGCTCCCAAGACTATGACCCTGAGGAGAGCTGGACTTGCTGCTCTTACGACCTGGGAACAAGTGACGAGAATGTAGAAAATCATCAAAACAAGAAAAATAAACGTTTTTCATTAATCTGCCTATATTTGGTGTAATATAAATATTACAAAACATATAACCAAAATGTTCGCCCTTACACTACCCAATGCTTTAATTGCAATACTCTATATCTTTATTGCTTTCCAATAATGTGTACTTAGGTGGTAACTATATAATTTAGATCAATGCAGAGAGATGACGTAACGAAAAATATACAAGAACTGGTCAAATACTGAACAGTTTGTACAAAATTTGATAGTTCTCAAACTAGAATATAGACCACAAGTGATACCATCCACTGCAGGTTAGTAGTAGCCCGTGAAGTCTGCCGCGAACTACGAAAACTTTTCTGATAGCGGGGTGTCAATTTGAAATGGTTACCATAAATTATTATAGTACCATGATATCAACTTTAGGGTACATACGTTATTTCTAATTCAACTATAAATAAGCTTGGCACTTCAACATTTTAAATATCTACATTTACATGAAAACATTCTGAGTTAATATGAATATTTTTTCGCCTTTTATGAGCTCCGAAGTATGCTCAAAACTTTTGGAAATGCTAAAAGTTATTCAAAATGAGGGAACTCTGAGCAATTTCTACCAATAATCTGGTTTGGAAAGTATCTGTAGTACCTACACTTGGCCTTAGTAGCTCAATATTTGACACCACAGAATTTGATCGATAGTCCGTTATGATGGATGGTTCAGGAAATAAAAAGTATCGGAACAGAGCAACGATGTAGCCGCTTGTTTTTTTGTTTTGTTTTTATTACATTAGTGACAATATTTTTCAGACCTCACAATCTACAGATCCACTAAAATGAAGGTTTAATTTATCTGATGTGGGTCTTCTATCATTAGACACTCTATGGTAGAATTTGAGTTATATATTTAATTAAAAAAAATAAAAAAAAACAGAATGCCATGCTACATAGGTATATTTCACCCAGATAACATAACTCCTCAAGATACCAAAGCTAGTTTCTAGGCTGGCAAAAATTTCAATACCACCCCATCTAAATTTACCCTTAAAAACTGCAACCGTCTCAAAACATGCAAGGTCAGAGCTGGCATAAGTGTTTCAACTAGTAGATATCTGCATAGGAATTCACCAAGATTTTAGATAGCCCAGCGAAATACGACACCGAAACACTGAATGTACTTGTTACTACAAATTATCATAATTTTTGCCTAGATACGTTGTTTGGGCTAACGTCCAATGGGCTTTTCTAACGAAAAGACCACTATAATTGTAAAAGTCGTTGTGGATGTACAAAATGAGCGCTATTTGCAACGTTTAGCGCGGCGGTTACGGAACCTTTTTGGTGTTAAATAGCTGGGCTTTTCCTGTTTAAAAGTATATGGAGATACTAGATTTTCCTGGGTCTTTTTTGTAGTACAGTCATTTGGTGCTCACAAAGAGGGTTACCTGGAAAGTTTTCCGAGAGTTTTGAAAATTTATGATTTAATAGATTTCGACGTGCTCTTTTCGAATTTTCACTTTTCCGCTCGCGCCACTATATTGGAAAAATGACACCCAAACCCAGTTTTTTGACAGCAACTCTTTCAAATCATTACGATGAAAATAGTTCGGTAATAAATTAAACTAGAGAAAATCTCCTACAATTTATGTAGTTTGTGTCGAATCAATAGTTTTAGCGTACGAGCGCCGCAAAGTCCAATCCAACACGTATTTTAGACCGTGGAGCGAATGTCCTCTAAAACGACTGCTGCTGCTGTTTTTACAATACGCAGACGTACAAGTCATCACTTATAGGATCAGATCGGAAAGAAAGAAAGAGTGTGAACAGCACAGCACAGCAACCAAAACAGAAGAGAAAGCAAAATAATCTTAGCTTAAACATTTTGTAAAAACTTGATTGACGAGTTAAGGGAACGGGTGTGAAGTCGAAACTAATAACTAGCTAAATATTACCTACGGAAGACGGAATAGTTACATAACATAGTCGACATTATATAACTCGCTAACGAACACACGCGGAATTAATTTAACGGGGTACATAACACAATCAAATTTTAAGATATTGATTGAGCAGGTTTGCAAACATTATGAATACTAATTGCGTGGGTGGCTATTTGATGAGTTACCATATTAATGCTTGGAGGCACTTCTGAAGTTTTCAACATAATGGTCGTTTCTATATGAAAGGAATAGGTGTTTGAGCTGACTAAAATTAGTTTTATTTGATTACGTATTTGTTCAAATTGATAGGAAACAAAAATTATATTCTTTTTTAATATAACTTCTTACTGTGAAATACTTATTTTCTTTGATATCGCACCCCTAGATCTAAAGGGAAGGGATATACTCCAAATATTGGAAATAGTTTTGAATTTTGTTTATTGGTCGATAGGTATTGAAATGACAGACTCGAAGGTGTGCATGACTCAAAAATTAAGAATTTTGAGTTAGTTCCCTTTAGATCTAGGGGTGCGATAATATACAAACGGATACTATGAGAAGAATATTTAGCTCCTGTATGTGCCAGGGGTACTCGAAGTTATGTCATAAGAAGTGATCAGAATAGCAGTGGAATGCGTTGCTTTACTGTATAGGTGGGCATTGCGCCGCCTGTTCTCGCCGGAATGACTAGGCAGACAAACGCGGGTTTCTTTTAGGTAGGATAATTTCGATAGTTTCTTAATAATTTCGGCGACTGCGTTAATCACAAAACCTTGCTCTTTAAATTTGAGCATTACGGACTAGGTAAACTTGCGCTTAGTCTCGTAAAATCTTATTGTTCGCCGCCAGACCTACCGTTCTCAGGACAGACAGCAAATAGGCCCCTTTGGGCGGGTCTTGGGTAAGCGTGGGTCGGACGGTCCGCCGTGCGCGGAGCTGATTAACAAATATTCAAACACTCACCTGGTTGAGGAAAACTCGAGGTCTCAGGTACTGAGCCTACTTGGATTTATGTATGTAAATGAGTGTATATTGTACTGTGTAGTGAATCTGTAAGTATTTCACGATTCCAAGCCGCGCAAGACGCTAGAGATCCTCACAGCATGCGGCGTTCTTACGGTCACACTATAACCTCAAACCACCTCAATCAAATTCCAAAATAAAACCCGTTCAATATTGTCAACAGGGGTTGTTTGCACACAAACCAATCGGACCACAACAAATTGTCCGCAAAACTATAGATTCAACAAGATTAATCATTAATATTCTCAAGACCCAACCAACCACCATTATCAAGATCAAACAAGTGTCAAAATCAAATTGACAAGAGACAGCTGTCACTCCGTTACACGCCACGATGCGCAGGCGCACAGACTAAACAAAAAACTGTCGTACTGTTGGCTGTCTGTGGTCACGGGACGGAATACTTATTTAAATGATAGCAAAAAGTTCAAATCCACGGTGTCAATTCACTTGGTTTAAAAATAAAAATGGGTGTTCCTCAAAGTCCGTTCTTGTTTTTAGTTTATATTAATAATCTACCCCATTTATTCACATCATCTTTTCATGCATATCTAATTTCACCCACTCATATAATTTGCGTAACACATCACCGTCCGATGTAACTTTTAAGTTACATTGTGTCAGACCATCATAAATACTTATCCCCTTACTTTTTCAAGTTCCTGGAGAGAGGCAGGGGGGGGGGCAGTAGATCAATCATGGAAGCCATAAGCCGAAGCTATCCGTCACTGCCAAAATCATAATAAGTTTTTCTTTTTGACGTGATTGCTTGAGGCAACGTGTTGTGAACAATTAGTGATGGCATAAGAAATTCTGGATTAGATATTAGTCTTGGACTTCAGGGAATTGAAGAAAAGGGGATTGCTTTTACTATTTATTTATAAAGTACTACTAGATTTTGACAGCGGCTTCTCTCGCTTGGATGGACGAAAATTATCCCATAGGAACGTACAATTGACCTAAATCTAAAAAGGTATCTAATGACTGTGTGATTATATTTTTGCTATCGCTGCTCTAATTACAATCATAGAATTAATACCGTGCGTCCGTTTGATCGACTTTTGCTTAAAAATACATGACAAAACCCCGTCAATCATTTACAGACGCCTGCACAAGAAGCTACCGGAATCTGTCAAATTTTTCCAATAAATCTTGAACCTTATACTTTAGCGATAAATTTGAAAACCTTTTAAAGAAATTTGACAGATTGTAGTAGCTTTATGTGCTGGCGTCTGTACCTATATAAATATGGAAAATCTTTTTTTTTTTGCATGGGAAAATTATCAAATGACTTCTCCCGCTCTGGGCGGAGCGGGAGGACGTGTCAGACTTTTACTGACTAAAACCCACCCGTGTTCCTTCAGTTGCCCATGTGCCAGGGTCACGGATGTGGAAACTCTTTAAAGGCTGAATTTTCATAAATTCTTTCTTAGTGCCCACTTTGGTTGTTGGAGTCTTTCAAAATTTCTATTATGTGCTTCTACAACACTGGGTTGTAGGTTGTGCATTATGAGACAATAAAATAATGAGTTTTAAATCTGTATAACGTAGATTAATGTTTCTATTAAGTTGGTGGTTGACATTTTTAGGCATTTCATTAGAAGATTGAATAGCAATTAGTGTTTAATTTAAAATATCTTTGTATTTCAAGTTTTATAGACTCAATAACTTAAATATTAAAACATCCAGCCACATTAAATAATCAAGTCAGCGGCAATGTATCGTGTTAACAGTGAATAAATAATGTGTTCGACTACTAGTGGCATGTTCGGTCACTAATGTATCCATCCGTTGCTATCTAGATTCAGGATAGTATGAATAAACAGCGGGGTAATTGCGTAACACACTAACAGTAGGAATGACTTTAATTGTGATAGTTCACCAACTTCCACTGCATTATTAGCGTTGCTGAGCAGCTCATTCTTTCGAACATGTGAAGCAATGGGTTTGTTAAATCCTTCATTCTGATTGATAATAATACATTACGCAATAAGTGTGCAGTTTTCAATAGATACTTACTCTAACATGCCCATATTTTATAGTAAAATACACGATGAAAGGCAGACAGGATATCACCAGGCAGGCAAGCGCGAAGATGGTGGTCCTTACGACCCAGTTCAGGGCTGCCACGCACGGAGAGCCGTCCAGGCAGGCTTCACAACCCTCGGCGCAGGGGAGGCATTCGAAGGCATCAGGAATGGAGTAGAGGCTGCGTTGAAGCTGGTGGAAGAAAAATATTATGTTAAAATATATCGTTTTTACTGGATTGACGTGAATGATGCACAATGCGAAGCAGTGGCGCAACAAACTCCCCAGCAGCACACCTGTCTGTGCAATGTGAAGACCTTGATTCTATAGATAATTTTGAAAGATCTATATAAGTTTTAGTCCTTCTGCAACTGAGAGTGAATACTTCCAATGCTATACAGGTTGATGAATATCAGTAGGTATACGGAGTCGACCCCATTTTATTGTAGGTCTGAACTTCTACTAAGTGATTATGTCAGATAAATGAGCAGTAACGTTTTTCCCGCCACGCCAACACAACGGTAGCCAGGCATTAAGATTATATCAATAGGACCCTTAGGAACATTTATTTTGAGATGAACGCTTGAAACTTTACGGTACCTAAAGTCCGTTTTTAATTTTAGCTAGTAATATTTCATGTCTTTTGTGTTGCTTTTTTAGTATCGGAGTTTGACATACATATGTTTGACATTACACCTGTCAAATTAGTAACGGGGCTTTAAAAAAACTTTTTACAAAACAAAATAACAACCGACTTCCTTAAAAAAAACACTACAAAGTCAAAAATAACTTTAATTTCGGAATGCGGTGTCTTAGGATCTGTATTTAAGGTTTTTTTGCCACCGACTTCCTACTTTAAAGTTATTTTTGACTTTGTAGTGTTTTTTTTTAAAGAAGTCGGTTTTTATTTTTTTGTAAAAAGTTTTTATTTTTAACTTTTTAGTTATGGTAGATACCCCGCACTAATCTAATCGCGTTATTCGTTCATTTGTCGCGCCAATACTTAATGCAAATATAAGACTTATATGGTTTTCACATGGATCCCACTGTCCGAATAGAACCATATTAAATGGGACCATTTGGGAAGCACCAGCTTTCAAACAAATAAAAAAAAATCATCGAAATCGGTTCACCCAGTCAAAAGTTATGAGCTAACAAACATAAAAAAAAATACTGACGAGTTGATAACCTCCTCCTTTTTTGAAGTCGGTTAAAAAGGAACTTAAGTACCTTTTTTGCATTATGAGCCTATAATGTTCCCACTGCTGGCACCCACGCCTCCTGTCATCGAAAAGGAGTGGGTTACAAACTGCCACGCAGGCCCAATGCAGATTGGTAAATGTCACGCGTCATCGAATTTTTGGTTCTAGGACATGCCGGTTTCCTCACGATAACTTTACCGTTTTGAGAGTAGTGGTGATGAAATTTTTTACAGTAAATAAAACGCCTGCCAGGGTTTGAACCCAAGACCTACAACGTGTAAATCGCGGATGTTCGCGCAGAGTCACCACTGCTGAAAGTACCGGTAATCTGGCTTAAAACAAAAAGACGTCCTACGTAATCACCAGAGGTCGGAGTAGGTAGATTGATTTACGTACTCGCATCATGAATAGTCATAGAAATCACAACATGGATAAGCCTTTTTTCCGGAATTTCATTTTGGTACATACGGGATTGAATCAAATATTGTGAAAGTAAGGATTTTTAAACTAGGTACTACATTAGAAATTTACATGAATGCGATAGTTAAACATTTAAAATAGTTTTTTTCTTACTGTAGAAGGCCGATCACCTATATATTATTAAAAAGACAGCAAAAAGGTTATACATTTCTTATTCATATTGATGTATTCTTTATTCTACACATTACTACATTTGAAATTAATTACAAAATCCCTGAATCCCGGAGGCATATCCATACTAAAATATACGTGCCAGTTCATTCCGACCGACCTCTGGTAATCACCCAAGCAAAATTTATCCGTCGTAAACAAGACGTTGACACGTGTATTTTAGTCAAAGAAAACGTGTGCCAAGTAATCCTACATCTGTAAACGACAGAGAGGAACGTCTGAAAGATAGCTCCAGGCGATTTTTTATTTTAATAACGTGTCGGGCCGAAGTTACTCTACAAGACGTCATAATATTTTTAAATTTTATAAAAGAGCCCTTTTGCAGAAGAATAACATATTTTAATAAACTCGTTTGCGTAAATTATAATAGTGCTCAAAGGAATGAAATATTACATACGTACGTTGAATATACGAGTAACAGTTATATTAGGTTTTATTTTTTCAACGTCTTTTTCGTTTGGTAACTATAATTAGGTTTTTGGGTACTGTTTTTTGGGCGTTCCATGTTCTAGTATTATATTCCATTTATATTTTTCATAGTAACTGGAGTGAGAGATCACAGCCTTATATTTTTAATGCTATTTTCTTTTCATTACTTTTGTTATAGTACCTAACAAGGTTTTCTGTAGGTGATCTATACTTATACTTAAAAAAAGCTGAAAAGTTTGTTGGTTTGTTTGGAAGCGGTAATCTCTGGAAGTCCTAGATTGTCTTAATTTTCATTGTGATGCCGGACGTTATGAATAATACCGTCGTATTTCTTCCCGTGGGTGTCGTAACAGACGACTAAAGGATTTATTAGAGGATGGGCAGCAGCGTTCTCTATGCATTTTACCACCAAACTGCGATCGCCAACCCGCCTGCCAAATGGTGCGATTATGGGAACCTATTGAGGGAGGTCTTTCTGATTTTCTTTTTGACCGTCGAGGAAGGCTTTTAACACTACGCTAGGCCCCTTAGGCGCTTAGTGAAAACCAAAGCCAAGAGCCAGGACCAAGAAAAGGGCGGGCTGCTCATATAGTGCTACTATATAGTTAGTGGCAAAGCCCCCTAAATTGGGGGAGGCCTAAGTCCAGCAGTGGACGTCTTACGGCTGAAATGATGATGATGATGATATAGTTAGCTACATACAAAGCCTGCTAACAATAATAGCCTGAAGGCTATTTACAAAGTTTCCTCTTATACAATGCTGGGACTAGTTTCTAGTGATTGTTACATACTTGTCAGTTACTTCGACATACATCGACTGGGAATACCTACGTCAAGTCAGAGAAATTAATTGTTAAGCAAATTGGTGCCTAACTTAGTTGTCCGTACATTCAAACCCCAACCGTAATTCTTTGACAATTGTATTAAATAGTTTTGCCACGGCAAGTTGACGTGGGTTGTCAATTTGGTTGAGGTACAATTATTTTTTCCCTGACTGCACATCAGCTAATATAGCTTTATGCTTAATCAGTCTAGTTTCCACTGCTGGATAAAGGCATCCTTTCTGTGATAAGGAGTGGGCTGTACTCCACCACGCGGGCTCGGATTGGGTTGGTTGGTGTCTTCAAAATTTTCCATCTAGGACATACTGGTTTCTTCACAATATTTTCTATCACGGTTTTGAGAGTGGTGGTGACGAAATAATTTAATCAAAGGAAAGGGCCTGTATGAATTCGAACCTATGGCTTACAATTCGTAAGTCGGGGCTGATAACACTGAGTCACTACTTTTGACTGGCCTGTTAGTCTAGTGGTTAGTGACCCTGACTGCTAAGACTGAGATCGCGGGTTACATTCCCACCCAGGACAAATCGTTGTGTGATGAGCACAATCATTTGTTCTGTGTCTGGGTGTATATTTATCTATAATATGTATGTATTTAGAAATATATAAGTACATTTATCAGTTGTCTGGTTGCCATAGTACAGGCTCTGCCTAGTTTGGGATAAAATAACAGTGTGTTGGTTGTCCAAAGATATTTATTATTATTATTTATTACTACTGCTCCTAGTAGCATCGCCATAAATATGAACTAAGCAAACACAAGCGAAGTTTGATGCACGACCAGTATATATAGCGTCCCGACGTCAATTATTGGGCTGAAGCATACCAGACTTGCCAGGATCGCGAGATCTATTCGAAAGAGTTACCGTGGCCCTGGCATATGGGCAACTGACGGAGCACCTAACCCGTGCTCCGCTTTAGGCAGTAAAAGTCTGACACGGCCTTCCGCTCCAACCTAAAGCGGAAGATCATTTGATGATTTCCCACGCAAAAAAAAAAACACACTAGACACGTGTCTGCCACGGTTGTGTCTGGTCACCTTAGAAACGGGAGGATTCTTTAACGAATACCAATAAAAAGTTACATTTATGATCTTTAACCAATAACTTACCAGCAAATGTTTTTCATATTCTTCCTCTATGTCACTACCGTTGTAGTACCGGTTGTCAGCTGTGGTGTTGGGGAAGTAGAACCCTCTGCGACACACGCAGCGGTAGGACCCTCGACGGAACCCCAACCCAGGCATAGGGAAGCACTGAAACAAGGGTTTATTATTAGCTTGGTTAATGGCCATGGCCCATGAGTAGTCTCCGAAACAGGCCTGCCATTGTCAAATTATGCAAAAGCCGCAGACGGACCGGGAAACCTTAGGAACTTTTGGATTTTTAACATAAGAGAACATTCAAGAATTTTTCTTTAGTACTGATCAGAATTCAACCAAAATTCGTTTAAAACTTAATCTATTTCTAATACATCATAATATAAAAATATTAGTTTTATGCAGTGTCCTGAGAAAAAGTATCCTGACGGACAGACAAATATCAAAGGACAACAAAGAGATCCTGTAAGAGTGCATTTTTTTCCTTTTATCAGCATGGGACCCTAAAAATTGAAAATTTATTACAATTTTTCTATGGAAGATTTCTGTTGTTTTTAATATAATTATTCAGAATTATGCCCTATAGAAAGTTCAACATGTAATTAATATTTTGAATTTTCAACTTGAGGAGAAAGTAGATGCAATTGATCTAACAAGGAGACCGCCAAGATTGTCCGCCTTCGATTTCAATGATTTTTATTTATTATGTTGTTATGTTTGAGTAAATGAGTCATTACCCAAAAGGAATTCACGCAACGACTGAGCGTTAACGTAAACATATATAAATATACTCTTAAAATTTTGAAACAATTAATAAAGTAGTTTTTTTAATTCCCAAAAATCACCTGTTTTAGGACGATACACTAGGTGTACCCCTTAAGTTGCTCGGTAGGAGCACACACACACACAAACTATTGAGCATACATAAAAACAACAACAACTATTGAACATAATTATATAAAAATCATTGAAATCGGAGGCGGACAATCTTGGCGGTCTCCTTGTAAGTCACAAAAGATAGACTCACGAAAGATAAAGTTATAGGTAACTAAATAATTTCTAAAATAATAATAAGATATTAAGTAGTGGTAGTTTAAATTATAATAAAATTACAAATATTAAAGATACAAAATAAATTAGCCTAGATATATCTAAAAAGCCAATCTTTTCAGTATAAAACGATTTGTATTGACCCTGCCGTTAACCTTCACGTTTAAGGAAAACATTGGTACCGAATCAAAAATTCTGTATTTCCCATATAACAAATAACAGTTGTCCGTCCGTCTCAAAGGAACAATAGATGACGGATATAACCTTATGCCTACGTCACAAAACGGATGAGGACCACTTTTTATATCAACGAAATGAACCCCATGGGGTCCAGGAGGAAATATTGTTTCATGTTGCTGTCCAATCATGTCGTAGATACATTTGGCTTTTCATGGTTTTCGACGATCCAATTTTGTAGATGCAATTTTGATTGGATGAGGATCAGGGTTGAGACCACAGAATCACCTCGTCACGCGTCAGCAGCAACAAGATACAGTTAACTAATAATATTCGTGCCCAAATTTGGCACATCTAATTTCGCTGTTGTTGGAACGTACTGACTTCGTAATTGGTTGTTACAGACAATATTTGTTCCTAAGTTTGGCAAACTGAGCGCAACTGGTTTTCTTGTTGTTGGAATGTAATCTTGCAATTGGTTGTTCCAGACAATATTCGAGCCTAAATTAGGCAAAACTGGGCGCAACTGTTTACACCGTTGTTAAAACGCACTGACCCCGCAATTGGTTGTTACAGACAATATTCCTGTCTAAATTTGGTGCTACTGAACGCAACTGGTTACGCTGTTGTTGGAACGCACCTACAGCGCAATTGATTGTTAGAGAAATGATTTATGCCTAAATTTGGCGCAACTGAGCGCTTCTGGTTCTACTGTTGTTAGAACACATTGACCATGGAATTGGTTACAACAGACATAGAATTGTCACGGGCCGTCAGTGTCTATGTGTAAACTATATGACAAAGTTCCGTATCTCGCAGCAGCCGCCTCAGTGCTCTGTGGTTGAGATGGCCTGATTCGCTAGATGACTGGCAGTTGCACTAGGTTCTTTAGTTTTTATGTTTATCGAGAAAACTCCCTACTTTACCATGAATAAACATAACTGAGGATCTGGCTACTTCACAACATGATCGATCTTAATAAATGTGTATTGAGCTCGCGATCATGTTGTGAAGAATCTTTTTAAAGATAAATGCATTCTGAGACAATTCTTTTGTCGTGAACAATGATTACTAGCTGCTGTCATTAACTACTAGCTGACTAGACAGACGTTTTTTTGTCAAAATTTTAATACGACCTCATACAAGAAAGAACCTCCAGTTTTTCCAGTATTTGAAGATATTTCGTGAAACTTTTTCAAGTTTTCGTTCCATAATATCGAATTCGGACCATGGTAAAAATTAAAAAAAAACAACAGCCTAACCGGCCCAGCCATTTTTAAGTGAACGGTTTACCAATGAACAACATTTAATTTTGATTTATGTAAGTTCACTTCTGCCCTCGGGTTCTCCCACGTTGCAACTATGCCACGGTAACGTGCTACCGGGAAAAAAGTCCAAGTCCTACCCCAGGATGCCATCTACCTCCTTACTCATTTTATTGAAATCCGTTCAGTGGCTTAGGCATGAAAATGAAACATACAGAGTTTCTAATTCAATAATAGTACTAGCTTTTGCCGGTGGCCTCGTTAGCACAGAGGTTGCTCAGCAAAATCACGGTGCCAATATTCTTCCTTATAACACTTCATTACAAATATATCGTTCTTTAAGTCACGGTTACAAATTACTGTGAGTTTCATCACACTGACAACAAACAAGTACTCCAGGATTATGTAGATCACATGACAGAGGTACAGGCTGATACGCTATTTTAATTTAAAATGAGGATCAGAATCGGATCAATATCGGATTGAGTTAATGAGATTTTGCCGATTTAAAAGAATCGAGACGAAATCGGATGCTGCTAAACGTAGGTAACGTTTGACACGGATTGTTTGCTTCCGGGTTTATTTTTTGTTTCTTTAATGTGATAAGACGATCTTTTTTTAATTAAATTCTAGAGAGCCATTGCGTAAATTTGTAGAAACGGATTGATTTCGTAGTTATGATTATTTTAAACCATGATTCGATATTTTTTTTATATGAACTACGCATTACACTGACGTAACGCAAAATCCTGAACCCAGCAAGCAATTTTACTGCACTACTAGCTTATATACAACGACCCGACATTAATCGCCAAGTTAATGAGGAGACCAGAAAAAAAAAATTACAACCAATGATCAGTGAAGCTTATCATCATCATTAATTCAGCTAAAAGACGTCCACTGCCTCCCCCAATTTCGGAGGAACTTGCCATAATAACCACGCTTCCCTTAGTCGCCTATCACGACACCCACGGGAAGAAATGACATAGTACCAATGAAGAACACAGCGGGAACTTCATCGGAAATGGAAGCTCTTATATTGCGTCATTTCTGTAGCGCAAGCAGCCCATGCAAGTTATCTTTCAATTAATTAAGATATTATTATGGGTTTCATAATATACACATGTTTCTTCGCAACGGTAAAGTTCCATATTTCTAATATAAGTTATTTTTGTTCCCTTGAGTATCACTCGTACTTGACATACAAACGAAAGCCTATTTGTTATTGGATGTCACATATTGTCCGATTTCTTTTAGGTTTTCTATAAATAGACGTAAACTTGCGGACACAAACATCTGACGCACGTCTTTTGACTTTGACCCAAACCGAAAATAATGTAATGTCTTACTTATGTACATATTACAACCCAGATGAAAATGTTTGGCTTTGAATAAAAAGTGAGAAAGTAGTTTAATCAACGTTTTCAGGCATTATAGAACCAACAACTCGTAAGCCGGGGCCGGTTTCTCTGGGCCACCACTGCTCATTAATTTTGTTACGTATATACCTTGATGTAAAATGATTAATTTCAATTAGTTTGAAGACGCATTAGAATACCTAAGTTAAAATCAGTACCTACTTATTAGGCGCATTAGATATACGCACCCAAAGCAAAAATGTATGAAATTCGTTTAACATAAGTCTAACTCTGAATCAATTACACGTTGTATATTTCCTGAGATATATCATGTATTTTCTTAGACCGAGCACGGGCATGAGACATCCGTACTTAGGCAGACATCCAAAGTGTTAGAACGTGACTACTAACGATTCTAACCCAAGCCTTCGATTATATTTGAGTGCTTCTATAAATGGTTAGACTCGTAGACTTCCAATGTCGTGGCAGGTATTGTTATAGACAGAAATCTAGGCAAAAATTCTGGATGTATGTGTGTACAAAAATATATATTTTTCTTCTTTGGCCATCCACTAAGTAGGTACCTACATATTATAATTAAGCCACAGTATAATCAAGATTGGAAAACTTCATCAAGTCTTCTCGTCACCTATCCCGCAATGTCTGAAGACTAAGGTCTTCAACCAGTGCGTCCTGCCCGTAATGACATACGGTGCCGAAACGTGGACACTGACAGTTGGGCTGGTCCACAGATTCAAGGTCGCTCAGCGCGCTATGGAGCGGGCTACGCTCGGAGTCTCTTTGAAGGATAAAATCACAAACGAAATTATCCGGACAAGAACTGGAGTTACCGACATAGCTCGCAGAGTAAGCAAGCTGAAGTGGCAGTGGGCTGGCCACATCTGTCGAAGGACCGATGCCTAGTCGAGCAGACGAGTCCTGGAGTGGATACCACGTGTCGGCAAGCGTAGTGTGGGACGCCCCCCAGCTAGATGGACCGACGACCTTAGGAAAGCGACTGGGACAGACTGAATGAGAAAGGCGGAGGACAGGGTGTTGTAGCGCAACATGGGAGAGGCCTATGTCCAGCAGTGGACTGTGATAGGCTGAGTTGATTGATAATCAAGTAAGCAGTAAAATGTCTCGGCATTGTCCTTGAAATAATTACCTTCGGTCGCTCCGTAGAGAAATATATACAAGGATTGGTTATCCATTGACGTGTATCTCTTGGGCTTTAAGGCGCGGACTGACTACGATTTTAAATGCTACAACTATATGCTACAGCTCCAACAAATAAGGTTGAAAATTAAATAAATATTTGGATTGACGATGTGACTAAGCTGCGAATTGGCATTTATTTTACGGGTTTTATTTAGATTATTCGGACTACACACATTAAATTAAATAATTGTCTGGTTAAAGTTTTAAAGTAATGTTTATTCTATTGAACTCTTTAAAAAAAAAATGTTGTTATCGCTGAAAATACAGAGATGTTCGACGTCAAAGTTTTTTTTGTGAAACAATTTTTATTGGGAATATCAAACAATTTTTCACTATTCTATTCGGTTAGAATTTTTCTTTAAACCCTTCTCTGTCCACTGTATTTTTTGTGTCGTATATTTTCATTGCGTTACGTCATACTCGATTCAAAATCAAAAATCAAAATCAAAAGTCATTTATTCAAACTAGGCTGAGAGTCAGCACTTTTTGAACGTCAAAGTTACATGAGACAGTCCCCCAAAAACGCCCACCCTTCGACACTTCCTAGTGCTTTGGCTGGGAAGAAGAAGTGGCGGAACAAACTCCCCAGCAGCACAGCTGTCTGTTAAGTTAGAAGAACTTGATTCTATACAGTATTATGTAAGTAATTAATAGTATAAAACAAAACAAAACATACATCAAATTATGCGTCATATGTCAGCTAGCACACGCCAATATACGAACAAAACATTTAAAAAAACTAAACTCAAGCTGAAATAATAAAATCGTAAATAGAGCTTAAAACCTAAATAAGAGCCTCCGGGTATAAAGGGCGTGCCCGCTTACATATGCAATGCTGAATGTTCACATAGCTGTTACGACCTGAGTTACAACTCGAGGCCACAAATGATAAACTAGGACCATCGACGTAAAATAAATTAAACAGGTAAGTAATATTAATAATAATATCAACATCAAAGTCAGCAAGACGACCAGTCACCACAAGCAGCACCCGTTCACGAGCATAACGCAAGGATCAGCCATTGCCCCCCTCGCCATATTTGAGGGAAGGGGGCAACCCGACCCCCGACGCTACCGCAAGCATTGACATCTAAGGGAGCATGACGAACTTGCTGCCGGTTGCTCAAGCAAGAATTGAATGATTACTTGTCGAGGTCGCTAGCTAACCACATTATGCAATACTAATAAAATAAAATTGGCATAAACAGGAAAAAAAATATGGAAACAATTATATTGAACCTATCACTAGGTACGCTAATACTGGAGAAAGAACATAAACATTGTCTTGAGTTAATCACAGCGACCAACTATTCTTATCATTTAAATAATCGTTGATGGAATAGTACGCCTTTTGACAAAGGTTGGATTTTACTTGAGCTTTAAACGCATTAAAAGGTAATTCTAGTAAAGAAGGTGGTAGCTTGTTGTAAAATGTTATACCAAGCCCAACAAATGAGTTATGCACCTTATGAAGCCGGTGAAAGGGAACACGTAGTTTGTCCTTACTTCTAGTGTTAACAGTGTGAATATCACTGTTTTTAGCGTATAAGTGTATATTTTGCCTAATATATAAGATGTTGGCGAAAATGAATTGTGATGACACCGTAAGAATACCAATATCTTTAAAAAAGTCCCTTAGGGAAACTCTGGCACCTAGCTGGTAAATTGCTCGAACAGCTCGTTTCTGAAGGACAAAAATATTTTGAATATCAGCTGCAGTACCCCACAGTAGAATACCGTAAGACATAACGCTGTGGAAATAACTAAAATAGACTTAGATTGTCAAAGACACCAGTGTTTTGTGAATATTGAGGTAACAGCGCGCCTTAACTGTAATTTACAAGTACGATCAATTGAATTATGGTAGACTCTTAAAACTATCAATCACAATCGGAATTATATTATTGCCAATCCATTCCTTTATATGTTTGAAGAATATGTCTGCTTAATAACGTAAATAACGCAATGAATGTTATTGGACTGTCAAAATGAAAACCATTTTTACCGTATGTAACATAATTACCGCTATATATTATGTATTAAATAACTGGAAAGAAGGCGATTACATTATTCTACAGATGCTCTGATATTTAACAGAAACACAAACATAAAAAAAAATCAAATCAAAAGTCATTTATTCAAACTAGGCTGAGAGTCAGCACTTTTTGAACGTCAAAGTCACATAAGACAGTCCCCCCAAAACGCCCGCCCTTCGACACTTCCTAGTGCTTTGGCTGGGAAGAAGAAGTGGCGGAACAAACTCCCCAGCAGCACTGCTGTCTGTTAAGTTAGAAGAACTTGATTCTATACAATATTGTATAAGTTATTAATATAATAAAACAAAACATACATTATTCGCCATATGTCAGCTAGCACACGCCATTATACCAACAAAACATTGAAAACTAAACTCAAGCTGAAATGAATAATGAAACAAAATCGTAAACAGAACTTAAAACCTTACTAAAGCCTCCAGGCATAAAGGGCGTGCCCGCTTACATATACAACGATGCAAATGATACATATACACAACAAATGAAATTAAAAGAAAATAAAAATAAATTAACAAAAGCAGTTAAATAAAAAAACAATTATATGAACTACCCATATAAACTGTCAGTGTGTGAGTTACAGTAATTACAGAATGTAAAACAGTGTCATAGAAGAAAAAATAAATATTATCTACACAATTAAGTGAGCAACTAGTTTGATAAACTCTAAGAATGTCCTATGGAGCGAGACCAGCATGTTTCCAAGCGTTCTTATCTTGGATGTAGTCCTCTAATTTGTAATAAGCTCGTTTACAAAGTGTACTTTTAATATGACTTTTAAACCTCCTTTCATTTAATTGCAATATATCAGAAGGTATTTTGTTGTAACATTTAACACAGTACCCCATAAAAGATGTATGTACTTTTGCTAATCTGAAAAATGGTTGATCTATCTTGTCTTTATTTCTAGTATTAAAATTATGTCTATCGCTTATTTTATTAAAAAGATGTAGATTTTTTCTTACATACATAATATTTTCGTAAATAAATTGGCAAGGTACCGTCATAATATTAATCCTTTTAAATAGTTCCCTGAGGGATTCGCCGCGACACAGATTATAAATGGCTCTGACAGCTCGCTTTTGCAAATAAAAATGGATTCAATGTCAGCAGCCCTACCCCACAGTAAAATGCCATACGACATAATGCTGTGGAAGTA
This sequence comes from Aporophyla nigra, assembly GCA_947507805.1. NCBI lineage: Eukaryota > Metazoa > Arthropoda > Insecta > Lepidoptera > Noctuidae > Aporophyla > Aporophyla nigra. The sequence continues at coordinate 2,567,608 of OX382293.1, read as the reverse complement.
GCTAAAATAGACCAAACGCGCGGTTTCTACATCTGTTAACTGTCTTATCTTTCTAACAGCATAAGCGGCCGAGCTCAACCGCCCCGCAAGAGATGTTATATGAGGTCCCCATTGTAATTTCTCGTCTAGCGTGATTCCTAGGAAAACCGTTTGATCAATAAATTCCAGTTTTTCCCCATTCAATAAGATGTCACATTCGCTACCTCTGACATTAGGCAATTGAAATCTAATGCACTTGGTTTTTTTTTTATTAAGTACCAAATTATTTACCGTAAACCAGTCTTGGACCTGAAGAATGGAGTTATTGACGTCGTCAAGATTTTGAGACCGTCTGTCGATTTTAAATATCAATGATGTGTCATCTGCAAATAACACCATCTTCGGTTGGTTTGGAAGTAGATGGGGTAGATCATTAATGTATACTAAAAAAAGGAATGGACCCAATATCGAGCCTTGAGGAACGCCCATTGCCATTTCAGACCCCAATGAGTTTACGCCGTTTACTTGGACTTTGACCATTCTATCCTTCAGGTATGATCTTATTAAGTCAAGAGCTGTATTTCTAATTCCATAGTGCTCTAGTTTCAGCAAAAGTGTCTCATGGTTTACGCAATCGAACGCCTTGGAAAGGTCACAAAAGATTCCAATGGCATCTTGTGCTTCTTCCCAGGCGTTAAAAATGTTCTTTATTAGGGTAACACCAGCGTCGGTGGTACAACGCCCTTTGGTGAAACCGAACTGGTGTTCATGAAAGATGGAGTTTTTATTAAAGTGACGTAACATTTGATTGAGCATTAACTTTTCAAACACCTTACTGAGAACTGGCAGAACTGACACGGGCCTATAATTGTTTGGTTCTTTACTATCACCGGATTTAAACAAAGGAACTACTTTGCTGTGTTTCATCAGATCCGGAAAGACTCCTTGGTCTACACTGGTGTTAAATATGAAAGCTAAATAGGGTGCAATGGTTTCAATAATAGAACTACAACATACTATATCAAAAGTGTCGTGACGGTCTTAACGGTACACTTTATTCCGTGTACCTGTCATTAGCCAAGTGTGCTGAATTTAACATGCGATAAAGAAATATGTTCCAAAAAAAAAAAAAAAAAACATATCGCAGAATAGGTGACACTCGATTTTTCCCACTCAAATAATTTAAGGTACATTCAAGAATGAAAGCCTTCATACTACAGGAAAAAGGGTTAAAATCACTCATGTTTTGCGTACAACTTGACCCTCACAAAGGGTTCAGTAGCAACATTCGGGACTTAATGTAAAACCCATGAGGAATAGGGTAACGTACAGTTGCAAATCGTATAACTTAGTAATCCTTCATCCCCCCTGGATTTATGTGCCAACTGATTCTTCAATCCGTGTGAAGTGGTTTAGGGAAACTTGGCGTTTCATTTTTTTTTTGTATTAAATTAAATCTGGTTGCGCGTTGATTCCGTTAAAGTTCGTTTTGTAATTTATGCCTCCTATCCTATTTATACACCGTGTGGCGTTATGTACCGTGTGGTGCCGGACGTAAAGAATAACACCACCCCATTTCTTCCCGTGGGTGTCGTAAAAGGCGACTAAGGGACTTACTAGACAATGGGCAGCAGCGTTCTCTATGCATTTTACCACCATACTGTGATCGCCAACCCGCCTGCCAAGCGTGGCGATTACGGCAAAGCCCCCCAAACTGGGGGAGGCCTAAGTCCAGCAGTGGACGTCTTACGGCTGAAATGATGATGATGATGATCCTATTTATGCACATTGCCTTTCGTCCCCGTGAGAGCAAGACGGCTACACTACATCATTTAAACTAGAGAAGAAAGAAAATAGCGAGTAACTGTTACAGTTCATCTCAGTTTTTACAAACCAACAGTACCAAAATCTGTCGTGTTTAATCACTTACTCAGCGTATACAAAATCTATACAGGCTACACCGCGTCAATTGAACTAGAGAAGAAATAAAATGGCGAGTAATTGTGTCGTCACTTTTTATAAACCAATACGACCAAAATCTATCGTTAAAAATCGCTTACTTCCAGTATACGAACTCTATGCATGCGGAAGAGTTTATTTGTTTGCTTGAACATGCTAATCTCTGAACTCTCAGCCAGATAATCAAAAAAACATCTTGCTAAGAAGTCGAGCAACAAGAAAAAAAGTGAGCCGTCGCGTGACGCCTGGCCGATGGGAAACATCGAAATTATTTAGATAATATTTATAAAGCATACCTACTTTATGAAAGGAAATAAATATGGTATAATCAAAAATAACATATTAATTATATGTTAATCATCAAAATTCGGACTAGTCTGTACCACCCTAGTCTGAAGCACCAGCTTTCAAATAAAAATCGCATCAATATTGGAACTTTGTTGCCTAAGTCCACTAATTTTCAGTATGGGCCCACTGTGCGTCTTGAGTGACCTTTGTTCATTAGTTTTCCAGCGCCGACTCATAATTTTAAGGTTTATTATTTTTTGCTTTTCAGTTTTTTCGGCGGTTAAATTTTTTGGCAAAAAGTTTTTATTTTATATTTTTTTGTGGCTTTAATGTACTTATAATACTTGACAAGGTATACCCTATCCAATGAATAAAGAATTATCAAAATCAGACTACTCTGTATAAAGTTATGCGTGGTTAAACATTACAATCAGTGAGTGAACAATCAATCATCCCCTGTTTTCCGACCCTTAGAGTTCGATTTTGTTTTCCAAATTTCTATGGGACCACCCTCGGAGTATATTTTTTCCAATAAAAAAAGAATTATCACAATCGGACTACTATGTAAAAAGTTATGCGTGGTCATACATAAAACAAAAACAAACAAAAAAAAAAATATACGCGTTGAATTGATAACCTCCTCCGTTTTTTTTCGTCGGTTAAAAATAGGAAGAACGTTAAGCGAAAACGAAGGTTTAGCGTGGGCTAAAGACGTGATGCGAACCGGTAGGTCAGAGCGGCAGGGAGTTTATTTATTTTGGATCTCCAACAAAAGATGTACACAATACACTGACACGTAAACAAAGGGTAACATGAGATATTAAGTAGGTGTAGTCCTTCACTTATAGGAGACCACAGCATGCACAATAGAGTTTACAACTAAGCTAACAAGGTTAAAATACTAATTATAGATAACATTTGGTAACAGTTTATAGATTATTAAAGGATATACACTAAAAAGAAGAATATAAAATACATTGAAATACTTAAATTAACACCTAGAGATATTTAAATTAAATTAAATCTAATAAACAATTTTTATATTTAGATAGAGACTCACAGATGTCTAAATTCTTAGTTTTGGCTAATATATTGCCTACAAAGTCTCGGAACTGTTAACTCTCTGTTTAAATGAAATATGGCTGTTAATTTAATATGTTGACGCGAACTTAGTCGCGGTAGAGAGTAGAATGATATTTTTCCGAGGTTAAGTTTGAATTTTCATCTTAAACTATTTTATTGATAAAATGTATAGTTTCTTTTGAAACTTTAAGTGTGTATAGCTTTCTTTGCTTCGGAAAAGTCCGAAAACTACTCGACATTTTGATGCCTGAAGTAAGTTTTTGTAATGCAAAACTGGGTTCAAACTCACGGCCTACAAGCAGGCGCTTTACTTTGTGTAAATAATTGCATCACCACTGTTCTCAAAACGGTGAAGGAAAACATCGTGAGGAAACCGGCATGTCGTAGAACCAAAAATTCGAAGACAAGTGACAACTACCAACCCACCCTGGGCCCGCGTGGTAGATTACGGCCCACTCCCTCTCACCAAGAGGAGGCCTGTGTCCCAGCAGTGGGAACAAATAGGCTGATGATGATGAATGCGAAAGTAGTCTGTTGTTTTCAAATACACTTTGTATACAATCTTCCTTAAGTTGTCACACAAAGCTATCAGTAAAGAATATGTCCTACAAAATAATCAAAGAGTAGTAGCCACAGCTTTTCTTAGAGTTAAAAGTTTCAGCCTAGTCAGCTCTCGCAAATATTTACTCCTGGTACAGAAAAAAAAAACAGAATCGTTGCCAAACTTAGCTTTTTGGTTTGTAACTATTTCCCTAACTCGGATCAATCAGGTTGAGTACAGCTAGTGCTTCCTTTACTCACTCTTTTAGTTCTGAAAATATTTTTCAAGAAAACAAAAGTTTTAGCTGACGTAACGTGGATTACTCAGCCACAAAATGTCTTTATTTACGAACCTGCAAAGATACGAAAAAGTCTGTGTGACACTTTTGTCCATATCTAAAAGTCCAGAAGACATTATGCTTAGTAGTAGTTTATGAAACTGTTGCATAACTGGGGTTATTTTAATAATAGTACGCACGGTAATAAATCACACATTTCCAGTATAAGCTAACTTTTAACTGTACAAAAAATGTACACAATGCGAGCTCAGCTAAAACTGGAAATGTAGAGGTTAACATGTAGCCGTGTTCACGTTTTAATACGTATTGTTTATAGATGTGTTCAGTTTAATTACTACTTTATCGAAACTAATGCAATGTTAAAACATACAATCAATAATTTCGCAAATGTTGCGCCAAAATGTAACTTTCCCCAAATAATGATTGGAATTGAGTTAAGAGCTTAAAGCGTTGGCTGATAGGTGGGACTCTCCGATCTTGGGGCGGTGGATACGACTGCACGCAGTCAAGTAGACATTCCCCAGGATCGGTGAGCCTCACAGCTCAGAATAAATGTTACTAACATTAGTTCATAAGTTTTCACTGTTACTAACACTTATGGAAGAAATTCTGAAATAAATATTTTATTATTATTATTTCGTTTATTTAATTTTACAAACATATAAATTATATTTTTAAATATTAAAATAATAAAATCATAAAACATTTAAAAATATAAAAAATAGTAGCCCACCGGTATCGGGAATTTTATTATTATTTTTATTTATGTTAACATATCTCGGGACCCTAGGATCCCGGTCTTTTGGAAGGCGTACGAGGGGCCGAAGCCAACTCGCAGAGGCCCCTTAGACAATTTTAAATGATGAGGGGGCACCAACCGACGATTATCCCTGTATGCACTATGCAAGTGCATCCAAAGACAATCCCCGGTTGGAGCAGAACTATTACAGAATATGGAAACAAAGCAAATTAGGCTATAGGTTTGGATGGCTATAGTGGATTGGTAACCGCAACTATGGAGGGACTATGGCCCCTGCCTGATCAATGTTTTGTATACACGGATAAAATGGCAGGGGGTGACTTGCACACTCAATAATGGGCCCCCGGGAAACGTAGCTAGCTATTATTATTATTATTATTAAAATTGTTTACTGAATTGCCTCTATCATATATTTACTTAGATCAAATTTTACTTACTCGTGCAAGTCGCTGTTATTTAAAAGTGTCGCTGTGTCCAATTGAGGCTAGTCATTTTATGCGCCTAACAGGCCGTTTAGATTTGGTAATTTAAAAATTTTAAAATTATTACTAATTAATAAGAAAATTATTCTATAGTTAAAACTGGGTGATTAAATAAAAAGTTGAGTAGTAATATTATTTAACGGGCAGCTAAGTTACGTGTGGGCAGTTAACAAATCGGAATTAGTCGATGAGAAATATAACTCCCCGACGCCATATGACTCGCCGGCCGCTTCCACGGCTCAGCTCGCTCAGCTCGCGCGCGGTTGGTTACAGTTTTAAAGTAACTTAACCCATTTGGTCAGGGTGTCCTGGTTTAATTACTACAACCAATTCGGCTCCAACCTAACTTATGAACTGCCGAACTGCCGCCCATTCCAACATTCTCACTGCCCATTTATACAATACTTTAGTATTTTTTGTACTAACATTGTAGCATGAAATTATAACCCATTTTCCTTTGTATTACTGTTTAATTTTTTATTGTAATATTAATTTTATTTATCAACCGCTGACTAATTAAATTGATACCTGTTCATTTTGTCAACTGATCATAATAACCTCCCTGATGAATAAAAAATTACTACTGTAATTCAAAATAACAAAAATAAAACCTTTTTCAATAGAGTAGGAAACCAGTTTATACCTACTGGTTTTGTAATGACTGTATGTAATTCCTTATAAAAGTCGACCACGATCTCGACTATTCGAAAACACACATTATTTTCGACATTTCCTTTTCTTTTGACAGATTTTCTTCTACGAAACGAGATAGATTGGTTGAATATCTGTTTCCGTGTTAGGAAAGTTTTAGATATAAAATGAATTGTAGGCGAAGGTCCGCCATTTGTTCGAGACCGACACGGTATCATATTGAGCCAATAGGAATAAAAGATTACGTGTTACTTGGGAGGGAAGAATTTGGTGTTTGTTGGAAACGTCTATTTAAGTGTTCGTGTTTTCGAAGTAAGGAGGTTTTGTATTGGTACTCTCGATAGTACAAAAGGCAATATGTTGATGTTATCTACTCGTGAAATTGCTAGAGTAAAAAAGTAATCGTTTTAAGATTTTAGTACCTAGCACTGTTTACGATACTTGATTGAATAACAATCACGTCAAAAGCCTTTCAGTGTTTTACCAAAAACTCAGCAAACAGGCTGAACAATCTCATTTCTGGAAAAATAATCCAAATTACTCACGAACTTTTAAAAATTTAATTTTCATGCGAACACTTAAAACCACAGGCGTTTTTCAGAGGTTTACAATGCGCTGCCATGACACTTAAATGCCTGTGGCTTGTCAATGATTGATTTATTGAATTTGGCAATATTGGACGCCGGTATAAAACTCTACGTGTCACACGATCAATTTACGAGTCTTTGGGCCAAGTTATATCCAAATGGATCCCCCCATTTCAGGGTTATGGATGACTATAAAACATTCTCATTTTAATATCTTTATGCGTTATCGATTTTCTATTATGAAAACAGATTGTATCAGGTTTTATAGACCTGTTCTAGTTTAGGGTGTTTAACTTTCCACTTTTTTGCCATTTATAACTTAAGTTTACTACTAGTACTAGTACTGGTACTCTGTTTTATTTTTAAGTGGTATATTTTTTGGTTAACTAAATACCAAATATATATAAATGAGTGCATACCCAGTAGTCTTCGACCATGTTTGTAAAAATAATTTAATGTATTTCAAATGCAATAATACATAAAATATTAACTTTTTGCACTCCTTCTCCATATTAAACCTTAACTGTGCCAAATTTCAACCTCCTTAATCTGCGTATTTTTCCTAAAAAGGGGTACAAAGTTTTTGCTTCCCATATAATGATAAGTTTTATTTTGGTTTATCAAATAATATATCTTAAGACAACCAACACAACGTTATTTCATCCCAAACTAGGCAGAGCCTGTACTATGGCAACCAGACAACTGATAAACATACTTATATATTTCTAAATACATACATATTATATATAAATTACACCCAGACACAGAATAAATGATTGTGCTCATCATAAAAAGATTTGTCCTGGGTGGGAATCGAACCCACGACCTCAGTCTTAGCAGCTTATCATATCAATACAAATAAAATTCCGTCATACACTGATTTATTATATAATAAATACCTCCACTAATTCTTTGTCTATGTAGCCATTTCCACAAAAAGTAACAAAGAAAATTGCCGCTACATTTATAAAAAAATAGGTTTGCTCGCAAACAGTTTGCGCTAAGTCGGGTAACAATATACGAGCGACAAACAGCGGAGCAGACGTCACGGTTTGACGGGATAGGACTAGAAATGTCTTTCATGGCCTTCAGAACCGACACGGATCAGAAAAAAAAAATATTGTGAAGATTTTCGTATTATTTGGATACCTATTTTCTGCTGGAATGACTCAGTCGAAATAGAGAAGGGTTAGTCAGGCTAGTATACTATTACTAAGTAATTTATGTGATAAAGTAAACAAAAAAATATTACATTTAGAATAAAGTATTTATTTTACTCATTGTTTGCAGCACCGGTCGAGATCATCACGTCATCACCGGCTGTCGTTGAAAACCAGCGCTGGGGCTCGGTCTTGGATAGGGTCGCAGCTTATGTTCAGCGATGGCTGTTTTGCGTAGATGTGACGTATGATTTCCCTCAGCTTTTTCTTTTTATGTACTGTATTTAGTCTTTCTTTGTGTCACGCAAATAAACGTATTTTCTTTCTATTCTTTTTCTTTCTATAAGTATTAGACTTTAAAAGAAACTGTGACCTCTGAGTTTCTTTCGGCCTTTTTTCTCAGAGTAGTCAGATAGGAAAGGCCGACCTCGTCTAGTTTTAAAAATATGATTGACCTTCATTCTTTTTCAACCCACATTCTTGTTTCCCTGCATAGTATATATACAAATGATAAGCACACTCAATTGATTTTATATCAAGCTCCACAGCTCCTTGTAATGTACACTTAAGAGAAAGTCGTAAACAGTCTCTATATAAAATGCACGAATCGCGCAAACATGCATGATAGATGAGGTTATGAACCCTTTCGCTTGACTTCAAATACTTCCTTATTCCAGACTACTGACATCACCCACTTCCAGAATGCCAAGCACCCAACTTTGACTGTTAAGGTCTTATGACAAACATAACGCTGGAAGTGTACCCTGCCCCACATACGACCCTTTTGCTCTCAAAAAACCTGGTCACGTAGAAAATAAACAAAATGAACCACACATTCCAACTCTCGATACATTATCGTGAAATAAGTTGAAGTTGTTCGCAGAAATACGCGTGTTAGTATATAAAATGTATATGAGAAAGTATATGAATATATACACGTGCCTTTGAGTGCTCTTCAGACCAGGCCTGCTTGACTTAAACTGTTATAAAAGTAATATACAGCAATCTCGAATTTATTGTTGGTGTTTTCCGACACATTTCCAACACAAGAACAAGCTTTTTTTGTTGTTTAAATTTGTTTTATTTTTTAATTAGAAACTAAGCTCCAGAAAATTTGTTGAAGTTCTTTCGTTTCGCTGTTTTCCAATTAATTAAACAGCGGATGACATACACTGTTTTGTTTTCAACAAAAATTGGGTAAGCTATCACAAAAAATATGTTTATTACAGGCATCATTCAAAGTAGATCACTGAACCAAGAGTTTTGGGTAGCTGAATAGGCGATTTGCAAAACTTAGACCTCCATATATAATGAAAACCTAAGTTTAGTCGTAGATCCTTATTTGCTGGCAAAGTTGAGTGGGCGGTTTATATGGAACTAGAAAATTATATTCTAACCATATAATCTTGACCTTTTTGGGTACGAACCTTTTTTAATATCAGAGTTTTTCTCGATAAGTAGGTTCCACAGATTGCTGGAATTAAAAGCTAAATGTTTTTTTGATAATGCCGAGTTTGGTCGTTCATATTTACATAAAAATCTGGATTAGGTTAGGTTACATAAGTACCTAATTCACGCTTAAGCCAAGCGCATCCGATTGTCGCAACCCAGTGCTGGGCACGCCACAATTGCGGCGGTAAGTCCCCTCTTTGAGGAGTGGATAGAGAGGCGCCACGGCATCCTTACCTTCTGCCTGACGCAGGTTCTCACCGGGCATGGGTGCTTCGGTGGATTCCTGTTCAGGATAAAGCGGGAGGAAACGCCCGGGTGTTTTCATTGCGAGGATCGTCTGGAGGACACGGTGGAGCATACGGTGGAGGTGTGCCCTGCCTGGGCGGAGCACCGCCATGTCCTCGTGGAGGCGATCGGCGGCGGCGACCTCTCGCGTCCGGCCCTGGTGCAATCCATGGTACGGAGCGAGAGGGCATGGGAAGCCGTCACCTCCTTCTGCGAAGCAGTAATGCTCGCGAAGGAGGAGGCGGGCGCGTGAGGGAGCGGCAGTCTCTGCGCCCTCACGTCCCTAGCCGCCGCAGGAGGAGCGGACTCCCGGCCACCGTAGGCGCGGGCTTGCGGGCGGCGAGCAATGGGTAGCTCGCCGCGCGTAGTGTTCCACGCGCGCCTCAAAGAGATGTCAGCAGCACTGAAGGGGTCTGCTAGGACCGATGCCTGCCAGGGTCGCGAGATTTTTCGAAAGAGATACCGTGACCCTGGCACATGGGCAACTGAAGGAACACGGGCTTTAAGTCAGTAAAAGTCTGACACGCCCTCCCGCTCCACCCAGAGCGGGAGAAGTCATTTGATGATTTCCCAACCAAAAAAAAAAAGCCAAGCGCATGTATTGATATATGTTACCTACTGGTGATGTGCTGGATCGTTAAAAATGTATGTCCGTGGATACGGATCCGAATACGGATATTTGGTGCCAAGATTCGTGGATACGGATACATATCTGGATCTTAATTTTCGTAAGAAAGATCAACACTGATTGGGAAATTAATCGGTGTCGATGCGCGTGACCTTGAAACGATAGCTGTTAACGCCACTTGACGCTTTGCTTGACAGGACATGTTTCAACTTGCTTTTAAGAAGTAAAACATTATCTGAATAGATTTTAATCGTTTTTCATAGCTAATTGTTACCTAAATATTAAGACATTTAACTCTGTATTGTAAATTAATATACGGTTAAAGATCCGCTAAAAACGTACGGATACGGATCTTTCTTCTCTCGTCTCCCTCGGATATCCGTATCCGCGGATACGGATATCCAGTACATCACTATTACATATGATGTACAATTGTGCGTATATCGTAAAAACTCAAATAAAAGTTTGGAACAAAAATACGACTTGTATTTGTTCCGATTAATTTTTTTCTTTTTTTATTGCCAGGCCGATGTGTTGTGACGTAAACGTTTTCTATAGTAGTGGTTATATTTTTGTTTTTATGCTGGTCAACTTTTATCTGCCATAATATATTGGGGTAAAAATGAGTGCCCAGTCACTTGAGCGTCAGTTGAGCGAGGTACAGAAAACATGTTGAAATAATTTGTGTTGTACTCAATTTAAGTGTTGTTCTAGGAGCTTTTCTGTTTTATATTTTGTACCTCCAATATCCTTTAAATATTTTGAAATAATTGGATCACAAATAGGTGTTTATTTCTTTAATTATATCCAGGACAAAAAGGGTTATGCTTAAGTAATGTTGTGAACGCGGTAGGATATAGTATATAATATTATGCTATTACGTTTTGGTTTCAGTTTCCAAACATGATTTTAGATTTATGACAATTTATCAATATTTTGTTATTTTCGTACGTTGCGTAACTTTTTTTACCATAATACATTAGTGTCTATTTATTGATTGTCAAATTCTCTAAGTAAGCATTAATTCAGTTAGTCGTATCAATTTGAAACTATTTCTATTGCCTTTTATGTTCCTTTTTTTAATATCGCAAGAGACGAGTACAACTATTTAGTAGCATTACTACCTGATAGTCATAACGCTAGGAATCTTTTCTATTTAATGTTGTCCTTATTTCTCATCTAGTTTTCTAGTATTTTCTTATTCTCTTATTCTCATTGCCCGGAGCAATTGGCCTCGTGCTAACGACAGACGCAACTCGTTTTATTATTAGAGCATTCTCTTGTTTATGCCAGATTGCTGTCTAGTATTCTAATAGAATTATTTGCTTAAGGATAACCAAGTTTCATATAATAATTCTATTAGAATACTTTTTCTGGTGTCTATATTTTTTTTGAAGACTAGCCAATTTCAGGCTAATTTAGCTAGCATTTAATAGAGGCTGTTCATGTTAAGGTTGACGTTCTTCTTTTGCGCCCGTAAACTTGTCCTTCAAAAGTTCTTACGAATGTTGTATTAAACATAAAGTGCACTGCTTAGTAAACATCCATTATCAACCACTTTACTTGTTTTCACAGGCACGGAAATAAAGAAAAGTAGAGTTGAAAAACATTTAACGTTTTTAATTTCATAATGACCCGTTACGTGATTTAAACATCCTATAAAATTCTTAAGCATAAAGGACTTAAGGACGCTATAACATTTTTGAATCGCTCAAGTTTAGGTATCTGAGTCGGCACACAACAACATTACGCGCACGCACACATTGAAACCATTGTCTGCTCGATTTTAAACATTAGTTAACTAATCTTGATACTCGAAGGTATTATTTATTTTATTTTACTAGCACTGTTGAGTAAAATTTGTAGTTAAGTAACTTTACTATCTGCATTTAGTGACAGTAAATATTTTTTACTACCATGATCATCAATATTTGTGGGGTAACGTATAATTTGACAATTAAAAAAAAACGAGGTGTAACAATAAAATACTTTAACAATATTTTTGGATAATAAACAAATATAACTGATGGTGATCGTAGAATATCGTTGTAATCGTTGAAAATATACAGGATATTCCTTAAAGAAAACTAAGCAAAAATTGTGTGACGCACGACCCTCACCTTTGAGATTGCAGCGCGTATCCAGAATTTTTAATACACAATAGGAAAATGTATACATTTTTGTATGAAGGCTGTTTTTGTACTCTTTTATTACCTATTTATAATTCTAAATGACTTTAACATTTTTGTGATTAACTACATGATTTTCAATTTATGTAAATAATTAAAGTTACGTTAAATATTGTGACTACATACTAGCAAAACCCCCAAAATTGATACCCATGTCGACATTTCATCATAACAGTACATCCGCCATTTTAAATTAAAAATCGAAGATTTTATAATCCCTACCCCCAATATGGATAAAGATCTTTTAAAAAAAAAACAAGACCCGACGTATTTGGATCAAATTTGGATGAATCATTCGTAATAACTATCCTAAAATTATCCAAATTTGATAGCTATGCCCACTTTTTTAATTAAAAAATTAAAATATTCGTCGTTTTGAATGAAAAACTTGTGGGGTCACCTTTTTTTGGCTCCAAATGTAATTTGTATGGAGTTGTCGACTTCAGCACCTTCGAAAATCTTGGAAACGACACCCATGATGAAAATTTTGAAAATTTTCGTAACCACCATTTTTGATTTTGAATCAGATTCAGCACCCTTGTTTACCCCTACCGCAAGCTACATTAAAGAATTTCGTTCTAAAAATGGACGACACTTGCATAATTTAATTACCACGTTGAAAATATAACTTTTTATTGAATAATTATCCTTCATTTTGAATTCTTGAAAATGAATACATAGTCATAATTACCCTACCTCAATAATCCCAATAGAATTTGAGTTATTTATTTCTAAATCAAGTTCTGATAATAAGTTTGGTACTCATAGTTTTGGTCCGAAAAGTATCAACATTTTTCAACCACAGTATACAGCACGGCACTCACTTTATTATTATTTTGATCGTATTTATTTTGTACAAAAAAGCGATACGCCCGTGCTTCCTAGGGCGCGTTTGAGCGCGGAATGAGAAGCCGCGACTTGAAAATGTATGAAGAAAGTTGAGAACGTTCTTTATTTTTCTCATAAATAAAAAAGTTATGTATTTAATTACAAAATATTTAGGCAAAACGTAGAAGATTATACTAGCCACAATTTGTTGTCATTTTGAAGTTAAAATATGCAGTTGATCTCACTATACAGGTACCTTTCCAGACCCCATTATTTTTCATTTTCTTCGATTATTGCGGTGGGGAAAACGTATTTTTGTGAAAATATTTTATAGGACTATACAATTTTTATGGTACCATAATGGAGATGAATAAATTATCTTTAATTAAAGACCATAATTGACCTCACAATTGTGATTCCTCTTGATGTAATTGGTACCGGAAAACCACCGATATTTGTAGAAAAATGTTATAGCGTCCTTAAGGGCAAAATTAAAGGTAAAGTCGCAAGGCTTTAAATACCTTAACACACACATTTCATGGCACATTTTCAATTCTCAGTGTTGAATCGAGTAGAGGGAATTTAACAGTGTGCATATCAGCGCTTCAGAAAAACTGTTCGTGTTTTAAATCTTGGCGCTAAGGTGTGCGTTAAAGGTCCAGAGGTGTAATTGCGTAACTTTTTATCGGTAGGAATTGGTTTCATATTAATTGTTAAATAACATTCATTGCGTTATTTACGTTGCTGAGCCGACAATTTATTCGAACAAATGACGCAATGGTTTAGAAATAATCTTCAATCCCATTCAGACTCTGATAAATAGTGCGTTTCGCAATTAGGCTGCTGCTCGGGAAAAAATATCACCGTTATATTTTTACGCTAACTTCATCATCTGCCTAGCCTTTTCCCAAGTATCTTGGGATTGGCTTCCAGTCTAACCGGATGTATCTGAGTACCAGTTTTTTACATGGAGCAACTGCCTATCTGACCTCCACAACCCAGAAACTGGGTAAATCGATACCCCTTGGTAAGACTGGTTGTTAGACTTTCGGTCTTCTGACGACCCGTAATGACTGTCTAAGATCTACGAAAGACAGCCGGGACCAACGGCTTAATGTGCTTTCCGAGGCATGGAAGGTTCTTGGTGTGTAAAGATGGCCACCCATCCACGGACCAACCGCAGCAAGCGTAGCTTAACCTGAATGATCGACCCGTGCGGCTGTTGTACCTTAGTCACAAGCCCTTTTTACGCTCGCTATGGTGGAATCGCGCCAAGTTTCGACGTTTTAAATTCCTTCTAAATTGTAAACAGTAGTAGTCATTTTGTAACGTGCGACTACAAAGACCAAGGTGCCAACCATGTCTAACTGGTAACAAGGTTCCTTACGCCTGTTAAGCTCAACCGCAAGACGGAAGACGGCTTTACAACTGAGAACTTCAATTTGCGATGTCAAGACGTAGAACACGTTACCTTAAGTGAGAATTGTCACGTTAACTGTATATGTTGCCGATAACCGTAAATTGTCAAGCAGCCCAAGCAATTATTAATTCAAAAAAGCATAACGATTACATACATATATGACAAAAAAACAATGTACTGATAAACCCAAATTGATACATTCTTAATATATGCATAGTTAAATATTATAATTGGATATATAACTGTTCTCAATATAGAAAATGATGTACCTAATTAATATTAATTACCTACATAATTATTTCAGTATTGCTGTAATTTATTTTTATTTTATTTAATATATTTTTCGAATCAATTTTTAGGGTTCCGTTGCCAAATGGCAAAAAACGGAACCCTTATAGATTTGTCATGTCTGTCTGTCCGTGTATGTCACAGCCACTTTTTTCCGAAACTATAAGAGCTATGCTGTTGAAACTTGGTAAGTAGATGTATTTTGTGAACCGCATTAAGATTTTCACACAAAAATAGAAAAAAAAAAAACAATAATAATTGGGGTTCCCCATACATAGAAAGAAAACTCAAAAAAAAAAAAAAAACATCTAACCTATACGTGTGGGGTGGGGTATCTATGGATAGGTCTCCAAAAATGATATGGAGGTTTTTAATATCATTTTTTTCTAAACTGAATAGTTTGCGAGAGAGACACTTCCAAAGTGGTAAAATGTGAGTCCCCCCCGTAACTTCTAAAATAAGGGAATGATAAAACTAAAAAAAATATATGATATACATTACCATGTAAACTTCCACCGAAAATTGGTTTCAACGAGATCTAGTAAGTAGTTTTTTTTTAATACGTCATAAATCGTAAACCACAATTTACCTTTCATTCAGTCAACTCAAATATAAAAAGTAAAAAAATAATAATTTCATAAACATAAACCTTATGCATAAACCGTGAATACCTGCAGGTTTGTACGGAACCCTCGGTGCGCGAGTCCGACTCGCACTTGGCCGGTTTTTTTATACTTTTGGCTGTGCTATACAGGGTCCGTAACTTGTACAATTAGCTTTAAGCCATTAAAAGAATTTTTAACATTATGGAATGCAAATAAAGAAGTGAATATGAATATAAATAAAGTTAATAAATGTTATATCTAGCCTCATTGTTCTAGTGATCGTAAGCGCTACTCCTGCCTGAGCATCATAAGGTTCTGGGTCCGATTCTCGGATTGGGCAAAGTGTTATTGGGTTTTCCATCTGGAATTCTCAGTAGTCTAGATTTGTGCCCGGTTGATGGCAATAAGCTCGCCCCCTATTACATGGGACTTAAACATAACTGGTGAAATGTAGGTGTATTACAGGTTAACCTCTGCCTGACTCTTTGGAGAATACAAGCCTAAAGTTTTGGTTTAGCTTATCTTTTAATTAAGTACAAAAAAACATGTTTGGACACACATTAAACATGTTTTTTTTGTGATTTGGATGAAAACGGTGAAAATCATATATATGGTCAATTATATATAGTATAAGTAGCAAGCTAATGTCTCAATCCCATTCTGCCTAATAGTAGGAAAGCCTAGTACCCTAAACTGGCACAAATCCAGAATTTGGTCATGTAATTAATTTGAATTGACACTGGTGCCGATTCCCTTATTCACAAACTAAACTAAATTTATTTATTTATTTATTTTGGATCTCCAACAAAAGATGTACACAATACATTACACGTAAATAAAGGGTAACATGAGGTATTAAGTAGGTGTATTCCTTCACTTATAGGAGACCACAGCATGCACAATAATTTACAACTAAGCTAACAAAGTTAAAACATTAATTATAGGTAAAATTTGGTAACAGTTTATAGATTATTAAAAGAAGAATATGAAATACATTGAAATACTTAAATTAACACCTAGAGATATTTAAATTAAATTAAATCTAATAAACAATTTTTATATTTAGAAAGAGACTCACAGATGTCTAAATTCTTAGTTTTGGCTAATATGTTATATTGCCTACAAAGTCTCGGAACAGCGGCGTAATGACCGAGGTTAGTTTTTGAGCCAGGGATGTAAAATAAATTATATGTGTTAGGTCTGGGAATCCGAGTCGGAATTTTAATCTTTAATGAACTCAAAAGTTCACTGCAATGTATCGTTCCATTAAATAGTTTGTGGAGGATGACGCAGTCCCATTTCTTCCTACGACTGGTTAGTGTATTCATGTGGTAGTGTTTCAACCTATCAGTGTAGCTAGTAAGTTGTTTAGCCAAGTGATCTCCGTAGCACAGATGGTAAAGGAACCGCTTTTGGACACTCTCTAATCGCTTCGAGTAAACTTCGTAATGTGGATTCCATACCACTGAACCATATTCTAGGATTGGACGGACTAAAGTATTGAAGAGCTTAATTTTGAGCTTTTAAAATTTAAGTTCAGTGCATCTTTTTCTTTCTATTTCATTAAGGAAAGGACAGAAGATAAATTTTAGTTTAGTCCTGTCAAATTAATCAGCGCTTGACGTAAATTGACGTAATTTTAGTAGGCAAGTTTTTAATCACGTCTAAACTTGTATGGAGTAGTGAGAGGCGCTGATTAATTTGACAGGACTAAACTAAATTTTTTCTTTTGTCTTCTTCTTAATGAAATACAAAGAAAAAGATGCACTGAACTTTAATTTAGTTTAGTTTGTGAACAAGGGAATCGGTACCATTGTCATTTGATAACTGAGGGGTTTGTGGCTAAGTAATACAGTTGCATGGTTAACTCGACCAAGTTAAGCTACGCAGTCCGCAGGTCCGTGAATGCGTGAGTATCTTTACATACTTTGACCCCTTGGTACCTCGGAATGCACGCTAAGATGTTGGTCCCGGTTGTCATTCGACGATCTTTGCTAGTCGTTACGGATCAGCAGAAGCCGTCTGACAAGCAGACTTACCAAGGGGTATGATATTACTCAGTAACTGGGTTGTGGAGGTCAGTCCATGTAAAATACTAGTACTCTACTAAGTCTGGTTAGACTGAGAGCCGACCCCAACATAGTTGAGGAAAGGGTACGCAGGTCATGACTGTCATTTAATTACTGATATGCTGCTCTCTGACTAAAGTCTAAGGACACATTTCATTATATTTTTACCAATACACAACAACAAGGAAAAAGAAAATGTTATATATTTTTTAACAATGCCAATTTCCTGTAATTTGGTATATAATGGTTTAACGTATAGAAAGGGAAAATCGATGAAAATAGGGATTCTATAGGATTAAGTCCCCCGGTTAACATGTGTAAGGGATTACCCGAAGAGCGCGAGAACACATGGTGTTTGATTAAATCTTCTCACGGCTTTGAGAGTTGACTACAATGACAACACACTGTATTCTATATACACTTTAATATATAGTATGACTAATATTCTAAATGTGAAAGTTTTGAGGATGTTTAGTTCTTTGTTACTCTCACGCAAAAACTACTTATCAGATTTCGATAAAATTTTGCGGACAGATTGTTTATAATCTGGTTTTACACAAAGGGTACTTTTTATCCCGGTAGGAAGTTCCCGCGGGATAATTTCCGACCCCACGCAAAGCCGCTGGCAAAAGCTAGCAGTACATAGTTTTTGAAAATTGGAAAATTGGCCATAAACCCTCTTATTTCTAAACGTTGCATATGTATAAATTTTAAACACGTTTAAAACTGATTGTTAAGTAGACGATAGAATCATTGCTTTTTTAGGAAGAAATACGAATATTTCGTAAGTTATCTCGATGAATGTTTGTGTCGCTTGTCATCATCATCATCATCATTTCAGCCGAAAGACGTAAAAGGGGGTTTTGCCATAATCGCTACGCTTGGCAGGCGATCGTAGAATGGTGGTAAAATGCATAGAGAATGTTGCTGCCCATTCTCTAATAAGTCCCAAAGTCGCATCTTACGACACCCACGGGAAGAAATGAGATGGTGCTTTTCATTACTTACGGCACCACACGGAACATGTGTCGCTTGTATGGTCAAATAACTCTAATTTTAGATAGCTGGTGACCACCTCCCTTAATTCTTTAGGGGTCTTTTTGTCTCAGTAGTACAAGCGGACGCACAATAGGACCATCCCAATAGGATTTCCTTTTATAACAGCCTGATATAGCTCGTTAATAATTTTAAAGCCATTTAATTGGTTTGTGAAACAGGCGACATTTCACCAAAGGATTTATATTTTTAATCCTTTTTTGGCAAATGAATGTCGGTATAATACAGTTGAAGTGAAATATTAATTAAATATTCGCTTTTGTTTCCCGGCTTAACATATCATTAAGTGCTTTAAATTGAAAAACTGATGCATTTGTGGCTGCGTAATAGTTTTTAGGAACGAATTTTAATGCACATTTTCTTATTAAATTGTAGGTACAATGTACATAATAATATTTTTATTTAGTGTGAGAATCTTGGCTTTGGAAAAAGAGTTTTGAAAAAGTTTAAAAGACAAAAATGTTCGTCTTAAAAAAAAAACACTACACATTGAAAGAATACCTAAAATTGGTGACGTTAGGTTTTCTTTTAGTCACCAACTTCCAACTTCTTTTCCCTTTTTAAAGTCTGTTAAAAACAGCCCAGTGTTGCCTATCTACACTATTACAAGACATTTAAACCTACAGATCCTATAACGCGAAACTGTATTTTGCTATATCAATTCAGAACAACATTTTCATTTGCCAGTAGTTTTACTAACCTGTAATTAATTACATAAACTAACCTTTAAAGGTCAGGTGCAGTCATTCAACATCACTCAAATGTCAAACTGTAAGACGAAGCTCCTTCTTGTTGGTCCTCGGGTCCACTCTAACAATCCAATAAACTACTAGAGCTATCGTAACTATCGATACGAAACTAGAGTGGTACCTACTGGCGAAAGCAATACAGATACAATAGTTCTTAAGCCGATTGTGTGATATGAGTAAGTGAGTAAGTAGAAACCTAGGTATTGAAGTTTGTAGATGCATTGACTTTATATATATAACCTGGAAAAAGCCGTCAGATAGGTATATATTGTCATTTTCTTTTTCTTTGTTGATTAGGCCTGCTTTTATCTTTGATCATGCCTGATGGAAGCAAATGATGTGGTTGCCTGTTCACTCTTGCTTTGAAGACAGGTGGGTTTATGTGAGTGTGACTGGTGAACATGTCAGGTATATAAGGATATAAAACAGGACAGATGGGTGGAAGACCTTACTCGTAAAAGACTATTTTGTTGTAGACTGAAAATCTGTAATAAGCTTAAATAAGGATATATGTCCCGAAAGGTAATAACATTTCCATTGATGATTAGAACTCTGGCTAGTTACCTCTTGATAACAAAAAATCAATTCACACAATTTCATTGGAAAATTCTTATTGTAGGTAATTACTTCATTTATAATTAAAAAGCGACTAAATATGAACCAGACTCGGACACGAAGAATTCCGTCCCACCGTACAATACTTAACGAGCAGGGAACGCTGAAAAAAAAACGCGTTTCTTGATAATTGATCGAGAAATATATCATAGTGTAAAATTTTCGACATACCAATAGTAACCAAGTGTGGTCAAAGAAACTAGTTTCCAAACAGCAATATCTTACAATAATGCGACAACAGCTCGAAAACACTTCAGCACGAAAATGTATGCACAAACTCAGTAAAAGTAAAAACAAAATACTTTCTAGAAATAAAACTCAGCACTTTTCATCGTGATTTATTAGAATTTGCAAAAGTTTCGACCTTTTTGGATGATTTCCAATGTACCGTGACTGTATTGCAGGCAAAAGTTTGAAACGTATTCAAGGTGCAAAACATGAAATGCAAAAATGACCTGTCGCGCAAATTGGGGCACCCGTTTGAAAAGTCCGATAAAATACGAGTTTCTTCCTTCCTACTTTCTTATATCTTTGAATTTACTTCGCTTAAACTTTCGCGTACAGAAAGAAAGAAAGACAATACATTTATTTAACACATACAGGTCTAAAGAAATACTCGTAAAACGATGTTTTAAATTCATAAGTATAATGAGCGTTTAAAGGCTCGTACAAACAGGCGCGACTTATCGCGCGACGTGTCGCAGAAACGATTCTGCAATTTATCGCGACGCAAAACCTTTCACACTGCACACTGGCGCGACCACGGCCGGCGAATCGCGCGCGACGAGCAGCGCAACAGCTTGTGGTACATTATGTAAGGCGTCGCGGCGAATTCGCGGACGCGACGTTACAGCCGCGGCGCGACGAGGTTGTCGCAGCTGCGAACCGACGCGACGCCACACAAAATGTACCTTATGTTGTCGCGCTGCTCGACGCGGAGCGACCGTGTCGCGGCGCGACAGATCGCCCCTGTGTGAAGTGTCGTGCGCGTTTTCATAGAAATTGTTCTACGGATATAAATCGCCGAATCGCGCGCGACTGTCGCGTCGCGCTAGTCTGCACGAGCCTTAATATTTCAGCTGGGACACAGGCCTCTTCTCTGTGAGAGGGAATGGGTTTTAGGTAAATTTAGCTCTAAGTGCATTTAGTAAACTGAAACTCAAAGTGTGTATTTTAAATGAACCTATTAAGCAGTTTTGAATCGTCAAGGGGTGGTGAATCAGAAAGATGAACCTAGTTGTAGATTCCAAAGCGTAGTAGGTACCTATGGAGAAGAACGGGCAAGAAACTCCATAGACACCCTATTCAATCAAAAATATTGTTACAACAAAGTTGGTTATATCATTTATGTTGAAATTATCAATGTGCACATTAAAAGCGTTCGTATTAAAACAAAAAAAAAGTAACAATTCAGATAATTAAATAACCCGTGGTAGCTAAGAGATGACCAGTTCCTACTGACGGCGCCCGTTCACGAACATGACGTATGGATCAGCCTTCAGGTCAACCATTTCGAAGGGAATGAAATGATCCAACAAACACGCCACCACCAGCGAGACATTTGAGTGAGCATGACAAACTCTCAGCTGTCAGGGTACATTCAAGTCAACGAAAGAAGTTCCTAGTAAATGGTAGCTTTGTAGTAGGAACATAACGCTCACATATCTGTTATGCAATAATACGTATACAATACTGAAACCATTGAATTTATACAATGCAAAGATATCTAGTGTTTATAATCTTCAGTAGCTTCAATAATATTTTCGAATGCTAATCAAATTAGCTTAAGCGACCTTATGGGGCTGAACAAGCTGCGTTTAGCAAAGCATTTTTGTCTGCGATGTCAAATGTAGCAATGTGGTCATTAAAGGCACACAACTTTCGATAGCGGACTCCCGGCCACCGTAAGCGCGAGCTTGCGGGCGGCGAGCAATGGGTAGCTCGCCGCCCGGTAAGGACCAGGCTTTTTTTTTTTTTTTTTGGATGGGAAATCATCAAATGACTTCTCCCGCTCTGGGCGGAGCGGGAGGGCGTGTCAGACTTTTACTGACTAAAACCCACCCGTGTTCCTTCAGTTGCCCAGTGCCGGGGCCACGGTATCTCTTTCGAACAATCACGCGACCCAGGGAGGCACCGGTCCTAGCAGACCCCTTCACTGCTGCTGACATCTCTTTGAGGCGCGCGTGGAACACTACGCGCCGTCGACCCGAGCTTGGTCCTTACCGCCCGGTACATGGACAACTGAAGGAACACGGGTGGATTTTAGTCAGTAAAAGTCTTTTTTTTTTTCTTGGATGGGAAATCATCAAATGACTTCTCACGCTCTGGGCGGAGCGGGAGGGCGTATCAGACTTTTACTGACTAAAACCAACCCGTGTTCCTTCAGTTGTCCATGTGCCGGGGCCACGGTATCTCTTTCGAACAATCACGCGACCCCGGCAGGCAACGGTCCTAGCAGACCCCTTCAGTCAGTAAAAGTCTGACACGCCCTTCCGCGCCGCCGTAGTGGGAGAAGTCATTTGATGATTTCTCATCCAAAAAACAAAGGCACACAACCTGCACTTACTTATCTCTTTCTTTATTTCAAAACACAAAAATTGCATAAGATAGCACCACGCCTATTCTATCCAAACATTAGGAGAGATAGAAATGTATTAAGTACATCAACACTTCGCTGGTTATGTTTAAACTCCATATGGCTTGGCACTAAGTGATTACATCCACACGTGCCAATCTATCAGGTTAAGCGTAGCTGTACCATGTTTATAAACCAAGACGGTGAGGTAATAAATAAATATTTTTAATAAATATCTTAGGACAACCAACACACCATTATCTGATCCCAAACTAGGCAGAGTCTGTACTATGGTAACCAGACAACTGATAAATATACTTATATATTTCTAAACGCATTCATACTGTAGATAAATTACACCCAGACACAGAACAAATGATTGAGCTCATCACACAAACATTTGTCCTGGGTGGGAATGGAACCCACGACCTCAGTCTTTGCAGTCAGGATCACTAACTACTAGACTAACAGGCCAGTCCAAAGGTGCTTCGGAAAGCGTATTAAGCCATTCTTCCCTGATGTTATTTGCGGATCTTCAGGAGTCGATACTAGTCGTCTGAAACCCGAGTCTAGCAATCAGAATCAGAATGCTTTATAAGGAAATGGTCAAATTGCAACGAGTGTGAGATGTTACAGATAAGTACGAGTAGATCTTCTATATTTTTAAATTAATTAGTGGGCGAAGATACTCTTGTTCAAAGACAGATCTAATATATGAACAAGCAAAAGTAATACTATCATTACAAAGAAAGCTCCTAACCAATATTACCATGTTTACCAATATTACATTACCATGGAACAAGATTATTTCACCAAGTTTTTTGCATGACAAAATCTATGTAAGGATTATCCTTTTTGTATCTCACGACGACCAAAATCATCACAACAATCCCTTTATTGATACAGTGTCCATTATTCCCGACACAATCAGAACAGCACTTCCTCTGTAACTAAACACACTAGAGACATCCATTTGAGGAGCAGCACAGTATCTTCAGTCCTATTTATAGCATGTTTGGTTTGCGTCCCCAGCGACTACTTCCGGACGTCCAGCGTAAGCACAGGCGCACACAATAGCCCACACTTGTCCAGCAAACGTTCAACGGACAGTATTGATGTGTTCCGAGAATTTCGTTTGAGTTGCAGTATTGTATTGACCGTCTATGAATGTTTGAGTATTGGGTTTTCTGTTATTCTTAAAGGAATGTATTTCGCGTTTGCTTCTCATTGGATAAATCTAATTCTGAAGTTTCAATGATGTTTACTAACTCATTCTCCTGCTCGTGAATTTAAGTGATCCTACTCAACAACAGCGAATAAAGTCATTTTTTTATTTATCACAACATATAAATTAAATTCTTAAATATTAGAACAAAAAAACATTTAAAAATATGGAAATCATTGTTTATTAAATTGTTAGAGTTGCTGAAGATTGTAAAAACTATCTTTGCATTGTATTATTTCAATCTCTTAGTATTAGTACCTATTGTATAATTGCTTAGCACAAATGTGAGCATTATGTAACTTCTATAAAGCTACCATTTACTGGGTACGTCTTTCATTACTCACTTGTCTCAAATGTCTCGCTGTGTCTCGTGTGTGTTGAATCATTAAGTTCCCTTTAAAATCATTGAGCTGAATGGTGCAGCTCCATAACGTGATGATTGTGAAAGGGAGCCATCAGTAGGGTCTGTCTGTCTCTTAGATGCCACGACTTATTTTAATTCATTTTAATTTTTGAATTGTTTCTTTTTGATTTTGTAACAGCTGCTTTTAACGTACACACGTCTTTCTACATCGTCCTCATAGATCATCATCATCTTCATCATTTCAGCCGAAAGACGTCCACTGCTGGACATAGGCCTCCCCCAAGCTCCGCCACTTCGACCGGTTTTCTGCTTCCTGCATCCAGCGGATTCCTGCGGCCTTCACACGGTCATCGGTCCTCCTTGTTGGAGGCCTTCCAACTCTACGTCTTCCAATACGCGGTCGCCACTCCAGAACCTTTCGGCCCCATCGGCCATCTGTTCTGCGAGCAATGTGCCCTGCCCACTGCCACTTCAGTTTAGTAATTCTTCGTCATAGATATATTTTCAAAAAGAATGATGTAATCAATTTGATTTAAAAGTGTCCGTGAACTTCCTTGCTCGTTCTTCTCTATAGGTTTCCTATTACACTTTAGAATAGGCCACTAGTTTTATCTTCTGACCGACTACATGAAAATTCAAAAGTGCCTGTAATTGGTTTATTTAAATAATTGCTTAGAGTTTGAGTTTAAAGTTTTGTTTACTTGTTCATACATTAATGGCGTAAGACTGAAATCCTTGTTATTTAGAGTTCAAATCAAGATGATTTCACTCAAGAAACTTGAAACTAAGTTCTAATTAAATTGAACTAAAGAATTAACATCGACCGTGATTTAAAGAAAACTTCTTAAATATATAGACAAGACTACAGCTCTCCCAAATATTTAACCACGTATCCAAAAGTGTGTTCACAAACACGTTTCGGTATCGAAAATACTCGTAAAACGGTCCATAAAATAGCACCCTTACTACGATCTATCTCTACAACATTTACTACTCTGTCGGTCTAGCATAAACGTGCGGAGTAAATGTGTAAAAGACTCGTTCGAAAAAAAAAGAAATAAAAAAATAGAAATATACATATTTCTTGACACTATTGAAAAATTCAGTGAAAGATATAATATTAAAATGTCTCTAGTGTTCGTTGTGCTATAATTTATATGCATTATATTGAATGTACTATGTACCTATTCTGTCTGACTGATACTTTATCAACATTGTCTTTGTATTTTTGTGTATCTGTGGAGAACGTTGTTGGTTGCATATTTGTATAACTCTTCATGTACTATTTACTTGTAAAATTTGTGACTTTTTGCTCTTCTGAATACATAAGATCTAATCTAATCTTACTAACTTTTCGTGTCTCACTCTTGGGCAAAGATCTGGCCAGTCCTTTCTGTAGGAGTCAACTTTGTCCCGACATCTTCATCTCAGCCTGCCACAATGTCTTCGTGCGTTTAGTAGGACCCATTGATGTTTCTATTAGCCCATTTTTCATTAAATAAAATAATTATTTCTTACTTTTATGACTTTATTCACATCTATGGGTGACATTTGTGCCTACCAAAGAAATGTCTACAAACGATTGAGAAACGGTCCAAATTTACGTTAAATTGATGTCGCGCGTTCGTGCTAGGGCCCCAGGTCCTAAACAAGCACATTTCTTGCTTCAACCTGTGCTAAAAGATAAAAGAATGATTCAATCCCAACCTCCTTATGGCCTAACTACTGACAAAGGAAACTCCTCAAAGGTAAAAGCTATTGAAGTTATTTTTTTCGATACATTGAGATATTGGTCTGATATTTTGATTCGGAATTGCTTTTTAACAGGCTTGTCTGTAGTCTAGATATGAGCTAGGAAAGTGCTTCAAAGATATTGTGTTTTGTTTTAGGGTTCCATACCCAAAGACTGCCAATGGAACCCTATTACTAAGCCTCCGCTGTCCGTCTGTCTGTCTGTCAGCGGGCTATATCTCATGAACCGATATATATATAGTTACAAATATGAAATTTTCACAAGTTGTGTACCTATTTGAAAAATTAATCAATTTCAAAATTAAATGTGCCGCCCCAAGCACTTCTTAAAAAAAGCTATGTGGTGTTAAATATTGCATGGTGGCACGGAACCCTTAGTGTAAACCCGACTCATACGGGGCCGGTTTTTACTACAACTATTGCGTAGGCATGGGCAAATAAAAAAGATATCTTGCGTTATAGATAAGTGATCATAATCTACGGATGAATGAATTCACAAAACAAAATCAGGTCAATCTTTTGCCGTAAACATAATATAGGTACATATCTCTAGTATACAATGGGGTATTTCGGTACTTATTTCAATCAATCAACGTATCACCACTATTGCCCACTCCTCATAATGCATGACAATATATCAAACTATGATGTATTATGATTACAATTTCAATTTCCAAAAATTGGTAAAGAAAATGTATCACGTCTATCCATAGTATGTGAATAATAAATTGAAATGCTCCCGAAGGGCGAAAAGGTACCGTTATCTGTCACATTAGGAATAAATTACCGAAGTAACATGGGTTCATCAAGTGCCTTAAATGTCATAAATTTGTCATGAAGATTGGCATGCAATTGATCAAGTATTTTTCTTTTATAAATGTTTTACTTTTCAATTGGTTATTGAACTTTAACTCAAACTAAGAACCTTATTAGGAGTTATATGTTTGAGAAGAGACTTTTTGAGTGCTTCGGGACATCGCCAAGCGGTAAGTTGACTTTTCAACTTAAGGGCTGGCTTATCCGCCATGGGATCTGGAGGCAAAGGTCCTCGCCCACATGTGGGAGTGGCGCGAGGAGGCGAAACGTCGGGGCGAAACTCCGCTGCCGCGACAAATCGCGGCACGGCGGGCGGAGCTCCGGCAGGATCTCATGGCGACATGGCGGGTACGATTGTCGCAACCCAGCGCTGGGCACGCCACAATTGCGGCGGTAAGTCCCCTCTTTGAGGAGTGGATTGAGAGGCGCCACGGCGTCCTCACCTTCCGCCTGACGCAGGTTCTCACCGGGCATGGGTGCTTCGGTGGGTTCCTGTTCAGGATAAAGCGGGAGGAAACGTCCGGGTGTTTCCATTGTGAGGATCGTCTGGAGGACACGGTGGAGCATACAGTGGAGGTGTGCCCTGCATGGGCGGAGCACCGCCGTGTCCTCGTGGAGGCGATCGGCGGCGGCGACCTCTCGCGTCCGGCCCTGGTGCGAGCCATGGTACGGAGCGAGAGGGCATGGGAAGCCGTCACCTCCTTCTGCGAAGCAGTAATGCTCGCGAAGGAGGAGGCGGGGCGCGTGAGGGAGTGGCAGTCTCTGCACCCTCACGTCCCTAGCCGCCGCAGGAGGAGACGTCCCGGGCGTCGGGAGTCGATAGCGGACTCCCGGCCACCGTAGGCGCGAGCTTGCGGGTGGCGAGCAATGGGTAGCTCGCCGCCCGGTAAGGATCAGGCTCGGGTCGACGGCGCGTAGTGTTCCACGCGCGCCTCAAAGAGATGTCAGCAGCAATGTAGGGGTCTGCTAGGACCGATGCCTGCCAGGGTCACGAGATTGTTCGAAAGAGATACCGTGACTCTGGCACATGGGCAACTGAAGGAACACGGGTGGGTTTTAGTCAGTAAAAGTCTGACACGCCCTCCCACTCCGCCCAGAGCGGGAGAAGTCATTTGATGATTTCACATCCAAAAAAAAAAAAAAAAGGGCTGGCTTATTCTTAGGTCAAATAGGTAATCAGCATTTCCGTGCAACGTAGCAACGCTGCTAGTCTTTTGGGCACTTTTCCCACTGACAGCGATGCGGACGAATTTTTAATGCCCAAGGACGTCTTTTCTTTCTTTTTCCGTTATACTCATACATAATTTAAATATTTTAGTGTTTCTTTGTACATTGTATTTAAGATTTCTTAATTAGCATGAAAATAAATTTATAATAATAAGTAGAACAACTACAATAAAAGACGGTACCCCGTTCAAATGGTGTTTAGACGATTCAAGACAATTTAACTGTTATAAACCGACGTTCAAAAAAAATTGTTAAAAACTTTTTTTCAAAAAAAAAAAACAGCCGACTTCCTTAAAAACACTTCAAAGTGAAAAATAACTTTAATTTTGCAAGTCGGTGTCTTAAGATTTGTATTTAAGGTTTTTGCCACCGACTTCCGAAATTAAAGTTATTTTTCACTTTGAAGGAAGACGGTTGTTTTTTTTTTGTAAAAAGTTGTTATTTTTAAATTTTTAGTTATGGCATCCATCCCGCACTAATTCCAAACAAACAATGCATATTTATGCCATAGCAGAAATCACGATTGAATTGCTGTCATTTTTTAAAGAGTTCCGTTGTCTGTAAATACCTAGCTGAGGATTAAAATAATATTTTTATAAAATTCCATAGTGACTTTTGCCTATGGCTTCGCCCGCGTTGATGTCAGAAAATAACCCACGGAAACGCTACCGAGACTTAAAGTGTACTACACCCCTACATGCGAACTACGCAACATTTACAACATCCCGACATCAATCGTCTGGCAGCTGCCGACCAAACATGACACCCGTATGGTTGGAGGATCCTCCCCTATCTACAGGATGTTGAATGAACTTTACACCCTGTTCCTCATACCTCCAAAAATGTATCATGTATCGTGTTGATTCAGGTTAAAAATGTGAGTGCCTTTCATAAAATTTTCGGACATTTTCAACGACCATTGTCATATTACAGTCAGCAACAAAACATTAATGAAATAAATCACTCAGTCCGTTGGTGAAAACTGTAAAAATCCGTTCCGTGGTTTTGAGTTTATCGCGTTCAGACAGACGGATGAGGTGAGAGGATTTTGTTTTAAACAATAATAGGTCTTTACTTATTATTTTGGTTGTAGTTTGTTTTGTATGGAATTGGCATCATTCAAGCTGTTTCTGCAAGTGTCACGGTGGAAGTTGTATTCGTAAATAAACGCGGCATAATAAGTTTTCTATTATAAAATAGAACGATGTGTGAATCACTTAATTCGAAACGCACAAGCCCAAATTTGAATTTAGAATTTCTAACTAAACGTCAGATATTTGAGAACAAAGTCAAGTTGCCAGTTCGACGAAACGATAATTTCTTAAGTAAGGACCTACTAATTATGTAGTGGTAACCATTGCCCCCCCCCCCCCAGATGAGGACACAACGATTAACAATGTTGAACTACCGCAGCACCTCACAAGAGTTATTTCAAACCACTTCTCAATCAACACTTAATGTGTATGTTTCCCCAAAATTTTCTATAGAAACAGAATAGTTTGCAAGACCCAAAATGATTGAAACTTTGGGGCTGTGTATAAACCACGAGCAACTTTGCTTTAGCAGAGCGGTCTCTACCCCCAACTTGGACGATTTCGTTGAAATTGTTTCAGGTCTTGTTACACTGACCCTCGAAAAGAACCCTTTATGTAGACTTGGGTTAATGTAATTAACGGGTACAACAAAATTTCTGTTTAGGTTGTAATTAAGGCACTGAGGCGCTGCCGTATTTTGATATAATTAGTCTATTTACAGCCGTAAGTAAGTGCTTATATAAAACAGCTCGGTCAGGAACTCACATTAATGGTTATTCCATGATAATTATTATAAAGAAGTAAACTTTGTTTCCATGTCAGTTTGTATATAGGTTATAATCTCTGGAACTTCTAGTCGGATTTGAGAATCTCATATTGCATTTGATAGCCTAATTCTGGAAGAAGATTTTAGGCTGTTAACATCATGCTATGACCCTTAGAAAGAACATATGAGCGAAAACAAAACGTGGGCGGATGTTGGGATGCGACGCGGTGAATTGGGCAGCGAAATTTTACACGGATGAAGTCGCGTGCAGTAACTAGCTATAATTTTTTAAATATTAATATAAAAAACAAAAATACTTACAAAATTATAGTGAAATATTAAATTACGTAAGGAGATGGTCAAAGATATTTCCCACGGGGTCTTCTAACAGTCTCTATTTGTTTTTCAAGGTTAGAGTTTGCTTTCACCACCTTAAATGGTCTTTCGATAACTATTAAAATTAATTTCCATTTAAGAATTTATTGAAAACACGAGGCTTCGCCCAAAGAGAAGCGCCTTTACCAAATAGTCTTTTAAAGTTAGGAATAATTTTATCTTTTCAAATTAGTAACACAATACTGACGGTGTTATGTCTTGAATTCTTGCTATCTTTGAAGATCTCTTGTCAAAAGAGCGGTCTTTAAAGGATTCATTGAACGTTGAGACAAATTCCATTGTCTTCAAAATAATGTTTAAAAGCATGGAAATTTCGAAGATGCTCGGAATTCTATGAAAAAGGTTTACTTAAAAAGGTACATGAATTCGTCATTTCTGGGAAGGTAATTTGATACAAAAATCTTGGAACAAAAACAATTTCGGATTCTAAAAATCATAGGCTCATCATCTTCATCATCTCAACCAGGAATGACCATGTATTTCTTGCAACTTTGACGATATCATCAACTCAACGCGCTTTTGGACGGCCCTGGTTTCTTTGGTCTTTAAAGGATTCATTGAACGTTGAGACAAATTCCATTGTCTTCAAAATAATGTTTAAAAGCATGGAAATTTCGAAGATGCTCGGAATTCTATGAAAAAGGTTTACTTAAAAAGGTACATGAATTCGTCATTTCTGGGAAGGTAATTTGATACAAAAATCTTGGAACAAAAACAATTTCGGATTCTAAAAATCATAGGCTCATCATCTTCATCATCTCAGCCAGGAATGACCATGTATTTCTTGCAACTTTGACGATATCATCAACTCAACGCGCTTTTGGACGGCCCTGGCTTCTTTGGTCTCTCTAACCTTGGCCACGATTCGGTTACTGCTTTACTCCATCGGCCATCTCGTCGTTTAACTGAATGTTCTGTCCCACTCCTCTTGAGGCGCATCGCCCTGTCCCCGACGTCGAAGACTTTTGTCTGACAGCGGATTTATAGAATCATAGACTGCTTTTTGTAGACCAAACTGCTTTTGCAGATGTATAAACCATTTCCAATATGGCGGCTGACCAGAATTCCTTAAAAACAAATGATACTCACCTCAGTGGTCTTCTTCTTGCATTTGTCAGTTCCAGCGAAGATGTTCAGCTGTGTTGAGCCAGATCTTATGGGGCACTGGTCGATATCCACTCTTCGGAGGTCGATGTCAATGCCACTGGTTCCTCTGATAAAGAAAAGTAGAATATATTAGTATGTAATAGTAACAGTTTATAACAACATAAGATATCACGCCTGTTTCCTCAGTAAGGTAAGGCAGAGGAGTTAATAGCACCCCCACAGTTATTTATAAGTCCATTGTAATAGAGTGCGAGTCTGTTATTGTCGTATTGTAAGACAATAAGCTCTTTTTTTGTGCAAAGCCTAAATTAGCATTGGCTGTACCTTTACTGAATACGTGTTCAAGATGAAACAATAATAAAATATAAATCTATTTCATAAAAGTGAAACAGTCAGTACACAATGGTACAGTGAGCGCTGGGGCTCTGTCTCGCATAGGGTCGCAGCATTGAGGTTTTGGTCAACTCATCCCGCTTAAAACTTATCCCGCGGGATAAGTTGTCCGCATTAATATTTTTATTATTTTTCTTTGGTCAACTCATACCGCTTTAAAGAAAAGGTAAAATGTATTGTATTATTTGAAATATTTGTACATTCATGAACAAAAGTGTTTGGGGAAAAAATTAAACACCCATAGCTTGGTTAAGCTGATATAATCAAAAATCACAGTAGTTTCATTTATAGAAATTAAAAAAAAACAATAACTATTAAAATTGCCCTTGATTAATATTATTACACTGTAAAGTATTTAAACAATCAGAAATCACAGTTTTAACTATCAAAATCAATAAATTAAACATAAAGAAACTAGTCAAAATCTCAATAGTTTCATTAAAAGTTACGTATAAAAATCTAAATTTTCTAAAAAGAATATTTAACAATCAAATCTATAACATTTATCAATCAAACTAAATAATTAACAACTAGTTTTTAGATTATAACTGGTTTACTTAAAATTAGTTA
Source organism: Aporophyla nigra (assembly GCA_947507805.1). Lineage (NCBI taxonomy): Eukaryota > Metazoa > Arthropoda > Insecta > Lepidoptera > Noctuidae > Aporophyla > Aporophyla nigra. The sequence goes on along the minus strand of OX382293.1, from coordinate 2,535,411 downwards.
AAATCACAGTCGTTTGATTAAAAATCACGTATTAAAAAATGTAAATAGTCTTAAAATTTGAAATAAAACTAAAAAATTAACAATTATTAACAACTATTTGGATTCTTAAGATTTACTTAAAACTAGTTAAAATTATACTCTATGATTATAAGTCCCAAATAAAAATGCACGAATATAAAAAAAACTTACAATTAAAATCTGAATAAATAATCATTAAAATCAACAAGATTAAATATTTGACATACCTATATAAAATAAAATTATAGATACAAAATTTACGACGTCATTTAAACATAGTCAACTTCTTAGTTTTTCTAAACAATGTCCTACTGTGATTTGACCGGTGATTAGTTGGTTTATGGCATAGTCAATTTTTTTCTTGTTCTCTATAGTTTCAGGCAATCTCGTCGAAATTTTGAAGCCGCCTGTAGATTTTCTTATAATGGAGGCGAAGAAATGTATATCTTTGATTAAGCCCTCCGAAAATTGAGCAATATTCGGTTTTGATTTAATATATTTTTTGATGTGCCCGTTCCATATTTCTACAACATTATTTGTCTTATTCATTTGCCGGAATGTACACCAAGTGTCTGCGAGAACCGAATTTTCGAGCCAAGTTTTCACGAAGTAGTCATTAAATTGTGTGACACAGTTGCTGTTTGGAGCTTCCTCCATCACGTAGAGCCATCCTTCATTAACTAACTCGGATGGGAGATGAGACAAAGCAGCACAGAGTTTTACATGAATTTTGCCTAATTGTGTTTTGCATACACCTAGCGCCTTAGCTTTACGCCAGAGACTGCGATTGAAGTGGAAATAGCAGCCCGTTATTTTCACACCCGGGAAGTTGCTTCGAATTGCCAATATAGCTGGAACTTCAAAATCAACTGTAATGTCATTGGGGTCCCACTCAGTTATTTGACTTTTTATTATTTGAAATAACAGCTCGTACGTGGACATTTTCTTATCAGGTAACAGAGCGTATATTACTGGAATGACATTAAGATATTCTTGACTGCTTCCAAGCTCAGCGTGAATAGTGTACAATTGATAGAATGGCTTTGGACAAACTTTGAATGTACCATCCATGTAAAATTTCTTACAAGTTGCCATGTATTTTTTCAATTCATTATCAGCAAATATCAGAATACGCGTTTTCCCATGTGCGTAATCAGCAAATAATATCTTTTCAAATTTTTTCGGCACTTCAACATCTTTAGCTTTTGCAAAAGTTAATTTTCTTGCTCCTATTGATTTATTTCTTTTTCTATACAGCATTTTTTGTACACTATTTAGAGCTGGCAACTTCTTTATTAGATCTAAACCACGATCTTCCAGAGAAGCCATATTTTCTTCAAATATTTTTGAGATCGGATCAGACAAATTCTCCTGTACAGCATTTGAGCACTTCTCCATTTGCATTTTTATCTCAACTTCTGTTGTATTTAAGGGTTCATGACTATGACTCGTTTCATTCATTATCACATTAAAATCAGAGTTAGTTTTTATCGTCGCAGAGCATGTTTTCATTTTCGCACACCGCCACAAGATTGATTTGTCATTATTTTGTCTTTTAATAACGTATTCATAGCCATGTCTTGTTAACTTTTTGGAACCTCTTTGAGTAGTACTTATATTTAGAGATAGATTGCCACGTGAAGTTGAAGGGCTATCTTCATACATTTTGATGGTTGATTCTAAGGGGAAAAATAATAAGCATTAAAGATTATTAAGTACTACGTATAAAATTCAGTACTTAAATAATGTATTGGGAGAGAATGCTTTAAGATATTGAGTTCAAAATTTGTATTTTTGATTCTGCGGGACAAAAAAAAGCTAATAAAAAATAAATTCAATAGCTAAAACCCGACTACTGAAAAATCACGCTCTCAAAAGTTTGAAACAAGCATTCTCATCTGAAATAGTTATGTACAAACTATTCAATATTTAACGTCTATTAAATAAACAACTTACCAACAAGTAATATATTTTAATGTGATGTTTAGAGGATAGCCATGGTCGTATGCTTTTATATGCGTATAACAAAAATTAAAAAAAAACCTACTTTAGTAAAAACAATTATTAAATTTACTCACCCAAGGAACGAATTGAAAGCACTTATAACTTGATATTGATAAATATGTATTTAACTGTTCACAAAAAAATCACACATTCACACACATTCAATCACTTTAACACAACTAAGTACGAAAAAATAGAAAGATGCACTCAACCCTTCCTATTGTGATAAGTTTCTTGTCTGTGATTGGCTGGAAGCAGGTAGTCGTATTCGCATTTCCCGATGAGTTGACCTTGAACTGTCCTTTACTCAAGCAATAGATTAAATGCAATTTGTACGTTTGTGGTTGCGTTGTTGTATTACACATAAAATATGCACCAGGAAATCATTGAATTTAGTTTTAAAGCACTTTTCTTCATGTCCGTACAAGACGTAAAATATATCAGCGGGATGAGTTGTCCGATTCAAAAATTCCACTAGGACAACTCATCCCGCGGGATGGGATTGAGCGGGATGAGTTGACCAAAGACTCGCAGCATTATACTGAGCGATGGCCGTTGCGTGGATGTGACGCATGTTTTCTCCCAGCTTTTTTGTGTCTGGTTTTTCTTTAAAATATGTTTACGGCATATAAACGGTTTTCTTTTCTTTTTTTTTTCTACCAATTTGTAAGAAAGAAGGATGGCAACTTAGGAATATTTACATCTGTGATCAGTATAATTGTTGAAGTATAATTTTCTCGAACAAACAAATCTAATTAGAGACTCCTCATTACTCCTATAGTGTCAATACCTTACACATTTATCGTTTATAGGAAGTTTACAACTTTATATCTCATCAATTTTTCAACAATTACTTTTTGAGTAGCATTGTTAAACTGCGATTTGAATATGATTGACAGTAAAAACTGATAAAATCAACATCAATTATTGTCAAATGAAAAATAACTTTTAGGTGAATTCTAATTTGATTTTAGGCACTCTAATTGCGTAATACACTATCAGTTTCAATCTGAATGATATTGCTAACCGATTGTTTCATATGATTTAATAATTTGTTTCCAACATAAAATTTTTTAGTTAAAGAGCTTTTATTTTATAATTTTGTGTGGCTATAATCTACTAAATAAAAAAAAATTGGCAAGGCATACCCTATCCAAATAAAAAAAGAATTATCAAAATCGGACTACTCTGTAAAAAGTTATGCGTGGTCATACATAACAATCAAGAAGTGAATAATCAATCATCCCCTTTTTTCCTACCTTCAGGATTGGATTTTTTCCAAATGTATAAGGGACCACCTTCGGGGTATACCCTTTCCATTAAAAAAATAATTATCAAAATCGGACTACTCTGTATAAAGTTATGCGTGAAAAGCCTCCATACTTGAAAGCCTCCTCCGTTTTTTTTCGTCGGTTGAAAAGGCATTGTTACTGGTGGTGTGTGTATTCAAATAATGAAATCAAACCAATTTTTAAGTGGCATTACAAGTTGGCATCGACAGGACAGGTTCTCTGCTTAATTTGTTTACGTTTTCCTCAGATATTTTTAGAACAGACTTTACGCACTAAGACGCAACTCTCTTACATTGTGTATAATACGTACCTATCCCTGTTTGTTTGTATGTTTACTTTGAAGAAATAGGTTAAGGAGAAAATGAAGTGTTTTGAGTCGTCAGATTGATTTCTCCGAAAACTCAATCTAGAGAGTGATATTGAATGAAAACACTTAACCTACTCTGATTTCACAAGTGTATATTTCACAAGTTAACATAGAAACAAACAATATGTCTAGTAGTTTTAAGAACAATTCAGTTCTTTAAATCGATGGCTTAAGTTATAATATTGCATAATGTTAAATGAGTTTGGCCCAGTTATTCAGTAGTATATGTAGTTATACGATACTTCAGACACTCTAACTTATGGGAGATGCCTTGATAAGTATCTTCTCATTCGCATTAGGTGTCGGTTTGAATACGAGATGTATTAGTAAGTACCCGTGGGATTTTTTCCGAGTTCCAGTGCTGCCTATACTTATAGACTTTTACCCAACCTTAATTTTATCACTCAAAGACACCAGATGTGTGACAAGAATTTAACAAAACTTTTTACGATTAAAAACCACATCAAGCGTTTAACTACTTATTATATACTTGCACTGTGGTCGCGACTATGCCCACGTGTCAACCGCGAACCGCCGCGTGTCGCCCCATCGCTCGAACGTACTATTACTTCATCCATATTAATATTATAAATGGGAAAGTATGTGTGTCTGTTTCTCCGTCTTTCACGGCAAAACGGAGTGACGAATTGACGTGATTGTTTAAGTGCAGATAGTTGAAGGGATGGAGAGTGTGATGGGATGGTGACATAGGCTACTTTTTGTCTCTTTCTAACCCCCCACTGCCCTAAAATGGGGGGTGGAAGTTTATATAGAGCAAAAAAAAAATTGAGTAGGGGAGGGAATGTGTGAGTCTGCTCTTTTATTACCTATATAACCTGGATTAATGCATTCTTAATACATTAACCGCGGTAGTACGTCCTCTTGCGATAATTTCCGACATCCACGCGGGCGAAGCCGTGGGCAAAAGCTAGTTTTTGTTATAAATATATCATCATAGCGTGTTATCAAATATTCTTTAACCTTTCTCTAGAATTGGGCTATCAAACATAAAATGATTTTTTGAAGTCCGAGTGGCTGTTACTAATATTATTTTGTACATAAAACTTATACTATAACTAGATGATACCCTTATTTTAATCAAAAGGTGCTGATTTTTTTTTAAATAGTTTGTAGGCATACTTTATACGACGTTATTAATTTCAATTAATTTTGATTTTTTTGTTTTAAATTTAATTTTGATTTCATAACCATTAGTGACTTTAGCTTTATTTTGATCAACAGTATCTATGAAGGTTAAACGACATAAAAAAAATAAAATGACGCCTTTACTCATGGGTAGGCAGAAACTACAAAACGGCACCTGCTTCATAATAAGCCTATTATGTTTCACAGGCCACCTCTTGGGATAAGCAGTGGGCAGTAATTCATCACGCGAGCTCAGTGCGGGTTGTTAGATGTCAGATGTCGTCGAAATGTTGGTTCTAAGACATGCCTCACGATGTTTTTCTTCACCGTTTTGAGAGAAGTGGCAATTAAATTCTACATAAAGTCAAGTGCTTGTCTGGGTTCGAATCTACGACCTGCAATTCGTAAGTCGCGGCCGTTACCACTAAGCCATCACTAGTCCTGCTACGATTATTGCATAATCTTTTTGCTTATTAAAATCATCATCATCATCATTTCAGCTGATAGACGTCCATTGCTGGAAATAAGCCTCCCCCAAGCTCCGCCAATTCGTCCGGTTTTGTGCTTCCCGCATCCAGCGGATTCCTGCGGCCTTCTCAAGGTTATCGGTCCACCTATTGGCAGGCCTTCCAACTCTACGTCGTCCGGTACGTGGTCGCCACTCCAAAACCTTTCGATCCCATCGGCCATCTGTTCTGCGAGCAATGTGCCCTTCCCACTGCCACTCCAGTTTAGCAATTCTTCGAAATAAGCAATACGATAAAGTGAGTTAGAAAAACAATTTCCTACCGACCAAACTCTGCAACAATTACCTAAATTAGCTCCGTGTAGCACCACAAACAGACTATTAAAACTCATAATTTTATGCTGCACGACACTTAAAACCAGGGCGATTTAACTCGTGCAAATTAAATTAAATTTCATCAGAAACTTTCTGGTTTAAACTGAGCAAAGCCGTGTATTACGGGACTTGGCTGGCTTTCAAATGATATTCGAACTAGAAATCACGGATCATAGCAACCGTGTTTAGAATCATAATGCTACTATTTATGTTAGAAGATTTGGCGTACTGAATGAGTTTGGCGACTTTTGGAACCCTGTCTTCTGCTTTGTGAAGTCAGTGGCGTTTGGATACGTAATTTATATTATTGCGGGAAAGTTTAAATTGTTACCGCAAAAGGGTTGCCGCCCGGTGAAATATATTAATACAGCTATTTCTCTTAACAATAAAAATGTGTTTGTTGATTGTCTAGTTGCTCTTATCAGTGAACCCTGAATGAATAAAGAAAAAGTATTTATTGGGACTCGCAAACTAACCTAAATTAGACACGAAAATATAAATAATAAAAACGTAAAATGGCCAAAGAGCCTCTATCTCAACAAGATGTTGCGTCATTTGAAATTAAGCTTCGTGGCGCTGATATAAGGGGATCCAAACCAAACCAAAATTCTAACCAAAAACCGTGCACCAGAAGCAGACACACGCACACAACCTCATATGCACACATAAATATTATTAGCATTCACACTCCTAAAGACTTGCATTCTCGATGAATGTAGTATTAGGTACGTTTATATTGTATTCCCATTAAACATGCTCCACACTTAATCCAATTACACGTCCAATTAAACCCATTAACTTGCAGCACATGGACCTCTAAATATATGCGGCACTACATCTCCTTGACAGATTATGGTAATGTACCTCAAAGGACAGCGGGCTTGGCCGCCATAACCCGCTAAACCACAGAATTAATATGACGTTTATACGACAGTTATACCACACTTATGTGACGTTTTCGAGTTCACGGCAGTTTGCATGTAAATTGAAGTGAGATGTAAATTTAATTTGGTTTTTGGTGGAGTGACGAGTGGTTTTTAATGCGATTTAATTAAATTTTACAGCATTTAAAAGCACATTTGCTAGAATGCAAGAATCAAAAGAGGTGGAGGCAATTAGGAGGCTATTTTAGTATAAAGTCCAAATAATAATTACAAACGGTCCACGCAAATTACATGACTTCCCAAACATTTTAAAAGAGCTTTACTGTCTGAATACGTGACATTATAAACTCCTGTGTATTTTTAAACAAGGGACCCGCGAATGGTGACATGGCTAAACATAGGCATTTCTGTGCTATATCGAAGTTAAATATAAATGTTTTATACAAATTAACCTTCTGGAACATATTAATATAAATATATTATGGAACATGCTAAATGAGAGTGATAACCGCATCAAATTCCATAGCAAAATTAACAAAAATATCATGGCCCACAGACAGACACAAAAGTGACTTTCAATTAAAATATGTATGGATACTAATATGTATGGACACTACACGCTATAATCATTGTGCGGGATTGATCCAGGTATATTTTCGGGAATTAAAAATGCGTTGCTTGATGTGAACGTGCAAAATTTTTATTCTGATACAGAAAGACAGATGTAGGTAGACGAACAACAAATGTTAATAAATAAAAACGATTAGCTTTAATCACGTAGCCTCAACATTATAGTTTATGCGAATTTCTGCAGGCGCTTGCGGGAACATACCCCCGGGCGTTGAAAGCCTGCCTTTCAACCACTAAGAATCTTCAGCCTCCGGATAGATAGGCAAGGGACAAATCTTGCTGAATGATCTGCGTAACAGACCATTAGAAGTTTTGACGTCTGCAACTCTGACTACGCCGTCTGTCCCTGGATAAGTAGCAACGATCCGACCCATTTTCCACTTAAGTGGGGGGAGGTTGTCTTCCTTCAACAGGACCAAAGAATTCAGCTTCAAGGAGCCCTTACATGCTCGCCATTTCATGCGAAGTTGGAGCTCCGATATATATTCTTTACTCCATCTGCTCCAAAAATGCTGTCGGAGAAGCTCAATACGCTCAAATCGAGTCAGAGAATTGATAGACTGGTCTCGATAATCAGGTGACGGCAGCGATGTCATAGGACGTCCAATCAAAAAATGACCGGGTGTGAGCGGCGTTAGATCCTCAGGGTTCGATGATAACGGTGTCAGTGGTCTGGAGTTCAAAATTGCTTCAACCTGAACCATCATGGTGTATAGCTCTTCGTAGGTAAGGTTACAACGGCCCAGCACTCTAACTAAGTGATGCTTGGTTGATTTAACACCAGCTTCGGCAAGGCCAGCGAAATGAGGAGAATATGCAGGAATAAAGTGAAAGGCAATTCCTTCCTTAGCCATCTCCTCGGAAAGCAAGCTGCAATTCGCCTTAAGAAACCTAGAAAGGTCATTATATGCACCAACAAACGAGGTCCCATTATCCGAGTAGATATTTCTCGACTTTCCTCTACGTGAGATGAACCTCTTAAACGCCATAATGAAAGTCTTGCTTGTTAAATCACCGACTAGTTCAAGATGAATTGATTTCGTAGAAAAACAAACGAAAATGGCTATATAAACTTTTACTAATTTACAGCCACGACCTTGACGAACAGCTGACTGAATAGGACCTGCATAATCTATGCCTATATTTTCAAAAGGAAAACCTGCCAGAAGTCGCTGCTGTGGTAAATCTCCCATGATAGGACTTACAGTTTCACCTCTAAATCGGCAACAACGAACACATTGCTTACAGCACATCCTAGCTAGGTTGCGACCTCGAATGGGCCAGTACGTATCACGTATAGACGCCAACAATAGCTGGGGTCCAGCGTGAAACAATCTTTTATGCTCATAATTAAAAAGTAACTTAGAAAAATGATGACTAGATTGAATAAGAATCGGGTGTTTTTACACGCTTTATATTAGCTTCACTTGTATGTTAGTATGTTTGTATGTTTGTATGTTTGTTTGTAACCGACTCCTTATAGCGCGATTTTGACCCACTTTAAACGACCAGATTTCATTCAAACTTTGCACACCTGTCAAGGACTGATGACAATGCAATAATTTCATAAATTTGTGCCATTATCCTTGCCAGGATTACCAGGACAGGCTTCACTTGCCTGAGCGTCTTTTGTATGTTGTCCGCTAGAGGGCGCTAGTTAGTTAGTTGACGTACGGCTGTGACGCGTTCGAGCGGTAAAAATCTAGCTAATTTGTGCCATTATCCTTGCCAGGGTTACCAGGACAGCAGAAAAACTGTCACAAACTACGCTGACATACGTCTCAAAATTCGAAACACCCTAAAAAATAGAAAATAAATTATAGTTTAAACTGTCACAAACTACGCTGACATACGTCTCAAAATTCGAAACACCCTAAAAAATAGAAAATAAATTATAGTTTAAAAAAACTAAAAACACGCTTCCATTGAAAACCAAACTAAAAAGTACAAAATAATAGAAAAAAAGCGTGGGGTGCCTGATATCAATAAAAAAATACCTTAAAAAGCACCCCACGCTTTTTTTCTATTATTTTGTACTTTTTAGTTTGGTTTTCAATGGAAGCGTGTTTTTAGTTTTTTTAAACTATAATTTATTTTTTATTATAAGGAAAATCTGAATGTTGTAATCTACCTCGAATCCGCATGATCTTATTATCGTCTAGAAAAACGTTAAACTTATTTAATTCACTTTTCTTCGGTAATGGTTTATTATTCAGTAGTAATTTATAGTCTTTGAAAGATTGACTTTGAGATACACATATAATAACGTTTAAGGCCCGTTCTAGTTCATGCACAGAGAGGGGACCGCGAATAGGTTGTTTTCTACATGCGTCAATAAAACGTAATACATAGGCGACTGTTCGCTGAAGTCGTAAAAAGTTTGAAAACCGTGTAAAATTAATTAATTCATCAAATTCATTATTATTATTTAAAACATGCAAGGTGACATCTAATTTCATTTCAGGCAAAATTGCGTTATTGAAGTTCATTAATTTAGAAGGCCAATCAGACATTTCATTCAGTAAAAAACTAGGACCGGACCACCAATCATTTAAACCAGGTAATAAATTAATGTCTAACCCACGAGACAAGTGATCAGCAGGGTTTTGATCAGTTGGAACATGTCTCCACTCACAGCCACCAGTATTATCTAAAATCTCGGCAACCCTGTTACGAACGAACGGCTGTAATCTATTCGGTAACATTTTTAGCCACCCTAAGACAATAGTGGAGTCAGTCCAAAAGAAAGTGCGCCGCGCGCTGACACGTAATGCTGCCACAACCTTTTGAAAGATGCGAACACCTACAAGAGCACCGCATAGCTCAAGTCTGGGTATGGTTGTCGGCTTGAGTGGCGCAACTCTGCCTTTGGCTAACAATAAGCGCACTAAAACCTGACCCTGCTTATCAACGCTTCGTACATACAGACAAGCGCCGTAGGCGCGTTCCGACGCATCAGTAAAAATGTGAAATTCTAAAAACTCATAACAATCAATTAAAACTCGACGTGGAATATGAATTTCATTTAACTTAGGTAAATTAATAATCAGTTCATTCCAAAGCTTACTAATGTCCGGTGATAGCTGTTCATCCCAAGATAGTTTTTGTAGCCATAACTTCTGAAGTAACATTTTCAAAACAATTACACACGGAGCCAATAATCCAAGCGGGTCAAAAACTTGTGAAACTATCGACAGCATGTCACGCTTTGTGTTATTAAAATTAACTGGCTGACTAATTGGAAAACAAAGGTAATCTGACAGTGGCTGCCAACCTAAGCCTAAAGTTTTGGTTGACTCAAATCCTCCAACATTTAAATCCAGTGAAGACTGGGGAAAGTCAGAACCACTTACCAATTGCTGGTCATTGGACTTCCATTTTCTGAGATTCATCTGCGCTGAAGCGAGAGTTGAAGTAACTTTATGACGCAACTCCTTGACCTCATTGATGTCATCTCCTCCGGTGAGCAAGTCATCCACGTAAAAGTCATGGAGGATGACGTCACCAATCTCCTTATCAACACACTCTAGCCCTAACTGCCGAAGACACCGGGTTGCTAGGTAAGGAGCGCTGGCCGTGCCGTAGGTCACGGTATTAAGTTGATAAGCGTGTAATGGAGTTGACGGATTATCACGCCAAATGATTTGTTGAAGATACCTATCGTTTGGATGAACAACTATCTGCCGGTACATTTTCTCAACATCAGCAGCTAGGATGTACTTATGTTGTCTAAAACGCAACAGGATCGACAAAAGATCGTCCTGTACCACGGGTCCAATCATCTGGATATTATTAATAGACATACCACTACTTGCATTAAACACCACCCTTAACTTAGTGGTGGCGCTGCTTTCGCGCAGAACTCCGTGATGCGGAATGTAAAACGCTTGATCATCAATAGTTTTACATTTAGACATAATATGACCTAAAGTTTCATATTCCATTAAGAACTCTTTGTACATAATAGAAAATTGAGTTTTAGATTTAAATCTACGTTCCAGAGAAGCAAAACAGTGTTTGGCTCTTGACAAAGATTCGCCTAAATTGTCTGGGGAACGTTTTAAAGGAATCCTAACACAAAACTGACCATTTGCTAAACGAGTAGTGTTTTTCATAAAATGTTCCTCGCATAGCTTCTCCTCTGAGGAATACGGAGACGAAGTACATACTTCTTCAAGGTGCCAAAACTTTGTGAGTTGTTGATCAACATTAAAATTCATTTCATCATCACAGTCTGAACGCACCTTTATAAAATTACATTTTAAACTTTTAGAAGAAATACCATTGTTAATTGGGCCGGAGACCAACCAACCCAATTTAGTCTCACAAAGAATTGGTTGCCCATCGCCTAACTTAATTTGTTGAGATTCCAATAAATCCCAAAAGATATCAGCACCCAGCAACATATCGACAGGCGCCGGTGAGTTAAAATTAGGATCTGCGAGACAGATATCAGAAGGAATTTTAATTTTGAACAAATTGACATGTTTACTTGGAATCTTATCTGTGACGGATGGGAGAATAAAACAATTGATATCCGTACCAAAATTATTATTTAAAGATTTTATTGATACCGAACACATTTTGTTGATAAAAGATGACGAGTTGTTGATACCTATAATAGAATTGTTTACACTCTTAGCAGTCAAACCTAGTAGGTGGTATAATTTCTCAGTCATGAGACATGACGTACTGCCACTGTCAAGCACAGCACGAGCAACATACTGCTGACCATTAATACCCATGACCTTGACGAGAGCAGTGGACAATAACACGTCACCGTGTTCAACACTCGCGGACAGCGACACACCGGTACCTATACCTATAGTAGTGGGCTGAGTGGAGACAGTCGCACCGCTGTTCGTGTCACCAACAACACTGCTCGCAGAAGCCCCACTTACGTCTGACTTCAAGGATTTATCAACGTGGACAGTGGTGTTGTGTTTACGACCGCATATTTTACATCCTGGCCTTTTGCAGTTGTTTGCATAGTGTCCCAGGTTAAAACAGTTGTAACAAACTTTGTATTTAGGTAATAACTGCAAACGAGCTTCATTGCTCAACGATAAAAACTGAGCACAACAACTTAGCTTATGATCACCGTTACACACAACACAATTCTTAGGCTTATTTGATACACCATCATCCTGTTTACTAGAACTTTCACCTGAATAGTTTTTCTTAGAATCCTGTACCAACATTGACCTAACCTTGTTTGAATTTTTACTTGTGTGCGAATGTTTAGTATTCGTAGAAGCTTCCAATTCGAACGTTTCTAATATCTCAGCACGGTTTTTAATAAAGGTAATAAATATTTCAAACGTAACTTTAGAATGCTTTTCCAGGCGGCCCTTATACTCACCCCATTCACGATAAGTTTTGCTATCTAATTTGTGGGTGACAATATAAATGAGTAAAGTATCCCAATGATTAACAGGTTCATCTAAGGAGTCAAGGGCACGTATGTTTTTGTTAACAACATCAAGTAAACCTTTTAAATTAACTGACGACTCCTTTTGAAGGGTGTCAATTTGAAATAATGCAGTAACATGATGCTGGATAAGCAGGTGTTTGTTATCAAACCGCTCGCAGAGAAGATTCCACGCTACCGAATAATTTGCAGAAGAAAACTGAATTGAGTTGATCACCACAGCAGCAGACCCTTCTAGGGATGACCTCAAATAGTGAAACTTATTTATTTCATCCATATCATCGTTGGAATGGATGAGACTAACAAAAGTGTCGTGAAACTCTAACCAGTTTGTATACGAACCACTGAATTTCGGCAACTGAATCGTCGGTAATTTAACAAACTTATGATTGCTAGAACGCGACATTACGTCACAGGTATCATTAAAATCTCTTTTCCTATTATCATGCAACATTTGTTGAGCTTTAGATAGGGTTTTGTAATAAAGAGATTCAAACTCTGCGCGTTCCAACATCTGACTATCCAAGTCATCAGTCATACACTCCAGCAATAATTGCACCTCATCATATTGGGCATACAATGCCTCGAGTCTAGTTAGACGTAATTGTAACTCACTTACCTCGGTAGGGCTCAAAGAAGACGGATTCAAGGAATTTAAATGGTTAGAGAAGATTGTCACCTTTCCTTTGTAACTCGCTCGTTTTCTAACGAGATCTTTAATATCCTTATTAAATTCCTTATCCTCTGGCATTGCGTAAGCTGGTGCGATCAACCTGGAATGTATATAAATAAAATGATAGCAACGTTTAAATCACAATTACATATGATGCAGCCTGAAATACGTACAAGAGTAAAATACACTAACTTTAGAGTGAAGTTACATAAATAATAAGAATTTATAATAAACTATACGTATTGACGGTTATATTGTACTAAACTTTAATAATAATACAGCAATTACAATGAATCTATTGTCTATCTGTGCTAACTAATGTGATTACGTAACTGTCTCAATAACTGTAAAATTATTACACCGTAAAGCAAAATAATGCAGTTACTACAAAGAACTACTCTTTAACAATGTAAATAAAAACAAATTAACAATGATTACTGATCAGTTAATAATTGTATTACAATTTGTAACCACTCACAGAACAAAGAAAAATTACATAAGTTATTTTGTACTAACCTGGCTATTAACGGCTGACTTACACTAATTTTACCTGATAAATAGAGTGTTGGGTACACCAATTTAATAATTAATACGCCTTTTCTCAGCTATTAAGTGTCCGGACCACGTAAATTCCAAGAAGCTTCTGAATGACGTAGCAGAATTCACCGGCCACACCGGGCGTTCACTATAATTTTTGATGTCCACCAATTCTCTTCAATCCCTTTGTAACAATACACTGATCGGAGTAAATATTCTTCAAATATCCAAATCCGGTTCGAAGGACCATGTGCGGGATTGATCCAGGTATATTTTCGGGAATTAAAAATGCGTTGCTTGATGTGAACGTGCAAAATTTTTATTCTGATACAGAAAGACAGATGTAGGTAGACGAACAACAAATGTTAATAAATAAAAACGATTAGCTTTAATCACGTAGCCTCAACATTATAGTTTATGCGAATTTCTGCAGGCGCTTGCGGGAACAATCATTGATTTTGCACACATTCTGGCAGTAACGCATTGTGAGCTGAACAAAAATTACATAGCCTGTTTCATGCAATAATAGACAGTTTGCGAAAATGTATGTGACTCACCGTATATGTGTGTGTGTTTAGCATTGCAATGATAAACGAAAAGGGATACTAATGATACTGTGGTTGTTCGTTACAAGGGATGGGACCATTGAAACAAACTCTCGACAAGAGTTTTTAGTTTTCCTGCAAAATTGGAAATTGAACCGTCACTGCAACCACGTTTGTGATCGTTGCAATCGAGTAGAATAACTAATGCTGCTATTGGAACTCACCGGCAAGTCTCATATTACTGCATTACCAGGCACTATTAAGCTGCAGTTAAAAAGTTTAATCTGGCTGTAATTCTACCGGTACGGATCTCTCTCAAAGAGGACTAAATATAGTTAACATATCACATAACATCACACCTATTTCCCTGAAGAGTTAGGCAGAAATGTACCTTATAGTACGTTTACATTTAGCCAGTTTATTTTGCTTGTTTCTAATGTATTAGGGGCTTGTCTATGTGGTGCCGGACGTAAATTAAGTCAAAGCAGTTATTTCAAATAGGCATATAAGGAGCTCTTTTGAACCAAATCCAGACTCTCGTCTGCTACTGAGAAATGCCTAATAGCCACCCAATTAAAGTTTTTCCCACCCTGGAACGGAAGCCAGGACTTCGAACTCAGCAGTAGTGCTTGCGATTTCGAGACCCTACGAATTAATTAAAATAATTAATAACTTGACTTGGCGTAGGTAATTAGTTACATAAAGCGAGGTATTCTTTGGCGTGGGATGAACGCACCTGCCGCTCTTTTTATTTCATAACATACAAACAATTTTGAATGTATCTATTTACAAAGCCCGATCAGCTAGAAGCGAGGTTTGAAAACACGTAACATTTAGAAAGTTTGACCAAACGATGTGTGTAGGTCTAATTTTCCGGTTCAAATAACTTTTATGAAAAAAGGTTACACTTTTGTCTTATGAATAAAGTAATAATAACGATAAATAGATGAGTAAACTAATCTCGAGTGGGCTGTCTACCATCCAGGTTCAGTGTGGGTTGGTAGATGTCAAATGTCTTCGAATTTTCGGTTCTCAGACATCCTTCCTTCACGATGTTTTCCCGCACCGTTTTGAGTGCAGTGTTCCTGAAGTTACTTACAGTACAATCAAGTTTAAATCAAAATTGAAAAACTTTTTACAGGATAGCAAGCAGAATTAAATGTATTGTAGAAGATTAAACCGGCACCCTAATTGCGTAACACACTATTAATCAGAGTCTGAATCATTTTGAAGATTGTTGCTAATCTATTCTTACATAAAATGTTCGTAAAAACTGTCTGCTGTTGAGGAATTATCGAAAGGAAAGGGATTTCTACTGGTGGTGTATTACGCAATTATCCCCTGTGAACAATTTAATATATAAGCAGTGTTTATGTAAGTCTTAGACCTTAGTTATGTAAGTGTAATTGTTATTATACAGAGCGCCTCTCGCCATCAAACGTAAAAGTTTGGCGAGTTTAGAATTAAGTAACAAAACTGTACTTTACTTTCATGAAATAAAAATATTAAAAAAAAAAAAAAGTAAAACGTCTGCCTGGGTTCAAACGTATGACCTGACTCGTAAATCATGGCCCATAGCCACCATTGCTCCCCTTATTAATAAGCGTCCTCAAATCCACTGTGGCAGTGCTTCGTCATTAAAACCATACAATTGAGGATACTTTTTAAACCATTCCTAACCACAAATACCGACAGTTTATCACTTCCGCACTCAAAAACACGTTGATTTAAAACAAGTGGAACACACTCGTAAACCGGCATTTCATTTGCCATTGAAATTACAAATTTTCCAACAATTTTCATTTGGGGGAAGCAATATTTTTGTTCAGATTTATAGCCGACCGGCCACTTCCTGCTTTGTACTTTAGATGTCCATGATAAAGGCAATTACTTTGAGGCTATTAATAAGGAATTCGTGATTGGTTGGTTTGGGAAGTTGTGTATTTCGTTAAAGTTGTTTTTATTTAAGAGGGTGAAGGTGTATTATTTAATTTTTATTTCTTAATGCAGACATGTTTTCTTGCTTCTCAATTATTTTCCCAGTGAAGTAAAATATGTCACAAAAACAAAAAATAAGTCTTTGTCTTTTTTGTAAACAGATTGAAAAAAATATGGTAGAAGTTTTTGATAAGAATTCCAAATAAGGCGCAATAGTGAAAATACGAAAAAATCCAATAAAAAAGTGAAGTGTGTTTCAGAAAGGTTTATCACAAAATGCGTATAATGTCCCAATGCTGGGACACAGGTGTCCTGTGAGAGTAAGTGGGCCATAATCTACCACGCGGGCCAAGTCATCATCATCATTTCAGCCGTAAGACGTCCACTGCTGGACTTAGGCCTCCCCCAATTTGGGGGGCTTTGCCATAATCGCCACGCTTGGCAGGCGGGTTGGCGATCTCAGTATGGTGGTAAAATGCATAGAAAACGCTGCTGTCCACTTTCTAGTAAGTCCCTTAGTCGCCTTTTACGACACCCACGGGAAGAAATGGGGTGGTGTTGTTCTTTACGTCCGGCACCACACGGTACAAGTAAGGTATTGTAAATGTCACATTTTTTCTAATTTCTGGTTCTAGGACATGCGGTTCCCTCAGGAAGTTTACCTTCCCCGTTTTGAGAGCAGTGGTGATAAAAAATTAAATACACAAAGTAAATTGCCTGCCTGGGATCGAAATCACGGCCAGACGTTACCATTGGGCCACGACTGTTCTACAATTTCCAAACGCTGCACTGCACAAAACTTTTTAACAAAAAATAAAACTCAATCTCGTTTAGCTCAGTAATATTAAATACCCAATATCCAATATCCTGTCTTGAGAAAGAAATTCGAATAACGCGATTATGTATTTTAATGAATTACCCTCTCACTAGCTACAGTTGTAAGATAGTCCAATATCATAGGGTTGAATTTTGAATAAAATTTTATTCTCACCTTTAACTGATAAGGTTAATTAAATTAAGTTGAGGTGGTTACAATATTCAGCAAACAAAGAAGCAAAAAAAAAAAAACGAATAAACTCATTACTTTCAGGTTTATTATTATTTTGTAGATTATTACTACAGATTCGTTCATGGGAGGATGATTTGTGGCAAAAGGGTATGTTGTATCGTCAATTCTCATATTTGTAGTCCAAATACCCTTGGGCGCTATAGGTTCTAATGCCAATTCCAGCATTTTTCTTTATTATATTTCGTTCTTTATTGACCATGCCATATAACATACCAGCATCAAAAAGCATTAACATTTATCAGCATTCCCAATTATTAAGTCGTCAATGACTATTCAATCATTAGAAAAAGCTCGAAAGAAGATGGATTATAAAACTCGAAATTGCTACAGCTGACTTTTCATTCACGAAACAAAAATTAGATATCCCTTCAATAAAGTTTCTTGTTTCATCCTCTCTTGATCTCAATATAAAACAGAATTGCACATAACCCTGTTTACGCCCAAACTTCCTTCACGATTAACTTAGTAATATAACAAATTCTCACAAACATTTCCCATGTTTCCCGAATCGTAACAACTTGTTACAACCTTTTTGATGTCACAAAAATTTAAATAACATGCTGGGATTTGCATAAACACACGATACAAGGAGTAAGTTGAAACAGTAAGACAAGTCGAAACAATATGCTATAGGAAATTCGCATGATACGGGATTGAATTGGGAGAGGATCGAACTTGACCGACTGCAGTTAGTCATATTTTTAGGCGTTGACTGGTTCATAGTGTCACATCACATCACTATCCCTATACCTATTAACAGTGTAATTTGAAACCATTGTAAAAACTAACTCTTTTAAAAAGAGTAACCATGGAGTGCCTTTCCGGCTCTTCTCCATAGGAATCAACCAATTCAAACCGTGCATTTAGCTTCTGATGTTTCATAAGACAGACGTAGGTTTATGTGAGTTTGTTTTTATTTTTATTGAGTTCATCGTGATTGAAAGTAAAATAATTACTCCAGCAAAACTAAAGAAGGTCCTACCATGCCAATTATAATGACGAAGTTAAAAAGCCTCATGTGACTATTATTTTACCACCACAATCGAACTGCAAAACCATTATTGCCAGATTCCAGAATTTTGGAGTTCATGAACTGCCAAGCCTTTTCCCAACTATATTAAAGTTGGCTTCCAGTCTAACCGGATGCAGCTTAATACCAGTATTTTACACGGAGCAACTGCCTATCTGACCTTCGCAACCTTGTTACTGGGTAGGACGAAACTAGTTGGTAAGACTGGTTGTCAGAATTTTGTGCTTCTGACGACTCATAACGATTTCTGGAGATAGACAAATGACAGCGAGGACAGACGGCTTAACGTCGAAAAATTGAAAAAATTGAGATGACGTCGTTGAACAAACGGGACTATCGTTTTATTATCCACACTAATATTATAAATGCGAAAGTAACTCTGTCTGTCTGTCTGTCTCGCTTTCCTGCTAAAACTACTGAACCGATTTAAATGAAATTTGGTACACAGATAGTTTAGAGCCTGAGAAAGGACATAGGCTACTTTTTATCCCGGTAGTACGTTCCCGCGGGATATTTTCCGACCTCCACGCGGGCGAAGCCGCTGGCAAAAGCTAGTTTACTATAACTTTAAACGCGGTTTATCTAAACAAGAATGTTTTGACGAGATGTGTACTGTTCTTGATCTGGAAGTCCCTTCTGTAAGGACTGTGGAACGATGGTATTTACAATTCAAACGTGGGGATTTTGATCTAGACGACGACCCGCGACCGGGAAGATCCGCGGAAATTCAAGTGCCGGAAAACATAACTCGTGTGGAAAAAGCCATTAGAGAAAATTGTCGAATTACGTATCGTCAGTTAGAAGAACTCTTAAATATTCCTGTATCCTCTTTGCACAACATTGTAACGAAGCATTTAAATGTAAAAAAACTTTGTACATTGTGGGTACCCCCAGGCGCGGTCGCAGCTTAACATTTTGGGGGGGGTCACCATGAGTACTGAAGAATATTTATAGGTAGTAAGACAGGCAAATCGTTCAGGGTTTCGACAGAATGACTGTCTTTGGGGGGGGGGGGGGTCATGACCCCCCCCGCCCCCCTCGGACCGCGCCTGGGTACCCCACACTTTAAGTGAGGACCAAAACCAACAACGCGTACAATGGGCGCAATCTATGGTGAAAAAATTTGACAATGGCCGATCCAAGAGTGTCAGTTCAATTATCACGGGTGACGAAACCTGGATTTATTATTACGACGTGCCAACTAAATCACAAAGCAAAATATGGGTCTTCGAAGACGAAGAGCAACCAACACAAGTGCGGAAATCGTAATCGGTGAAAAAAATAATGATGACCGTTTTTTTTAGCAAACAAGGATTAGTAAAATCAGTGAGGCTTAGCGGACAGAAGACCGTCACAAGTGAATGGTATACTGAGATTTGCCTGCCTCAATTGTTCGAAGAACTGAGAAATCGACGACCGAATTCGGGACTCGGCTCGTGGTTCCTACATCACGACAATGCACCAGCCTATAGAGCTAGCGCTACTTCGGAATTTCTGAGAGTATCTGGTATCAAAGTACTGGAACACCCTCTCTACAGTCCTGATCTTGCACCCTGTGATTTCCGTTTGTAAAAAAACGGATGAAGGGGAACAAGTTTTCTACGGACGAGCAGTTGGTTGGTGCGTTTGAGGAAGAATTAGAATGAATTAATAAAGAAAAGTGGGAGGGTTGGATAAATGAGTGGTTTGTGCGTATGAATAAATGTATTAATTGTAGTGGGTCTTATTTTGAAAAAATATAAATTTATATAATCACACGAGAAAATTTATTGAACACCCTACGTATTACGAAAATTTCATATGGTGTGCACTACGGATCTACTAAGCTACCTATTTCTTTTGAACAATATTCTTTGTACCTGATATAAAAGGCTGGATCCCGTATTAATCTTATAATATTCTTACAGTGTTGTAATAAAAGATTTATAGTTAAAGGGAACGTTTGATGTTATGGGAAATATGGCTTCCTTATTATTTTTGGGGAAATTCGAGAGGAATAACGGTTTCCCCATAAATTGATGGACATATTGATCCCAAAACGTTATGGTTCGTCAGGGTTTGCGTATGGTGGGAAAGCTTGAAACATTAAATACTTTTTATGGTGGCAATACCGGTGTAAAATTCATGTGGTGCCGAACGTAAACAATAGCATCACCCTATTTCCTTCCATGGGTGTCTTAAAAGGCGACTAAGAGGGCTTACTAGAGAATGGGCAGCAGCGTTCTCTATTCATTTTACCACCATACTGCGATCTTAAACCCGCCTACCAAGTGTGGAGATTATGGCAAAGCTTCCTAAATTTGGGCCTGTGGCCAGTGGATGTCTTACGGCTGAAATGATGATGGTGTCAATAAGGCTGACAGCTAAACTGCCAATCAGCGAGCCTAGCTTTTTCCCAACTTTATTGCGGTAGGCTTCCAGTGTGATCGGATGATGCAGCTGAGCTAGAGCTATCTGACTTCCATTACCCAGTCAGAAGCTAACACGTTACCCCGTGGTAAGACTGGTTGTCAGGCTTGTGCGGTGCATCATTGTAATATATAGTTAAGCAATTTTTTGTTAACGCCTTTGCCACTTTAAAGTTTAAACCACAGGAGACTTAATAATTATTAAGTAATCGCATTCGAAGGCTCTTTAATTATTAAAAACGTATTGTTATCATAAACCATTATTCTTAAAAAGGTCCCCAAGGCTCAAACCGGTTGTAAATGGTTGGTTTTAATTTTCAGCAAAGTGAAAATTATGTAGAGCCTCTTTGGCATGAAAAGTAACTTTTTTTACTTCACTGGCAATTATTATCAAAATAACTTACTATTTGCCTAAGTGCCAAGTTTTTGGTCTTCATAAACTTAATTTTTGGGCTCGTGGGCTAATGATGGTAGCCACATTGGTCGATCTGAGGTTAAGCTACGCTTGCCGCGGTCGATCTGTGGATGGGTGACCTTCCATTATATTATATCGAGTCAAGATGATTCCATGTCTTGGAGAGTCTGTTAAACAGTTGGTTCCAGCTGTCATTTTTAGATCTTGGACAGTCATTATGACTTGTTAAAACTTAAAAAAAAAGTTAGGCAGGCGGCCTTCCAAGGGTGTATTTTATTACACCCTATTTATTTTATTAACTCGGTTGTGCAGGTCCGACAGTCAGTCGATCCATGTAAAATACTCATATTTAGCCGCATCCGGTTAGACTGGAAGCCAAATCCAGCGTAGTTGGGAAAAGGCAGATTGATTGAAACTTAAAGTTTGACCAACAAAAATAACCTATTTATACCTAGACTATGCAGTAGCCGGGTAAAAAAGGTAAAGAACACAAAACAGAAATGATAATCGCAGTTGAAATATAAATGTTATAAGCTTGGTAGCACCTGAAAAACTCTCAAAGCCTCGGAACTGGAAGCGACATCCGCACCTCGTGTGGCTGTTTTTAGTGCTTACATTAGCTTGAAAGTGTCGCTAAAAGGCAGTGTCCTCACACGGTATAGTACGAGTATATTACGCGTACGTAACATACAAGGTGTTCCAAAAATCAATGTCAAGCCGAAAATGGTTGATAGGCCAGGTGGTGACAGTTATCAAAAAAATAATAAAAAAAATCTAAATCTAAATTATTGACAATTTTTTTTATGAGTGATATAACCCTGAATAACCCTTCTGTAAACTACAGTCCAAAATTAAAACACAACTACCTCAGTTTTAAAGAAAACATCACTTTTTTGCTCCACCATGTACTAAAAATTATTACATCGCCCAACTTTAACTGACTGTACTGAAAAAAAAAATGCTTAACTTAGATTTTTTTTATTTTTTTTCTGATAACTGTCACTACCTGGCCTATCAACCGTTTTCGGCTTGACGTTGATTTTTGGGACACCCTGTATAATAAAATAGTAAGGAAGTTTTTTAGTTTGTTAGTCTAGATGTAATAGGTTGGGGAAAAAGTTTCTTCGCATTTTTTAAGAAAATTCAAAACATTTTTTAATAAAGTTTATTTACATTTAACTAAAGTATGTAGTTACCATTTTGTTCGAGAACTTTTTGCCATCTTGTAGGTAGGAACATGATCCCATTGCTATAAAAATTTTGGGACTTCTGGTCAAAATACCGCGACAAGTGGTTTTGGCAGTCCTCTTGTGATGTTAACCTGACACTGCCTAAAGAATTCTGAAGAGACCGAAACAGGTGGAAATCTGAAGGTGCAAGGTCAGGACTATACGGCGGATGCATTAACACCTCCCAGCCAAACTCTCTTAATTTTTGTTGGGTGGCTAAAGATGTGTGAGGTCTAG
Organism: Aporophyla nigra; assembly: GCA_947507805.1. Classification (NCBI taxonomy): domain Eukaryota; kingdom Metazoa; phylum Arthropoda; class Insecta; order Lepidoptera; family Noctuidae; genus Aporophyla; species Aporophyla nigra. Next base: position 2,512,717 of record OX382293.1, on the reverse strand, counting down.
CGTTATCATGATGAAAAACCACACCCCTTCTGTTGATTAATTCCGGCCGTTTTCTCTCAACTTCTTGCTTTAATCTCATCAGTTGTTCGCAGTACAGTTCAGAATCGATGGTCCTGCCTGGTGGTAACAGCTCATAATGAATAATGCCCTTCCAATCCCACCACACACACAGCATCACCTTGTTGCGAGTTAACCCGGGTTTAGCCAAAGAGATTTTATTACAAGTTCATACATACTATAATGCGAAAAGACTTTTTCCCCAACCTAATATGTATCTATGTTCCTGATTGGCGCAAAAACGGTAACAAAGGTACTACTACTAATAAAGGTAATGGTAAAAAAGTTGAACGGTTTGAATGAAATTTGGCACACAGATAGTTTTTAAACCGTATAAAAGAAGATAGTTCTTGAATATATTCCTTTCCTGTGTCTTAAAGTTTAGTGTAGATTTACTTAGACTCGACTCCCTAACATGGGACTTAAACATAACAAGCCAAGTGTGAGTATCCTATAGGTATACCTCTGCCCAGGCGCGGTCGCAGCCTAACATTTTGGGGGGGGTCACCATGAGTACCTACTGAAGAATATTTTTAGGAAGGTACATCCTCTTTGGTCTAGTAGTCGCAAGCGCTACTGATCAGCATGATGTCCCGGGTTTTAATCTTTTTGAAAATGTCCATTGGAGTCTCCGTGGCTCAAGTGAGAACAATTTTAAGATACTAAGACAGGCAAATCGTTCAGGGTTTCGACAGCATGACTGTCTTTAGGGGGGGGGGGTCACGACCCCTAGGACCGCCCCCCCCTCGGGCCGTGCCTGCCTCTGCCTAACCCGTCGGAGATTTACAGGCCTGATGATATGTATGTAATGTTTGATTACTTACAGGCTCGTATTTCGAAAGTTAATAAAAGAAATTTCTATAATTAGCAGTCCAATAAACAAGGGTTCCATGTTACATCTTTGAAGCAAGAATCCATACATACGTTTTGCAACAGATCGTCCAGATAGTGCGGTATCCATGAATAATCCATTTTCTAGGACAAACGGCCGGCCGCGCGTATCACTGACCCGATCTGTGTTATTGCTCAAACTACTTCAAATGGAACTGATAACTTCTATTTTCGCGTTCCATCTGTTTTGAGGCAGATTTCTTTTTGTCCTGTTTTTGTTGCGGAAATCGTGGTCATAGCGTCATTTAATGTTCAACGTTTGGTTTTTATGGATTATTTGTAATGATAATTTTTTTGACATTCCTCAATATTTCTTTGAAGTAATAGGATATTATAGTAATATGTTTATTTTAACTTTGATTACTAAAGTATTTTGAGCACTAACAGAGGGTCAATTTTCGTATTTTTAAGAACGTTCGTAGTCTGATCTCAGTTTCAATCCGTCAAAAATACTTAGAGTTTTCATACATTTTTGACTAGATGTTGACATATGATTGTCGCCGGGATGAGACTACGAGAATATTTTGAACGTTTTTAAATTAGAGAATTGGCCATCACATATTTTTGGTCGACTACGGTAGATACGTAATTAAATAAACCGAACCGTATTTTTGTTTGTAATAATCATAAACAATGTAGTAGGTTGAACTTAGAAGGCAACTTTCACAAATGTTTCAATGAATGATGATCGTCATACACAAAAATTCACATTTTTGCTGAGAAATGTCTGCAGTGTTTATGAAAACTGACAATATCACTGAAAGTTTGAAGCCAGCTCTCTCCTAGGAACAAGTAACTCTTAGTAAAGCTCCATTTACACGACGCAAGTTTCATACCTGTGGCATACTATAAAATCGATGCAATAAGTACCTTGTCATTGTCTAAACACGGTTTAGACGGTGCAATTTTCCATGTTGCTTTAATTTATCGTTTGATTATGGCTTTACAATAAATTTTGTTTCAGATATTATGAACACACAGGTATCTTGTGGAGCTTCCATTCATTTTTGACGTTTTTGAGAAATAAATTCAGTAATAATGTTTGAAAATTAGCGTTTTTGCACAACTTTTATCCAAACATTGGCCGTTTATGATTTTTCATACATTGAAAAACGAAAGAAAAAATCAAAAAAGAAACCTTGCACATGTAATAGAAATTCTAAATGTTTTTTTTTTAATTTCAAACTGCTTATTGTACTTTTTTAAAAAGAGAGAGAAGGAAGGTATTTTTTGCAACAAGTTTTTTGAATCTTCGTGCACCAATTTGCGTTCGATATTATCGTTGGATGACCCAACAAGCTTTTCAATCATGCTCCTGTAGACTGTAGACGAACCAGGAAGGACCTCCTTAAATGGCACTGTATAATTCGGGGCTTAACAGAGCATTATAGAAGTCCGCAAAAACAAAAGAACAACAACCCAACTTACTTGAAAAAGTAGCTCCCATTGCTATACCCGAAGAAAGGCACAGTATACGTCAGCATCCAGATGTTGCCACCGCCGCAGTCGTAGTATGGTTTCGACCACTTGCCGTCTTCATACGTCACTGACAGGATCTCGTCGGGTTCCCTTTCAGTGTGAGCTGTGTCGTTGTACGTGTACGTGTTGTATCCTGGAAGAGAAGGTGGATTTAGATGGTGAAAGCTTTAGTATAAGCATAATCAGTCTATAATGTTCCCACTGCTGGGACGCAAACCTCTTCTCTGTGAGTGGGATTGGGTCATAAACTATACCGAGGGCCCAGAGCGGGTTGGTGGACGTCCCATATCTTAGAAATTTCATTCCTGGACATGTACCTCACGATATTTTCCATCATGGTTTAAAGAGCAGGAGAGAAACTATAAAAACTTTTTAACAAAACATTAAACCGTCGAAAAAACCGAAAAGCAAAAAATAATAAACCTTAAAATTATGAGTCGGCGCTTAGAGTGATCTATGTTCATTGATTTTTCAGCGCCGACTCAAAATTTTAAGGTTCATTACTTTTTGCTTTTCTGTTTTTTCGACGGTTAATTTTTTTGTTAAAAAGTTTTTATTTCATATTTTTTTGTAGCTTTAATGTATTAATAATACTTGACAAGGAATACCCTACCCAATGAAAAAATTTTTTTTATCAAAATCGGACTACTGTGTATAAAGTTATGCGTGGTTATACACTACAATCAGTGAGTGAACAATCAATCATCCCCTGTTTTCTAACCCTTAGGGTTCGATTTTGTTTTCCAAATTTATGAGACCACCCTAGGAGTATACCCTTTGCAATAAAAAAAGAATTATTACAATCGGACTACTATGTAAAAAGATATGCGTGGTCATACATAAAAAAAAAACAAAAAAAAAATATACGCGTCGAATTGATAACCTCCTCCGTTTTTTTCGTCGGTTAAAAATAGACCTAAATGTGGATGGCTTAAACGAGAAAATCAAAATGAAAGTACTATAGATATAAACAGTCATTGATTGCCCTTTTCGACAGTGATGACAATGCAAGGCTTAATCCCCCCTAATGTTGAGAGGTATGCCCTGTTTTTTTTTTTTTTAAGAGTTCTTGTGTTGTGACGTAATATTGCAACCATCATTTATATAAATAATAATAAATATGTACTAATTAAAAAAACAACTACAGTCTCCATTTAGCCACCCATTGCCTTAAAACAAAGACAGAGCAAAACATTTTGGTAAAGTACGCTATATCTTTTTGGTGCTAAGCTGCTTTGCGTCACAAAAAGATTTGGTAATATTTACTACTACCCCAGGGTACTAAGAGCTTTCTACTTAATTCCCTCCTATCCTGTATATTCTTTTCCTCTAATAAATATAAAAAAGAAATCAGAAGCCTGTTTAGCACACATACATAACACACGTTTCAAGATTTTTCTTCAAAGCGGTAAATCGACATGGTCAACATTTGTACGTCACATATCCGATGTTTTCGATCAATATTGTCCATACCCAATAAACATGCCCAGTTTATTTTTAAATGCAAAAATTTATAGCAGACACGAAAAAGACAGGTGACAAGCGAAAACAGACAGGACAATGATATCGGAGATCAAATTGTAATTTATTCGATTTTGTGTCACGCGGTATTGAATAAAGTTTAAAACCTATATTTGAGAACAAAAGTTACCCGAAAATATTGTTAACATTTTCTGCGTTGAATATTTTCGTGTTACGGAAAAATAAAAATATCTACCTTTTTCATGTACTCAGTTGGTTCCTACCTACTGTTTAAAACATTGCTTTATTTATTCATTCAGTTCCAACATAAGTGTATTTACCATGTCCCTTTACATGACGTTGCCACGACTGGTAAAAACTACCCAAAATGGCGCGGAACAAATCGAATGAACGATTAATAAATAATTCGATATTTTCCTCACATTTTGTTCAGATTCTCGTATTGTTTCTCCGCGAATTTGTTATAACATACCTGCGATATATTGAAGGTAGATACACAAAAATGTTACCTTATTGGTACTTGTCCTATCTTTTGTTATTAGTGATGGGGTTTTGAAATGTATCAACGTGTACAAGAGGAAAGAGACGTTTTCTCCCTAGGGTTTTGTGTGGCTTTGATATTTAAATATAACTACGCCGTTGGTCTCGTGGTTGCAAAAGCGTCTGCTGAGCATGGGGTCCTGGGTTCGATTTTCAGGTCGGGCAAAGTGTTATTGGGTTTTTCCACTGGAAAGTTTTTAGTTATACCCCGTATTGGCGGTGTGATACCCATGAACCTCGGGGAGCAAGTTAAACTGTTGCTCCTGCGCCTGATCTTTCTCCGGACGTCTCGGATTGCGAGACGTCTTCCCATTTTTTTTTTTTGTGGAGGCCTATGTTCAGCAATTGACGTAGTTAAGTCCAGAGTATTTATCACTGTGAGGTTTGCAATCAACACCATTTCAGCCGAAAACGTCCAAAAGTGGAAACAGGCGCAGGGGGAAGGTTACCATTATTGCCACGCTTGGCAGGCGTGTTGGCGATCGCAAAATGATAAAGAACGCTGCCCATTCTCTAGTAAATCCCTTAGTCGCTTCTTACGATATCCATTGGAGGAAATGAGATGGTACTAGTCTTTACGTCCAGCAACACATGAAAAATTTGAGCTTTGTAATACACAATGCGTCCTTTTATGTGGGGCGTATGACACAAGACATAGAACTAAACAAACCCAGCTGCAACCTAGGTAACATCAAATACAGTTTGATGTGGTTCGCTTTGTCACGTCTATCCTAAGTATTTTGTCTTTGGCAGTGGTATAGTTCATTAAACTCAAAATTGTGATATACATATCGTCCCCGTAGAGCGAAAAGTCATTAAGTCGAAAAATCACGTTTTGAGATAATGAGAGCTAAAGTTTTTAAAAATAAAAATCGTTATAACTTTGGCTTGCCATTACATATGTTTCTAGCTTTAATTTGAAGGAAATAAAATAAAGGTTGTATTATAAGAGCTAAACGTGTGAAAACCCTGTAATAATAGAGAAAAGTTAAAAACAATAAATTAGTTAATTGTTCTCTATAAAATCTCTGTTTTTTTTTTGTGAGTTAGTTAATGGATAAAATGGATTGATGATTTCTCGCGTCTGTAGTATGGTACGAATCAATGAAAAATAAAGAGTGAGTAGTTACTAAGTTGAGTTAGTTAATTTACGCTTTTGTGAGTTTTAACAAATAAAACTACTTATTTAAAAAAATAATTAAATCATTGTAGTCATTTTTAGACTACCTAAAGGCGTACGTGTGCATTGAAAATTAATTCAAGAGAAAAAGTAATTAAGTCGTTTTAAATTCGAGTTATGTACATTTTCGAAAAATCTAATATAATTAATTACTAAATTAATTATTTCTTCCATTACGCTGTAGGGTACAAATGGTAGACTTTCTTACTTTTTACATTTTCTAAAACAAAAGTGTGGACAGCTACAAAAATGACGGTTAGACAGATATTTAGAGAAAAAAATGTTGATTTTAGTGACATTTATAACTCATTTTGGCCATTTTTCGACTTAGTGACTTTTCGCTCTACGGGGACGATATAAGAAAACAAAATAATGAATACCAAAAGCCATGACAGCACAGAACAAAATAAGAAAACAAGAGGATAATATCGAGCCACCAGATTCCATTATTAATTTTTGGACATTTTAATTATTTCCGTATTTCGACAAAGGACTTTACGTTTTGGAATCTCCAGGTCGAGGTCACATAATCAAATAGGAAGATTTTCTTCCCTATTGCGTGTCTAACAAAGAAAATGCCAATATGCTTTAATTTAAAATTTATTTTAGCATATAGAATTACAAATATAAATTTCTTTTCTTATCTGATATCGTAAACGCATAGAAAAGATAAAAGTAATCAATGAAATAAAAGAAATAATTCTTAGGAGGCGGCCACTTAGACAACTGGAAGACAATTACCGTGGGATAGATCTTCATTTATCGAATTGTGTTACCCTGATTTGATTGAAATGTATCCTGTTTCAATAGTTAATAGGTATTCTTTTCCATTGCACATTGCGGTACGTGGTTACGTGGTATTTTTTACAAAGACATGATCATTGTGGATACTGTCGGGCACAGCAAAGTAAAAGTGACGACAGTTTAATTTGTTTAATTTGTTGGTATACTATCAGGTACATGTGTAAGTCTGCTGGGAAGTTTGTTGCACCTCTTCTTCCCAGCTAACGCACTAGGAAGTGGTGAAGGGCTTTTTGGAGGACTGTCTTATGTAATTTTGACGTTCAGAAAGTTCTGATCATCAGCCTAATGATATGTTTGTCAAAAGTATTTCTATTAAGATTGCTTTGCTACCTACTTTTTTTTGGATGGGAAATCATCAAATGATGTCTCCCGCTCTAGGGTAGGTTACTGACTAAAACCCACCCGTGTTCCTCCAGTTGCCCATATGCCAGGGCACGGTATCTCTTTCGAACGAATCTCACGACCCTGGCAGACCTACTATATCCATTCGGTTTTTGTTCCGTGTGGTGTCGGACGTAATGAATAGCACTATCCCATTTCTTCCCGTGGGTATCACAGAAGGCGACTAAGGGACTTACTAGAGAATAGGCAGCAGCGTTCTCTTTGCATTTTACCACCATACTGCGATCGCCAACCGGTCTGCCAAGCGTGGCGATTGAGCAAACCGCCCCAAATTGGGGAAGGTCTAAGTCAGGTCTATGATATCCATTTGGTATAGGTTCTATTTATTTGATAGGTATATATTCTTCATCATTCGCTGAATACAAAAATGAAAATTTTCAAAACATCTGTGGCATAAAAACAAATAAAACCTTTTAATTGTGCTCATTTCACGATTCATATCAATCTATAATCGAAATCATTAACGGAACATTAAAGTCGGCAATATTTCCGAAATCTCATTCGAGTTTCCGTTCGGAAAATATTTCAATATTGATATATCCAAAAGCACGAATAATTACGTCCGTTAATTTATGAAATCGAAGTCCGAACGAAGCTCATGAATTTATCATAAATGCATCAGCATTTATGATAAATTTATGAGCTTGAGCTGGAGTTCTCATTCTGAAAATAAGAATGTATTAAAAAAAAATATATAGCTTTGATTTGATGTAAATGTTGTTAATTAGCCAAAGGAACATTTTTCACGTTTCATTATGCACCTAAACAAGTGAATTCCTATATAGACACTACCCATTCGAATTGTGGTCCGACAATTTTAATTAATCGGACCGCACTAGAGTATTCGTTAACATTCCACCCAGTGAAAATAAACGTAAAATATATGCTTCTGTTACGAAATTTTATTGGCATTTCGAATATTTCTTGTAAAAGCAATAACCTTCCCTTTGAGTTTTTTGTTTTCTAAATCACATCGCACCTGTGTACCTTGAAGGGTGAGACAGAGCTGTACCTATAAGTACACTCACATTTTGCCCTGTATTTAAAGCCCATGTTATAGGGGGCGAGCCTGTTGCTATCAATCGGGCAGTAATCCGTACACTGGGATGCTTCTGAGATATTCCTGATAGTAGAACTCAATGACATTTCGCTCCTCCTGGGAACTGAACCCAGGATCTTACGCTCAACTATAGCCCTTGCAACCAATACACGACCGAGGCAGTCATGTCCGCCCGCAGTTTCTTTTTGTGTCCATTATTTTTATATTAACGGAACAAATTGTATTAATTGGCATTCATCAAGGAAATTTGGCAAAAATTCCTTCTACACGTGTCTTCCCTTACCTTATTAACGTCATAACTAAGGAAATGTCAGTGCTCCCAAATTACGATATTTGTTTGATTTTTTAAATACTTCTTTGACATAATCTACTTGACAAACATATAAATTATATTTTTAAATATTAAAATAACAAAAATTATAAAAACATTTAAAAATACAAAATAATAGTAGCCCACCGGTATCAGGAACAGGGTCCAAGCTACCGGCGGTCAGGGCTCCAGAGAGAGGAACCTCCTGACAATTCAAGCCGTGTCCAGAAGTACCGCTTTCTGAATCAAGCCCTTGATCCAACAGCCCAACAAGAGCCTCTTCAAGTGTTGGTCGAGGCTCTTGGCTATCAAACCATTGGCTGTTATGACTATCGGCACAATGATCGCTGAGTCCACATCCCACATATCGACAACCTCGCGAGCCAAGTCAAGATACTTGATTTGTTTATCTTTCTCGGCTTTCACGAGGTTATCGTCATGCGGGACCGTTATGTCAACAATCATTGTGCTCCGATCTAGTCGATCCACCACCACTACGTCCGGCTTATTGGCAACAACAGTCCTGTCAGTGATGATGGATCGATTCCAGTACAGTGTGATATGGCCATTTTCAAGAACTGGGTTGGGCACACACCTGTAGTACGGTACTTCTGATTCCACAAGGCTGTATTTCAAAGCAAGTTGCTGGTGGATAATCCTGGCTACAAGATTGTGTCTATGCAAGTACTCTTCGTTAGCTAGACGAGAATACCCGGAGATAATGTGTCTAATTGTTTCCCCCGGACGGTGGCATGCCCGACAGATGTCCACCGTGCCGTCTTTCACAATAAATCTCCGGTAGTTGTTCGTCATCATAACTTCGTCCATAATTATGCACAGACGAAACCTTCGGTTTCCCCAAACAGATCACCGAAACACAGCCAGGCTACGGACGCTAGATAATCTACGTCGGGTCCGTGTAGGGTCCGGAAAAAGCATGCGTGGAGCTCCTTACTTTGCCATACCTCCATGCGGTCATTAGTGTTAAGTACTACAGGCTTGCGCCAGTTCTTGTTAGCCAAGGAGAGCGGGGTGAGGCCCTTGTCCACCGCGACCACATCTCGATGCATCCCCACGTCGGCTTCCAGGAAATATTCCCTGAGACTGCATATCTCGCGATTGTGGAGAGTCTTAGCGTTTAAAAAGTCTCGAACTCCACACTTTCGCGGGATATATAGCCTCATAACCGGTGACCGTGGGTGCATTGTACGTGCATTGGATATGCAGTCAGCAGCGTACGGACCCTCCTATCCAGGGCGTCGAGTTCAGTCTGAGGCCATTTGAGTATGCCGAAAGAGTACATCAAAACCGGCATGACCCAACCGTTGAAGGCGCGCACCTTGTTTCCGCCTGATAGAAGACTATTCCTTCCGATACTGTGACTGAGAGAAGACGTGTTTTTTGTTTTAATTAAGTAATTTTAATTAGTATTCACACTATTTTGACCCCAAACGAAAGGCCTGAGTGACCAATTTCGAGTCCATAAATCTCGCGAGTTCTATCGTCCGAGCGTGGCCCCGGGCGCAGACTTCACCCCCGCGGAAGCAGCACGGTGGTCATAATTGCTGTCTCGCTTCCCCAAGGACCGTTACGACAACGCAAGCGCTTGGTGTGACGTACCTTATCGCAGCCCCGACACTACGAGCTTCTGTGGCTTACCTACGTGAGTACTGCGGTCTATTTACTTTTACCCGCCTAACACGATGTCCCGTGTGCAGCGCTCGCCGCCGACGAATACTCCAAAGGCGGTACTTACGATGTCTGACTCGGATATCCCACAGCTTGTGTCGAGTAGCCCGAGTGATAATGTTAACTCCGCGGTGCGATGTAATAAGCGTCCTAGAGCATGTTTCTCTCCGGGTACCGAATTTCAAGATTTTAAAACGGAAATCCACCTGATGTTAAGAACGTGGAAAGAAGATCAGCAAGCTTATCTTACCAAATTTTGCGATGGTCAAACTTCTTCCCTAAACAAGTTAGTATCAGAAATGGCTGAAATAAAACGGCAAAACCAGGAAATTCAAAAATCACATCTCGAATTCGAAAAATCACTTAGTTTCATTGGCAAGCAGTATGACGATATGATAAAGCAAATTGATACGCTACAAAAAGAGAAAGAAATATTAAATGTAACTGTACAAAATCTGGATACTAAAATTCTTGATCTGCAACGATTATCCCGGCCTTCTAGCATTGAAATCCGGAACGTACCTGCCGAGGAAAACGAAGGAACACCAGACCTTCACACAATTATTACTAAAGTGGGCTCCACAGTTGATATCTCGCTCAATAATACACACGTGCGTGACGTATACCGGCTCCCTGGGAAACCGGGCACAGTCAGGCCGATTGTAGCCGAGTTTTCGAATGTCTCGACTAAAAACGAGCTGCTGGTCGCAGTCCGCAACTTTAACAAAAACCACCCGAATGATGACCGCCTCAATACGCAGACCATTGGTTTGGCCGGCGAACGTCGGCCAATTTACATATCAGAGCACCTTCCTGCTAGCTCGAAAAAGCTGTTTTTTGCTGCTAAAGAATTCGCGAAACTTAAGGGATATGTCTATTGTTGGACTACAAACGGATGCATATTCCTGAGAAAAATCGCAGGTGCCAAACCAGTACTTGTTAAATCGGAGCAAACCCTTCATGAACTACAACAGCAAGGCACCCAATGACTGCACTTCTTAGTAGTATACCTATTACCCTTTCTACTTTCTCTTTTTAAATTGTATAATTCGTGTAACATTATAATTACTTGTTTTTATGTGACTAAATTAAACAGCAAAAACCCAACAGGTGGTTTTACAACCACAACACACCACGTCACACTCTATTACTGGACTAAACACTCTACAACCAAAAAAACACTAGCACTACTTATCACACAAAAATACCCAAAATCATTCTCCTTCATGAAGACATTTCGACTGTACTACTTCTTAATTTTATATTATTGTGTAACATCTGATGGCTATCTTTTCATAATCCGCTTTCTTTTATATATACTTCCTGCTAAAACCACGCGTATTGCCTGCAGGTCGTTATTATATATTTTTTGTTATTTATTACCGCCTATTGTTATGTGCTTAACCAATACCGTCAAAGTACTTTTATATAAAAAATGACTAATCTGATAGAAATAGCGAATGACCTTGACGAATTAGCTGTCGCAACTTCATCGTATGGTAGTGTTGATTCCTTTTTGATTGAAAATCTTCATCAAAGTTCATTCAAAATTGTTTGTCAAAATATAAGAAGTATCAGTCGTAATTTACCCAGTTTCATGACATTAATGGAAAGATCGCAAACAGAATGGGATATCGTCGTACTGACAGAATGTTGGCTTCCCCGTACTCATTCTATTCCCCAACTACAGGACTACGAATATCTTAGTACACTCAATAATTTGACACAAAACGAAGGAGTGGTGGTCTACTACAAGCCAAAAATACGATTAAAATCTGAGGAGCCTATACTCATGGATGCCAACTGTCTTATGTTGGAAATTAATGAAAATACCATTCTCCTTGCAATATACAGGCCAGCTGGTTTTAGAAATATAGCTAGATTTTTAGAGTCCCTAAATACGCTTTTAACTAAATATTCCGCTTATTCAAATATTATACTTATCGGAGATATTAATGTCGACATTACACCTCATAATATTGATTCTAATTCGTCCTCGTACTTAAACTTATTAGCTTCCCATGGTATGTTACCAGCGCATACACTCCCCACACATAGTGCTACATGTTTAGACCATGTCATGCTTCAGACAAGGCTACCTGCTTATTGTTACATTGCGGAAAGTTCTATAACTGACCATGATTGTATATTCTTCGCAATTGAACTAAATTCTGTAAAACGTAAGCCTGGTTCTAAAATTATAAAAAAGATTAACTATGACACCTTGGACAATGACATGAGCTTAATGGACCTTTCTTCAATATTTAGTGACGGTGATGTCAACACAGCTACAAGTTATTTTATTTCCACTCTGAATCAAGCAATTATAAATAATACCTCTACGATAAAGACCTCTAATAGGAAAACTATAAAAAAACCCTGGATTACCAGAGGCTTGTTGAAATGTATGAAGAACCGCGACAACATGCACCAAAAACTTAAAGCACTTAAAAAAAAAGACCAGCATAATGAAACGCTGGAAATAACATACAGAAGATATAGGAACTTCTGCAATGATCTTTTAAAAAAAATAAGAGCGGACTATGAGAGATTAGAAATTAGCAAAGCTGCATCAATTAATAACAAGAAGCTCTGGGAAGCCATTAAGACCGTCACACATACAAAAAAAAACAACGACGTCCCTACTGAACTACTATGCAAAGGCAATCCGCTTGACGACTTAAATAATATCAATTCTTGTTTTGCAAATATGGGTAAAAATCTAGCTGAGAAAATACCAGCCAGCAATAATCGATTCCCTGAAGTATACACCAAAACCTCATTCACACAATCATTTGTTTTACTTTATACAGCGGAGGTTGAGCAAATAATCCAAGGTCTTAAAAACGACTGTGCGGTTGGTCGAGACAATATCCCTGCTATCTTTTTAAAACGTTATAGAGAGATTGTACTTCCACCTTTGACTTATATCTGTAATCTTGCGTTCTCCACTGGCGCTTTCCCAAACTCTCTTAAACTTGCTGAAATTCACCCAATACATAAGGGAGGGGACAGGGGCTGTGTCGATAACTTTAGACCTATTTCTATTTTGCCAACGTTATCCAAGATTCTAGAAAGGTTAATAAACAAACGATTGACTAAATACCTCGAGTCCAACAAACTGTTATCACCCTCTCAATTTGGTTTCCGATCTGGAAAGTCAACTAGTGAGGCCGTCCAAGAGCTGGTGAACTTTGTTTCCAGTAATCTCGATGGTAAACAGAAGGTGCTAGCAATCTTTCTCGACTTAGCAAAAGCTTTCGACACAGTTTCTGGCCCGCTCCTCCTCGAGAAGCTGGAGAGGCTTGGAGTGAGAGGCACTCAACTTCAATTATTTTCTGACTATCTTACAAATCGCATGCAAAGAGTAAGGATTGGTGATAAGTGCAGTGATGATCTTAACATCACGTACGGGGTACCACAGGGCAGTATTCTTGGCCCCACATTATTTTTGACGTATATCAACGCCCTTTGTAACCTCAAATTGCGTGGTGGTAGGATCGTCACCTTTGCAGACGACACAGCTCTGCTTTTTCACGCGGACTCATGGGAAGAGGTCTATTCAAATGCCCAACTCGGTTTTGATATGGTCGCAGAGTGGTTAACAGACAATAAACTCACTCTTAATGTGTCCAAGACAATGTATATTCCCTTTTCCATACAAAATCGCGCAGTCCCCCCTAATAATAAAAATCTCTCAATAACATCACACACATGCTCTGTCCAAGAAAATCCTTGTTCATGCCCTACTCTTAAAAAAACAGCTGTTATTAAATATTTAGGTGTTCATATTGATAGTAGTCTTAGTTTTCAGTCGCACGTAGACGCACTTACAGCGAGAACACGAAAGTTGATATTCATTTTCAAAAACTTACGACATGTGGCGGAAACTTGTACTATTAACACTGTATACTTTGCACTAGTTCAGTCAATCTTATCATATTGCATAACGGCATGGGGAGGAGCCCCTAAGACAACTTTGCTTAAATTGGAGAGAGCTCAGAGAGCTGTACTTAAAGTTAGTCGCAAGCTTCCCTTTCTCTTTCCAACGAAAGAACTTTACCAGAAGTGCAATGTCCTGACAGTTCGCCAATTATTCATCATGAACATTATCATTCGCAGGCATACTCAACTACCATACAATCCTGTCGAAATTCTTAACAAGAGACGCAAACACACAGTGTGTAAATCAAGCTCCTTCAAAACCAGATTCAGCCGTAGATTCTTTTGCTTCCTGGGAGATTACCTCTACAATAAAATCAATAAAGCCCTTTCCATCTACTCGTTAACCAATTTCAATTGTAAGGCTAAAGTTAAAAATTGGCTTCAATCTCTCGATTATGAAGCCACAGAAAGACTACTGGAAGTCATTTCATAAAAAAGCAGATCAATATGTCCATCAGTTTAAAATCATCATATTAAATTACTTTTGATTATCACACACTCCCTTCACACACACCTACACTCACACACCTACACTCACACACTTATACTCACACACTTACACTCACACACCCTTCTTTGCTGTCTAATTAATTATTTGTTTTTTTTTTTTTTTAATATTTTTTAATTCTTGTTTTCTTCATTATATAGAGTCATTTTTTGTCTTCCATCACATCATAATCATCTATTAGTAGATGCTTGTTTTACTGTAGCTTTTCCGGATAGTTTGGGGGCCTGGAGACCTGTAACACAGGTATTCCTAGTACAGGCTACAGTCTCCACGACATTAATGTATTTTTGTTACGACTATTAGGTATTGTGCGTATCTATCATTATGTAGTGGAGAAAATAAACGTTTTTATTATTATTCTCAGGAGTTTTAATTTTCTCAGCTCAAGGCTGGTTTTAGCTACATTTACGGGCCAGAGCCAAGTAAATGCAGCGTGTGGTGATTTTTATGCTGCTAGTGTATTTTCGTTTAACTGCATGAACTTCCTAACGATTCTGCATGTGTTTAGGATGGCTGCTTTCTGCAGATTGATGTAGAGGGATTCTTCTAGGTCTATTACTTTCAAGCTATGGAGGAGATGGTTGGGTATAACACCAGTTGTGGATAGAACTACAGGGACTACATAAACTTTATCCTGTTTCCAAATTCGTGTAACTTCTTCCTTAAGTTCAGCGTATTTGCTTATTTTTTCAGAGATTGTTTTTTGTAGGTTATGGGTGTTGGGAACTGCAATGTCTATGAGGTAAGTGGTTTTTTTAATTTTATCCTGAAGGGTTATGTCTGGTCTATTATAGTGGATGGTCCTATCTGTAAGTATGGCGCGATCGTAATACAGTTTATGTGTGTTATTTTCTAGGATAAATAAATAAATAAATATCTTAGGACGTACCAACACACCGTTATCTGATCCCAAACTAGGCAGAGCCTGTACTATGGTAACCAGACAACTGATAAATATACTTATATATTTCTAAATACATACATATTATAGATAAATTACACCCAGATACAGAACAAATGATCGTGCTCATCACACAAAGATTTGTCCTGGGTGGGAATCGAACCCACGACCTCAGTCTTAGCAGTCAGGGTCACTGACCACTAGACCCTAGTAGGGAGGGGGGGGGGTAGGGGTCCTATAGTAGGGAGTGTTAGTGTTTTCTATAAGATTGTGCTTGAGAGCTAGTTTCTGGTGAACAATGTTTGCAACTTGGTTGTGTCTGTGAGTGTAGTCTGTCTGTGTGAGGGTGGTACATGCACCGGTTATGTGTTGTATGGTTTCTGATTGAATGTGGCATTTGCGGCATTTATCGTTTGTGATGGTAGGGTCTTTAATGATAAATTTCCTGTAGTTTTTGGTGTTGATGACTTGATCCTGTATAGCTATGATGAAACCTTCAGTTTCAGGAAACAGGTTTCCTATTTTAAGCCACTTATTAGATGCTACTATATTAATATGGGACTGTTCTAAATCGTGAGGGTGTCTACCGTGAAGGACTTTCTTCTTCCAGCTGTGAATTTTTTGGTTCTGTGGGTCAGGATTAGTTGTGTCTTGTATATTATTTTGTTCATTTAAGTTAAGTGGGGTGTAGTTAAAATCATTTAGAGAAATAGCTTTGTGTATATTGCTTATGTGAGATTTTGAGTAGAAGAATTTTTTAAGCCCAGAGACCTGTTTCTGCCAAAGGTGATGGATGTCGATCAGGCCTCTCCCTCCAATCTGTCTTTTGATGGTGAGTCTTTCGATCGCAGATTTAGGGTGCAAGTTGTTGTGTTTTGTGAGTATTGTGCGCGTGGTTCTTTCTAACTTTTCGATATCGGTTTTTGACCATTTTATTACTCCGAATGAGTAGGTCAATATTGGTATGGCAAAGGTATTTAAGGCTTTGATAAGATGCTTGCCTGATAGTTGTGTTTTGCAAACTACGTTAATTCTCCTTCGATATTCTGTATTTAGTGTCTGTTTAATTGCTGTGTGGTCGAGTCCCTTAAGTTGTTTATACCCTAAATATTTGTATAAATGTGTTGGTTCCATTGCGTCAATTGTGTCGGTGTCATTTATTGTATAGCTGCCAGGTTTGATTTTACCTTTTATGATATGCAATGTCTTGCACTTGTCTAACCCAAATCTCATGTTTATATCTTGGCTAAATTCTGTCGTAATGTCTATCAGCTTTTTCATTTCTTTTTCGGTTTTTGCATATAATTTAATGTCATCCATATAGATGAGGTGTGAAATAACCGTTTCTCCAGTAATATATTTGAGATTGTATCCGGCCTGACAGCGTTGCAGCAAGTGGGACAAAGGATTAAGGGCGAGGCAAAACCACAGAGGGCTCAGGGAATCTCCTTGATAGATACCTTTCTTAATAGATATCTGTCGTGTTATAAGAGAGGAATTGCGGTTATTAAGCTGTAGTGTCGTTTTCCAGTGTGGCATTATGATACGCAAAAAATCTATTATTTTTGAATTAATTTTGTAAATCTCTAAAATTTGGATCAACCAAGAGTGTGGTATACTATCGAAAGCTTTTTGATACTATGTAGGTACAATGAAGGTTTCTATTTTTTGTGGTGGCATGCTTATGAATAGTGGAGTCAATAATTAACTGTTCTTTGCATCCCATGTGGCCCCGCCTGCAACCCTTCTGTTCCTCGGCTATTATATTGTGATGTTCAATATGTGAGTTGATTTTTGTCGCGATTGCTGATGTTAATATTTTGTAAACAGTAGGTAGGCATGTTATTGGTCTGTATTGGGAAGGCTGTGCTGTATATGTAGTTTTGGGTAGCATGTATGTTATTCCCGTTGCAATGAAATCAGGTACATTTTGTTTTCCTAAAATAATATCCGTCAAGTTCTTTGCTATAGACTTGTGTAGGGTCGTTAATTTTTTGTACCAAAAGTTTTGTATTTTGTCTATACCCGGTGACTTCCAGTTATGTAGTCTGGCTGTTATATTTCTAATATCAGACTCTGTTATCTCGCTAAATTCCATTTCATCTAGTTCTCTCCATTTTGTTTGTTCGTCCGCAATCCAGGTTGCTTTATCATTGTGTTGTAATTGTTCTTCCCATATGCCTGACCAGAATGTTTCTAAGTGTTCTTTTGATGGTGCGTCTGTGTTATTTTCTATGATTGTGTCTGTGTGTGATTTTTGTATGTTTCTGTAAAATACTTTTTCATTCGTAGCGAATGTTGCATTATCATTTTTGCGCTGTTGTGCCTTAACATATTATTATTATTATTCCGTTTATTTCTTTATATACATATTAGTTACATTTTTAAATATTTTTAGAAAAAAAGAAATTTACAACAAAAAACATTTAAAAATATAAAAAATAGTGGACCTCCGGTAGCGGGAGCAGGGTCCAAGCTACCGGTAGTTAGGGCTCCAGAGACAGGAACCTCCTCACGATGCGAGCCGTGTCAAGGAGTACTGCCTTCTGGATCAGGCTCTTGATCCAACCGCCTAACGATAGCCTCGACAGGTGTTGGTCGAGGGTATCGGCCATCAGCCCATTGGCTGATACGACAATCGGCACAATGACAGCCGAGTCAACATTCCACATGTCAACAACCTCGTGTGCTAAGTCGAGATATTTAATCTGTTTCTCTTTCTCAGCTTTCACGAGGTTGCCGTCATGCGGAATGGTAACGTCCACTATCATTGTTCGGCGCGCTAACCGGTCTATCACCACTATATCAGGCTTATTGGCGACAATAGTCCTGTCAGTAATGATAGACCGATCCCAGTACAACGTGACATGGTCATTTTCGAGAACTGGGTCGGGCACATACTTGTAATACGGTACCTCAGAATCCACTAGTTTATATTGCAAAGCAAGTTGCTGGTGAATAATCCTGGCTACTTGGTTATGCCTGTGCAAGTACTCGCCGTTAGCCAGACGAGAACAACCAGAGATAATATGTCTGATGGACTCACCCGGATGATGACATGCCCGACACACGTCAACCGTCCCGTCCTTCATAATATGTCTCCGGTAGTTATTCGTCAAGATAACTTCGTCCATAATTGCACAGACAAAACCTTCAGTTTCCCCGAAAAGGTCACCAAAACGTAGCCAGGATACGGACGCTAAGAAATCTACACAGGGCTCATGAAGAGCCCTGTAGAAGCGCCCGTGAAGCTCCTTGTTTCGCCATATTTCCTTGCGGTCATCGGTAGTAAGTACTACAGGTTTGCGCCAGTTCTCTTTAGCCATGGATAGCGGGGTGAGTCCCTTGTCCACTGCGACCACATCCCGGTGCATACCAACTTCGGCTTTCAAAAAATATTCCCTGAGACTGCACACCTCACGGTTGTGGAGGGTCTTTGCATTTAAAAAGCCTCGACCCCCGCACTTCCGCGGGATGTACAGTCTCATTACCGATGATCTTGGGTGATGCATCCGGTTTGCGGTCAGCATTGTACGGACCCTCCTATCCAGGGCGTCTAGTTCTGTCTGAGTCCATTTAAGTATGCCGAAAGAGTACATCAAAACCGGCATGACCCAACCGTTGAAGGCGCGCACCTTGTTTCCGCCTGAGAGAAGACTAATCAATACCTTCTTCAGGCGATTAAAGAAGCGCTCCTTCAAAGATTGCTTCATGTCAGCATCGTTGATGCCTAACACTTCCGACATACCCAAATACTTATAGCTTTCGGATGAGGAAAGGGATCTGAGGTATATGGAATCCGAAAGTTGGATTCCTTCGGATTCCATAACCTCACCTCGTTTTACATGCATGACTGCACATTTGTCCACACCAAACTCCATCCTGATGGCGCTACTAAAACTTTCAGTTATCTTCAGTAGCTCCATCAGTTGCAGTTTGCTGGGGGCAAATAGTTTTAGGTCATCCATGTAGAGGAGGTGAGATATAACCTGACCACCTCTCCTCAGCCGATAGCCTAGACCTGAATCCTCCAGCAGTGTGCTTAGAGGATTCAGGGCTAAGCAGAACCAAAGTGGACTCAAACTGTTGCCCTGAAATATTCCCCGCTTAATCCATACAGGCTCATCATTTCGCTGGGTCCGTGGACATCCCGGATAGCGAAGGACTGTCCTCCATTGCCCCATGCACGACTCAAGGAAGGTGCGTAGAGTTGCATCAACCTTGTACAACTCCAACACCCTCTTGAGCCATGCATGTGGCACCGAGTCGTAGGCCTTCTTATAGTCTATCCAGCATGTCGACAGATCCTTGCGGGATCGACGAACCTGTTGGCTTATGGCCATGTCGATGAGGAGTAGCTCCTTAGTACCACGGGACCCGTTCTTACATCCATTTTGAGACGCAGATATAATGCAGTTATTATCGACGTGCGAACTAATTTTTGTTCTCAAAATGGATGTAAGAAGTTTATAAACCGTCGACAAACATGTGATCGGTCTATAATTCTTGGGTTCCACGGTACTACCTGACTTATAGAGCAGGTGGGTAACGCCTGTTGTTAGAAACTGCGGTAGCGACCCAGACTCTAAAGATGACTGGAAATGAGATGCCAGGCGACTGTGTGAACTGGTGAGCCATTTTAACCAGAAGTTGTGCAGTCCGTCCGGTCCCGGTGATTTCCAATTCGGTAACGGACGGACTGCATTGGCTACGTCTTTTGGCGTTATTAACACCGGCTCCATTTCTGGTAATGTTTCACACACTCGCTCGACATCTCGCATCCAGCCAGCCTCAACGTGACAGACGGGCACTGACCAAATGCCCCGCCAGAATGCATTCGTGGCGGCGTCATCCGGGCAGCACACGTCCGTCCCATTTTGTTCGGGTCGCTCCCAAGCTCTATATACCCACCTCTCATCGCTCTGGAACATACGATTCTGCTTGTATCGGTCAACCCGCCGTTTATACCGCCGAATACGGCTTGCCCATGCACAGACTTTCTGCTTCAGGAAGTCGATGCGCTCTGTGACACGGGACATGTATTCTGGAGGACTGATTCCAGTCCCCGAGAATGCCCGCCTTACAAAGCGCATCACTCGTGGTCGTGTATTGCCCTCCCTGAAGCAGTATAGTTTGCCGATGAGTACCCTGGCCCCATCGATACGACGCTCGATCCTGCATTGCCAGGCTGGTACGGTAGGTATTTGTCGAGTAGCTCCGTCACAGGTTGGGAACTTGACGTTTGCTAAACGACATGCCGCAACAGCCGCGCAATACAGGATTGAGTGTGTATCCACGAGACTGTCGCTGCTCTCGAATACATTCTTTAGCAGCGAGTCCAAGGCACACACCAGCGCCCTATTTTTCTTGTGCATAGGCAACCGTGGTAGTCGGGGTCTAAGTTCGGTTGGGGTTGACCTATACTCACGAAGCGCATCCTCCAGAGCGCTCCTCAGTCGGTTGTTGCACTGGCTACTTACTGTGGCAACCATATGATCCTCTTCTTCAACACAATGGGACCGCGGCGAAATTGCATTAATGGATGACCCTTGTGCCGCGGTTTGTGTCGGAGTCGGGACGATATAATTGCTCAGTACTTCTGAGCGCAGCCGTTCAAGTGCAGTATCGTCCAACCTGTGATTTCGTTGGATAACCCGCACTTGATCCGATAGTCGTTGGGCCGAGACGTTGACGGTTGGTTCTAGTTCCTGGAACAGAGACAGCATCCTATCACGGTACGCAGTGAGGTTAGTACCCCCCTCTGTAGACCCGTAATATGCGCGCATGACGTTCTCGTTCATAGACTGAGTCCATCTCATGCGCTGCACACAACCACCGGCAGCGGGGACCCGGCTCGGGGCCGGATGGCCCCTAAGTCCCAAGCTCTTCGGTGGCCGGCCTCTCCCCTGCCGACGTACAGGTGTTGGCGACGTCGGCGGGGAAAAATATTCGTCGCTCGAGCTCGACGCACCTGCCACGGCCGGTGTCACAGCACTCTCGATGGCGCTGGGTTCCGGCGGCGGCGGGGCGGAACTGAGCGACGAGTCCGGAGGTGGTGGGCGTGCGTTCCGTGCAGCTGACCGTGTCAACATTTACTCACATTCCAACATGTCGTCATTTCATGGTTTTTTCAGATGTCGATATTTTTGTTATATATATTATTATTATTATTAAATACTTTCTTCAGGTGGCCAAAGATGCGCTCCTTCAACGATTGCTTCATGTCAGTAACATTTGACATTGACATTATTATTATTATCATTTTTTCTCATATTTTTTTTGACATTATTTACCTACACTACTTATTTTAAATCTTTATTACTGGTTGGGCAATTATGTCATTTGGTTTAAATAGATTTTTATCTTTTATATACTAAGTTTATATACATATTTAAGAGTATGAGAACGTTTTTATAAATTAAAATATACCATTTTATAAATTTTAGTTGGTCCTGGTCCTTGTTGACATACTTGCATTGTCCATCCATTTGGAAACATTGTATGATCCTTTTAATTTTAAAGAGTATCCGTGAAATTTCTTGCCGTTTCCTATAAAACCTTTCCTTCCGAAAGGTTTTATAGGAAACGACCAATTGGAACCATGCGAACTACTAACGTTTCACAAGTGCCCAAGAAAGTTTAAACGAAATAATAATTTAATATTTACAGTATTTTATAATTAACACCCAAGTTAATAATAATTAATATAAAGTCATAATTATATTACTAGCAGGAATAACCATTATTAATTATCACATAGTTCGCGAACATATGGTGTTGCAATTGTATTGTTCCTTTAATAAATTAACATGGACGTGATTGCGTAATGCAGTAATTACTATGTTGAGTGTTCTATAGTATATATCAATTGACCATTGATCCGTTGACTTGTGATGTTGATAATGGCGGTAGCGGGAGCGGAAGCGTTAGCGATCCAAAGTGGAGAAATGTATTGTATTTTCAGTAGTAATATCATAATTTCAGGCATAACACGTCCACTGCTGGACA
Organism: Aporophyla nigra; assembly: GCA_947507805.1. Taxonomy (NCBI): domain Eukaryota; kingdom Metazoa; phylum Arthropoda; class Insecta; order Lepidoptera; family Noctuidae; genus Aporophyla; species Aporophyla nigra. The sequence goes on along the minus strand of OX382293.1, from coordinate 2,490,461 downwards.
TAGGCCTCCCTGGGCTTGCCATAATTGCCACGCTTAGCAGGCGGATTGGCGATCGCAGTATGGTGGTAAAATTCATAGAGAACATGCCCATTCTCTAGTCCATAAGTCGCCTTTTACAACACCCACGGAAAGAAATGGGGTGATGCTATTTTTTACGTCCGGCAAAACGTGTGTTACACACAGTAGTAATATAGGAATAAAATAAAATAACTTCAGGTGAAGGAAACGGTATGGGCATGTGATGCGGAAGAATGCGAAAAATGTCGTAAGGAAAGTTTTCAATTTCACTGTGAATGACCGTAAGAGGAGACGAACTGCGAAAAGATGGACAGGCTTTGTGAAAAATTATGTGACTAGATGGGGTGAACACCAAGATGACAACTAAAAGAGAAGTATGGACGAAATCGAAATGTTGTGTCAACCCCAAATAAATAAGGATAAGGGCAGGAGGGTGATGATGGTAAAATTTAATTCAAGTGTTGTAGCAACTGCCAGGGCCAGGGGATTCGTTCGAAAGAGTTACCGTGCCACTGGCATATGGGCAACTGAAGGAACACGGGTGGGTTTTAGTCAGTAAAAGTCTGACACGCCCTTCCGCTCAGCCCAGAGCGGGAGAGTCATTAGATGATTTACCATCCAAAAAAAAAAAGTGTTGTAGCAAACAAGTTATAAACGGAGAATTGGATAGTCTATTTAAGTAATAAGTTATTTCAAAGTTTATTTATTATTTCAACGAAAAATTATTGTTGCCACAAAAACCCATACCTAAAGTCACGGTTTTTTTTTTGTTTTTCTTCCCGTTTGAATCAAGACCTTACTCTGTTTATATGTAGCAAATTAGCAATGTATGTAAATTTTAAATCAAATGTATTCTATTCAAAGGGAAAAGAACTACTAGGAGTCGTAAAACTAACTTTTCGAGTATTCCGATATAAGAAGCATTGTCTAAAATAAAATCGATTCTTTCCAAAAAAAAATCACTTTTTTCCAATCTCACAGAGTAAAGACAAAGCAAAAGTGAAAAAAGTTAACGAAATATACTTTTAGAGAGCAGGAGAGACAGCAAAAAAATACGATTCCTCTTAACTTTGTTAAGTTTCAATCGACTGTTAGGAGTTCCACGAAGAAATAAACAGTCAGACTATTTTCCCTTTTATCCTAGAAAAACATTGTCCTACTCGTAATTTAGGAAAACTTTAGCACAAAGAAATAAATCCGAGCTTAGTAACGTATCTAATCTGAGATTTTGGGAGGTTGATATTTGTTTCTCTGGTAACATTCCAAGGAGGAGAGGAGAGCAGTGAAAACCCTGTGATAACGATTGCTAACTACGAGTTGTTGGTAGTAGGTTCGAACTGAGACAGGCGCTTTAGAGGTAGATATTTGAGGAACGAATTATTTATTATTACGATCACATGTAAAATATACCGTGTGGTGCCGGACGTAAAGAATAACACCACCCCATTTCTTCCCGTGGGTGGCGTAAAAAGCGACTAAGGGACTTACTAGAGAATGGGCAGCAGCGTTCTCTATGCATTTTACCACCATACTGCGATCGCCAACCCGCCTGCCAAGCGTGGCGATTATGGCAAAGCCCCCCAAATTGGGGGAGGCCAAAGTCCAGCAGTGGACGTCTTACGGCTGAAATGATGATGATGATGTGAAATGTACCAAAAATCACACTAATAAAAAAAAAACTAATTTGAATTTACTTTGTGTTAATTTCATCTCCACTGCTTTCATGTCGGGAGGAAACCGGCATGTTCTCGAACCAAAAATCTGAAGACGTATGATTCTACCAACCCCCGCAGGGCCCGCTAGGTGGAACGCAGGCACACCTCTCTATGAGAGGGAATGGACACATCAGTAGGAACATTATTGGCTGATTATTATGCCTAGTAACATTACAGTAAATAAATAAATAAATATCTTAGGACAACCAGCACACCGTTATCTGATCCCAAACTAGGCAGAGCCTGTACTATGGTAACCAGACAACTGATAAATATACTGATCATTATATTTCTAAATACATACATATCATACATAAATTACACCCAGACACAGAAAAAGTAATTGTGCTCATCACACAAAGATTTGTCCTGGGTCGGAATTGAACCCACGACCTCAGTCTTTGCAGTCAGGGTCACTAACCACTAGACTAACAGGCCAGTCAAGAGTGACAGCTAAGTCTGGTCTTAGAAAATCGTTTTCTTCAACTCGTAGTTCTTATTTTAGTCTTGTAAGAACGTTAAATTGTTCATCCTGTCACTAATATATGTTTGTAATTCACTAGGCTGTTGTTAAACCTGCCAGGGTCGCAGAATTATTTGAATGAGTTACCGTGGCCCTGGCACAGGCAACTGAAGGAACACGGGTGGGTTTTAGTCAGTACAAGTCTGACACGCCCTCCCGCTCCTCCCTTTGTGGAAGAAGTCATTTGATGATTTCCAAACCCAAATAAACAAGGGGGGTGTCAAAAGTCCAAAAATCTAACAACCACTTTTGCCAAAGGTAAAGTACGGCTGGTAGAGTATAATTTATGTCGTACAAATACACCTTCATTATATTGTAGACAGGGTTATCAAGTGTTATCAATAGGTTATCAACCTTAAATTGACACCAGGAAAATAATTGATGATATATCTTTATTATTTATTCATTTAATCATGAAAGTAGATGTAATTGGCCCGACAAGCATTGGAGTATCTCAAGAGGTCATGAACTCAGTACCTTTTCATTATTGACACGAACCTTCTACTTTAAGCATCTGACGTACAACCGTATCTTTATTTCAAATCGTTGACATTTCATCTTCATTAACTAAATATTTACAGGAGCACTTTCATTAAGTTTAACGAAAACACTCTTATCATTTAAAACCTTATTCTTATTCCAAAAAGCTGTCTAACCTCGAGGTTTGCAGTAACTGTACTAAATGAGAACAGACCTAACTTCTATATTTCTTTACTAGCTTTATTTATTTATTTTTAAAGAAAGCTTACAGACTAATAACAAACATGAATATCTTAAATAAGTAATAACAATTGCTAATTACAAGCTTCCACATGTATTAAGCCTGTATTTTTAGCCTGCGGCTTCGCCCGAATGGAGGTCGGAAATAATCAAATTAAATAAAAAGTACCCTATGTATTAATGCAGTTTATGAACTACCTGTGTAAATTTAATCTAAATTTCTGTAGTATTTAACCGACGAAAAAAAACGGAGGAGGTTATCAATTCGACGCGTATATATTTTTTTTTTTTATGTATGACCACGCATAACTTTTTACATAGTAGTCCGATTGTGATAATTCTTGTTTCATTGGAAAGGGTATACTCCGAGGGTGGTCCCATATAAATTTGAAAAACAAAATCAAACCCTAAGGGTCAGGAAACAGGGGATGATTGATTGTTCACTCACTGATTGTTATGTTTAATCACGCATAACTTTATACAGAGTAGTCCGATTTTGATAATTCTTTATTCATTGCATAGGGTATATTTTGCCAAGTATTATAAGTATATTAAAGCCACAAAAAATTATAAAATAAAAACTTTTTACCAAAAAATTTAACCGCCGAAAAAACTGAAAAGCAAAAAATAATAAACCTTAAAATTATGAGTCGGCGCTGGAAAATCAATGAACAAAAATCACTCAAAGCGCCGACTCATAATTTTAAGGTTTATTATTTTTTGCTTTTCAGTTTTTTCGGTGGTTAAATTTTTTGGTAAAAAGTTTTTATTGTGTGAAGGAGTTACAAACATCCATAAATCCTCACAAAATTTCACTTATAGTAGGATTAGCTTCTGCCAGCGATTTCGAAAGTCCGCGTGAAAGACACCGTATCGCATCGTATCGCCAACCCGCTTATTTCGTTTTCGCAAAGCGTTCTTTCTGACTTTTTCTTTTTTAACCGACTAAAAAAAAGTAAGAGGTTCTCGATTCAACTGTATTTTTTTTTAATGTATGTTACCTCACAACCAGATCCTAAGAGACCGACTTCCGAAATTTAAGTTATTTTTCACTCGGCTAAAATTCTAAAATATTTTTTCAAATCCGACTAGTATTTCCGTAAATTAGCACATTCGAACAAAGAAAAAAAAAACAAAACCAACTCTTCAGCTTTATTGTATTAAGTACAGATTGGGTGGAGAACCAACTTTCTTAAACAATTGACGATGTAATGTTATTCTAGTGTGGTGCTTTGCTAACTTAAATACCCTTCGTAGTTCAAGAGTGCTCAAGTAAACTGAACTAACTGGCGATCCTTTAACGTGGTTTATTTTCTACTTCGGTAGGTAAAAAGTTTTATAACTTAAAGTTTAGTAGTGCCAAGTACTTAGTATGGAACTGACTAGCTTTTGTTTAGTCTGTTCTTAGATGTTCTTAATGAAAATCTGCCACTTGTTTAACTAATTAGCATATATTGTTCGAGGATGCAATGTTCGTATCGACTGCTAAGTTGTCATAATTTTATGTAGGTTATTTATAAATCATGTCATTATGGGTTTGTCTCAACACATAAATAAAGGTTTCTTTTGTACAACAAGTTATTATAGAGCACTAACTCCTAGATCACAAGGTTGCCTTAGTTTAGGCGGCAGGGTTTTTGTTTTATTTGTGCGGCCGTTCCTCATAATTCAATGTTCCTATGTGAATTGTAGTGGTATTGTTTACAAAGATATTTTGTGTCCGTAATCTATGTTTATATAGAATTTATTTATTTATTAAATAATAAGCCTGTAATGTTCCCATTGCTGGGACAGAGGCCACATAAATATTCCAACGCGGGCGCAGCGCAGGTTTATAGATGTCACAAGTCTTCAAATATGTGGTTCTAGGACATGCCGGTTTCCTCACACTGTTTTCTTTCACCGATTTGAGAGCAGTGGTGATGAAATAATTTACTTAAAGTAAAGCAACGCTCGTGGTTTAAACCCATACGTACAACTGGTAAAATGCAGCCGTTACCACTAGGCCACCCCTGCTCTCTTTATAGGTATATGTATATCGGAAGAGTCTCGAGTACGGAATATCAATCGACAACGAAACGTAACCATGAAGTTGGCGCGCTTCGACATAGTCTAGCCTGACGTTCGTGCGAGTTGACAAGAGCGGCTACAGGCAGCGTGGCGCAGTTCTCTTCGCCATCTGATATCGTGTGGGCAACAAAGTGTCTAGTAACAGTCCAACGTTTCATATGGCAAGTTCAAGTATAACTTAAAAGTTATTTTCAAAGTTTTTCTTCTCACCCGCAAGACACATCTACGCCCAATAAAATGTTCTACGGTAAAGAATCCAACTCCAGTCGGCCTCTTGTTCCGACATATACCATATATGTCGGCGAGGCATAGAGCTGCCATCAATGATGATGCCGGCAACCATTCGTGGCTGTCATTTGAGATTGGCGTCTGCCACAGAAAACGTCACTCGGCTAGCGGTCAACGTGCGCGAGTCATTTTTTATTCGAGCAAGAAAAGTATTCTTAATCTATTGGTTCTTTTACTTTTACTATCCGTCCCTGTCTGTCCCTGCGCATATGGATAACCTCTCTCCGACATATATTATATAGGTTAATCAATCACAATTATTCCAAGGTTGCCTGGAAGAGATCGCAGAAAGCGATAAGGCCGCCCATTGTATGTTTTTTTGTGTGTTAAATGTTCTTGTTGTTATGTATTTTCTGGTGTACAATAAAGCATATATAAATAAATAAATAAATAAATTATCGTATTTCAAAGTTAATAAAAAGTGGACGTTTCGAAGCTACATGAACTGGTTCGACTTAGTATTAAAGTATCAGCATCGAGAAACTCGGACACCAGTTGTAATTATTGTCAATCACAGTTTGAACCTATTAATTCCATTCTGATCATAATCAATTATTAATTAGGTAATTGTGCTCGGTCAATGATAATTGTAGGTATAACTGTTGCTGCATTCTCCCATACTGTGTATATCCTACCTCCTACTAACCCCACGTGTTCTACCAAATATACATATATCCGTATACAGGATGTAAGGGTAAACACTGTTATCCTTGAAATCAGTGATTTGGTTTCTTTAATAGAACGTAAAATCAATGAAAAGAAAATCTGCTTTTTTCTACAAGAACATTTCACCTTATGCGCGAGGGCAACAAACTTGGCTCGTCTCAATACACCGCGTTGCCCGACGCCAACACAAGGATCGCGACCCCAGTCAGTCAGCTGTCAGTCTCGCTAGCGAGCGTACGTAACGCCGTCGTAGCGTTGCTCATTTCTCGCGCGTAAATTCATTCTAAACCTTTTAAGGAAAATATTTTATTTTTATTTTTTGACGTGACAACGTCTTCTAATTCGATGGAGCCGGCTGCATGCACGAAAAAACATGACTCATGCGGCGTTACCTCGCTCTTCGGCGTTCTATTTAAGGCTTGAAGTGCAAGCAAGAGCGCGCATCAGTATTTTCTTATGACGGACGTTGTCACGTTCAACTATCGGCAGTTAACCGATTTTTAACTCGCTCTATTATTTTATATTTAAGTCAAACTACCCATGGGTTAACTGATAACGGTGTTTACCCTAACATCCTGTATATGATATCCTACTGATACTATAAATGTGAATGTTTGTGAGGACGTATGGATTGTTACTCAATCACGCAACAACGGCAGAACGGATTTGGTCAAAAATTGGCACACATAACTGTGTTGTTTATAACCTAAGTTAACACATATTATACTTTTTATCGGTAGTGCATTTCCGTGAGATAATTTTCGACCTCCATGCAGGCGAAGCTGCTGGCAAAAGATAGAAATATAAAATACTAGCTTCTGCCCGCGACTTCGTCCGCATTAAATTTCTTGTTCCCCCGACCCTTCCCGTCGCGTCGCGTTTTTTAAACATTTTTCATTACTGCTCCGCTCCTCTTAACTGTAGCATAATTTTATTAGCTTATAACCTTCCTCGATAAATAGGCTACCCAACACAAAAATATTTTTTCAATTTAGACCAGTAGTTCCTGAGATTACCGCGTTCAATCAAACAAACAAACTCTTATAATATTAGTATAGAGTATAGATTATAAAAGCGGAAGTACCTCTGTCTTCTCGTTGTCTCTTCACGCCTAAACATCTGAACGGTTTTGAATGAAACTTAGCACACGGTTAGATCACGTGAATTAATTAATGGGACATCATGCCAGTAGTACATTCCTGAGGAAAATTTTCTGAATTCCACTTTTTATAATTAACTTTAGTAACTTTTTTAAACCAAGTTAATGTACAATTTTGTTGTGTGGTGCTAGCTAGCATTGCACTAACTTTCACAAACTGAAGATCCTTCTTCGAAGGTGGAAAGTTTGATTTCATTTTCAAGTTTAAAAGATTTAAAGTTGTGTTGGTAAAGTGGGCTGCGGTTTAGAGGGTTGAAGTTTTAAACCGCTTCTGGGTTTATACCTGGTTAGAATCTTAAGTGGTTGCTTAATGTTTGACTTGGGTCTGAAAGACTGAAAACTAAAAACTTGTTTTTTATGAACTTAAAGCATTAAATAAAACGTACGTTAACACAGAACTTTCATATTTTCTTAAAACCTTGAGCTTTTTTAAGTTCTAACGTTCACGTCTGAAGCTTTTTAAAATATAAATAAGCTAGCTCGATTAGGGACGGGGTCGTTTTATAATAGAGTTTCCATGACCACTTTCAGGCTCCATCATCAGATCACCTCCATCATCATCATTATCATCAGCCTATAACGTTCCCACTGCTGGGACACAGGCCTCCTCTCGGTGAGAGGGAGTGGGCCATAATCCACCACGCGGGCCCAGTGCGGGTTGGTCACGTGCCTTCAAATTTTTGGTTCTAAGACATGCCGGTATCCTCACGATGTTTTTCTTCACCGTTTTGAGAGCATTGGTTTCGAACTCACGACCTACTCAAGTCGCTGCCGTTACTACTGGGCCACCACTGCTGTGATCACCTCCATATTATAATAATATTGCATTGTCATCCGATTTACATATACATATATGCAAGATTTTATTCAAATCGGAAACCAGAAAGTGGGTCAAATTTAACTTGCAAGATTAGATCACAGACGCACAGCGGGACAGGTGAAACTAAATAATAATAATCATCATCATCATTTCAGCCGAAAGATGTCCACTGCTGGACATAGGCCTCCCGCAAGCTCCGCCAATTCGACCGGTTTTGTGCTTCCCGCATCCAGCGGTTTCCTGCGGCCTTCACAAGGTCATCGGTCCACCTTGTTGGAGGCCACTAAATAATTGTGATAGTAAAATAGAACAGATTCACTCACTGATAAAATGGTACAAAGTGATAGGTAAGGATGGGAATGTTCTGCTAGGACAGCGGAAAGAGTTACCGTGACCCTGGCACAGGCAACTGAAGGAACACGGGTGGGTTTTAGTCAGTAAAAGTCTGATACACCTTCTCGCTTCGCCCAGAGCGGAAGACGTGATTTGATAGTATTCCAACCAGAAAAAAAAAGGTTTGGGAATGTATACTGAGACTATATTTTGCTCGCACCGACAAAAACTCTAAAAACCCTCAAATTAAAGTGCTTAGTATCCTGAACAAATTCTCTTCCTCGTACAATAATAAACAACTCAAAACTTTGTTTCCTTTTATTCAAATCAACTTGGAATTTGAACAATAAAAGGAAAATTGCCTCGAAACTTAGTTCCGATCCCGTTGTTACTTCAAAACGTTTTACAAGCCAACCGAATAAATATTTCACTTGGAGGCAGAAAAAAATCTGTTGAGTGAGGGCCCCGATTGACAGACTACGAATTCTTTATACAGAAAGCTGACGCGGTATTGTTTTAAATAACGCTAAATCGATCGTTTCAACATGGAACCCCTGGGGGTCGTGATTTTGCTTGTACAAAAGCAAGATTGGCAACATTTTCGAAGTCTTTGAATAATTTGACGGTAATGTGCCCGGGATTTTTCGGTGTTTGGTTTAAATTTAGGCCACATAGGTCGCCGCGTCGGTTACATATACCGCCAGACTCATTTATTTATCTCTGATATCCATCCCTATCTCTCTCCATATTTATTGATCTGCCTGATCTCTCTCCGGTCTTGTCGGATTGCCGTCGTATCGGACTATGAGAGTGAAAGAAGTGTGAGTGCTCCTGTGTTTGCGCACACACTTTTGCAATGATGGTTAGTCTCCTTAAAATTGGCCGCCGTGGCTGAAATATGGTCTGGAGGACTACATATTGATCTCAGATAAATTGGGCAGATAATTGTGGAAAACTTTTGCAAATGTTGTTCACGCGGGTTATGGCATTTTATGGGAGACGTATCTACCAACTTTAAGTTTGGGTACCGATCTAAAGAACTTGATCACCCACTTTTTACCTAAGTCGACCTTCATAGGGACGTAAATATATCGCGGCGCGATTTTATCGCGCACTGGATTTACAACTGTCACTGTTGAACCGAGCAATGAGAGTCTAACAGAATGCATCTTAGAGCGTCGAAAAAATACACTTCGATTTGAAAGTATTGGCGTTAAGCAGTGCGATGAAGATCCAGTGCATACATCGACTCACAATAGGTTTATCTCGGTGAGACTCACACAGAGCATTGCTATGCAGCCCTGGTATGTGTGAGTCTGATAATGATTATATTCCTCTTCCCTTTTGTGCTCAAAAGGGAAGAGGAATATATATAATCATCATCATCGTTTTGCTTGCCCTTATCCCAATTTATTTGCGGTCGGCGCAACATGTCTCTTCCACACTTCTCTATTACTCGTCATCTTGTTAGACACTTTCTTTCTATCTATATCATGATACACCCAGTCCATCTATCGTTTCTTTAGTCTTCCCTTTTTATAGCCTAAACTCAACAATTTATTATTAAAATTTTGATAGGTAACTATATACTAATTGCTTTGACCATTATTATCTGCTGAATATTAAGCCATCGTAGAGTTTATAAACAAAACAACCGGCACTGTTGTTAATTCAGCGACCACTGAATAAATATTATGCTTGGTTGAAACAAAAACAAAACTGTTTAGGTTTCGATCAATTTAGTTTCCAATTCAATAGGTTGTTCTACTAGTTGTGAACGTTAAATATTTGATACCCGGGTAACCTAAATACGTCAATGGAACTGGCAGTCACTTTTAATGTTGAATATGTTTCAATATCTTTGACTTTCTTTGAAATGTAATGCTGGTTTATTTTAACCTATGAGTATAATTATTTAATGGCTATAAGAGTGACCAAAGAAACGATGGATGGACTGTGTCAGTGATGATAATTATAGATATAAAGGGAGTGACTACAGAGATGATGACTAATAAAGAAGTGTGGAAGAAAAATACATGTTGCGCCGACATCAGAATTGGGATAAGGGCAGGAGAATGATGATCATAATGATGATGTGGCACTACTTAGGCTATTTTGGACCTCATCTATACTAATATTATAAAGCTGAAGAGTTTGTTTGTTTGTTTGAACGCGGTAATCTTAGGAACGAATGGTCGGAATTGATAAATTCTTTTTGCGTTGGGTAGGTTATTTATTGAGGAAGGTTATATCACGCTACAATCAAAACAGCGGAGCAGCAACGAAAAATGGACGAAAACTGGCACGCAATTCGATGCGACGGGAAGGGTCAAGGGAGCAAAATTTTGACGCGGACAAAGTCGCGGGCAGAAGTTATGGTTGATAAAACCAAAGAGCGTAAAAGTGATAGTATTAAAATTAACTGTAACCTCTTATTGGATAAATTGTAACTACCTACCTAAAAACAATATACACATCAAATGTTTTTGTATAGTGATATTAGTATTGTATTATATATATTTTTTAAATTATTGTTGTCCAAACTTATTTTATTTCAATAATTGAAACTTGGCTGACTTGATTACTTAATTGCAAACACTTGTACACCCTCTGGCATACTCTTTGTAATCTTTATATAACTTTATTATGATACCTATATGAATGAATTATGACTTAACTTATCACTCACCTCTTCTAAACTGGTTGTGGTTCCTAATCACGCGCTCAGCATTCTTGCGCGCGATATAGAACCACTCCGACGTGTTGCTCAAATATTTGTATTCTACTGCTAAATCCTTCGCCAGTATAGGACCTTCAGGCAACCGGTACGCGAACGGACAGAACAATTGATAGTCCTTATACTGCAGCTGATCATAGCAGTTCCCAGCTGCGAAGATATCATCGTCAAATTCTACCATCGAAAAGACACTTGCGTGGAGCAAATACTCATTGTGCATGACAGAAGGACCCGCGTACTTCCACAGTCTTGTCAACATATTGGCTCTGTTAACAGCAACATCTGCTTCTATCCTAAATCTTTCTTGTGCGTATCTGTCTACCACGCCTTCACCCAAATTCAAATGGGTACCAGCAGTACAATTCTCACCAAGCAAATGTTGGGTTTCTATCAATCTTAGGAACTTTGTCACAACGTCTTCGTGCACTGGCCTCGAAATGGTAACATTTTCCGCTGTACCATTGTAGTCTCTTATCTCAGAATTTTCATCTAAATTATTTTTCGTATCGTTATTATCGTAACTATGTTCTACGTTAATGAAATGCTCGACTAATGATACGTCGTCTGTGGTGACTTCGTGTTTCACAACGGATGTGTTGCCGAAGAGTTTCTGGAAGTTGTAGGGGTCTCTTGGGCCGTCATCGTCGTCTGGTGCTGCGTAAGGTCTTAAAGCTGCTATCACAGGATCTTCACCGGATTTGTCGATACTTTCTGTAACAATAGATATTAACATTGTTAGATAACTTTGTTTTGTTTTAGATAGTTACTTTCGGTCTGATGGCTGTTTTCCTTCAATAAGTGTGTGTGAGCAAATGGTATGAAGTGTCCAAATGTCGGTTCAAAAGTTACTATTTTCATTGTGAATTGGATTTAACTCGCTACTTAACAACAAATGCAAATGTAAGTCAGCTTAACTAACAGATTTCTTGACATTTCAAAAATACTGATATAAATTCGTTAAGAAATTACGATATCATTTGCATTGTATTATCAAAACTCTTCGTCCGCAAAACTGCACAATGAATTGAGTCAGCAAACCATCGTTCTCATTAAAAGTGTCAATACTGAACAGAAAAACATTAAAGCACTTTATATAAATTTGTATTTATTTCAGTCAAAGGTGGAAATATAATAAGCGTGTGAGTCCAATTCGCTTTAACTGGCTCTTACAGCTCACGCGAAATAACGAGCAGAAAAATGTGCAACATTCTGCACAGATTTTTAAATCGGCATACAAATGTAAAATTTCCTGCATATTGCGTATTGGCCTTTGCAGATTTTCCCAAATAAATGTAATAATTAACATCGGAGAAAGAAAGAAATATTATAATAAGTAAAAGTAAACTCATATTATCAACACAGAAAGGATCCAAACCAAACTTCTCCCTAATACACGATACAGAACCCGTGAAGTGTTATCTAACAAAACTCTTCAACACTTCGGGTCACAAGTATTCAATTTCCTTTGCTCCACGTCGTATATATAAATAGTTATATACATAAACAGGAAATCAAATGCTACAAGTAAAACGAGACTTCTAACCGGGGCACCTTCGCACGCATGCATAAGCTAGTAGGGGGGGCAGTAGCTGCTAGGAAACCAATCTTTTATAGAGCTGACGTTTGGCTGCATACGATTTGTGTAGTGGCTTAGGTGGCATCGTATTTATATTGATAGTGGCTTGGCTTTAAGAGGCTGGAGACAGGATCTGAATTTCATTCCACTTTGGATTGAATTCGATAAGAGGTAGTTTCAAAGTTTTTTTATTTATAAAGTCGAAACACACGTTTGTGTGCGGAAAATTAAATTTCATTTAAGTGATCGTCATCATCATTTCAGCCGAGAGACGTCCACTGTTGGACATAGGCTTTTCCAATGCACCGCCAACTTGATAGGTATATTTTTGGGGGGTCTGCCATTAGGTATCGCTACGCTTGGCAGCCGTGTTTTAATTTACATTTACAAAAGTTTAATTAAAAGTTGAAAATTATGATTAATAATCAGGTATAATTGTTTCTGACATCACACCTTTTATAATAAAAAATCCGCAGACATTTGTATCAATATCAAGAATTGTTTTCATGGACAAGTATGATTGATAAATAAATAAACACATTTTTTACCTTTTAGACTATTGTGTGATGTTACACATTTTGCTAAACGAGAAATACCTCACCAGTATGAATATTTTAGGTCACTCTCAACAATGCCCTTTTCAAAAAGTTCTAGGTATTCCAAAACTGCTGTAAAAGCCGCGTGAAACTATTCTCATAGAAAGGCTTTATTGTGTGCCCTTTTGAAGGCCGGAGCTATATTCCACGTTATTGAATTTTTGGGGTACAAGTACGAAAAAATTGGATTATTATGCAGATGGTAAAAGTATAGGGCAATATTGTGGGTTCTATCCTTTGAAAAAGGCAGAGTAATAAGACTTTGGGAAGTATTTTTTTATACTGTGGTATTGTATGAGCTTCGTTTGATCTACGTAAAGGTTTATTGTAAAGTAGTAAGGATGTGATCTTTTCGTATAAATTGTCATATTATTGTATTTATGGGATATTTTCTGATCCTTTCCTGAATAGGTCACCTTATTAATTTTACGATAGTGTCGTAGCAAAACGAACTATTCCGGCTACTGTAACATAAACGCAACCGTTTTCGTAGCATCTGCCAAGATTGCGTTACTACATCCGCGTAGCATCGTAGCACGCGAAGCTACGACATGGCTACGGAGCATTCTCGTATCTTAAAACCAGATAAACACTACAAAACTGGTAACGCAAACTTAGTTATTTCCCGATAGTTTCACGTCATCATCATCATCATTTTAGCCGAAAGACGTCCACTGCTGGACATAGGCCTCCCTCAAGCACCGCCACTTTGACCTGTTCTGTGCTTCTCGCATCCAACATATTCCTGCGGACTTCACCAGGTCTACGGTCCATCTTGTGGGAGGCCTTCCAACGCTCCGTCTTCCAGTACGCGGTCGCCTCTCCAGAACCTTCCGACCCCATCGGCCATCTGTTCTGCGAGCAATGTGCCCCGCCCACTGCTACTTAAGTTTGGCAATTCTTCGGGGGCTATGTCGGTAACCTTGGTTTTCCTACGGATCTCATCATTTCTGATTCGATCACGTAGGGAAACTCCAAGCATAGCCCTCTCCATTGCTCTTTGGGTGCCTTTTAGCCTTCTTATGAGGCCTATTGAGAGCGACCACGACTCAGTACCATATGTCATCACGTCATTATCATCATAGTTTCACGTGTAAATAATTATTATGATGATACGACATGAATATTTATTATTATTTCATCATCATCATTTCAGCCGAAAGACGTCCACTGCTGGACATAGGCCTCCCCCAAGCTCCGCCACTTCGACCGGTTTTGTGCTTCCCGCATCCAGCGGGTTCCTGCGGCCTTCACAAGGTCATCGGTCCACCTTGTTGGAGGCCTTCCAACTCTACGTCTTCCGGTACGCGGTCGCCACTCCAGAACCTTTCGGCCCCATCGGCCATCTGTTCTGCGAGCAATGTGCCCTGCCCACTGCCACTTCAGTTTAGCAATTCTTCGGGCTATGTCGGTTACCTTGGTTCTCCTACGGATCTCTTCATTTCTGATTCGATCACGTAGGGAAACTCCAAGCATAAGTCTCTCCATCGCCCTTTGGGTGACTTTCAGCCTTCTAATAAGGCCCATTGTGAGCGACCACGTTTCGGTTCCATATGTCATCACTGGCAACACACACTGGTCAAAGACTTTCGTCTTGAGACACTGCGGTATGTGGGACGAGAAGATATTGCGTAGCTTCCCAAACGCTGCCCAGCCGAGTCGGATTCGACGATTGACCTCTTTCTCGAAGTTGGACCTACCTAACTGGACAGTCTGTCCTAGGTAAACATATTCGTCCACAACTTCGAGTGTAGCGCCTCCGATCTTCATTGGAGTGGGTATCACATGAGCATTGGACATGACCTTTGTCTTGTCCATGTTCATCCTGAGACCCACTCTTTCGGAAGCTCTACTGAGGTCATCAAGCATTGTACTGAGGCCCTCCATAGTCTCAGCCATGACAACTATATCATCGGCAAACCGAAGGTGAGTGATGTACTCGCCATTGATGTTGATGCCAGCCCCTTTCCAGTCCAGAACCTTGAAGACATCCTCCAGTGCAGCGGTGAACAGTTTCGGAGAAATAACGTCTCCCTGTCTCACCCCTCGCTGCAGAAGGATAGGTTTCGAGGTCCGGTCCTGAAGTCGGACTGACATAGTGGCGTTTTCGTACAGACACTTCAGCACCTCGATGTACCGATAGTTGATCTGGCACCGTTGAAGAGACTGCAGTACAGCCCAGGTTTCGACCGAATCGAAGGCTTTTTCGTAGTCCACAAACGCTAAACAAAGAGGCAGGTTATACTCTTCGGTCTTCTGTATAACCTGCCGCAGCGTATGTATGTGGTCCACGGTGCTAAAGCCTTTACGGAATCCGGCTTGTTCGGGAGGCTGGAAGTCGTCAAACCTGCGCGCTAGACGGTTCGTGATGACTCTTGAAAACAGCTTGTAGACATGGCTCAGAAGTGAGATGGGCCTATAATTCTTAAGTAGGGCATTGTCACCCTTCTTAAAGAAAAGTACCACCACACCTCTGTTCCATGCCTGTGGCGTTTTGCCCTCGAGTATGACGGAATCAAACAGCTTCTGAAGGGCCTTGAGAACGGGTTTCCCGCCAGCCTTCAGGAGTTCAGCCGTAATTCCGTCATCACCCGGCGCCTTGTTGTTTTTAAGCTGTTTCAGAGCCATCCGAATTTCGTACAAGCTGACGTCCGGGATGTCTTCGGTGTAATGTCGGGTCAACCTAGCTCTTGGCTCTTGGGTCGTTATTATTATTTATTTATCGGCAAATAACAAATTTTAAAATAACAATTTTTAATATTATCATGCCATTCAGATCATTTTTCTTTTTAGTTAATTTTTTTACATAATTAATAACGTAAGTATACTTAATTTATTTATTTTTAATCAACATAATTTTTTGTAAAAAAAAGTCGCTTTTCGTCTTTTTACGGGTGGGTTTCGTTCGTGTAATTTCATATTAACAACACAATGGGCTTTAATGCGGTTTTCACAATCTTTTAGAAATTCTTTGTGGGATGTTTATACCGGGTGACATTTTATAACGTCTTGAAAAAAAATGGGTGTAATAGGTGAACGGAGTAGAAGCCTTTGGCATAGAAATTTTTATTATTTTTATTTTTGAATAACATGTAATAAAATTGATCTAGCAATAAATACTACACATTTAAAGTAACATTTTCTTACTAGAACAACAAAAACAGAAATTTGGAAAAAATAGAAAAAAAAAAACAATTAAAATCTATCGAAAATCAAATCATACGCACCCTACTCAATGCGCGGCATGTATCAATGATTTAGTAGCGCGGTCCTACCCTTTGAAGCCGGCTGATAGGCGGCTTCATTGATCTTTCGCAGGCGCACGAGCCGCACACGCATCCCCGTCCGCCCGCGTCCCGCGCTCCTTGAGTCACCTGCGATGAATCTGAAGGCTATCCTGCCTTCTATTCTAGTTACACAACACACCATATGAAGGTCGAGACGGTAAAAAATGTAAACCGGTATAAACAATACATTCATATTGAACTAAGATATAAACATAGGAAACCCGATCTTCTGACATTTTGCTACTTAGGTTAAAAGATCGCACCACCACGAAGCAGTGGCTGTTTCTATAGCGAATTAAGGCTTACAGAATAACTAAGGCATACCACAATTACTAGGTCATAATTACAGCTCCAGGCGGCCAGGATTCGCTGTTCATGAGATCTGAAGTGTAATTATAGCCGTTTCAAACACGTCTGATAAGTGACGTCATTATGACGTACCTAGTTCATGTAGTTAGACGCGGGAACTAGAAGTTAAACCTAATATTGTGAAGATTGGAATTTCTGCTTGATATAGGGCTGTGACCTTTGCCTTGCATTAGGTGTATATACTTATATAGTATATATATAAGTATTTATGTACAATGTGTCACATAATTAACGCAACACCTCATACACCCCATTTAGTAATTATTTTGGCTCATGTGATACAGAAATTCCTAGCATAAGAGGTACAATGATCTGCCAGGGTCGCGAGATTAGTTCGAAAGAGTTAGCGTGGCTCTGGCATATAGGCAACTGGTGGAACACGGGTGGGTTTTAGTCAGTAAAAGTCTGACACGCCCTCCTGCTCCGCCCAAAGCGGGAGACGTCATTTGATGATTTCCCACCCACAAAAAAAAGGGCTACAATGATGTCTGTATCCTGAAGTGAACAATAAATAACTTAACTTAAATTAGAGTATTGAGTTAAAAGCGTAATACAATGACTATAACTTATTTTGTATAGTAAACTGTTATTATTAAGAAAAACCGGCCAAGTGCGAGTCGGACTCGCACACCGAGGGTTCCGTACAAACCTGTAGGTATTCACGGTTTATGCACATGGTTTATGTTTATGAAATTAAATGTTTTTTTTTTTATATATTTGAGTTGATTGAATGAAAGGTAAATTGCAGTTTACGATTTATGACGTATTTCAAAAAAACTGCTTACTAGATCTCGTTCAAACCAATTTTCGGTGGAAGTTTATATGGTAATGTAAATCATATATTTTTGTTAGTTTTATCATTCTCTTATTTTAGAAGTTACGGGGGGGGGGGACACATTTTACCACTTTGGAAGTGTCTCTCGCGCAAACTGTTCAGTTTAGAAAAAATATATATTAGAAACCTCAATATCATTTTTAAAGACCTATCCATAGATACCCCAAAAGTATGACTTTGTTGATAAAAAATTTGTTGAGTTTCAGTTCTAAGTAACCAGACCAGCGACCATTGTGTGGCCAGAATACATCTACTTAGCAAGTTTCAGTGGCATAGCTCTTATGGTTTCTGAAAAAGTGGCTGTGACATACGGACGGACAGACAGACAGACATGACGAATCCATAAGGGTTCCGTTTTTTGCCATATGGCTACGGAACCCTAAAAATCGAAGACTTGTGACATATACCACCCTACATTGGGCCCGCCTTGTCTATAACAGCTCACTCTCTCTTACCTAGAGAAGGCCTGTATCCCAGCAGTGGGAACAATATAGGCTCATTATGCATTATTAAAGTCCTTTGTCAATTAGGAAAAAATTACTTTCAAGTACTTTATTACACTTTGAATACTTTATTGTACACTAGAAAAATCAATACCAAAAAAGAAATTAGGCACCGCAAAATATTAGGTTGGGGAAAAAGTCTTTTCGCATTATAGTATGTATGAACTTGTAATAAAATCTCTTTGGCTATACTATTTGTATCATTGAAAGTTTAAATTTTAAAGAACATAATTCCAAATTCAAATTAGGAAAATGTGTGATTTTCATTTGTTTTTCGTACCGTCAAGATGAGTGAATCTAATGAAGAAATTCGATATATTTTAAAATTTTACTACAAAAAAGGTAAAAATGCAACGCAAGCCGCGAAAAAAATTTGCGATGTTTATGGACCTAGTGTAGTGTCTGTGAGAGTAGCACAAATTTGGTTTAAGCGTTTTCAATCCGGAAATTTTGATGTCAAAGATGCACGTCACTCTGGTCGCCCTATTACGGATAAAATGGATGCCATTTTTGAAAAAGTGGAGCAAGATCGGCATACCAGTAGTTACGACGTAGCTGAAGAACTGGAAATTGACCACAAAACAGTTTTGGCACATTTGAAAAAAACTGGGTACACAAAAAAGCTCGACATTTGGGTACCTCACGAGCTCACTGAAAGAAACCTAATGAACCGTGTACTCATTTGTGATTCTTTATTACGACGTAATGAAACCGAACCATTTTTGAAGAAGCTGATAACTGGTGATGAAAAGTGGATCACGTATGACAAGAACGTGCGAAAAAGGTCGTGGTCAAAGGCCGGTCATGCTTCACAGACTGTGGCGAAACCCGGGTTAACTCGCAACAAGGTGATGCTATGTGTGTGGTGGGATTGGAAGGGCATTATTCATTATGAGCTGTTACCACCAGGCAGAACCATCGATTCTGAACTCTACTGCGAACAATTGATGAGATTAAAGCAAGAAGTTGAGAGAAAGCGGCCGGAATTAAGCAACAGAAGGGGTGTGGTTTTTCATTATGATAACGCTAGACCTCACACATCTTTAGCCACCCAACAAAAATTAAGAGAGTTTGGCTGGGAGGTGTTAATGCATCCGCCGTATAGTCCTGACCTTGCACCTTCAGATTTCCACCTGTTTCGGTCTCTTCAGAATTCTTTAGGCAGTGTCAGGTTAACATCACGAGAGGACTGCCAAAACCACTTGTCGCGGTATTTTGACCGGAAGTCCCAAAATTTCTATAGCAATGGGATCATGTCCCTACCTACAAGATGGCAAAAAGTTATCGAACAAAATGATACCTACATACTTTAGTTAAATGTAAATAAACTTTATTAAAAAATGTTTTGAATTTTCTTAAAAAATGCGAAGAAACTTTTTCCCCAACCTATTATACAACGGGCGGGCCTTATCTGCAATCTCTTCCAGATTCCAGACAACCTTGGAATGGATAGTGTTCTGCCTGGACATTAAAATAGGGCTGTCGTTGGTGCGAATAATGCAAAGATAATAACATTGACGTATATTTAGTACCTATCATAATAGGTGTCCGTAAGGCCCTATGTACACGGTACGGTCTCTTTACGGTATGTGAAAAGCGTGCCGTTGAAAAAACGTGTCGTTTGAGGTTAGAACATTGATTTTCACCTCTATACAAAAAACCGAAATCATCATGCACAAAATGTACTTGGTGACAGGAATATTGACGCACAACCTGTTAGCTTGTATAGTCCTCTCAACGGAGACTAGCCATCGGCGCGAAAGATATTTTAGTGCACTAGTGTGTGCGCAGATACAGAGAGGCACTTACTCTTAGCGTGCATGTGTCTTAGCTATTAGCTATGTGCTGAATTTTAGGTTTCAGTTTGTACATCGATGTCTCTGCCATCCTGTATCAAAGAAGAACCAAAAGAAATAACATCGCCTACATTTCCCATTGATACATGATTCATTTGAAATTTCTAAAAGTTTGCATCAGGCCACAGAGCGAGGAACTATCACGCCAGCTCCAACAGCGTGTACAGACGGCAGTACTTATAAAATTCGGCGGAACTGCATTAAATGCCTTGCGTAATAAGTCAGTTTGTTTAATCCCTTGCTGTATCGTTATTTTACTAATTACTTAACCTTTAGTTATTTAACTAATATGTAAGAGTTTTGAGAATTCACACTATCCATATATCGTTATCTTTAAACACAAACAAAAAAAAAAGTCTAGAAAACAAAATAAGAAGTCACAAACTTTCTTAATAGTAAGTAACTAAATGTTTTCTCCAACGTATTCATTTTACATTTTCAAAATGTTTATTTGTTTTAATAATACCTACAAAGAATATATTTATGTACATTAGAGCGTACCACACATTCTAGCCAGAGCCGCCACGCTTCATTTAGGGCCAGAAGCTAAGTGCGTCCTTAATAATAATAATAATAATGTTTCACAACTATCACACAACGCCATCTAGTCCCAAGCTAAGCAGAGCTTGTGTTATGGGCTTGTAAAACAATGGTCGCGCACAGTCACGTGCCGAAGCCCGACCGGGATTGGTACAGTATAACCACACCTTTTACTACAAAACAACATTTACTACAAGTATTAAAATACTCACATAACACGATATTAAGCCAAGTACACAAATAAACACAACTTTGATTCAGGACGTAAAGATACACAATCAGTTATAGTTTACGTCTCTTAGCCGTTGTACTCACGAGCGACTTTCCATCGACCGCAGCAATTTTTTTAAAACGCATTGAATTTTCAACGTTCCAGTTAGCGCTGACAGCATGAGGCTTTTTTTTTGAATTTAGAATAGTAAGTTGGTGTCACAAATATAGCAAACTAGTAACTCTTTCAAAACCGTCAGTTCCTTTACGTAATTTGACGTAGTACGAGTAAACGAAGACACTATTGGTCTGTACGGAAAATGTTGACAGTGCCGAATCTAGACGCCTCAGCGTCAAACGCTAGTTGCCACTGAGGCGTCTAGATCTCCGTGACCTGTGCCTAAAGTCAATACACCTAAATCCTTTTGACAAACGCTACTTCAACGACCGGGGACAAGGGCATCCCTTTACTAAGATTACGAGGGTAACCAACAAATCGTGAGGGTTTTTATCAAGAAATAGGATATACTGATAGAAGGAATGTAGGGTAGTACGAGGGAAGCGAGGGGTCATTTTATTAGATTGTGTTGAGGTCAGTCTAGGACTATTTGTTTTGGGATTAAATATCATAGATTTTGTTATGAATATGCTTGAATATTGTGCATGGCGCCAGTTGCGAAACATTTCAATTAATGACAGAACACGTAATTATGTTGGATTAGCTTCTACTCGGGACTTTGTAATCTTGGAATTTCTTGTTTTATCATAAAATATATCCTGTATAGCATCACATCACCCGGCCGTGATATTACCAACTTCGTTTTCTCTTAGCTTTCTTTCCAACATTTATATTTACTCGGCTCGTTGCAGTTGTAGCATGATGTTAAATAATCTTCTTCAAGAATTCGGCTCTAAAATACAATAAGAACTTCTCAAGTTCGACTGGCAGTTCTAAAGATACCCTAAAGATCCCTACATAGAAATTTACAAACTTTAACTTCTTAATAAGTGTGGACGTATACTTAATTTATAAATTTTCTAACATATTTAGTAGCAGGGCATCGGGAGCATCGGGAGCAGGGTCCAAGCTGCCGGTGGTCAGGACTCTAGAGAGAGGAACCTCCTGACCATGCGTGCCGTGTCCAGGAGTACTGCCTTCTGAATCAAGCCCTTGACCCAACCGCGCAATGAGAGCCTCCTGAGCTGTTGGTCGAGGCTCTTCTCTCTTAGGCCATTCACTGTAATGATTTATCGGTACAATGATTGCAAAGTGTACGAATAAATACTTGATTTTTTATCTTGCTCAGCTTTAACGAGATTCTCGTCGGGACAGCGATATCAACAATCATTGCACGACGCTCTCGTCGATCTATCAGGGATGATAGATCGATCCCAGTACAATGTGGCGTGACCATTCTCTAGAACTGGGTCGGGCACATACCTGTAGTATGTTACTTCAGATTCCACAGGGTTGTACTGCAAAGCAAGTTGCTGGTGGATGATCCTTGCTACTAGATCGTGTCTGTGCAAGTACTCGCCGTGAGCAATACGAGAACAACCGGAAACATTATGTTGGATTGATTTACCGGGACGCGGACGGTAGCATGCCTGACAGATGTCAACTGTACCGTCCTTAACAATGTATTTCTGATAATTTTTCGTTATGATAACTTCATCCATAATCGCTTGGACAAAACCTTCAATTTTCCCGAAGAGGTCACCGAAACGCAGCCAGGATACAGATGCCAAAAAGTTTACATCGGGCCCATGGAGAGCCCACGAAAAGCGACCGTGAAGCTTTTTGCCTCGCCGTACTTCCTTACGATCGTTAGTGTTTAGTACTGCAGGTTTGTGCTAGTTCTCTTTCGCCAAGGAAAGCGAGGTGAGGCCTTTGTCCACCGCGACAACATCTCGGTGTATTCCCACGTCAGTTTGAAGGAAATATTCCCTGAGACTGCATACCTCACGGTTGTTCAGGGTTTTAGCATTTAATAAACCCCTACCTCTACACTTCCGCGGGATATACAGTCTCATCACCGATGATCGTGGGTGCTGCATCTGATTTCAGTATGGAAGTATACGATACGCAAATTAAAAGCACGCGAACGAATTTACCACTCTCTCTTTTATAGAAATGGCCTGAGACCTAGAAGTGGGCAGCTTAAAGTTGATTATGTTACCGAATAGCAAGGTGATGTTGCGTTTTGTGCAGACGTATTTTGTGTAAAAAAAAAATTGTGTCATTAGTTTATTTTAATTATTGTCATATATATTCTCATTGGATCTGGTATTTAGATGTATAATAATAAAAAAATAATGGTTATAAATAAAACTAAATAGAATAACCAAAAGTTCAAAATTCAGCCATTAAAAATTTAAACATTAATTATCGACATAATATAATCGAAAACACGCACGTTGCAAATATTCAATTTACTAACGAAACATTGCATGCCCAACTGCGCATCCACATAAAATCAATATTTACTTGGGGTAAATATATGCTTAATGAGATGCTCGTGGGTGATACGGTAACAAGGTTTTAATTGAATCGTTGGTCTTGCGAAATGTACATTTTATGAATATTGAAAGGTTGGACCGTCATCTTATTAACAATTCGTATAAAATTCGCTGCTCTCTGTGTATGCGTCATTTGACTAAGATAAATAGGGGCTTTTGAACTAAATATATTAAGAATTACGGGATCGATAAATCGAGAAATGCATCTAGGAAAGTCTCCCCAAAATATTGTTTGAAGGTGGAGGAAAGACAATTTTGAATTTTACGTTCCAATAAAATGTGTATACGACATAGGCGTCACCAATAAGCATTTAATGGGAAAAAAATTGTTTAGATTGAAGAAAATTAATTGTTTTTGAAATTTACGAGAATATTCGGACAATTTAATTAGGTAGTCCTACTTAAATTGTCTAAATATTCAAAACACTTCTTCTTCAACTTCAAAACAAATTAATATGATTTTTACTTTTACTAATGACAAAGATAGACATTTTTGATTGTGTATTATACAATATATACTCGACCTACGACGTACGATGTACTATCTCCATTTGATAACAATAAATTTTCCTGACTGCACATACTAATGATTTACGGGCTCTATTACAATATTAGTGTACCTACAATCAATCATTTCCTCTACACGCATCTCCAAAGTGCACGGAACAGCCATAAGCACTCCCAACAACACGCAACCCATTGATCCTCCATCTCCCCACGACTCGAAAACAAAGGAATACTTTATTCCCCCGGTTCCCCAAAGAAAAGAATAAACGATAGTTAATACAATATTTATTGTACACGCTTTTATTGGCCCGTTCCGTTTACAATTTACTGTTGAAGTAATTGCCAAATATTCAGTGTTTTACTGACAAGGACGAGTAAACGAGTTAATTACTTGTTGAAAGTA
Source organism: Aporophyla nigra (assembly GCA_947507805.1). Lineage (NCBI taxonomy): Eukaryota > Metazoa > Arthropoda > Insecta > Lepidoptera > Noctuidae > Aporophyla > Aporophyla nigra. The sequence continues at coordinate 2,466,210 of OX382293.1, read as the reverse complement.
CTGACTTGATTGCTCTCAGTTTATTGGTTGTAAAAATTTAATGGATCTACCAATGTACCTGGAGATAAGGTAGCCTATTTTTAAATGATTTTGTGGTGTTGGTATCATGATTCATGATGTCCATGCAATAAGAAATGTAAAATTTCGACGTAATTTTCACATTAATGGGTTGGACCGTAATTTCGCCTGTTTAGGTTATGGCTTCAAGTATTTTATCTAAGTTAAAAAGTTATATTCTTGGTACGGTAAGGTTTTGTGCACATATTTTCGAGGATCCTAATTCTGATAAAGTTCAAAACAAGTTGAGCGTTTTCGAAATTTCCTCATATACAAAAGCCAGCAAAATTGCGCCGAAGCGAGAGATAAACTCTTGATAACGACGGTATTAAATATCTCATTCTTCTATAATCCTATAATAATATTCACCTCGAAAACGTAAAGCGTCTATTCTTAGAACACCTCTAAAGCCCGCCGTTGCTCACTTTTTACAACGCTAATAATTTACTTAAACAGCGTGTGAACGTAGCACCAGTAAAGGGGATTTGTACGAAGGCAAACGAAATCACTGCAATATCCCCCAATAAAGGGGGATTTTGTTTATGAAGACTACAAATCGCGACTTTCATTACACGTCGGGCCGAGGAATTGACTGCCAGTATTATGTATTGGAAGCAATTTCGCCTCGCCTTCTAGCTGACGTATTGAAATTTTATGTACCTCCTAGAGAAGATTTTTATTGAACACCGGCACTGTTTCAATAAAAATCGGGTTTGGTAATACTTAACCTTGTACAAGGCCGGAAAGTTGCCTTATGAAAAAACTTCAACATGATGTGTTCCAAATTGTAAATTATTTGGAGAGTCACAGCCGCCATTTTATTATTAAGAAAAAAAAGTGTAACGCGGTCTGGCATATAATCTATGTTAGGATTAGTACATACGCGTACAACAGAAAACTCAGTCGGTAAATTGAGATCACAAGAACTAATAAAGATCCGAATAGATTGCAAAGCATTGTGACAGTAATATAGTTTGGACTGATCATCCGTTCCATTTAAAAACAAGTAAAACATACACGAGGTTAAGAGTAAGGTTGGCTGGTAGAAAATGCCTATGGCATTAAGTCCGCCTCAGTACATTTATGTGCTTAAAGTGTGAAATAAATAAATACACGGTTTTATTACAAAACGAGGTTACGAGTGATTATCGGTCTCAGCTTTTCTGTCACTACGTTAGGGTTGACTATTAACTGTCTTAGAACAAGAACCTACCCAATGTATTCATTCAAGTACCTATGGTAATGGGTACATACACTATAGGTAACTACATGTTAAAGCAGGAATTTTATCAATTTTTCAGTATAAACCGAGGTCTAAATCTGTGCATCGTTTATTTTCCCCTATAGCATGGGACTTGCAATATCATCTGCCTAGCTTTTTCATAATTGTGGCGGGGTCAGGGTCCAGTCTACCCAAATGCAGTTGAATATCAATATTTAACATGGAGCAACTGCTTGTCTGATCTCCACAATGCAATTACTGGGTAATACGGATACTCTTTGCTAAGGCTGGTTGTCAGACTTTCGAACTTCTGACGGCTCGTAACAACTGTTGAAGATCCACGACAGCCGGGACCTAACATTTTAACATTCTTTCTTTTCTTAACCTGGTTTTGGTTAAGATCACACCCATCCACGGACCAACAATGGTAAATGTAGTTTAACATGATCAGTTGCCCTTTCAATATTTATGCAATATATAACAGGTTAACAACTTTTCTATAGCTAGAACGAGACTGTAATAGAAATACAGTTTTGTAATCAGAACTTTATGTAGTTGGAATAAAGTTCGAAGTTTAATATTGGCTCCGTGGTTTTAACCTATGTCTGATAAAAGCCGGACGGTGCCTAAAGATTTGAATTCTTAAGCAAAGGGTGAATGATCACACAACAACGGCTGTTAAATACAGATAATTTTTTTCACATCGTCAAGTCAAATATTGGTGAAAATGACAGATTTTGAGGTCCGCCCCGACCCTTACTCACAGCAGCCTGCGCCACTGAGCCTGAAGCTTTATATTCGTCCTTAAATAATTCCGATCCAGCTCGACCTTTGCTGCCAGCGATGCCTTAAGCCGAGGTCCGTATCCCACAGAGGGTGCCCTTAGCATGCAGTCACTTAGTTTTTAGGCCTTCGCTGGAGGCCTTAATTGATTGATGCAGCCACAAGCAAGTCCGGTTAAGCAACGTCCTAGGCTGACCTGGGAGTTACGATGCATGAAATAGAAACAGAGTTGATCACGGGCGTTATAAGAAACAAACGTTATAGGGTACCCCAGCTTAAGCCAATCGACATAAACAAAGATATAGTACAAGTATTTGAATCGGGGAACTTCTCGGTATATTGTGACAACTGACAATTTGCCCCTAAAAGCATTTTATCACGCAATATAAACACAGTCAGTAAACTGCTAAAGCAAAGAATAATGCGGTAACTGAAAGTATATTTGTGGAACGCTTTTATGTATATGCTCAAATATTTGAAGCACACATCGTTATATAATGTAAATTTGGTATAAACAACATTAAAGCGTATTGTTGGTTTAAAAATATAATAAAGTGCCGTGTAGTTTTGTCCGTGATGTTCTAGATTTAACTTAAGGGTTAAAAAGATGGCTACATTTTCTCCTTAGTTCCCCATCGCCGTGGCTTTGGATCTTTTTCTTACTATACGAATGTTTTGCGTTTATGATAAGCCGGAGTTACATAGTAAACTGTCGACTTTCGATGTGTATGAAGCAACGAATCAATTAAAAGTCATTTATTCAAACTATAGTCTAGATTTAGCTCTAAAATTAGAGTCAACACTTTTCAAACATCAAAATTACAGAAGACAGTCCCGCAAACGCCCGCCTTTCACCACCTCCTAGTGCTTTACCAGGGAAAAAGAAGTGGCGCAACAGCAGCGCAGCTGTCAAAAACAAAGCATCGAAAATAATAGTATCAACTTATTGTTGAATCATTCATTATCGGCCATAGTAGGTATCCTTAACTCCTATTTCCAATCAAAGTGATAAAAACCTTTTTAGGTAGGTCAATAATTTCAATCATCAACACAGTCTCGTTGGTGTAGTGGTCGAATTTCGTGTTTGTACGCTTAAATCTTTTAAACTACACAACGGATTGTATAGTGGGTTTCGTCAATAGACAGAGTGATTCATGAGGAAGGTTTAGATGTATAATAAATACGCGGGCAAAGCCGCTGACAAAAGCTAGTTTATTATAATTTATAATTATTGTAACTCTGCTAATTCTCCAGGGCACAGACGTTGTGTACATAATAAACATAATATAATAAATGATGTGCCACCACAAGCTGAATCTAGATTTATTGAGTTTCATAGCCACTGACGATTTGTCACTGTGAATGACTGGCGCGCGAAATATCGCTGTAGGCTGGTTAGAGATACCCGACTTGCGACTATAAATCTATGTTGTCCTTTATTGTGTATGTATGTAATTGAATCTATAAATAATTCCCATTTTGGTTTCCTAAAAATATTATTCAATCATCATCATCATAATCTGACTGGCCTGTTAGTCTAGTGGTAAGTGACCCTGCCTGCTAAGACTGAGGTCGTGGGTTCGATTCCCACTCAGGACAAATCTTTGTGTGATGAGCACAATCATTTGTTCTGTGTCTGGGTGTAATTTATTTATAATATGTATGTATTTAGAAATATATAAGTATGTTTATCAGTTGTCTGGTTGCCATAGTACAGGCCCTGCCTAGTTTGGGATCAGATAACGGTGTGTTGGCTGTCCTAAGATATATATTATTTATTAATCAAACTATAATGTTCCCACTGTTGGCACGCAGGTCTCCTCTCTGTGAGTGGAAGAAGGCCGTCTTCCACGCAGGCCCAGTACGGGTTTTTTGGTTTTAGGACATCTCGGTTCAGAAATCGTAAGGTGCGGCTGTAAGCACTGCTCTAGAAAATGTTTATTGAGCACTCTAATATAATTATTAAATATATGTCTATTTTATGGTATTTTTGTGACTCACAATTAAGCGTTTGATAAAATATTATTGCATTAGAAAGCTCAATTATTGATTAAAGGATACTTAACACTACGCTAGGACCCATATGAGCCATGCAAAAAGAAATAAAGTCTAAACTAACGCTAAACGAAAACGAATTAATCGCGCGGGCAGGCGATAAGATGTGACGGAGTGGCTCGGGATAGCAAGAAATTTCACGCGTTCTTCGCTAGGATGTAATTGTCGCGGAATAAGTCGTGAGCAGAACCTGCATTGTAATTTAGGAAAAAAATAATGCTTTTAATCCTGGCTTTGGCCAAACTATCAGGTATCAGATACGATCTGCATACGACGGGTAATTTTCAGGTAAAATTGTGTTGTTAATATACTTAAATATACATACCTAACTCTTGAAATTCTGCTTAGTAGATTGAATAAATATTTAATAAAATCACGTTCTTAAATAGAAGCACGTTGACAAAACGAATTATATTATATTAAATAGTTTCCAAAACGATATTCCCAAGTGCCAGATTACGTCCATAAATCACTCAGGAACTTAGTAAACTGTTAACCAACTATAACTAACCGCAGTCGCAAGCATGTAACGAGCCTAACCAATATGTCAGTCACAGTTGCGGTTTAGCGCTGTCAGATGTGTCGTTGTATTTCACACAAAGCAAATCTTTGATACTGCTTACAATGCTAAACGTAGTTGTATATTTTAGAAATGTAAATAGTACTAGTTAACAAATAACTGACTTCTCTGTAGATATCAGTAACATCTTTATTACGTAAGTTTAATTGTTTCGTTTAATTTCTATTTTTATAATGTAGGTTTACCGATAGTACACACATATTTCGCCAGTTCGATGGGAGAATGAGGGAAGAGTGAGTGCCCTTGTGCCTGCGCACACACTTGTGCACTATAATATCTCCCGCGCCGATAGCTAAAGACTCGGTTGAGATTGGTCGCCATGCCCGAAATATGGTCTGGAGGACTATACCTATATATAAGTCCCATGTAATAGGGGGTGAGCCTATTGCCTTCAATTGGTCACAAATAATAATATAATAATAAGGAAGGAAGGAAGGGGAATTCCTGATAGAAAAACTTTAGAGGTGTCAAGGGACACCCGGATGGAACGAAGTTCCTTTCCAGGATTCATAATAGTTATAATTTTTTAATTATTTATTATGTACAAAAAACCTGTATACACTCAACAAAAATATTCTCTCTCTCTCCCTATCTCCTTCTCTCTCCCTCTCTCTCTCTTCCTCTCTCTCCCTCTCTCTCTCCCCCTCCCCCCCTCCCTCTCTCTCTCTCCCCCTCCCCCCTATCCCCTCCCCCTCTCCCCCTGCCCCACCTCTCCCCCTCTCCCCCTCTCTCCCTCTCTCCTTCTCTACTCACAACAAAAAAAACAACAACATACAAAATATATACGGTCGAATTGAGAAACCTCGTCCTTTTTTTGAAGTCGGTTAAAGCATGTCGTGACAACTTTTTCAACAAGTTTTTTTTCCGTCTAGCCCCCTTTCACAACGCGCGATAAGGAACTTCGTTCCAAAAACTCAACAACACTGCCCGACCTGGGAATCAAATACAGGACCTCATGCTCGCTTATGACCACTATACTAACGCGACAGTCTAACATATCTGTCACGTAGTCTTACATTTTGACCTCGAGCTGGCTTACCGTAGTACGAAATTTCAACTAGCTTCATCTGTCTTCGACAGTTCAGAACTGTAATTGGTTTATTTGAAACTAGCTGCAACTACCAATTGAATTTAAAAATCTTGTTTTAGCTAGCATTGGATAGCTCAATTTTCGAGAAAGGCTATAAGCTATTAAATCACGCTAAAACCCTGAAGAGCTGAGCAAAAAACAGAGTCAGAAAGAACGCGATGTGAAAACGAGCTTATAGCATGAGTAGGGTATGAAATGCGACGTGCTGAGTTAAGAAATGTCACGCGGACGAAGTCGTGGACAGAAGCTAGTGTATACAAGTATATTACATTAGTTTACATAAATGGTTTGAGTTGAGATTCAGTTACCTACAAAAGAGTTAAAGCTCACAAAACCATCAAATCAAACAATCCTATAACTTGTTTAACTTTCCTGCTCTTTTGCTTAACTTTAGGGCACTTTACCAAAGAAAAGCATCCTTTACCTACTTTGTACCTACAAACCGGAAAAACGAGTGTTTATAATTGATTTTTTGGCAGCCAAATGCAAACAATCACTGTCCTTTGCCGCGTTGTCGCGGTATGTACCCAGCGTTACATAATTTGGTACTTGTCCCGTCACGTCAACTGATCGTTCATAAAATAATATATGAGAGTGATCGGTGTCCTTCGGTCCCCTGAAATAACAAAATATTGACATGTTTTGATCCATCAAGAGATATCAAGATCATCCTTTTTATTTGGTTCATTGGTTTGGTTACAAAACAAAGTCTTTGAGGTTTTCTGATTTTGTTTTCCTAACCTGGTAAAGAAAGTGGCACTACATCGTAAACCTCTATGAGATCAACGTTTGCGGCTCAAGATCCTGTAAATATCAAAGCCCAAAGATAGCTAGCAATAATGGGTATACCTGGGATTTTATTAATGGATGATTCAGGTAATTTACGGAGTGTTATTGGGTAAAATTAAGACGCTCACAACTTTACCAATAATGAAGCAACGACCCTCTATATGGAAGTAGCTATCACAGGTAAAATTAGCTAACGAATTTATTGTATTTACAAGCCCAGAATGACAATTAATAAATAATAGTTTAAAAAAACTAAAAAACACGCTTCCATGGAAAACCAAACTAAAAAGTACAAAATAATGGAAAAAAAGCGTGGGGTGCTTTTTAAGGTATTTTTTAAATGATATCAGGCACCCCACGCTTTTTTTCCATTATTTTGTACTTTTTAGTTTGGTTTTCCATGGAAGCGTGTTTTTTAGTTTTTTTAAACTATTATTTATTTTCTATTTTTTAGGGTATTTCGAATTTAGAGACGTATGTCAGCGTAGTTTCTGACAGTTTTTTTGCTGTCCTGGTAACCCTGGCAAGGATAATGGCACAAATTTATGAAATTATTGCATTGTCATCGGTCCTTGACAGGTGTGCAAAGTTTGAATGAAATCTGGTCGTTTAAAGTGGGTCAAAATCGCGCTATAAGGAGTCGGTTACAAACAAACATACAAATATACAAACATACAAATATACAAACATACAAATATACAAACATACAAGTGAAGCTAATATAAAGCGTGTAAAAATGATACTGGATAAAATTGCTATTGGTAAGAAAAACGGATGAGTTTTTGTCAAAATGGAATGGAGAATGAAGAAACAAATGCCAGGGGCTCGACAGCCAGTATCAGCTCATTTCATTCATCGGGATTTCCTTTTGGATTCCGATTAGATAAGTAAAGAGAGAGTATTTGATACTACGATTCTACTAATCAGAGCATCAATCGTAATCGCCTTATTAGTGGTTAGAAAGAAAGAAAGAAAGAAAATACGTTTATTTCCGGCAAACATGACGCACAGAAAGACCAGAAACATACAGAAATAAAAAATAAGGGGTGGGAAAATATGCGTCACATCCACGCAAAACGGCCATCACTCAGCATAAAGCTATGACCCTATGCGAGACAGAGTCCCAGCGCTGGTTTTCAGTGACAGCCGGCTACGGTTAGCCGGTTACGGTTAGTGAGACGTCTTTACAATTAAAAGCGTGTTGTGTTACGCACTATCTGGGTTGTGAAGTTCAGATAGGCAGTCGCTCCAAGTCGGAGGGACCCCTGTCAGGAACTCCGTTCCTTACAATTTATCTTCAAGTCTGAATGGAACATCTTTAAAATATATAAATTTTATTTTGACATCTCTCTCGATTTCATTCATAATCTTTATTATTTCAGCCGCAAAAAATCTACTGCAGGACATAGGCCTCCCCCGAAGAGAGACGTTTGCAATAATCGCCACGCTTGGCAGGCGGGTTGGCGATCGCAGCATGGTGGTAAAATGCATAAATGAAAAAAAAATGTTGACGTGTAAAAGTGTCTTATAAGATCTACTGCTACGTACGTAAAGAATAACACCACCCCATTTCTTCCTGTGGGTGTCGTAAAAGGCGACTAAGGGTCTTACTAGAGAATAGGCAGTAGCGTTCTCTATGCATTTTACCACCATACTGCGATCGCCAACCCGCCTGCCAAGCGTGGCAATTATGGCAAAGCCCCCCAAATTGGGGGAGGCCTAAGCCCAACAGTGGGCGTCTTACGGCTGAAATGATGATGATGATGAAGATCTACTTACAGAAATAAACATTTCATTTCATCGAGAATGCAGCTTTAGGGACACACACGGGAATCAATGGGATGGTGCAGTACTTTACGCCCGGCACCACACGGAACCCTCAGCTTAAGCACCCTCGAAAACTATGAAAACTAGCTCTCTCTCTCTCTCTCACACTCTGTCTCTTTCTAAACTAATAATAAAAAGTTGCATTGAGCGGCCATAACGCATTTTTGATACTTGACGACTTCTACAATTGTTCAATTGTTCTAACCACAGCAAGCTGTGTTAAAGAACTACGTGCCATTAATTGGTCATGCGAATGGATCTGGTTCAGCTGTAACTCGACACCAAAACATTTCTAAAAAGCTTTTTTTTATCTATTAGGGTAGTAACCCTAATAGGTAAATGGAACACAATTTATTAGTTACTGTACAGAATATTTCAGCTGCATCAATTACTTTCGCTGAAAGCCTTTGACCTTTATTTCCAAAAAATCGTATGTAAATCTGATACATAAAGCACTTCAGGCTACTGACAATTGAATCACTTTGTTTGTGAATTTTGCTCAACTGCAACATGTAAATAAATAGGTTGCATATTTTTTAATACGGGATTTTATTTATAACTGGGAATGTTTATTTTCTTTTGAAGATTAACCTCTGACTATGGCACCAAGAGTTTAAGTAATTGAGGCTGTATTTATTTGTAAACCGTAATCTCTCACGCGGGCCCAGTGCGGGTTGGTAGATGTCACATGTCCTCGAAGTTTTGGTTCTAGGACTTGTTGGTTTCTAAACGATGTTTTTCTTCACCGTTTTGAGAGCTGTGGTGAAGAAATAATTTATACCAAGTATAGCGCCTGCCTGGGTTCGAAACCACGACCTACAACTCAAAGTAGGAACCGATGCCACTGGGCCACCACTGCTCTCAGTCATTAAAATACATACATAAATAATGTTAAAACTCACACATTCTTTCCGTGGGTGTGGGCAGAAACCACATAAAGCCACCAGTTACATCTTGACATACTTCTTTGGCTGTCATTTATCTCTACTCATTTATTTGTAGACTCAAAATCGTCACGTACCAATACGGTTCAGAAAAGTGTATCTCTAAGCATTGTATACCAACAAATATTAACTCACATTCGACTCATACAATATCAGCAACATTCGGCGTTCTCCAAGACAACGTTCCATCTGCGAGTTTCAGTGACAAATGTACGTATACGGTAATAATTCATACTGTAATACGGTTGTGACGTCATCTCCGGGCAAATGTTTTAGACACCTGCCTATGTGGGATAAAATAAGCTTACTTACTTATGTATGGGAGGTACGGAACCGAGAATATTTGATGACGTTAATGTATGGTGGCTTAATTTAAGTAGTTAATGTATAAATAGCTTATAGAAGTTGACGCGAATGTTCCAAATGAGTGTTTTTGATGTCGTCGTTTTAAACATATCTAAAGTAAAGGCATGTTATAAAGAAGTAAAGATGTAGAGACCAATCCAGCCTAGTTTTACAGTCTGCCTGTCGTTTCAGCACAAATACACCAGGCCAAATGCCAATCCACCATGTCGATTAACCAATTTCAACAAGACGCTTGAGTTTGACGTGCAGTAATAACTTTTAAAGTGTATATCATAATGAAGCATGATCTGAATTGCAACCTCAAAAAAAGTTATGCGTGGTCATCCATAAAAAAAAACAAAAAAAAAAAAAAATACGTGTCGAATTGATAACCTCCTCCGTTTTTTTTCGTCGGTTGAAAATTGTGTTTCATAATATAATTGGCATATTTTAAGACAACCAAAAGCAAAGATCTCAACTCAACCCTCTGAAGATGTGCTCTGAAAGTGCGCCTCCGCAAGCTAAAGCTATAAAATTTTATAAAAACAAAAGAAGGAAACAAAATTATCGAGTAATTAATATCACTGGAATATTACTTGGAAAGTAATTTACATCTTGTAAACGAATTATCAGTAGCCGAGGGCAAATGATATTGAACGCGAAATATTACAAACTAGCTTCTACCCCCGACTTCGTCCGCATCAAATTTTTGCTCCCATTACCTGCCAGTTTTCGACCATTTTTCGTTGCTGCTCCGCTCCTTTTGATTGTAGCGTAATATTATGTAACTTATAACCTTTCTCGATAAATAGGCTACTCAACACAAAAATATTTTTTCAATTCGGACCAGTAGTTCCTGAGATTAGCGCGTTCAAACGAACAAACGAACAAACAAACATACAAACAAACAAACTCTTCAGCTTTATAATATGATAATATTAATAGAAGTATAGATAATATGCAATTTTATCAAGTTACTGTAGCGGCCTTCGAGATGGCGAGCTGAGTCAATATCTACTTTGTTTTTTCTTTTTCCCTAGAAAAATCCAACGGCTTAAGAAATGTACATTTAATACGAGTACTGATTGAGTATATATGTTACCGGCCAAACCCGATTCCAGGACAAACTAGTTTTGCCTAGGCTAAACTAGTTCTTCCTATTCGCGATAGGATTAACTAGTATAGCCTAGTCCAAACTAATTTGTCCTAAGCCCGATAGGATAAACCAGTTTAGGCTAGTCCAAACAAATTTTTCCTAAGGCCGATAGGATAGATCAGTTTAGGCTAGGCCAAACTAGTTGGTCCTGATATAAATACGCACACTCTAGGATAAACTGATATGGCCTAGTCTGATCCTACTGAATGTTTCGTAGCTGCAGTCCTTAACGATATTTCAGAGCCTTGGTTTACATCTGCTACCTCTAAAAAAGTTTGATTCTGTTTAGACTAGGCCATATCAGTTTATCCTAGAGTGTGCGTATTTATATCAGGACCAACTAGTTTGGCCTAGCCTAAACTAGTCTATCCTATGGGGCTTAGGAAAAATTAGTTTGGTTTAGCCTAAACTGGTCTATCCTATCGGGCTTAGGACAAATTAGTTTAGACTAGGCTATACTAGTTAATCCTATCGCGAATAGGAAGAACTAGTTTAGCCTAGGCAAAACTAGTTTGTCCTGAAATCGGATTTGGCCGGTAACATATACATGGGCTAGTTGTTCATGTCAAAAATCGAAAGAAAGACATTCAGTATGTAACGAGTATCATTTTTTTCGGCGCATTTCTAAAACCAGACAAAAGGACTTGGCGTTCTGTAAGCAAAACCTATAATAATCCCACACCTGAAACACCAGCCTCCTCACTGTTAGAGGGATGGGGCCGTGATCCACTACGCGGGTCCAGTGCAGGTCGGTAGATACCACATGTCTTGGATTTTTTGGTTCTAGGAAATGCCGGTTTCCTCACGATGTTTTTCTTCACCGTTTTGAGAGCATTTGTGATGAAATAAACTACACAAAGTAAATAAGCCTTGGTTCCCGATCCTTGGAAATAGCAAACTGGTAATTCAAGGCCACTACTATTGGGCCACCAGTGCTGTAAGCGTTTTATATATTATATATATATGTACATAGAGGCGTTCCTGACGCATAACTTTTTTCATGGGGATCCATAAGAAAAGGCATGCGTTCTAGACGAATAAATAAAATTGGAGTGTCTGTTTGTAATATTAAAATAACCGCTTTTTACTAAATGTATATGGATGTATACATGGTACATATACCAAAACAACATTTTTTATTTTTTTTTGTCTGTATATTTGTTCCGGCTAATCTCTGAAATGGCTGGAAGGATTTTGACGGGACTTTCACTGGCAGATAGCTGATGTAACAAGGAGTAACTTAGGCTACTTTCACTTTAGAAAAAAAAAATGGATCTTACGACAAAAAAATAAAAGTAATGAAAAACTTTTTTGTAGAATACCACGCGGACGAATTCGCGGGTAACAGCTAGTCTATAATATTAATACGTGATGCAAAAACTTTGTGCCCCTTTTTACGAGAATTGTCCGGAGGGGGGAATATGAAATTTGGCACAGTTAAAGTTTAAAGTTAGGTTAGGTTAGGAGTGCAGAAAGCACATATTTTGATAAAATAATGCATTATCATCATCATCATATATAAATATGGACGAATACAATAAAATATGGACGAGTTTCGACCGCTGGGCGAATACTATGTAGTATAATAATTATATAATTGAATCATGTTTTAGCTGTTAGTACTTAACTACTGTCTTTCCGAAAAAAAGAAACACAATTGTTGGGTGTGTATATTCAAAACATTTAAATAACACCGACATCCATCAAGGAAATAATCTTAAGCTACTTGAAATGTAAACAATTTACAAACTTTAGAATCTGTTAGGGAAAGTTGTTCTGTGTAGCAATTTATTGAAAGCCTACTGTAACCTAAAGCTTACGTTTTATAACCTATAAAGAAATTATAACAATCCGTCTGGAAAATCATTAGAAAAGCTAAACAAAATCCTATTTACGATCTTAATTAATATTAAATTATGGTAAAGACTTGAGCAATCCTAATGACCCTTAATTTATCCCTAAAAGCTAATGGCGGAAACAAAAAAAAAAAAAACAATAACTCACATAGGGATTGCATAAAAATCCCAGGATTTTGGTAATCCCGGTTTTCCTGGCCACACAAAGAGATGAAATCGTTTAATTTTGTGAGAACATCGTCTGTGCTGTTTTAAATTTAATTACATTCTCATTCATTCCGATTCATCCCTGGGGCAGTTTTTGGACTGATTTATCGCTCTGCTATTTTTGTAGACCGTACTTTGTCCATAATTGATTTTGAATTGTACATTGTTCAAGGATACTTTTAAACTTTTTGGTTTCGAATTTTCAGCGTCTTAATTGAGAGTTTGATTGTTTCAATGATTTATTGAAGAAGTTGGAATTTTTGAAGGGTTAAATTTTTAAGTTATTGGGAACAGGCGGTATTTCTACCGTTAATAAAAAGTTACGGAGAAGCTTCTAAAGAGGTAAATGTATTATAGGAACCTTAAACTTTTTTTACCTAACTGCGCAACCCAAAGGAGGGTAAGTGGTGTGGTTTTCTTGTTGTTTCTGGTTGTTTTATATCAGACCAATTTTGATGGTTCTTACGTCAATAACATTGAAAGGGATGGAAACAAGATGAATTATTTCTGTCTCCAAACTCACACCCCCACTTTCCACACTACTTCGTTCCCTTTTCAGCTCTTCAGGAGTAGAATTATCAAAAACGGTGAGATAAGTATATATTACAGCAGTGGCGAGCAGTGGTGGCCCAGTGGTAACGACCGCGACTTACAAGTAGTAGGTCGTGAGTTCAAACCCAAGCAGGCACATTACTTTGTGTAAATTATTTCATCGCCACTGCTCTCAAAACGGTGAAGGAAAACATCGTGAGGAAACCAGCATGTCTTAGAACCAAAAATTCGAAGACATGTGACATCTAACAACCCGCACTGGGCCCGCTCCAGCCACTCCCTCTCACCGAGAGGAGGCCTGTGTCCCAGCAGTGGGAACATTATAGGCTGATGATGATGAAGTATACATTAACTTTTAATCGTCAGCAAAATACAAAATTTAAATATTCTAACTTCGAAACTGACGGACTTTCACACATACTTCCACCCTCTATTTGAATGAGTTACCTTTCGCTTTTATTTATGTAGATGATAGATTGATTTCGTGTACAATAAATATAGAGATACACTACATAGTAACGCCTATTATAAGAATAAATTGTGGAGATTATTGCTGCGACAAAATCTAAAACGCCAGAAACAGATCCTCAAATGACAGTAAGTAAATTATTAAGTGCTTCTTGTAACATTTACATCAGAAAAACGTTCTGTTTTCTTGAACAAACACACAACCTAACTCAATTCATATATACATAACAAGCTCCAACAATTTCCTCGTTACTCGACTTATGAGAGATGAGACAACGCCATTGACACTTCTGAGATGGCAGACAATTGATGTCGTGTTCCTTTCGATGCATTCTCCTCTGTTATAGCTGATAGCGTTCTTTGAGATGTCGCCGTGGCTTGAATTTGGATAAAGTTGTATAATTTGTTATGTAGTGTGTGTTGTGTATATTTTTTTAGGGGATATAAATGCAGCTCGTATGTTTATATGCAACAAATTAGGACCAGAGATTAGTTGGTCGAGCGTAATGGTTAGTGATTCTTGTTAGCTATGTTTAAGACTTATGTATTGTGTTGTGTAAATTTTTTTAGGGGGATATAAATGCAGCTCGTATGTTTATATGCAACAATTTAGGACCAGAGATTAGTTGGTCGTTCGTAATGGTTAGTGATTCTTGTTAGCTATGTTTAAGATACATTTTGGTATTAAATATTTTCATGGATGCTAATTTTATAGGAAAATGTATTTCCTTTCTTTAACATAACATGATGCCTTGTTTCCCCATAGGGTTGTGCAGAGGTGTGCCTATAGTACACCTTTTACCACTTATATTTAACTGCCATGTAATATGGGGCAAGCATATTGCCATTACTGACTGGCCTGTTAGTCTACTGGTTAGTGACGCTGACTGCAAAGACTGAGGTCGTGGGTTCGATTCCCACCCACGACAAATCTTTGTGTGATGAGCACAATCATTTCTTCTGTGTCTGGGTGTAATTTATCTATAATTTGTATTTATTTAGAAATATATAAGTATGTTTATCAGTTGTCTGGTTACCATAGTACAGGCTCTGCCTAGTTTGGGATCAGATAATGGCGTGTCGGTTGTCTTAAGATATTTATTTATTTATTTATTACGTTGAAGACAAGGAAGTTTGGCAATAATTCCTTCTGCACATGTGGCTTCCCTGGTAGCTCATTACAGGATGACCACTGTCTATTAACTGCTCCCAAATGACGATGTACATTTTGTATTTAAGTTTTTTTTTTACATTCTTCTTTAACATCTACTCATTTTTGACATTATTTACCTACAATTCTAAATATTGTACTCTTTAATATCTTACTAGAGAATGGGCAGCAGCGTTCTCTATGCATTTTACCACCATACTGCGATCGCCAACCCGCCTGCCAAGCGTGGCGATTATGGCAAAGCCCCCCAAATTGGGGGAGGCCTAAGTCCAGCAGTGGACGTCTTACGGCTGAAATGATGATGATGATGACATTTTGTTTAAATAGTGTATTATGTCTTATAGAAATACTCTTATTTATGTAGATTATTTTATACTTTAATACTTCGTGAATGTGTGAACGTTGTAGGCCTTGTAGACTGTAGACAATTTTCTATCTTATTCAGTACCTGGTACTTGTTGAAAAGCCTACACCGTCCTCCCATACCTATTAATAATGTAATTTGAAACCATTGTAAAAAACCAATTAAATTTAAAAGAGTAACCGTGGAGTTTCTCGCCGGCTCTTCTCCATAGGAATCAACAGTTGGGAACCGTGCACCTAGCTTCTGACGTTTCATAAGTGCCCATGTAGGTTTATGTGAAATAAAAATATTTTGATTTGATTACGTATTAGGTCGTGACTGAGGCTTGTCTTAGTAAGTGAAATTTTCGAGCTATGGAAACATGACAACGCACATTCATTATTCTCTTGCCCTTATTCTAATTTAACTGGGGTCGGTGCAAAAATTCTCTTTCTTTCACACTTTTCTATTAGTTTTCATCTCAGTAGTCACCCACATTCTATCTTTATCATAATTCACACAGTCCATCCGTTGTTTCTTTGGTCTCCCTCTACACTTGTAGCTATCGACATTCATACTCAAAACTGGTCACGCATGATTCTCATTCCTCCGTATAACGTGATCATACCATGACAACCGATTGATTTCCACCCAAAATTTCAATCATCGGTGTCACTTTATACACATTAAGCCAAAAAAATACTTTACCTGGAATAATTTCAACTATAAATTTTACATCATGAGACTTTACTGGCGTCAGTTTTACTTTTCCCTTTAATACGCTCCAAAGTACTTAGTACTTAGTCAGCTTGCTTTAAAACATTTCTTCACCGCTGATCTAAGACTGGCGTGTTCCTGTCCTATTAGAAAGTTCCGTTTCTCTTTTGTTGCACTCGGTAAGAAACGTACGATCAGTTTTATTCTGCAGGACTTTTAGTTTGCTTTTTAAGGAACTAAACGAGATAATTATAATGACGGGATATTTCACTAAATCCACGTTAAGTACTTACCTACTTAAACAAAAGTTTTATCTCAAATAAAAATACATAACAAATAACTTCCAAAAATGATTGACACTACCAAGTGTTTTGGAAGTGTTGTTGTGTGAAGTTAATTTTTACTTTGTAGTGTTTTTTTTTGAAGTCGGTTGTTTTTTTTTTAAATGGCTTTTGGCAGTGACTTCGCTTATTACACACATAAACCTTCCTTGAATCACTATCTAGAAAACTGCATTAAAATCCGTTTAGTAGTTTAAAAGATCTAAGCGAACAGACAGCGGAAGCGACTTCATTTTACACTATGTTAAGATAAACTTTACAGTTGTGGTAGTAAACCCACACAAATTTGAATATCTTCACTTGCTAAGTAATAACAGCGACAGGAATTTATTCTACCGTCATTACATAAGCAAGGTGACAAAATATAAATTAACCATCTTTTTACACGCTTTATATTAGCTTCACTTGTATGTTTGTATATTTGTATGTTTGTTAGTAACCGACTCCTTATAGTGCGATTTTGACCCACTTTAAACGACCAGATTTCATTCAAACTTTGCACACCTGTCAAGGACCGATGACAATGCAATAATTTCATAAATTTGTGCCATTATCCTTGCCAGGGTTACCAGGACAGCAAAAAAACTGTCTTCGAAAACTATGCTGACATACGTCACAAACTACGCTGATATACGACACAAAGTACGCTGACATACGTCACAAACTACGCTGACATACGTCACAAACTACGCTAACATACGTCACAAACTACGCTGACATACGTCACAAACTACGCTGACATACGTCACAAACTACGCTGACATACGTCTCAAAATTCAAAACATCCTAAAAAATAGAAAATAAATAATAGTTTAAAAAAACTAAAAAACACGCTTCCATTGAAAACCAAACTAAAAAGTAGAAAATAATGGAAAAAAAGCGTGGGGTGCCTGATATCAATAAAAAAATATCTTAAAAAGCACCCCACGCTTTTTTTCCATTATTTTCTACTTTTTAGTTTGGTTTTCAATGGAAGCGTGTTTTTTAGTTTTTTTAAACTATTATTTTTCTTGTGACTTCTACGGCGTGAAATAGCATGTTCCCCATACTCCGACACATCGCATCGCCTGCCCGCGCTGTTAGGCGACGTTTACACGGACGTAATAAAATCACGGTGGGATTTTTTTGCGCACCGGATTTTCAAGGTACTGCTTAGCGCCTAGAACTGAAAATCGAATAAAGTGCAACCAAGTGCGTCGACTTACTTCGTTTTTACGTAGCGTTCTTTCTCACTTTTTTGTTCTGCTCCTAATAGAACAAGAGTGTTGTTTAAAGTATTGCCGTATAGCCTTATTCAGCAATTGGGCTATTAAAAAAAATGATGCAAATATTTTTCTTTGCAAATATGTCTGGTTATTTCAGAAGTTAGCGGGATAAAAAAGAACAAAACAAAAAAATACAACCTCTTCAGCTTTATTATTAGTGTATAGATTATTAATATCATAAATTAATACATTAATGAAGATACTACACAAACCTAGTCAAGGCCGTGATAAAAAAATTGCACTCCGGGAGTGCCGGCAGAAGTGAAAACTTGATTATTAACGTTGAGCATGTTTGATATTTTGGAATGGTTAGGGAATAATTTGTTGTTCAATTTCCATATTTTAAGCACTTTATATTCACGAATTTTACGAATACACAACAATGTGATCACTACACAGACGGTCGAGCCATCAGCTGTCACCATCCATGGATGCGCGTGGCACGCTGTAACATAGACGAACATTCGCGCAAGCGCCCTGCGCCGCCTAAACGAAACAGTAGGCCCAGGCATACATTTTCGCCGCGCCGTAGAGAGGGGATAGCTGTCTACTCTCCATCCGTCCTACGCTTTTTCGATCAGGTCACGTGTCCTGACGCGAGTTTAAGATTTTATACCCATTACAGAAAAAGTGCTCAACGCCGCTAAAGAAGTTTTCACTTCAAAAATCACTAACTCCTAGAAAATAGAACCGAATTTCAGCCACTAGACAGTGTTTATTTTACCTAAACATACGAAAATACCTTTCAACATTTCGGGTAGCAATATACACAATAATAAACTACCTACAGCTACATTTTCCCAGCTTTTATCTCGCATACTTAGACCTGCAAAAAGTTAGGGCAGCGACTTAATTAGTAGCAAAACATAAAGCGAATTCATTAGCAAACTATTTGTACCTCACTTCTAGTTAATAAATGGAGAACAACCTGAATTAGTAGTTTATTAGATGAATACACAGAATAACTTTCAGATTTAGATAGGCTAAACCAAACATTACTTTTCAACACAACAGTCGTGTTTATCAAAATATCCGGAACCAGGTCTGTCCAAGTCCGATACGCCCTACTGCTCCGCCCAGAGCGGGAGAAGTCATTTGATCATTTTCCACCCAGAAAAAAAAAAGTCTAGCCAAAGCAAGGAAAACTATGCATCATATGCATAGTTTTCCTTGCTTTGGCTAGACTTGTTTCTATTCACATATGACAACGCTCTGTACTGTAAATGTGGTTCTGTTTCATAAACAATGGGACACTTAATATCGTCCCTAACGTATCTTGTTGTCTGCACGTAACAGGAACTGATATCTGCTACTGAAGGTGCCAAACCCGTAGACACATTCTAGGTCAATTCTATTTAGATTGACATAGAGATGTTCCGCGAGAGTACATCTTTGCCCAGTAAGATACATAAAAACAGAATAACTTTGTATAGGAACTGTGCAGACTTTGAATGTTCTCATGCTTTCAATACCTGAAGAACTTTACAAAGTTCGTTGTAGCGATCACAAGCATTTTACAGAGATTGAAATTCATTAAAAAAAACCATAAAAAGAGAAATATAACTTTACTTTCGCATGTCGGTGTCATTGTTTTGTATTTTCGTTTTTTGCTACCGACGTCCGAAATAAAAGTTATTTTTAAAGTTACCTCCACTTACTAAATAAATAGCAGCGACAGGAATTGTTTGTTTTATTAGAAAATCATCAACATACACTTAGTGGAATGATATGTTTTATTAAAGCTAATTTAAAACCAGAACTAGACCATCTTATAAGTATACTTATATCCACTCAAATAAAAAAAAGAAGAATTTATAATTCACGAAGTTCTAAGGCGACAAACATAACAAATAAAAGCTGAACCTCTTTCTTTTGAAGTCGGTAAACATTAGATACTACTACGAACTTAAAAACACAAATGCAAAAAAATAAGTGTTTCCTCGTCAAATTTAAATTGCTAGTTTGATAAAAGACCTGTGTATTTTATTTCAGTTACGAAAATACTATGTGGGTAACACCATAAAATATCTATCAAGAAATTCTTTAGCATAAAGTCTTCATTGAAATCTTGCTTAAATGTAGTATTGATTTTCGTGACTGTACAATACATGTAGACAAAACGTAACATAGGAAATCATATGTAGCAGCCTGAAATTCTTTCGAAAGAAAAGGCTTTCTTTTGTTACATAGAAACTAATATTGTCGTTCAGTAAGTGCTCTCTACGTAACCCAACCGAGAATGTTGCCATTATAATAACGACATTGACCTAGGATTTATCTTGGCAATCCGAAATAAATTCGGAGCGAATAACATTGAATAAAAGAGAGCTTTTAGTTAATTAGAACAAGAATAATTCATTGGAAGATACATTGGGTATATTGTATCTAGTGGGCAGTTATAATTATTATCGGTATTAGTTGCTCGTTTGAAAAAATGGTTTTCGATATGATATTGGTGCTTTTCTCTACTTCCTCTCATCGAAGGGAGGATTGTTGATGATTGGTGCCTTTGATGAATGTCATAAAATGACGGGTAGTGTATATTCAGTGTAAATTTTAAACATTATTTCTCTATAGAAATAATAAAAAACGTAATTTTAAAAGCAACTGATTTCAAAAAAGTAAAACTATAAAGTGAAAAATAACTATAATAAGTCGGTGATTTTGTTTTTCTATTTTCTACCACTTCAGTTAGAACCTGACCAAATCTGATCAAGAAATATGTGACCACTCACACTCATCCTTTTCAACTAAAGAAGAATTTTCGAAATCGGTTTGGAGTTCTGAGGTAAAAAAACACAAAAAAATACAATCGAACTGAGATCTCCTCCTTTTTAAGTTGGTTAAAAATACCATTTATGACTTTTTAATGCAACTTATGTAGGCATAATTATTGGTAGGGGAACATTTTAAACCTGCACTACACTACTAGGAAACTTGCTTTGACGAAGTGACAGGTCGAAGTTGGCCGAAGTCCGAAGTATGTGACGATACACTCATGCTAGAAACGTTTTGAGTTCTTTGATTGACAACAATCGGAAGTTGCCCGAGACGTGCCGAGCTTGCACGGAGTAAACCGAAGTGCTTTTCTGTACTTTCATATTCGCTTAACTTCTATCAACTTTATGAGCTGTGTAGTGCAGGGTTTATAGGTTCGCGTCACCGACATGCTAAGATTAACAGTATATTTGTAGTTAAGAGTATGTCGTGATGCGGTTAACGAGCAGTGAAAGCATGTTTTAGTTTTGAGTATTTACTTCTGTTGGTAGACCCATAATTGCCTATTTTGTTTTTGTTGAATTTCTTCTGTAAACATATCTTGGACGTCAAAGAAACATGAACGATCCTATTTAAAATATGAGTACCTAAGTATTTTTAAATCTAGTATTTAAAATGGAGATTTCTTTCATGTCGTTAGATTCTTTTGAAATGTTCTTAAAAATTACTGCAAAGTGGTCCCAAAAACTATCTTGGCTTAGTAGTTTAAGACTATAACACATTTCTCTTCAAAGACTTTTAAAGCATTAATTCAGCAGAAATTGAGGGATCTTGTATTAGTCCCATTAATAATGTGACAGTGATTTCTCAAGAAGAAACTATAAGTAAAGGAAAGTATAAAAACATTTCAGTGATTCTAAGAATTATACAAAAGTTAGAAGAAAATCACATTTTCTCTGTACCTTGTCAATGTCAAACTTTCTTTTTTTCCATATGGATTTAGCTACAAGTACGTACTTACGAAATGTCGAAACTAAGTGGACACTTCCAAATAATGGGCGAAGAGCTAGCGAGAAATTCTATTGATAATGTGCCCTTGACAATTTTCGCGTATATATACAACTTTGGTTTGTTACAATTCTTATTGTGCGTTATGAAATGATTTAATATCCATTATTTAGTCAATATTTTACTAAGCAGGCTTAATATAATATTTGTCCACTGTATGGCAAAGGCCTCTTTCTCATTTTTACCACAGGCTCTTTTGCTAGTGCTGGCCGGTAGGAGTCCAGCTCGTTCCGCCATCTTTGTCTCGGCCTGCCTCGATGGCGTCGTGCGTTTAGTGGAACCCAATTCGTGGTTCTCTACCCTTTTTAGGGTTCCGTTGCCAAATGGCAAAAAACGGAACCCTTATAGATTCGTCATGTCTGTCTGTCTGTCTGTCCGTGTATGTCACAGCCACTTTTTTCCGAAACTATAATAGCTATGCTGTTGAAACGTGGTAAGTAGATGTATTCTGTGAACCGCATTAAGATTTTCACACAAAAATAGACAAAAAACAATAATATTTGGGGTTCCCCATACATAGGACTGAAACTCAAAACATTTTTTCATCAAACCCATACGTGTGGGGTATTTATGGATAGGTCTTCAAAAATGATATTGAGGTTTCTAATATCATTTTTTTCTAAACTGAATAGTTTGCGCGAGAGACACTTCCAAAGTGGTAAAATGTGTGTCCCCTCCCCCGTAACTTCTAAAACAAGGGAATGATAAAACTAAAAACAATATATGATATACATTACCATGTAAACTTCCACCGAAAATTGGTTTGAACGAGATCTAGTAAGTAGTTTTTTTTTTTTAATACGTCATAATCCGTGAATACCTGCAGGTTTGTACGGAACCCTCGGTGCGCGAGTCCGACTCGCACTTGGCCGGTTTTTTTAAATCTGTCATTTAGTCAAAATAAGGTGAATTTGTAAACACTTTTCATGGTCAATCTTGGACGCTAATAGCTATATATTCATCAAAACATTCAGTTAGACCTAGAAAAGATGTGGTTCCAATACGACAGAGCCAAAAAATATGCATCACGAATCAAAATCGAAACTTTGAAATGAATGTTGTCGAAACAATAAAATCCCAGAAATATTAAAATTTTTTGACCTTCCAAATCCACCAGACTATACAGGTTCAGACATTTTTTTGTGGGTTTATCTATGACACTACTACTATTATTATATTTTTGGGGTCAATTTCGAACATTAAAAGCAAAATATTTGTGACCTTGTTTTTAGGTATCCCACCTCAATAAAGTATTCGAAAAATCGTTGTAAAACACGGTGAATAATTACCAAAATCAAAATCTCCCAATATCTATTTTATTTTATAAATTAAATAAATTAAATTAAATAAAACAGATATTACGAGATTTTATTTTCGGATACAAAAATACCAAGTCAGAATAATAGTATTGAGAAAACCTTTTAATTTTCGTTTTTAATATAACAACTTAAGTTAAAGTTATATGACACGTCTTCCGGCTGAAATGATGATTATGATCTTTGGAGTCTACGCTACATACAGTTTTGTAACGAACTATAATCATTAACTACTTAGTTTGATTAAATAAAGATAGGTACACTAAGTGAAATAAGGGAAATTGACACGTCAATTAGTCATGTTGTGCATACAATGACCAAAGAATTACATATGTGGCAGAATATACGGGAATTGACAGTCAGTTTTAAACAATTCATTTCCCTGACTTTACCCATCTTCAAATGAATGGAGTGGAAATGTCTAATTGGAGTATTTGTGCTTACCAAAAGTTCTCAAATGTCTTTGAAAAGCATGAGATTAACGGTGTTATATCTCTCTTTAAAGCATCACAATAACAACCTATTCGGAGAAACTATCTAAAGCTGCCAACAAGTTCATTCAGCTTGAACAAAGTACTTCCTTAGTTTAGTTTTCAACATGTCCAAAGTCAACAAATGCTACAATGCCGGTGAAGGTTGTACATTGTTTGCCACCCCTGACACTGAAGCCAGGGGTATTAAACAATTCATAGTTAGAGAACGTCAGTTTAATTGTGGAAGTTTATGAAGATACGTTGTGGACCATTTGTTTCGTCATACGGCTTTACTGGCTCACAGTCATTGTTGCTATATGTAACTAAACTATACATGTCATAGAAATAGTAGCAACGAGTTAGTCTACTATTGGTGAATAAAGCTAGACCTCTTAGTATGACTGAACGAAATGTTCTGAGATCATCTGCCTAGCCTTTTCTCAACCATATTCGGGATGCATATGAATACCAGTATTTTATATGAAGCGACTGTCTATCTACCCTCCACGACCCCGTAACTGAGAAATACGATACTCCTCGGTAAGGACTGGTTGTCAGACTTTCTGGTTTTTGATGAGCCATAACGACTGTCAAAGATGTCTAAATGACAGCTGGGACGAACGACTTACCGTGCTTTCCAAGGCAAGAAGCTGTCTTGGTACTCTTCTCAACCCATCCACAGACAAACCGCGGCAAACGTAGCTTTACCTGATCGATCGACACGTACGGCTATTATTACTTAGCCACGTGTAATTTAGAGGTCATAAACTGTAGCTCCTCTTTCTTTAATAAATAAATAAATAATAAATAAATATCTTAGGACAACCAACACACTGTTATCTGATCCCAAACTAGGCAGAGCCTGTACTATGGTAACCAGACAACTGATAAATATACTTATATATTTCTAAATACATACATATTATAGATAAATTACACCCAGACACAGAACAAATGATTGTGCTCATCACACAAAGATTTGTCCTGGGTGGGAATCGAACCCACGACCTCAGTCTTTGCAGTCAGGGTCACTAACCACTAGACTAACAGGCCAGTCAAACAGTCAGTCTTTCAACTTCTTGTAAAAAACAAAGAATCAAAAGGATAATAATAATGCTGCCTATGTTTTGCTATAATTGCCCCAAATTCTAACAAAATTATTACGCATTCCCATACAAAAAGAAAACTTATTTCGCAAACAAAATAACTATAATAAATCACAACGACAAAACCTATCTTCCCTTAATAATACCATAACTCCACAGCTAATAAATTCTAGCAACAATACACCAGATTCTCCTTAGAATCCGATATCGCGTTTACAAAAGCTTCTATTAAGTTTATTGAAATAGTCTAGACAATAAATTGCTGCATGTTACTCTGTAACTGGAATCAAGGTTATGTCAGTGGTACAATAAAAGTAATCTTCGTGGTACAGGCAATATGGCAAAGTAAATTGAGTTCATATCTTGGCTTTCATCGGGTGCTACAGACGGCGGAAAATGATAGGATTTTTAGTATGACCGCAAATTTTGGGAAAAAAATGGTTATTCCTTTTTTTCTTAGTTTTCTTTAGCAACACTACCGTTTTCCTTGGCAGGTTTTACAGTATTGTTAGCAAGCTATACGTAAAGTCTTGCCTGAGTTAGGCCACGTTCCCACGGAAGTAATAAAATCGCGGCAGGAGAATCAAATTTTGAACAGTAAAACATTTGTGCATCAGTTGCATTCTCAATGCTCGGTTTAACACCCAAAGTTGAAATTCCAGTGCGTGAAAACACCCGTCGTGATTTTATCAATCCTTGGGCACGTGGGCTTAAAATATTTCACAAGATACTTATCAATTCGGTGCAGTAGTTAATTTTATTCGGCCTTAGTATACCCAGAGGTAAACTATATGTCTACCTACCTATAATATTGATATACTTACCAACCCTGTTTTTGTTAAAATCTAAAACCCTTGCGCTGGTGTACTTATCGTAATAGACAAAAACTGTCAGTGCTTCAAAAATTCTGTACAGTTCCCCTAGAGCTCTTACGATGTAAATTATGTCGTCAAGATTAAAAATCAAAATCAAAAGTCATTATTCAAACTAGGCTGAGAATCAGCACTTTTTGAACGTCAAAGTTACATAAGACAGTCCTCCCAAAACGCCCGCCCTTTGACACTTCCTAGTGCTTTAGCTGGGAAGAAGAAGTGGCGGAACAAACTACCCAGCAGCACAGCTGTCTGTTAAGTTAGAAGAACTTGATTCTATACAGTATTGTGTAAGTTATTAATATTATAAAACAAAACAAAACAAACGTCGTAATTGCAGTGACAATAACTTCATAGCAAGAGAAGGTACGTCCTCACGAAGTTAGCCTAAATTTAGTCCCACCCTGTGAACTTTAGCTGTAACATGCTTTCAGTAAACGTATTACATAGTTTGATGAACTCTAAGTACTCTTATAACAAGGTAAAACTGGAACAATCTGTTTTAAAATAAATAATAGTTTAAAAAAACTAAAAAACACGCTTCCATGGAAAACCAAACTAAAAAGTACAAAATAATGGAAAAAAAGCGTGGGGTGCTTTTAAGGTATTTTTTCATTGATATCAGGCACCCCACGCTTTTTTTCCATTATTTTGTACTTTTTAGTTTGGTTTTCCATGGAAGCGTGTTTTTTAGTTTTTTTAAACTATTATTTATTTTCTCTTTTTTAGGGTATTTCGAATTTTGAGACGTATGTCAGCGAAGTTTGTGACAGTTTTTTTGCTGTCCTGGTAACCCTGGCAAGGATAATGGCACAAATTTATGAAATTATTGCATTGTCATCAGTCCTTGACAGGTGTGCAAAGTTTGAATGAAATCTGGTCGTTTAAAGTGGGTCAAAATCGCACTATAAGGAGTCGGTTACAAACAAACATACAAATATACAAACATACAAATATACAAACATACAAGTGAAGCTAATATAAAGCGTGTAATTAATAATAAATATTTAATGAAATTCGCTTTAGAAAGAAGCAGAAAGGTATGTAAGATTGAAACCTGAAACACGGTGAGATTATACTAAGTCAGTTCTCAAATATATGACTAGAAATAAAAACACACCCATATTTTTCAAGTTAACATTTCAGAAGAAGACATCTTGAAACCAAATAAAAAATTTGAATTATGATGACTCCCTTTTATAACGTTGAACTTGACCTCACATTATTTTATGACCGAAAAGATGTTCGAAACTTGGCCGTATTTTTACAGTTTTAGGATCTGTTTTTTATCGTAAATTTACTGCTGGCTTTCTATCTCGGTTTATAGGCCGTCTGTTACTACACCAGTAAAATTACTAAGACGATATTTTATAGGGACGGTTATCAAATATTAGAGCCAAGATCTTACTTGAATACTTTCGGAATATTGAGTTTAAAAGTATTTTGGGCTTGTTTGAAAGTTTGATTTGATTTTGATAACGCCCGAAGGCTGGAGCGATCAAGTGTTGATTGGCAATCGAGAGATTTCGAACTTATTTAAATGTCAAAAATATTATTTTCAAAAGCGTAGGGATCCCGGATCAAATGACATCTTCTGGTGATATTAGATAGAAATAAATGAAGCGTATATTATAAAATACGCTAAAGCAAAACTGATAAATTATTAGGTACGTATTCTAAAAATATGCCGAATTGAAAAGCCTTGCATAATGTTGTATCTACTTTTTGTTAACTCAGCATCATGTTTCCTTTATTATCCGACTACAGCCAAGCTAAAGGAGGGTTAGGATTTTAACAGGCTATGAATTATACTCGTGGTGGTTCCCATCGGCTTTTATTAAGACTCTTATTGTTCTAATTTTTGTTAGAGATATTTAAAATAACTTGTTAATGAAATATTCTCATCCCAAATTGACCTAATGCTACGATAGAAAAGTAATAATCCGTTTTGTTGAACAACACAAGAAGGATATCCACTTATCCACATAATATCTAATATCTATTTGTGTCCTATTCTAGCTAGATAGAAAGAAAAACAGTACAGATCCAAAACAAAGCTATAAAAGCTATGCGATTGAATGAATTTCCATTTTGGTAGAAATAACGTTCGATTGAAAAGTATAGGAATTGAAAGAAACATGTCAGAAACTTGTAGCTAAAATATGCTTCCAGTTTCTGCTGAGGAGTTTGTTGCGCCACGTCTGCCCAGCTAAAGCACTAGGAAGTGGTTAAGGGTGGGTGTTATGGGGGAATCGTATGTAATTTAGACGTACGAAAAGTATTGATTCTCAGCGTAATTTGGATAAATTACGTTTGGACCACGATCAATTTACTTATCAGTTAAACCAAGTTAGTAGGTTACTGTGTTATGTAACGTGATTGTTCCACGAAAAGAACCTATATTCCACAATCATAGTGATATTATACAAAGTAATAAGTAATATGGGCTGCTATCCGCAACGTCACGTCAAACCGCGTATTTTGCTCATGAAATATACGAAACAAACGTTACCATGAGATCGGCTCGGCTCTTGATAACGCTTTAAAATTGACAAGCTGTTCATAAACTGGGTCTTATATTAAACTAAAGTAATATTACTATAGTCACTATCAGCAACAGTAGGTATCTGTAACCTCAAATAAATTCCGAATACACAAGCTTAAAATAGGCACACACCTGTGGTAATAAATTTTCATAAAAAACATTTAAGTAAAATTCGCAGCTCACGTACAGGCGTACTTGTTTCCAATATAATCAATTGGCGCACTGTACTGTAAAATATTCTAGAAGGCGCTCAGTGGAGCTGAATGGGCCACTTTGGGGAACCAATGAGGTATATTTTACGCCCTTTATGAGCTTCAAGGTTATCTTTAGGATGGCGAGAAGTGATGTCGTATTTGTAGGCCGCGAAGTTATTATCGATTTTGTGACACAGATGTTTACGGCGTTGTCGTAGAGTTTTCTATGATATATGTGTATGTACCTTATCTATTCTATGATATATTTTCAAATAAGCATGTAATAATTTTTTAAGAGTATTACTTCTTCCAGCGTTGAATATTATTGTTCCTTGGACGACTAAGGGACTTACTAGAGAATAGGCAGCAGCGTTCTCTATGCATTTCACCATCAAACTACAATCGCCAACCCGCCTGCCAAGAGTGGCAATTATGGCAAATTTCTCCAAATTGGGGGAGGCCTATGTCCAGTAGCGGACGTAATTCGGCTGAAATGATGATGATGACGATGATTACTTCTTCATCTCTTATTTCATCATCATCATCATCATTTCAGCCGAAAGACGTCCACTGCTGGACATAAGCCTCCCTCAAGCACCGCCACTTCGACCGGTTCTGTGCTTCTCGCATCCAACGTATTCCTGCGGCCTTCACCAGGTCATCGATCCATCTTGTGGGAGGCCTTCCAATGCTCCGTCTTCCAGTACGCGGTCGCCACTCCAGAACCTTCCAGCCCCATCGGCCATCCGTTCTGCGAGCAATGTGCCCTGCCCACTGCCACTTAAGTTTAGCAATTCTTCGGGCTATGTCGGTTACCTTGGTTTTCCTACGGATCTCTTCGGTCTTATTTCGTGTCAATGGC
Source organism: Aporophyla nigra (assembly GCA_947507805.1). NCBI lineage: Eukaryota > Metazoa > Arthropoda > Insecta > Lepidoptera > Noctuidae > Aporophyla > Aporophyla nigra. Next base: position 2,437,288 of record OX382293.1, on the reverse strand, counting down.
AATTTAATTGGACTCGACTCAGAATTCGGCTACATATTTGGCGTCTTCACTAGCGTTCATTAGTTCCTGTAACGTGCAGACGTTAGGACACCCAGGGCACGATTATGTGTCACATTGTTTGTGAAACAGCACAACAGTGCCGTCGTCTATGAATCTCCGTCTCAACAGGTTTTCTTTACTTCAACCAACCTGAATCCGGACTCTGTTAAAAAACTTTCTGAATAGCCAAGATAGCTCATATCCAATTGAGAGATCTTTAGAAACAATATCCCACCACAGTTTCAGTATTTCTTTGAATCGTTCACCCGTAAGTGGAACGGCACACTTTACAAAACTGTTTCGTTATTTCAGCTTTTGTGGCACAAGAAATTGTCGTGCAAAGGGTGTCGTGTGTCGGAGAGCATTTTGGCTCTTTCACTGGAGGTTGTCACCGCTCTGTGAAGTTGTAGTGGATACAGCGCTATTCCTGTTGGTAGATACAGCATTTGTATCGGGCAGATTATTACTTATATTATTTTATTCACTAAATATTAGGTATTAGTTACACAGCACGACTTAAAAATTCTAAAAATGTATTTCTATTATTGTGGATTAAATACTGCAACAGACGCAGCTGGATTGTTAATCACTGACTAATGTACATTTAACAAAAGTAAATCTCTGTCTAAATTAATAATCCCATTACACGACATCAAACAGAAGAAGATCAATTTATCTTATTACGGACAACCACATAGATCAAAGGAAATGGTTCCAAATAAGAATCCCTTCTAATTTCGTTATTAATTGCCAGTATCCGTTTCTCACTTTGAACTTTTGAACTGACAGCACTATAATAACTTCACAAAAAGCCGCGAAACAAAAATAATTAACGGCTTCGGAAATTATTTCAGCTAAGTTGCTGTAGTCGCTCCAGTGTAGAAATAGTAGAACAAAATTCTTTGGAAGTTAGTGAACTGTACTACAAAATAGATACCTACAGAAGATCGACTCTATACAACGAGTGAAAATGCATACACACATATAAACGCTTCATGGACAGTGAGTGCAAGCACTCTCGCGACCGGCATTTGTTTGAGATTACCATGTACGTGTGTTTATGTGTGCGTACACCCGTTTTCGCTCGGTTTATAGAGTTGACCTTCTGTATCTATCTATTTTATAATCGTACCGCGATATACCTCGACCCCTGGTGCTAAAACCTGACCTTAAACTAATTTGTAGAACATTCTGAGGAACAACGCTTTGGTTAAACTTTTACTTAGTGATTAATCTACTTTTGCTGGCGCTTTGATATTATTTTATAAAGCTTAGCTTTCTCAGGTTATTTGTGAAAAGTCGGTAGTCACATAAAAGATTATATATTTCATTTTATGTTTCACTTGTCTCGTCTACAATCGAAATTCGTAATGGATTTTTCATTCATTTCTCGCTGTCCCATTGAGTTGATATTTTGCACGCACTTTTAAATTATTATTTTACAATATTTATACTCTTAATTTTTTTGTTGAGCAATATCAAGTCGGTTCTCAATTTGATTGTATTTTTTTTAAATGTCATGCGATATCTCCAGTAATGTGGATTGATTTCAATTTTTTAATAAATAACGCCTCCGCTCCGGAGTGGTCTTACATAAATATTAACTTTGCTTGGGGAATTTTTGTGTTAGCTTCATTAATACGTTTTTTTTTTTCACTGAGATAATATTGATAAATTTATAATAACACTTTTATATACATGTAGCAACTACTTTTCTTGTGGATGGGAAATCATCAATGGACGTCTCCTGCTCTGGGTGGAGCGGAAGGGCGTGTCAGTTTTACTGACTAAACTTCACCCGTGATCCTTGAGTTACCTACGCCAAGGCCACGGTAACTCTTTCGAACAAATATCGCGATCCTGGCAGGAGATAGCAAATACTGGTGTACAAATTTGTGTGGGATAGGTAGTACGACAACTAAAACGCTTTTGTTACAAAAAGGAAAAACAGAATACCAAAAAAAAATAAACTTTAATTTCAGATATCGATGGCAAAAACGAATATACAATATCAGAGACTGTTTCTTTCTAACACAAAGTTTACTAATTGTAGGTCAGTTGAGGTACCTTCAAAACTTACACAAATAAGTCCATATCGCTATTGTACACCCATATTTTTGCAGCTCTTGAAACGCTATTCTCAAAGGGGATTTTCGAGAATTCCACCACAAGGAGAGAGTTCCCAAGGAACAAAATACGTGTCAAATTACAAGGGGCGATTCACCGGTTTTCGGTTTGACGTTGATAAGGGAGTGACTGGTAGGCAGATATTTGATCTTGAATGTTTTAAACGAAAATATTGCATTTCTATTTTCAATTTAATTACTAAAAATGTATACCTAGCTCTGTAAAGATAACACATACTATGATACATACTATGCTATGTTAATTTGATCTATCAAGGCATGACACTAAGCTAAGTTAATATTTACTTTGGTTTAAAATACAACCTCGAATGTTGATGACAATCAGCCCATAATGTGGGACTGCCGAGACAAAGGCCTTCTGTTTGTGATAGGAAGTGAGCCATAATCCACCACGCGGACCCGGTTGGTCGATGTCAGATATCTTCGACTTTTTGGTTCTAGGACATGTCACAGAATGTTTTCTTTCACAAAATTATACAAATAAAATGCCTGCCTGGATTAGAACTCACAAGTTACAACCCGGAAAATCGAGGCCGTTGATCAATCTACGTTAATTATTTTACAGAATTTTTAGGTACCTACTATAATAATATTATCAATCACTCACAATCAATCAAATTCAAACGAAAAATAACTCAATATTTAAATAAATGGTTGTTTTTTTCCGGGGTAAATTAGAATAATACTAATATTATTATCAGGCTACTAAGGCCCATAGAAAAAAAAAACACAAAATAATCTTATACATTAAAAATCGTAAAGCAACGGTCTCCGAGAAGAGAGTGGCTGCCACATAACGGCAGCAATGACAGCTGTTATGAAAACGAAGGCAGCAGGCTTTGACCTGACGGTGGCGAAAAAACGCTCCCTAGGGAAACGCCAACTTTTTTCATGTAACGTATCAGCAGCGTCACTGGACGGTAAACTGCGGACACCATGTGGCGGCAATATTGATAAGTATTTAGCAGAGGTGGCCCAGTGGTAACAGCCGCAACTTAGGAACAACGCTTCGGTTAAACTTTTACTTAGTGATTAATCTACTTTTAGTTGGAGCTTTGATATTATTATTAAAAACTTAACTTTCACGGATTTAATTATTTTTGTCGTCACACCAGGGGACTTCATTTTATTTCTTACCTGGCTCACTTACTTTGTGTAGATTATTATTTTCATCACGACTGCTCACAAAAAACGGTGAAGAAAGACATCGTGATTGGCATATCGTAGAATAAAAAATCGAAGAGTCAAACTTCCGCCAAACTGCACTGAACCCGCCTGGTAGATTACGGCCTACGTCCCTTAATCCCTCTTACTGAGTGAAGAAAGCTTGTATTCCAGCAGTGGTTCATTATAAGCTTTATGCTAATGGGGTGGCTACTACCCGTCTAGGAAACAGTACAGTATGTTTTTTTAAGCCTAGAAACTAATTTTGACAGATGAAGTGTCAAACTCATGTCAAACTCCTATACTAAAAATCAAACACAAAAGACTTGAAATGTCAGATTATCTGGGATTAAAATGTGAACTTTAACTTAACTAGTGGAGGATGCTCTAGTTACAAGTTTATTATTAGTTTATTAATTTTAGTATATTTCTATCCTTAATATAATCATAAAATTTGTTATTAATCCTATTTGATACTTAAAATCCATCTACAGGATCAGCTGAGCGTCTAAGACAGATTTTTCTTTTCAGAAAAACAAGGAAACCTTATTAAAATCTTAAAAGAAAATATTGCAAAGTAGATCTTTGCAATATTTCCCTCAAAGCTACTTAGCTTTTATCTGCGAAGAGAGATTGGAAGAAATACTTGGTACAATCTTTTAATATTAGCTTCATCGCTATTGACTATTGGCAAGTCTAGAAAATATATTTTGGTGTAGGTACACAATATTAAAAGATGAAAAAAAAAATAGAACTAAGTTAAAATGTTTTTATACTTTTATATTCTAGTATTTAAAAGTATAATTTATAAGTGTGTATAGATGAATAAAGGAAAGAAAGTAAGTTCTTATTTGTGGAATTTATAATTACCTATTAATCCATGGGGCTCCGAGTGCGCGTCTCCTTTTTATGGATATTTCTCGCGGTCTAGTCTACACTTCACATGTATAGAGGGTTGTTCTTTGGCGACAAAATTAGTATTGCCATCCAACATGGCAATGCTGCCAGTCTTCTGGGCATGTTTACAGATAAGCGATGCGGACGAGTACTCCATTTGTTTTTGCATAGTTGATTAGATAGTCATTTAATTTAGTACTAGTGTAAATAATTATGTTAAATAATGAAGTCAAACTTAAAAACAATAATATTCATGAGCCATAAATTATATAGTTATTATTATGTCATGCAGGTTTCATGTTGCAGTTATTTACCGAACTCAACAGACTTGCAAGAAACCATAATTTCTACGATGTTTATTCCGATACATAAATAGAACCGAATAAATAGTTTATCAAGCTTCGAGGATTTAAGTATAACTAAGAGAAAAATCAACCCGCAAAGGGCTCGCGTGGTCGATTACGGCCCACTTCATTTCATAGAGAGAAGTCTTCTGTCCCAGCAGTGGCAATATTATTAGTTGATTAGGCTAAGAGAAAAACATTACTTCTCTTACTACTTATAATTCCAGACAGTTTTGAAAGTGGAATGAGAGGAAATATGTTGTGTGAGGCCTAATGAGGGCTCGGAATGACAATGAGTAGTTACGATCTACTCGAGGCAAGGCATGAATATGGAATGAACGTATACATTGTTCTGTGTAGTGCTACAATGCGTTGTCTCGCCAGCTTTCATGATGAAATAAAAAATCCTCTTCTTACCCTAATTGACGCATGACGTATTTTTCCATTAATGATAGAAGAAAATGCGATAACACTTCATTGTATCCTTTTTTTGGGTGGGAAATCATCAAATGACCTCTCCCGCTCTGGGTGGAGCGGAACGGCGTGTCGGACTTTTACCTACTAAAACCCACTCATAATTTCAGCCGTAAGACGTCTTCTACTGGACATTGGACATAGGGCTCCCCTAATTTAGGGGGCTTTTCCATAATCGCCGCGCTTGGCAGGTTGGTTGGCAATCGCAGTATGGTGTACGGTAAATTGCATAGTGCAATAGCAAGCGTGGCAATTATGGCAAACTTCCCCTTGTGGGCGGCCTATGTCCATCAGTGGACGTCTTTCGGCTGAAATGATGATGATATAGAAAAATAGAGAGATATTTTTATTTTTTAAGACACGAGTAAGTACAATGCACGTGCATTGTGGATGAAATAAAAATAATAATAAAAAGGAGCTTCATATTTTTTCAAATAAAGCGTACAAAAAATCAAGCATGTATTGTTCTCATGCTTATGGCTAACTATATTATTAATACATCAGTTTAGAAACAGCTTAACTAATATTCAACAGTTTATTTAACATTAGTAAATTAGGGGATATGTCGTAAATTTAATGTGCCTAAATTTAATTAATTTCGCTCATTCAGGAACTTTGATAAGCTATTGGATATAAGAACTTTTTGAATGATGATGACATAATAGGCAACTAATATTTTCTTTCTGATTGACCGACACCTTCAGAATTAAAAAGTGTGTTTCAGTTTAAAAACATGATAAGCAGCATTAATTCCATTTACAAAAATTACAAATGGAAACAAGAATATCACTAAAAAGTTCCTACTCATATTTTATCCATTACCTCGCTCCAATAACTCAAACCACTTACAACAGTATTAAAGACTGGCCACAACTCCAGCAGCAAGTTTCAATTGATAAAAAAAAAACCAACCGCGTATCGCCTTGCGAGCATCTGTCAAAGTCGGAGTACCGCGAATCCCCGGGGCCATCTTGAAACGTTTCTTATTTCTTGCAATAAAGTGACGTCTACAAAATGTCACGATTATTGGGTGGTTGTTAGTTTCTACTAAATTGGTTTTATTGATTGGTACTATAGTTTGTGAGGAGTATTGATTGCGGTTGCCTTTCGTTGACCTTTTAATATTTCAATTGGGAAGATTGATTGTTATCGTTGGAAGAACATGACCCTGTGGAGTGATTGTATCGTAACACATGTTAAAAGACAATTGATCGTATAGTCTTTCATTTTGATAGTTCAGTCACGTTTATTGCGTGATTTACGTTGTTGTGAAGACTAATTTTGCAGATGTACTCGTACAAAGGCGTATGATTAGGCATTTCATGCTACAAGGTGCTCGTTTGTTTCAGTTCTGTCAATTGGCCAAGAAAGGCCGATGTGTGATGAATGTAGATGGTATAAGTGTTGAACAACCAACATATTTGAACAATAAATATTCGAGTTAGATCTTTGATTATTTAGGGTTGAACATTTGGGGTACTAATGAACTATTTCGGTTTTAGAATGTTGGTTTGCTGCTTTGCTGGTATAAGTTTAGATAAGATTTTTACTGTTAAAGTTATTATTATAACGTGATCAATTCCATTCTAAACTGTGTTTGCGGTGTCAAATGGTTGTAAATAGGTATAAGAAACAGGGTATATTACAGTTGACTCAATATCTATAGAAAATGGAGGATCTTCCGACCAGAAGGGTGTTGTCTGTTGGGCATTATGGCGAGACGTTATATTGCGCGGAAAACTCTGATTGCGCGATGCAGGTTTTCGTATGACGTCAGTGTTATGCGTCGTTCTCATGTAGCGATAAAGATGGCGCCACAGTAGTTTTATAATACCTCCTGTAATTGCGTAAGTTCCTACTATAATATCAGTTGAAAAGAAAATAATTTAGGGTAAATTCTACTATGATTCAGAAAATGGTGGATACGATCAGTCTAAAACCGGAACAAATAAAACCTAGGTATCATAACGGAGGTAACAAAAGACACGCGATATTAAAGCAGAACTTGATCATATCTAGTATGATGGAACAGTTCGGAAGTAGACCAATTCGTTTCACGACGCCTGTGAAGAAAGGCCTTTGCAATGGAAAATACCCGAATAAATACTGGGAAGTTTAAGATTTTAGAGCTGATTTCAGTTCATCATTTTCGTTGTATAGCGTGCGTCCCTGGTGCCCCTCTTACCCCGCCGTGCGACCCCCCGCCACCCTCCGCGGCTTGCCCGCGCGCAGGGCTCGGTAGCGATGTGTCATTGACGGTTTTTAAATTAATTTAATTTAACATTAATCGTCAATTGTTAACAGGTTGAAAAAGCCGTTAATTCGTTAACGGGTTTTTGAAAGTTCTCCTTTTAGATTTTTCATTACATTAATGTATTAAGTTAAATTAATGTATTAATATTATGTCAATGTTTTCGCTCGCAACTTTATCTGTTTTGAAATATTACGTTTTTTTGATGAAATGACCTTTCCTTCGTACTTTTTTCAGGCTTAGGACTGACTGGATCTAAAATCTATAATAGATAAATACAATTACATACATACAATACAATTATTTTATTTAGCTATTGTAGTAAAAGTGCGAGCGGGAAAGGTATAGGAGCGAAAGGATAGGAAACGAAACTCAGCGCATAAATAACTGCAAGCCTATGATATTATTTCATTGCGAGTTGCGAAAACGTTGACAAAATTTATTAATGAATTTTATAACAGGTTTTGTCATTGAAGAAAAACAATATTATTTCATTGCGAGTTGCGAAAACGTTGACAAAATTTATTAGGTTGAATTTTTTAACAGGTTTTGTCATTGAAGAAAAACAGTTAATTCGTTGACGTACTAAAAGCCGTTAATAAAAACAGTTTATTGATTTAACGCCCACCTCTAGGGCTCGGCTGGCCCGGCAGTCTACGAAATCCTTCGCGCGCGCCACCCGTGTCACTGAGTGCGCCCGCGCTCCTAGTTTTAACGGTCCTTTCACGTGTTTCATTATAATTTTAATCTATCAGGTTCCAAATATGAGTGAATTATAATTGATAAGTGTCCGAATGATTAATAAACTTTAATTTATGAAGGTACTTTCACGCGTTTCATTATACTGGCGTCCCAACGTATGGGCCGATGTTCTAGATTGTTCGATAGTGCACGGGACTTTTAGTGAACACAATGCCGCTGCGTAAAGGTCGTAATAACGACCCCAGTCCGGACGATGAAACTGTGATTATGACGGGGACACCTGAGGCTCCTGTGCTTATGTCTGAAACTCAGTTAGCGTCGCTCCTGGCCGCCTTCTCTTCGGCGCAGGCCGAGGCGAACCGGAAGCTCGTCGAGTCACTACTGACATCGCACTCAGGGACGCCGCCCAGTGTGAACTCCGGCGCTACACCGTCATCGTATTCGGGGAATCTCGTCAAATGCACCTCGCGCTTCGATGGGTCGTCGGAATATCCGGAGGCAGTCGAGGCATTCATAGACGCCGTCGAGATGTTTATGGATTGCGCGTCGGTCAGCGATGAGATGGCACTTCGTGGACTCCCCATGTTACTACATGGGCAAGCAGCAGTTTGGTGGCGTGGCATCCGTCATGAAGTTACGTCATGGTCAGAGGCTGTCAAGCGCTTGCGTTCGATGTATGGCATACCACGGCCACCGTACAAATTGTACAGAGATGTTTTCGCTGCTGAGCAAGGGTTGGAACGCGCTGACGTTTTTATCGTAAGAGTACGATCTCTGTTGGCGAAACTACCTTATCAGTTACCAGAGGAAGCGAGACTAGATATGATTTATGGTCTACTTCACAAGAGAATCAGGAAGCGGTTACCAAGAGACGCTGTAAGTGATATTGAATCACTGATAGGAAAATCTCGCAGCATAGAAGAATCGTTATCGGAGAACTCCGCGTCGCCGTCGTCGTCGTGTTTACCTACGAAGGCTCCCCTCGCGCTCGACGATACCGCGCAGCAACACGTCGCTCCGGGATCGAGTTCGACGCCGCCGCCGCCGCCGCCGGTACGCGCTGCCCGCGCCCCGCGAGCGAAATCGCCGCGTAGTGATCAGTGTGTGAGCAAAAGTGATAACAGTGATAAGAAGTTATTCTGCGTGTATTGTAAGGTGCGAGGACACGTACGGGACTCATGTGATAAGCTAAGTAAACGTTCTCTTTCTACTAACTCTGGCACTGTTTGTTATAATTGTGGTGAAAAAGGTCACGTTAGAGTTAATTGTCCGAAAGGTAAACAAGACAGTGCCGGAGATAGTAACACAAATGTTAAGATAGAAAATGTGTTTTCTTCTGTTTGTGTAGATAGTAAGAAGTCATGTTCGGATTTTGTTAACGATAATAATAAGCAGGGTCGGCCTATCGTGCGCGTGTGTGTGGAGGGACATCAGGGTACCGCGTTGTTAGATACCGCCGCGCGTCGTAGTATCGCGAGTTATTCACTTTATTCGTTACTAAAACGTATTGGTTCAAACTTTCGTACCGAAACGATGTCGTTGAAGCTTGCGGATGGTATCGTTAGAAATAGTGATGTCCTACTGACGATAGTTAATGTTCAACTTGCTTCATTATCGATGCCTATTGAATTCATTATTTTACCTGAGGCCGTTAACAACGATACTCTGTTAGGCATTGATTTTATTACTAAAGCTAAGATGGTTATCGATTTTTCTAATTGGACTTGGCGCACAATGGATCAGCCTCGGACACTTTACACTTTGTCATGGGAATCTGAACGCGCACCCATTCAGTGTGCTTCGGTGAACGTACTGAGGACGGACGAGGGCACTATGTTATCGGGGTCAGAGAGGTCAACGTTGGAGAATCTTTTATGTGAGTACTCCGACATTTTTGATATAGTCGGAGAGCCTACACCATTTGCGGAACACCACATAGATACCGGCGACCATCCGCCTATTGCTCTGCCGCCGTATCGCCTTACGCCTGCCAAGAGGGAAATCATGCGCGCCGAGTTAGAAAAGATGTTAGCAGAGGACGTGATCGAGGAGTGTGAATCCGCCTGGGCAGCACCGTGCGTCTTAGTACCGAAACGTAATGGTACGTATAGATTTTGTGTCGACTACCGAAAGTTGAACGCTGTTACTAAAACGGATGCGTACCCCATGCCGCGTATTGACGAGCTCTTACAGTCGACCAAGAAGGGTTGTGTAATGAGTTCTCTAGATCTTCGCAGTGGTTATTGGCAGGTAAGCACTGCCGATCGCGATAAAACTGCGTTCGTCACGCCCTTTGGTACCTATCGCTTCAAACGTATGCCGTTTGGCCTTAAGAATTCGCCAGCGACGTTTCAGAGGCTCATAGACCGTTTCAGATCAGGGTCTACACTTGGTGGTAAGACTATTTTAGGTTATTTGGATGACCTTTTGGTCATTTCAGAGGACCTGGAGTCCCATATAGCAGATTTGCGCGCCGTATTCGAGCGTCTCCGTATGTACAAGCTTCGAGCAAACCGAGAGAAGTGTGTGTTTGCACGAGACCGGCTCAAATACCTTGGCCACGTGATATCTCATGATGGTATATCTCCAGACGAAGAGAAGGTAAGTGCTGTCTTAGAGATGAAGGAACCGACAACTCTCCAGCAACTTCGCACCTTCCTCCAAACTTGCTCATGGTTCCGCAAGTTTATCCCAGAGTTCGCCAAGGTGGCTGAACCTCTTACGCGTCTAACCAAAAAGTCACAGACCTGGAAATGGGGTAAGGATCAAGCTAGCGCTTTTATACAGCTTAAGTCTCTTTTAGCTTCACCCCCCATTTTGACCCAGCCGGACTACTTAAAACCTTTCATCCTTAGAACGGACTCCAGCGATTTCGCTTTAGGTGCAGCCTTACTCCAGGGGGAGTCACCACAGGATGAACACCCCATCGAGTACGCTAGTCGCCTCCTTACGCCAGCAGAACGGAACTACTCCACCACAGAGAGGGAGGCGTTGGCCGTTGTCTGGGCAGTGGAGAGATTCCGTGGCTACATCGATGGTCATCAGGTATGTGTCAGGAGTGATCATCAACCCCTAAAGTGGCTGTTCACGCTTAAATCGCCTACCGGTAGGCTCGTTCGTTGGGCATTGAAGTTACAATCTTTTAATTTACAAATCGAGTACACCCCTGGAAAGGCTAATGTGGTAGCCGACACACTCAGCCGCCCGGTTATAGATAGTACATCGGAATGTGGTGTTTGTCCGGTCACCGTGGACATTCCACGATGGGACGCCACATCTACCCGTGAAGCTCAATTGTCCGATCCAGAAGTAGCTAAGATTCTCATTGACTTAGAAAGTGCTGATGAATTGTCAGGGCACCGTTGGTCGGATAGAGGGTACCTTATCAATCAGGGAGTATTGTACAGGTATGTAGAGGATTCTGATGCTGAAGACCCTCAGCTGGTCGTTCCGGAGAGCCTGAGAACCAAAGTCATGTACGAGTGTCACGATTCGCCGACCGCCGCTCATGGGGGTATCCAGAAAACTCTTCACCGCATATCACAGCAGTTCTACTTCCCAGGTATGAGGAAGTATATTACCGGTTACCTGAAGACCTGTACGGAGTGTCAGCGGTACAAGTCCTCCAACCTGAAACCACCTGGCTTACTCCAGACTCCTGTACCCGCTCAGAGATTTGAGATCATCGCTGTTGATCTTTTCGGACCTTTACCTAAAGGGCCTCAAGGTGAAAGGTGGGTTTTAATAGTAGAGGACACCGCTAGTAAGTGGGTTGAACTTTTTGCCCTTACTGAAGCTACAGCCGAGATCTGTGCGAAAACTTTAGTGGGTGAGATTTTTATGAGGTATGGACTCCCTAGGCGTATGATCTCAGACAACGGAGTTCAATTCGTAGCTGATGTAATGCAGAAGGCGCTGTTTGTCTTAGGCGTGAAACAGAATCTGATACCACTGTATCATCCCGAAGCCAACCCGGTAGAGAGAAGAAATCGGGACTTGAAGGCTCATCTGGCTATTCTTGTACAGGGCAATCACAAGCAATGGCCTGAGGTTTTACCGTTCGTACGTTTTGCTCTAAATAGCTCATTTACCATTTCCACCGGTTCCACTCCAGCTTACTTGACATTCGGTCGCGAGCTTCGTTCTCCTCTCTCTGTCCAGGCTGATTTACGAGCAGTCATCGAATCTGAGAATTTAGTCCCTCAGATCACACCGTACCTTTTGAAGCTTGCCGATTCTCTCTCTCAAGCTAAAGAGAACATCGAGCATCAGCAGGATCTTCGCAAGCATCAAGCGGATTCAGGCCGTCGTGCTTCGGATCCTTTCGAAGAAGGCGATCTTGTGCTTATGAAGACACATGTCTTAAGTAATGCTTCCAAAGGTGTTACTTCCAAGTTTATACCGAAACAGGATGGTCCGTATGTAGTCTCCAAGAAGATAAGTCCTACTACATATGCTCTTACTTCGCAGAAGACTGGTGAAGTTGTGGGTAAGTACCATATGTCGGATCTGCGTAGATACCATGACAGAGGTGGTGAGTGTCCGGAGCCTATTGTGCCGAAGCGCCGCAGAGGTCGCCCCCGGAAAGTCCGACCGTAGGCTCGCTATTTATTGTTAGGAGTTTGACCAATGAGATTTCGCCTCTTGGTCAAAAGGGGGAGAGTATAGCGTGCGTCCCTGGTGCCCCTCTTACCCCGCCGTGCGACCCCCCGCCACCCTCCGCGGCTTGCCCGCGCGCAGGGCTCGGCTGGCCCGGCAGTCTACGAAATCCTTCGCGCGCGCCACCCGTGTCACTGAGTGCGCCCGCGCTCCTAGTTTTAACGGTCCTTTCACGTGTTTCATTATAATTTTAATCTATCAGGTTCCAAATATGAGTGAATTTTAATTGATAAGTGTCCGAATGATTAATAAACTTTAATTTATGAAGGTACTTTCACGCGTTTCATTATAGTTGTTATTTTTTATCATAAACTAGCGTGTAGCTTTTTATGGGACGACTTCTGCTATTAAGGAAAAATAATGCACAAACATTTTCAGGAATAAATTCTTAAAAAATATAGTGAAAACTGCATTAAAATTCATGAAATTATACAGTCATGAAAGTGTCTTTTGTTTATTATACCTATGTATTTTTATATAAATAACCAAAAAGAAAATCCACGATGCCATACTACTTACAACAGGATTAGAATACGCTTTTCGGAAGTTTATTTCAGTCCCATACATTTTTGGTTTTCGCGTTATCGTTATCGATATTATTATACATAGCATGCCGCTTCACGTAAACCCTCTCATATGTTTGATGGTGTGCAAGCCAGATTCGTCCTTAGAGCGGACCAGGATTTCTGCTAAAACAGAGTCCCCATCCTTCACTCACACAGAACACCACGGAATATATTCCCCGGAGAATTAAGCAGAGGTGCTTGGTTGTTAGCAATAGGCTCACCCTCTGCTATACAGGATGTAAGGGTAAACACCGTTATCCTTGAAACCAGTGTTTTGGTTTCGTTAATAGAACGTAAAATCAATGAAAAAAAACAACCTTTTTTTTAAAGAAAATCTGCATTTTCCCACAATAACATTTCACCCTATGCGCGAGGGCAACAAACTTGCGTCTCAATACGCCGCGTTGCCCGACGCTGACGCACGGATCGCGACCCCAGTCAGTTAGCTGTCAGTCTCGCTAGCGAGCGCACGTAACGCCACGTCGTAGTGTCGCTCATTTCTCGCGCGTAAATTCATTATAAACCTTTTGAGGAAAATATTTTATTTTTTTAACTCGCTCTGTTATTTTATACTAGCTTCTGCCCGCGACTTCGTTCGCGTCAAATTTTCGCTCCCCTTCCCGTCGCATCGAATTGCCTGCCAGTTTTCATCCATTTTTCATTTGCTGCTCCGCTCCTTTTGACCATAGCGTGATGTTATATAGCGTTCCTCAATAAATGAGCTACCCAACACAAAAATAATTTTTCAATTCCGACCAGTATTTCCGCCGATACTTGTAATTCCCCTTTTCGTACAAACTTTCAACCCCAATTACCTATTGTTATTTTACCCCTTAAGGGTAAAATGTAACAAACTTTAAATATAATTCATAAATATACATATATTATGTAATAAAAGCCAAATAAAAAATTCATTATTCTAGCTTTAAAAATGACAATACTTCCCTACGACCTTTCATCCTCCCTTGTAACCGCTATGTCCTTTCTCAGGCTCTAAACTATCTGTGTACCAAATTTCATTTAAATCGGTTCAGTAGTTTTAGCAGGAAAGCGGGACAGACAGACAGACAGAGTTACTTTTGCATTTATAATATTAGTGTGGATAGTGTGGAAGTGTGGATAGTGTGAATAGTGTGGAAGTGTGGAAGTGTGGATTTAAGTCAAACTACCCATGGGTTAAGTGACAAAGGTGTTTACCCTTACATCCTGTATAGGACTTAAATTGGCGAAATGTGGAAGTTATATAAGTACATCTCTGTCTAAGCTATCCTTGGCAAATAGGTAACATATCTGCCAGGTCATGATTGCGTCTCGAAATTGGATCGCTGCATGTTACCGAGCTCCACACTAACAATCCGGATCAGTTTGCAATTGGTGCATGCATGGGAACGTGCATTGTTTCCGAATCTAACTGCAATCGTAATAACAATGCTGTGTTGAGCATTCCGATGTGATGTGATGTGATTCCGATGGTGTTGTTCTCAAGCCACTTAATTTTATTTTAATTTGACAGTATTTCCTAATCTTTATACTAAGTATAATCATTTTGGATCATAAACTAGCACTAATTCATGGCCCTGTGTTGACCACCACTAAACAGAGATCTTACAAAAGATACGGCTTATTCCAATATTAGTTTTCCCCATGTTCCTATCCGTTGGACGTAGAAACTGCGTGACATCGGGAACAAGAAGATAGAGAAATTTGGTGCTGGAGAAAAATGCTAGGGGTATCGTGGAAAGAGTTTCACACCACCACCTCTATATGCTAAAAAGTCAACATAAAGAACCGTCGATCTGTTCTGGTCCAAACGCGCATCTAAAAATACATACTTGGGGCACGTTTAGAGGCGTGAGGGTGATTCTATAGAGTACCTTCTTGTGCAGGGTAGAGTGGAATGTACTATATCACGCAGACGCTCACCCATAAAATGGACTGACAAAATTAAATAAGTAGTGGGAGATCCTTTTTATTAGTCCGCATTACATTCCAAAAACCGAAGTTGACGGCTAGAAATCGTAAAGCGAATCACTTCAGCCACTAGACAAAAAACTTCATGAGAACCACCACTGATGCTACGTATTTAACGAGAGCTGAAGTAGTGCACAATTAATGAAACCGCGAGTCAATGCCATACTAATTTGTTAGAGTGCGAGTGATGATACGTTGATGCGATCTCGCGCTCGCTGAAACACATGCACGCTTGTTTTGCTCGCAATGGTACAATATATTTCGTTGATCTCATGGTCGCAAGCGCAACTGTCGGGGTCCTGGGTTCGATTCCCAAGCTGGGAAAAATGTTATTGGGTTATTCCATTAGGAATTTCTTGATATCAGCCCGGAGTTTGAAAGTTGGCGGTGTGGGACCCCCGTGCCTCGGAAAACACGTTAATCCGTTCGTCCTGCGTCCTATCTCTCTCCGGTCGTATCGGATAGCCGTCCCATCGGAATATGATTGTGAGGAAAGAGTGAGTGAGTCAGCCCCTGTGTCTGCGCACACGCTTGTGTACTATAATATATCCCGCGCCGATGTCTCCGTTGAGATTGGCCACCATGGCCGAAATACGGTCTGGTAGACCATATATACAATATATAACAGTTACGAAGAAGAAAAATAATTTTGGCGCTCCTAAAACAATATGACGTCAAACCCTCTGACTTATGTGTAAACGCCTTTTTTTCCTAACTCCGATGCAGAACTTTTTAATTAAAACTTCAATTCAAATGTTCTCTAATAAAACAAAACTCCACGTCAACCACCTCACAATGTTTTTCATAACCAGAAATTCAAATTTCCATATCGGTATTTTAAATTGGTTTTAGCAATAACCTGAAAATTGGTTCTCCATCCCTTTCCACAGAGTGAGGGTGAGAAAAAAAATTGTTTTTATTTGCATAAATGAATGTTTGTCGAAGCGTTCCCTTTCGGCTCAATTCTTGAAGTGGTTTGTTTTTCTGGTTATCTGGTGTTTGCTAGTATTAGGGAAATTGTTTGTTAAGGATTGCGAGTAAAGCTTGGCATTCAGACATAAGGTGAATGCACTTAGGAAGCTGAAATCCAAATGTTCTCTCTCGTTTTTTGCTATTTGCAGGTCAATGTCAGGTTGATAAAAATACGATTTGCAGCCGTAACAAATCTAGCTTTACTGAATTATCATCACTAGTAGTCCCCCTGTGGTCGAAATTCAACCATAATTAATTTTTTCAGTCAACAGTAATCGAAATAGTCGAAATTCAACTATGATGATTTTTAGGATTCCGTTGTCAAATGGCAAAAAACGGAACCCTTATAGATTCGTCATGTCTGTCTGTCTGTCTGTCCGAGTATGTCACAGCCACTTTTTTCCAAAACTATAAAAGCTATGCTGTTGAAACTTGGTAAGTAGATGTATTCTGTGAACCGCATAAAGATTTTTACACAAAAATAGAAAAAAAAACAATAATATTTGGGGTTCCTCATACATAGTACTGAAACTCAAAAAAATAGGTCTTCAAAAATGATATTGAGGTTTCTAAACCGAATAGTTTGCGCGAGAGACACTTCCAAAGTGGTGAAATGTGTGCCCCCCCCCCCCCCTCGTAACTTCTTAAATAACGGAATGATAAAACTAAAAAAAAATATAAGATGTACATTACCATGTAAACTTCCACCGAAAATTGGTTTGAACGAGATCTAGTTAGTAGTTTTTTTTTAATACGTCATAAATCGTAAACCACAATTTACCTTTCATTCAGTCAACTCAAATATAAAAAAAAAATATATATTTCATAAACATAAACCTTATGCATAAACCGTGAATACCTGCAGGTTTGTACGGAACCCTCGGTGCGCGAGTCCGACTCGCACTTGGCCAGTTTTTTTTAACTCAAACATATTAGCTTTTTGCACTACTTCTCCATATAAACTTCAACTCTACCAAATTTCGTACTCCTCGTCTGCGTAATTTTCGTAAAAAGGGGAACAACATTTTTGCTTCACGTATTAATATATAGATAAAAATCATCATTACATTCCCCTAAGTTCATTTAATCCCATTATATTGACTTTTCATGATAAAAACACACTACATAGAACCAAGCGTCTTAACGTTTAGACACTGACTAGGTTCTACGTACATAATTTTACTTTATCTAACTGTGATCATCCTTATTGGACCATAATCATACCTAATATGTAATGTAATATAATTTTTTTTCCCAAATAAAATAAAAAAATAAGTTATTTATTGCAAAATACCTATAGGTCTCCCGAGGGATAATTATGTAACACACCAACATTTTGACATTTTGATCGCAACAACATTCATAACATTGTTTACGTTGTTGAGCAGACTAATTTCTCGAACATATAAACCAATGGATTAGCAATTTCCTCCAAAATGATTCAGACTCTAATTGATAGCGTGTTTCGCAATCAGGGTGCCGAATGAAATGGATGATGAGTGATAATGACGGATCGTTTCAATGTAGCAGCAATAAGCACTTCACAGCATTAACCACCTCATATCCGACAGTATAACTGCTCCAGCTGCAGCGATGCAATGCTGTCATGCTGTTTACGTATACAAAAGAGCAAAGGAGTTTAAAATAAACTATTGACTGAAGTATAAAAACTTTTTTGCAAAAAAAAAACAACCGACTTCCTTAAAAACACTACAAAGTGAAAAATAACTTTAATTTCGGTAGTCGGTGTCTTAGGATCTGTATTTATGGTTTTTTTGCCACCGACTTCCAAAATTAAAGTTATTTTTCACTTTGTAGTGTTTTTAAGGAAGTCGGTTGTTTTTTTTTTGCAAAAAAGTTTTTATTTTTAAATTTTTAGTTGTGGTATTCACCCTGCACTAATTCCAAACAAACAATGCATATTTATGCGATAGCAGAAATCGCGGTTGATTTCCTGTCATTTTTTATAGAGTTCCGGTGTCTGTCTCCCGAACTCATCATCAGATCTATATGAAAATTATATGGGACCATTTCGGAATAAACCACTTTCGAACAAAAAAAGAATTTTGCAAATCCGTATATATATGACGGAGTTATGGCCGAACATACATAAAAAAAAAAAAAAAAAAAACATATAAACATCCGAATTGATAACCTCCTCCTTTTTGAAGTCGGTTAAAAATAGAAAATGTACACAATCAAAAAACCCGTCTGCGTAAAAAATTACTTTAAAAAGATGAAAACAAGAAAATGTTATTTTAATAGCTTGGGTATTAAACTTATTACTATATGCAATCTCATGCAATGTAAGCTATTACGCCCTTTATGCCAGGAGGCTTTTATTTCGGTATATTAGGTTGGCTAACTGACATAAGGCAAATGCGTTAATGTAATGTTTTGTGTCTCTTAAAGTTTACTACGTATTATTGTGTAGAATCAAGTGTTTCTAACCGGACAGACAGCTGTGCTGCTGGGGAGTTTGTTGCGTCACTTCTTTCCAGATAAAACACTAGGACTTCGGCCTTATTTGAATAAATTACGATCTTGATTTCTTAATTTTAACAATAGAGACCTTTTTTTCATCTGACAGCCAGGTTTTTATTTTTTAAATTTCAATCTTTTCTTTCAAAGAAAAATCAACTAACGTAAGAATCATCAAAATCAGTCCACGCAATTGGTCTCTAGAGTGCAACAAAAAAAGGAAAATACATACAAACACAGGCTGATTTACATATTATTACCTTCCTTTGCGCCACTCAGTTAGGTAAAAAAGAGTTTTTACCGTTACACTTTATTTTTCTCTAACAAATCTTTCCGTTTTAAAAGAGGCATGTCGATTACTATCGGAATTTTCGACGGTAAAATTTTCCAAACCGGAAAATTAAGAAAACCCAACTCGACACAAAATCACGAGTGATGAATCATGGCCATTTTCAAATGTAGAATTATTACAGATGTCGCAAATTCACAGACTTCGAAAAGTGCGATCCATCAAGTGTACAATCAGCCGAACAGCGGTGGAGCGGTAGAGCGGTGGAGCGGTGAGCGGTGGAGCGGTGAGCGGTATAACATTGCCGTTCGCTCTAACTCATTAATACCGCGCTTTCGTCGCGACAATTACATAAATTCTCGTCGGGCGTCATTCTGTGTGGAGCACCGTTTAAATGGACCAGTGCGTGGATTAAATAGGCAAAACTGCTACAGTAATAACTGTACCGCGCTCGACCCGGGGCGGGAGAGTAGCGACTAGCAAGTGAGCCCACAGTATAGTCACTAGAGTTTAAGAGCACTTTTGAGTGTTCTTGTAGGTACAAGTCAAGGTATAAGTAATGAATTGTAAGTATGTTTATGTTACTAGCTCAATCAGCCCAAAATTTTCCAACTGCTGGGACACAGGCCTCCTTTCGGCAAGAAGGAGTGGGCCGTAAACCACGACGCGGCCTCAGAGCGTGTTGGTGGATGTCACATGTCTTAGAATTTTTGGTTCGGGGATATTCCGGGACGCTCACGATGTTTTCCTTCACAGTTTTGTGAGCAATGGTGATGAAATTAAATACATGAAGTATAGTGCCTTTTTGGGTACGAGCTCATAACTTATAATTCGTATGTCGGGGTTGATACCGACGGGCACAATTGCTCATTTATACTATTCATTTATCGGCCAGTAACAAATAATCACTGTAAAACTTTAGTTTGGCAATATTTTATCTAGCAATAACAATCACTGATCATTTCCACTAGCTCTAAAAAAGTACTGAAGCCAGAGAAATCATGGTGCTAATAATGTAAAAGGTTAATTTTTGTGTATGTTGTAAATACGTTTGTAGATGTATGTACGCAAACAGACTAAGAAGTGACCAAAAAATAAAGTGCACAGGTATCTAAACATATACAAAAATTTCGAATAAAATTATATCCTTAACAAGAAAGGCAAATAATGTGTTTACTGTCAGGAACCCACCTGCCCACTCAATCAGGATTAAAATTCTACTGAGAAAAATGAGCCAGTGTGAGACTCAAAGTAATTGATTAGTCGAAGTAACACATTATATGATAACAAGGAGGCTGTCTCCTTGTTACTTGTATAACAATACATTAAAATAGACACAATTAACTCGTAATACCCATTGAAATTAATATTAAATTCGACCTAACGAGAACACAGGAAATTCATTTATATCATCATTATTTCTGAAACTTCACCAGTTAACCGGAAACTTTATTTCATTAGCACGATTGAGGCGCCAATTAAACAATTAAATACACACTATCCTAATAAAATATCCACTTACCATAACAGTACTCTAAAACGATTAACCAGATCCCATCCAACCCTTGGGACGCGTCACTTTGAACTAACACCGTATCCCAAACATTCCAGTTATTCAAATGGGCTTGCAACATAACTTGGTCGAGTGGCTGGCGCTAACGAACTCGCTCGTTTGAACGGCCTACGTTTGGGTTGAATTTATGTGGGATCATTAAATCAGAGTTGCTATTAACGCTACAACGTGGCTATAGGAGGCGTGCAAATGTTGCTAGTTTTTGTTAAGTTTTGTGGAATGGAAACAGACTGAAAGCCTGTTTGTGACTTACATTTAAAACGCTAATAGGCATTATACTAATGAATGTGTACGTATTTTTAAACGGGCAATGTTCTTGTTATGAAAAAGTATGTTCATTCTTATACATATCTATATTTATGTAAGTTTATTCGGTTCTTTGTAAAAAATATCATTCGTGCATTTTTGTTTAAATTTTAGTATTAATGACGTCAAATTACTAGTTTAATCATTTCTGTGTAATTTACATAATATTTTTTCAGAGTACGTACTTTTCAAGACGAATCTAACGAGCCGAAACTCGATGAGGTTGCGTCGTTTAATTATAAAATTCCCATAGTCACCTTCCGGTTCCATCGTCATATCAGCTCTATGTCATAACAATAATGCATTGTCAGCTCTATCAGATACCAAATTTAACTTGCAAGAATCGATCACAGACACTAGGAGAGGTGAAAATAAATAAAAGGTTGTAAATAAATAAATTACCGATAAACATTTCACTGTGATAATGTTACCTTGAAAACCGAGTAAGAGCCGCACGGGTCGATCGAGTCGGTTAAGCTGTGCTCGCTACGGTTGATCCGGCGATGAGTGATCATCTTTACATATTAATACCTCCCCGTGCCTCGAAAAGAACATTAAGCCGTTGGTCTCGGCTGGCATTTATGGATGTTTTACAGTAATTACTGGTCGTCAGAAACCCTAAAGCCTGACAACTAGCCTTATCAAGGGGTATAGTATTACCCAGTAACTGGGTTGTGGAAATCAGACAGGCAATCGCTCCATGTAAAATACTTGTACCTAATCAGCTGCATCCGCGATAATGATGACGTCTTTTAAAACAGTGTCGCGAAATTACCTGAAGCTGATATCTTGGAAACTTTGTGGGAAAATTAAAACTGTGTTGTCATTTGAGCATTCAATTACTCGAACTTATAATGAAAATAACGTTAGTGAAGACAAACTTTCCAACAATCTTAGGAATTTGTATCACACTTGTACTTCTAGATATCTTTTTTAAATGATCAAAACTTGGAATTGTACGAGTACGAAAAAATGCTTAATACCCAGTAACTGGGTTGTGGACATCAGATAGGCAGTTGCTCCATGTAAAATAGCTAAGTCCGGTTGGACTGGAAGCCAACCGCAACATAGTTGAGAAAAGGCTAGGTAGATAATGAAATCTGACATAACAATGTCGCGAAATGTTCGAAAGCTTGAAAACTTTATGAGAAAATTAACACTGTCTTGTCATTTGAGTATTCAATTACTCGTACTAATAATGACAATAACGTTAGTAAAGACAAACTTTCCAGCAATCTTGGAAGTTTGTTGATATCACAATCTTCTTTAAATGATTGAAAAATGGGAATTAAATACGATAACATATCTATACTTAATATTATAACTGTATCTTTCATTGTAACAAAAATAGTTTACCCCGAATCTCAAATAGTTTTAAAAAATTGTGTGTATTTTTTATTTATGTCTAAGCTATGTACTTCTTTAAGTGACAAATTCACCATACTAATAAATATAAGTTAGTAATAAGTAACATGTTATTAGTGAAGAAGTCGTTGGAGTACCTTATATAAATAAATAAAACAGAAGAGTTTGTTTGTTTGTTTGATTGAACGCGGTAATCTCAAGAACTACTGATCCGAATTGAAAAAATATTTTTGTGTTAGGTAGTCTATTTATCGAGGAAGGCTATAGGTAATATAACATCACGCTACAATCAAGAGGAGCGGAGCAGTAATGAAAATTGTTGCAAAAACGGGGAAAATCGCACGGGTATGTGATTCGACGCGACGGGAAGGGTCGGGGGAACAAGAAATTTAAAGCGGACGAAGTCGCGCGCAGAAGCTAGTACTGGATAATAACATAACATATTAAAATTAGCCAATAATGTTTCAACTATTGGGACAAATGCGTCATCTCTATGTGAGGGAGTGGGCTGTAATCCACTGCGAAAGACCAATGCAAGTTGCTGTGCCATATCTGTGTTTTGGTTCTGGACCCTACCGGCTTCCTTATGATGTTTTTGCTTCACCGATTTGAGAGCAGTGGTGATGAAATTAAAAACATAAAGTGAGAATCCAAGACCAAGACGATGTAGCTGCTTTCACTAATGTCATCTGTCATTTACGAAGAATGGCAGGAAACAGAAATAGTAAAGCAAGTCTGCTAGTAAAGCGATATATTCAACTTAAATACATAATCAAAAGGATTTAACACTTCTGAACCCGTAATAGGAAGACCACTTCTGGTGGCGACTATTCCGCGCATTTATTAGAATTATAAATTCTGCTAATTTTGCGTCTGAACGTTTAATTAACCTTTATAACTTAAAACATTGCACGATGGGCCATAATGTATCTCTACCATTTATCACAGCGAATAAATAAATTGTACATTCTAAAATTAACCGGGTCTGTATCTCAAGTCGACCCAAAAAAACGCAACCAAAATAAATCTGTTTTAAAATTTACGCACGATTTTATCTTACTTCCGTACTTAGGGCAGCAAATTGCAAATATATCTTCATTGTGGATCTCAAAACATCCTATATATATGTTAAATTTCATCCTCCATTCATTCGTTAATCCCTCTTTTGTCCTATTATATTTATTTCACCTGATATTTTGATTAAGCAATATACAATGGACGCTGAATTTTCATATTTATTGCTTCGGAAAAGGTTAGGTTTAGACATTAGGGACGGGGGTAGAATTTTCTTTGCTGTTATGAAGTATCATAAATGTTTGGGTCTGTTTGCGGTTCACCGTGTTTCTATCTTATCGATATAAATCGTGACATAGTTTTTTTTTGCGGGACAAATTTTCTTGGTTAACATCAATATATCGGTATTGCAGTCGAATTACTAGGTTAAGGTATGTATATTTTACATAAAACGACTTAGATCTGACCTCTTAACCAGTTACCGGGTAATACAGAACCCCTTGATTAAGACTGGTGGTCAGACTTTCGAGCTTTACTGACTGGATTTCGACTATCAAAGATCCACATTTGACAACCGGGACCAACGGCTTAACGTGCTCTCCGAGGCACGGCGAGGTTTTAGTATGTAAAAATGGTCACTAATAAAGGTCAGCTTTCGATCCGTGCAGCTGTTATTACTTCGTCATAAGCTTCCATAGAAAGAACTTTGTCTATTATTGGTAGAATAGATATAGATATGTCATGCTACGCTAGCATAAAACGGTACAAATATTTCTACAATCTTTAATTTTGTCTTTAATCTTTCTACAATCTGTAATTTTGTCTATTCTTCCATCGACAAAACCCCTTTCTGCGGTAGTCATGCTACGCATGCAGGTTGAGTCCAAACCAAAGTTATCAGGACGCAAATACTGCAATTAGCTTTAGTATTATGCATTGCAAGCCATGCACTCAGTTACCAATCAGTCTGTAGTTACAAAATCTAAAAACTGTATTATAAAAACGTAATCCAATTAAAAACGGTCTAATCCATTTACGCAGTCGGTAATTGATTGATCCTCTATTCCGATGACACCTTCAATCTACGGAATTGACGCAAACTGTCGGATCCTCTTCACGATCGGATAGTAACGTAGTTGGGCCTTTATAATTCGGTTACAAACTTCCTTTTGTTATTTCCGCTGCTCTCGGGATTAGTGTTAATTGGTAGAGCGTGTCTTTTTGTTTCCTGAATGTTTACACTGTTTTGTATACAATGTAATTGCTTTGGTTTTTTGTTAGTTTCGAGTTTGGATGAGGAAATAAGTTGTGTAGATGGTTTATAGTGCTGGATGTAAGAACTTCAGTATTGTAGTGTATAAATGGAGGCCTTTTTAATATTTTGTAAAGCGAATATTTCCTAATTTATCATTCTAGTGAAGTGCGGATTCTCAGCCTTATTTTGGCTGAAATCACTACGAGAGGCGTGATGGATTATGGACGGCTTCCTGTCACATAGAGGAGGCCTATATCCTACCAGTGAGATAATTAGAGGCTATTTACTATTATAACTACAACATACATCATCATCATCATTTCAGCCATAAGACGTCCACTGCTGGACTTAGGTCTCCCCCTTGGGGGGCTTTGCCATAATCGCCACGCTTGGCAGGCGGGATGGCGATCGCAGTATGGTGGTAAAATGCATAGAGAACACTGCTGCCCATTCTCTAGTAAGTCCCTTAGTCGCCTTTTACGACACCCACCGGAAGAAATGGGGTGGTGTTATTCTTTACGACAAAAATTGTAAAAAATGTTGTTTTGGTATATGTATCGTGTATACATCCATATGCACTTAGTAAAAAGTGGTTATCTTAATATTAAAAACAGACACTCCAATTTTATTTATTTGTATAGATATACTAGGTTCTCCTACCGTGGGGTGTCCCCTTCCGACGTGTCCAGTCTCATCTGCTTTTAGATACCTTTTGTTAGCCGCCTTTTATTCATACTCTCTACATGACCAAACTATCTAAGTATACTTTTTAACATGCAAAGTATATTATAATTACAAGAGGCAAATAAAAAAAAATCTTTATCAGAATCTATCCATCTATTAAAACTAAAAGTTCGAGAAAATTAGGTGGGTACTAAAACAACATAATTTTCATCATTTTTATAAATAAAAATTTGTTTATTTCTGATTGACCACGACATTGCGTGACTTCTCGACCTCAGGAATTAATTTAGTCATAAAGCATACATTGGTATTACGATAACCAATATTAGACTAAACCATGACCTTTCACAGTTGAAAACTTTTCTAATAATACCGTTTCAATATTAAAATTAACGTACAAAAGCGATATTTTATTCCTCAACTTGAACTGATTACATTATTAAGTAATTATAGCTTTTCTGGCAATAGCTGTAGGCGTAACAGTATTGTAATTTGATGGTCGCTATGTAGGTTCGTGGTAAGATTATATAGGCTGTGTAGATTGGGTTCAGCAGTCCAAATGAAATCTTTTTTCTCGTCAAATCCGCTTACGTTATCTGCGTGAAACCAAACTCATGGGTTATTTGTTGAGGTGTGAATTAAGTCTCTGTAAGTGAATGTAGGTAAGTTAAATCAATGAGGATTAGATAGTTGCTTCTTTAGAAATTATTTTAAACTAACTTTTGTCCGTTGCTTCGCCCGCGTTGCACTAGTTTCCAACTATATGCCTAAATAATAAATTGATAATGAAGGACGTCTTATTAATCAGTGAGTGAATGTATGAATGAGTGATCACTTTTATATGTATAGATAGGTTTTACTGAACAACGACGTAGCGTCTCTAAACTTAATACAGTTCTGGTATGTAATATTTATTATCGTCTACTAACACCTCAGTTATTAACAACAGTATTTTAAGTTCTGCCCCTCTAGCCAAGTTACAACCGTTTCGTGTCGAATTCCGTTCTCTAATCGGTAACGACTCGGTGTCAGCAATTGAAGCAAACGATAACTTTGGTAGCCATGTTCACGTGCCTGAGTCGGCCGCTCGTTCTACAATGTCTTTAGAAAAACGACATTTTAACAAAGCATGTAGCGTTGTACTTGTAGAAACGATAACAATTCATTCTTTCATTTCGAACGATGTGAACTTGGCTACGAATTTTCTGTTCGTTTGTTCTAACCACGTGACTTAACGTTGAGATGATTTCATTCCCATATATTTGATTCGTTTTCGACTACCGTTAACGATTGCAGATTATCAACTCGGCTAAGTGTGCTGAATTGTTACTGAATATTCAAGGATCTTTAGTTGACCGGAATAAATTTGTTACTAGTATGAAAAGTAACATAATGTTTGTAGACTTAATTCATTGCTTTAACCTAAAACCATTTTCCGCCATATACGATAAAAAAGTAATATTATTTACTCCGAATAAACTCCTTTTCCCATCACTAGTCCCAGTTAATAAAGGGAGCCGGCAGACCCCTATAATTTGGTTACGCCCGTCCGTCAATGTGATCTTTTTATTAGACCCACGTATTTGGGCCTTTCCGTTGGAATGTTACTTCCTCACCTTAGAGGAGATTTGGGGATTATCTTAGTTAGGGTCCAGTTGATTTCGAGGAGTTTATAGGAGGTTTATTAAGACGGGCAGACTCTGTATTTAATTTCGTGTGGAAAAACGGAGGAATATTTTTTTTTGTGAACTTGTTATTTGGGGAAAGTATGAGTCCACAGAATATTATTCGTGGAAAAAAAGCTGTCCCTCGTTTTTGTTACTATCAGAAAGGTAGCAAAATCCTACTTTACTTTGGTAAGATTAAAATGCCTCAATCATTCATTGCCAATAGTGGTGAAAATAGTTTTAGCAATTTCCTATTTGACTACCCCTTGTCAAATCAAATCGGCCGTGTAGGTGCCGGACAGCCGTGTAGGTGCCGGATGTAAAGAATAGCACCACCCCATTTCTTCCCATGGGTGTCGTAAGAGGCGACTAAGGGATATACTAGAGAATGGGCAGCAGCGTTCTCTATGCATTGCAGACTATCATACTGCGATCGCCAACCCGCCTGCCAAGCGTGGCGATTATGGCAACACCCCCCCTTTGGGGGAGGCCTATGTCCAGCAGTGGACGTCTTTCGGCTGAAATGAATGATGATGATGATGATGTCAAATCAAATGTTGCTGGAATGCCCACGATTAGGTATCAGTCTACCTCCGGCTGATTATCTCTACTATTACATTATTTAATACGTTAAAGTTAGTCTAAATATTTGTAATTAGTTAATCAAAACTCAACGAATAAACGAGTTGTCTTAGATATAAACCGCACAATGTTTACGTTTCATCCGGGTTCATTTATGTAATAGTAGTTTCGGAGGTATAAGTGGTATCGCCCAGACATATAAGTTCTAAGTCGTGGGTACGGTAGCCGCTTCACTTTGTGTAAATAATTTCCTCACAACTGCTCTCAAAACAGTGAAAGAAAACATCGTGGAGAAACCATTATGTCCTAGAACCAGAAAATCTAAGACATCTGACATCTACCAACCCACACTGGATCCGCGTAGTAGATTACAGCCCACGACCTCTCGAAGAAAGGAGGCCTGTGTCCCAGCAGTGGGAACATTATAGATTGATTATACTATGCTATATGTGATGACCACTGAATAAAAGTATAACAGCCGACAACAACTAGAACAAAACAATAAAACCTTCTGAAAATCATCTGAGACCTTATAATGTACCATATTCTGACAAATAAATTATTATGATTATGATCTCCAGATTTTATCAAGCTTTAGTTTCCAATTTCCGAACCATTAAACTCTGCAACACATAATATCGTTATTAAATCAAGATGTAGTCTTCTCAGCTCCATTCAAACAGAGTGAGTGTCTGGCACACCGCCGTCATCGGCAGTTAATATCAGATAGTAATATCGACACTAATAGTTGCACGGATTCGCGCAACCTGGTGTTAATGATGTTATAAATGTTCCATTGGCGATAATTTGAATGCCGAAATTAGGTTACATCAAAATCTATAGTACCTACAGCTATTGTAAATGAGTTCGTTCAGAGAAGTTCTACCACCAACAAGCATCAATGTGTTGTAAAAATGAGTTCTATTTACGTAAATAATATTAAGCATCTTCTGCAACTATAATAATCTTTGGCTCTCAAATGACGTTGACAGGGAGGGGATGTTGCTAGTCATTTCCGAAAAAGATTTGCAAACTGTCTTGAAAAACAAGATGGCGGTGTTAGTTTCAACTTTGGCCACCTGCTAAAAGATCTTTACAGGCATCTGAGTGTAACGCGACGTCCTGCGTGAGCGATCTAGACGCGAACGCGAAGCGGCGCGGCGCGGCGCGAAAACAACAAACAGTCGAAACCTATTGAAGTGTCCTACGTGACCAAACGCAGCGTGCGTGGGCGCGAAGCGAAGCGAACGCGATCAGTTGGCTTGATATTTTCGCGCGAACTGGATGCGGTGCCGTCGTGTTTTTGTTTATATAATGTCGGAAATAGAAATTTTAATTATTGCTATCCAAGAACGTCCTATATTATGGGATAAAAGGAATAAAAAATATCACAACCGATTAGTATCGTACCGCGAATGGGAGGATTTGGCCAAATTAACTGGGACTTGTGCGAGACGATTCGCGTGCACGTAGGACATGCCGTCGCGTCGCACCGCATCGCGTTGAATTCGCGTGGCACCGCTTCGTAATCGCGTTCGCGTTGAATCGCCTACGTAGGACGTAGCGTAAAGTTAACTTATCTATGGAAAAGTGTCCAATCAGACGAGTGTTGTGACCGGTGGGCAACTGCTAGGCGTTTGATATCGGGACATTGTAAATATGCTAGTTTCGCGTTAAACTCTGTTTGTGCAATGTACGTCAGTGTGATGCGTAGCGGTGAAGATGCCACTCCAGAGCCTGTATACCAACAGTTTTCTAAAAACAATATTCAACTGCTCTGAACCAGTATAAAGCGTTCCATCGACCATTTAAATTAATACAAAAATACGAATAAGAATTGAACAACCGTTGAAAATAACCTCTATTCAAATAATTTGAATACGTCGCCCCTATGTCGCTTGTCTGATAGTCAAATTGCATCAATTGTCATACATCAGTAAAGGAAGATTCCATGCCATCGATCATACTAAAGTATCCAGAAAGATATAAACTAACAACAGCTCACAAGTTCCATTGTTTCAAGATGATAACAATCCGTGCCAATATTCTCAACGCATTATACAGCGGATGCAAAGAATTTAGTATTGAGTTCAATAGAATAATTTGTTTCCGTCCATTCATTTGAATCGCTGACCAAAGAGTTTTCAACTCATCCATTTAGTTTGCGCACGATATTTTTTTTAACGTTGATCGCGTTTCAATGGGGCATAGATTTGTTTGAACGCATGAACGCAACATTTTCATTGGGCCTGACTTTTTTTCGATTTTTGATTTTAACTCTTTTATTTTTTGTTTGATCCGTCGCCTATGTGGACTAATGGGTTCTATTTTTTGCATTCATCCTAGTAAAGCGGATTTGTATTGAATTGCAAGAAAAACGAAATTTACTATATAGCTTTGCGTGGTAGCATGGGCTGCTACAACATTTAATGATGGTTTTACTAATTGTTGATGTAATTAGGTAAGTAAGTAGTAGTAATATTGTATCATTTGTTTTAATTAATTTTATTATTGTAAATTGCATTTGGGGTTGTGGCAGACTTAATAACTTGGAGGGCCACCTGGAATAGTTTTCTCATGAACTGACGAGAAGAAGCGCAACATGGTAAGAAATGGAAAGAGAGGGAATTTTTCTTTTGCTGGCCTATCGTGATACAGGATGAAACATGGTATAAGACCGTATTAAAAAAAGTATTCTTAGTAGGAACATGATGATGATTTCTATCGTTATTTGAAAGTCTACTAGACTAGGTACAGTCCCCAAAAGAGATATACTGGATGACATTTTTTACCGTCTCGACCTTCATAGGGTGTGTTGTGTAACTAGAATAGAAGGCAGGAACGCCTTCAGATTCATCGCAGGTGACTAAAGGAGCGCGGGACGCGGTTGGAAAGGGATGCGTGTGCGGCTCGTGTGCCTGCGAAAGACCAATGAAGCCGCCTATTGGCCGGCTTCAAAGGGTAGGACCGCGCTACGAAATCATTGATACATGCCGCGCATTGAGTAGGGTGCGTATGATTTGAGTTTCGATAAATTTTAATTAGTTTTTTTTTCCAAATTTCTGTTTTTGTTGTTCTAGTATGAAAATGTTACTTTAAATGTGTAGTATTTATTGCTAGATCAATTTCATTACATGTTATTCAAAAATAAAAATAATAAAAATTTCTATGCCAAAGGCTTCTACTCCGTTCACCTATTACCCCCATTTCTTTTCAAGACGTTAAAAAATGTCACCCGGTATAACCAGGGTCATCGAATATAGTTAAAGTTTAGTTAAAAGCCGATGGATGTTTTAAAATGAAATTTTATTTATTAAATTAAATATGTGTTTGCCATTAGTTAAATTAAATTTTATTCGAAAACATCCTTCAGTTTCTTACTAAATTTCAACTATATCCGACGATCTTGGTTACTTTTCTCTTCTGGTGTCCGTACATTTTTATTTTCTTTGACAGAAAATCTTCCAGGCCACAACTTGGAAATGTCTTAAGAACAGCAAGCTATATAATAAACACGTAAGGCGAAAACAGTTTAGAGGGATTTACTTTATCGCACTTCCTAAGTCGTGGCCTCATTTCAGTCCAAAAATTCACTTCACACTCTCATAACATAATTTTTTATATTGTGTACGGTACATAACCATCTGTTTTCTTATTTATATGCTTCAGGGATATTAAACTTGATATTTACTTTACTGAAATGAGCACCATTCGGGCTTATAAGGCCCATTTTCGCTAGCTCAGGCATTTATGGTGTTAATACACTCTTAGTAGTAATTCTGAAATATGAAACGTAATGAAGTTTAATGTTTGAACATAACACGAGACCATATTTGTGTCCTAGTGGTATAGCCGCTTTTGTTTTGGGATATAATGCCAGCCTTAAGGTTTGTTACAACGGTTATGGCTTGGAAATACATACTATTTAATAATATATGCCTAAAGAGATAAGGATATATTTATAATAGCTGCTTCCCACGACTTCGTTTACGTGAAATTTCTTAATATCCGTTCCAAAGCGTCGCGTCGCATCGCCCTCTCGCGCTATGATTTCGTTTCTGATTAGCGGTCTTTCTGACTTTTATAATTTTTGCTCGGCTTCTAAGGGCCGTAGCGTGATGTTTAACAGCCTTAACCTTTCTTAAAAACTGGGCTGTGAAATGTAAAAAGATTTATTCACATCTGACTATTAGTTCCAGAGATTAGAGCGTTCAAACAAAAACCGAACTCTATAGCTTTATTGGAACTAAGTTCAGTAACGTGACAGTTAGTAATTAATGATCGCTTTCATGGTTTTCAAGGGTGCTAATGCCAATAGTGTGGTCAAAATGGAATTCCTATATAGGCTGCGAAAACTTTTTTTTTGTCTTGGTTGTCGTTTCATGGTTTTTGAGGGTTCTCAAACTATCACACCTACTACCAACCACTCTACGAAGATCGTCACTCCAGAGTGCCTGAAGACGAACTACCTTACGTTTGCCGATTCGCGTCTAAACTCAAGTTCTACCGCTAATATGGCCAGCCCAGTACCACTTCAACTTAGTTATTCTGTGACCTATGGATTGATAGAAGTGTTGTTTTAGATCTCTTTGTTGTAAATGCCTTGTTCCTAAACTAACAAAACAACACAAATATATACATGTAAATACTTTAGTACCCAATTAAAGTGTGATACGGTATTAATGCGGGCGTTTCATCTCCCTGTGTTGTGTTGTATTGTATTGTCAACAATCTTTGAGACAGTATTAATTACTTCGAATGTGAGGCTATATACTGACAAAATGTTTCGTTGTATTATCATATTGTTTGAAGGTAAACAGCTGTCTGAGTGTTATTTGAAAACGTTTGATGCTGCATTCGATTATTTAATTCCTATATCATGAAATTAGCATAACCTTTGAGTCTATGTTGTATTTCAGTAGTGCCTAGTTGTCAAAGTTGATTTAAGCTGGAATACAAATTAACAACATGTTTCATAGTAAAATAGGAATTTTCCACTTCAAGAGCGCTTACTCGTTTTATCGGTGTCTGATTTTTTGTAAGAGCTAAATGATACAGTAAGGACCTACATATCTATGACTGGCCTGTTAGTCTAGTGGTTAGTAACCCTGACTGCTGAGACTGAGGTCGTGGGTTCGATTCCCACCCAGGACAAATCTTTGTGTGATGAGCACGATCATTTGTTCTGTGTCTGGGTGTAATTTATCTATAATATGTACCTATGTATTTAGAAATATATGAGTATGTTTATCTGTTTATGTGTAGTTGTCTGGTTGCCATAGTACAGGCTCTGCCTAGTTTAGGATCAGATGACGGTGTGTTGGTTGTCCTAAGATATTTATTATTTATTATTATTACATATAAAAAGTATGGCGTGTGCGAGTGCGCTAAAGCCAGTTTCACATTATGTTGGGCTGACTCATTATTAGTTATTATTCGACTCACAACAGTGTCAGCGCCCGCGCCACATTTCACGGTGGTCTTTTGAGATTGGCTGACTGTATCGGACTGTGAGGCGACACTGGGGCAAAGATAAAACTAACGGTCCAACGTAATGTAAACTGGGCATGTTATTTAAAGGACGCACTTATATTAACATACCTACATACATATATATACCCACGTCTTTTGCCATGGGGGTATACAGAGACTACAAATAGCGACCTGCCACGATCCTTACACACTCATTTTGACTGTTTACAAGTTTCTCATATTTTAGATTTCCTAAAATCTGTTACTTTATATTTTTCTACGATGGGCCTATTCCCCTTTAAGTGTGACGTATTTAAACATTCGTATATTGTATTTCATTTTCACTTTTTACATCAGGCGCACCCCCAGGTGCTGGTGGTGGTGCGAGGCTCAACCATTTTAATAACAACATCACCCGATAAATAATAAATCATTTTACGTCAGTATGGCGGACAGTTACTGCCGGATCGTTGCCCATAATTGAAGGCTGTCCTTACAGTGACAATATGATTTATGATTCGGTTTTCAGCTCCCGGAACGACCATTAATATAGATGTGTTTTTGGTTCGGATCTGTTGCCACAGAGGCTGAATAACCGGTTTTCTATGCTTGGGAGCTTAGTTCGATTCTCACACATTCATCAGCAGCCTATAATGTTCCCACTGCTGGGACACAGGCCTTCTCTCGGTTAGAGGGAGTGGACTATAATCCACAGCGCAGGCCCAGTGCGGGTTGGTAGATGTCACATGTTTTCGAACTGTTGGTTCTAAGACAGCTGGTTTCCTCACGATGATTTCCTTCACCGTTTTGAGAGCAGTGGTGATGAAATAATTTATATAAAGTAAAGTGCCTTCTAGAATGCTGCCGAAAAGTAAAGAATAGTACCATCCCATTTCGACTTGTGGTGTCGTAAGATGTCATTAGGGACTTGCTAGATAATAGGCACCGGCGTTCTCTATGCATTTTACAATCATACTACGATCGCCGACCCGCCTGCCAAGCGTGGCGCTTAAGGCAAACCACCCTCTCCCTCCCAAATTGAAGGAGGCTTACGGCCAGTAATGGACGTCTTTCGGCTGAAATGATGATGATGATAATAAAAGTGCCTGCTTGGGTTCGAACCACGACAAATAACTCGTAAGTCGCGGCCGTAACCACTGGACTCCCACTGCTCTGTTGCATCTGCTCTCACACATTCAGTTACGTTACATTACAAACGAGATATTTTTACGTTGTTAGACGTTGTACACACAACATAGAACATTTGAATAGTGAACGCAAAACACCTTCATAATTTCTCATAGTATATTTTATTTTATCATTGATATATAGATGACAGTTCATTTATTTACGGCTTTTGAATGCTGTTGCTATGGAATTCTAGTGACTAGGACCTCATTCGTTTATGGTCTGTTCAAAAACTGTGCAATGAAAATGTCAGCAAACTCTGTTGAGCTTAAATTAATACGAAATCACTCATCAAGAGGTAAAATATTCATCTGCAGGTTGAAGAAGGATTGTGCTTTATTACTCACTGCTTCTTCCTTCAATAGATCATCATCATATGCCCAGTCTTTTAGCAACTACGTTGAGGTCGGTTTTCAGTCTACCCGTGTGCGGCTGAATACCAGTTTTTTATATGGAGCGACTGCTTATCTGACCTCCAATCCAGTTATTAGGTAACACGATACCTCTTAGTCAGATCGGCTGCCAGATTTTCTGGCTTCTGGTGACACATTATCACAGTCAAACATCCACAAATGACAGCTGGCACCAACAGTTTAACGTGCTTTATGAGGCACTGAGGGTCCCGGTATGTAAAGATAGACCCATCGACGGACTAAACGCAGCAAGCGCAGCTTAACTTTATCGATCGTCCCTGTGTAGCTGTCATTCCTTAGCCACGAGCCCTTTCATCCAACAATAGGTAATTTTTTTTTAATATGTTTAATCAATTTTTATTGAAAAAATATCGAAAATATGAGAATAAATAAAATTAACCTCAAAAGACAAATGAAAAACGTCTTCAAGGTGATTCTAAATTAGAATATCGTTTTCAGGTACACAATTAATTAAATCAAAGGACTTAATTTATAAGAGGCACTACAACTAGCTTTTAAAGGTACCTTTTCTCACCCGTTTGTTTACATTTTCATGAGTTACTTTTAGGATGGACTATAGTAAGGAAAATTCACTCTATAAAATGCTATCCTAGTGTCCTTTCTACGTTTGAAAAGCAAGGGTCAACATAAACAGGTCAGATGGAAGTCGTTTAAGGGAACGAATCACCATAATAATTGACACGACCATAAAGCTCTTTGTAAAGCAGATCCTGGCAATAAACTAAAGAAATTTTAGGATCTAGGCTGTAATGTTGGCGCTACAGACATTCCAAATTGGTATATTAAAGACGAGTTTTAGTGGCAATTTCTCTTACGGTTAATTATTAAAGAGTTCTTACAAGTGAACAACATTAACAGTTAACCATAGCAGCTACGTTCTGAATTGAAGTGATTTTTCTTGAAACTTCCTAATTTGTTTCTATGCAACATCCCAGAATTATGTGTAAAAAGTACTTAGGGTGAATTTCACCAACAATATTGAACCGAACACCTAGCTTCTGACGTTTCATCAGTGCCTATTTAGGTTTATGTGAAATATAATATTTTGATTTGATTTGAACACAATCTGCACATATACCATGTTTAAGAGCTGTCAGTATCATTAGTTTCTGTAGAATAAAGATACTGACATCTAAACCGCGTACAACAATGTACATGGTTTAGATGTACTGCTCGCATTCAATTTCGTAGTTCTTTGCACTTAGTAGTAATCTCGATTTTTACTCAAATAGAATCAAACAACCATTAGTATACTTACTCATTACTCAATCCTTATTTTTTAACAGAAATCGTGTAACTAAATAATTGTGTAATTCTTATTACAGACTAGCTGCTCTCCGTGGCATCGCCCGCGTGGAAATCATCCTACAAGAACGACTCACCGGGACAAAAAGAACCCTATGTTATTCCTTATAACACATTTGCCAAGTCCCGAAATTAGTCCTGCCTTTGCGGAGATTTGCCAGAACAAACAGCTAGACAGATATAAAATTTGAAAAATGTTTTTTTTTTGTAAAAGTAACGCAAATACTTTCACAAGCATTAAGTAAAAATCAGTTATTTTGATAATACAAATAACTCTATTTTATTGTATTTATTAGACTACAGCAATCCTAAAAAAATATTAAACTCTCGTTAAAATAAAACATCAGTACCTACTAATGCTTTAACTTTCAAGTATTACGAGCTGAAACATACAGTCATTAAGTGCTGATGGCAGTTGAACTAAGTTGCCTATAACCGAGGCTCTGTATTGACACTATGATTGATGATCTTAGTTTACAGCTAATGACTGCGGCTCACTTCTTGTTTCGACGTTCGTCAGCTTTGAGTTGTGTGTTTGTTCGAGATTATTTGGGTTATGTATTATAGATGTGTGGTTAAGCATAGGCTCGGTTGCATAATGGGTTAATCGTTAGACCCATAATCCATTAACGTTCGCGTTCACCCTACATGGGCGTCTATATAACAACAGAAGGTAGGTGTACGGTTCCAATTCATCATCATCATCATCATTTCAGCCATAAGACGTCCACTGCTGGACTTAGGCCTCCCCTAATTTGGGGGGCTTTGTCATAATCGCCACGCTTGGCAGGCGGGTTGGCGATCGCAGTATGGTGATAAAATGCATAGAGAACGCTGCTGCCCATTCTCTAGTAAGTCCCTTAGTCGCCTTTTACGACACCCACGGGAAGATATGGGGTGGTTTAATTCTTTACGTCTGGCACCACACGGTTCCATTGGTCGTTTCCTATGGAAAAGAGACGGCAATACACTTTATGGTTATTCTTTAAAAAATAATTAGCTTTATAATGCTTTCAAATTTAGGTAGCGAGAGCAGTATAAGCCTGTCAAAAAGTACCAGGCACGTAATAAATTACATATTATCTGATCTCCACAACCCAGTTACTAGGTAATACGACACCGTTTAGTAAGACTAGTTGTCAGACTTTTGGGCGTCAGAGAACCGGTAACGTCTGTCAAAGATACACAGATGATAACCGAACCAACGGCCCTTCGTGCTTTCTGAAGCACGAAGGGCTCTTGGTATGGAAAATAGTCACCCATCCATCTGCCAACCATGGCAAGCGAAGCTTAACTTGATTGATCGACTCATGCAGGTGTTAAACTTAGCCACAAGCTCATCAATTCCGTAATAATATCAAAACAGACAATTGTTTTGTATCAATTGACGAACATTATGTAGTAAAATAAGAAACGCATTTATAAGTCCGCAATTCCTAATGGAATTTTCATGCAATCAACTATTTCCAAAACTATAAAAACTGACATCTATCAAACCAACAGGACGGAAGAAGGCAATACCCACAACTAATAAGAATCCCCATCGAGAAAACACAAAAAAAAACCAATTCTCGGACCCTCCAAATTGACTGACAGTCTTTATTTCTCCAATTTTCCCCAAAAATCATACGTCATCGCGATAAAAAACTATTTTACTGTCAATTCTATAGAATCTATGGGTATTTTGTTTCCCGAACACGCATCAATCATCGCAATTTAAACCTTATTGCAATGATATAAGATTCACTTGATGTATGCTCGTGAATTGCAAAGGCTATAGCAGTATATTTGTTTGATATTACATGTGACTACTGAAGCATGTGTTATCGAGTGCAAAAACAAAACTTGTGCCTTTGCTCCGAGCTCAACTAATATGTGAACTGATTCGTAGAGTTCGATATTACTGCATGCTTGAAGAGACAGCCTGATGAAATGAGTCCTGTGTACAATTTTCCTGTTACGGAGCGTATGTACTCGTATATTGGTATGTTGTCGTTTGTGAGAGAAACTTTGGCAGAATTCGGAAACGCGATTGTCGATTGTTTAAAAGGAACTGATGTTTTGCTGCGCATTATTAGAACGGTTTTGGAAGTTCTATTGGAACGAAATAGTACATTAAATTAGTTTATTTTAATTTTATCATCATCATTATCATTTCAGCCAAAAAACGTCTACTGCTAGACATAGGCGTCCACCAAATCGCCACGCTTGGCAGGCGGGTTGGCGATTGCTGTCTGATAGTGAAATGCATAGAGAACGGAGCCCATTCTCTAGTAAGTCCCTTAGTTACCTCTTACGACACCCGCGGGTCAAAATGGGAGTTGCCGGTTTTTACGTCCGGCATCACACATAACTAATAATTTATAGAACATTTAATTAAATTGCACCGTGTAAAATGATGTGTTTTTATTTTTGTTAGTAGGTTTATAAAAACACTTTTACAAGTCAATCCAATTTTATAACTTAATGGGGTTGTACTCTGAGTACAATGGCCGAATCACTACTGCTCCTGTTAATTTTATGAATTATTCTGTAGTATCCTGCACCCTAATTGCGAAACGCACAATTTATCAGAATCTAAATGGGATTGAAGATTATTTAAAAACCATTGCGTCATTTGTTCGAATAAATTTTCGGCTCAGCAACATAAATAACGCAATGAATGTTGTTTAACTATAAATGTTAAACTAATTCCTACCGATAAAAAGTTCCGCAATTACCCCTCTGGAGTATAGATATTGTAATTGCAATTGGTTCATAGCATATCTTTTGGAATGTAGGACTTTAATTCTTCTGTGGCTCTCGTTTGTATGAAGTATGAGAGTTCATAATAACAAGTAACAGTCGCTAGTTAGCATTATGCCTTCCGTTTCTAATTAGCATAGCCGTGAGTCACATATGACCTATTTTTCATGAGACTCAATGTTAATAATGTAAACCATTTTACCTCGTCTTGCAGCAAAACATTTTATCTTTTTCCCTTCATAAAAGATATTTTTCCCACAGCCAAGGGCTTGTGGCAAAGTTACAACAGCCGCATGGGTCAATCGTTCAGGTTAAGCTACACTTACCGCGGTTGGTCCGTGGATGGGTGACCATCTTTACATACCAAGACCCTTCCGTGCCCCAGAAAGCACGTTAAGCCGTTGGTCCCGGCTGCCTATCGTATTTCTTAGACAGTCGTTACGGGTCGTCAGAAGCCCGAAAGTCTGACAAACAGTCTTACCAAGGGGTATCGTATTACCCAGTAATTGGGTTGTGGAGGT
Organism: Aporophyla nigra; assembly: GCA_947507805.1. Lineage (NCBI taxonomy): Eukaryota > Metazoa > Arthropoda > Insecta > Lepidoptera > Noctuidae > Aporophyla > Aporophyla nigra. The sequence goes on along the minus strand of OX382293.1, from coordinate 2,398,221 downwards.
CAGATTGGCAGTCGCTCCATGTAAAATACTGGTACTCAGCTGCATGCTGTTAGACTGGAAGCCGACCCCATCATAGTTGGGAAAAGGCTAGACAGATGATGAACCATATTATGTATGCACAACAATCAGTTAGTTGATTTGTTTGTTTTGACCTAACCTGACCACTGTTTACTGTTTAACCGACTTCAAAAAGGAGGAGGTTCTCAATTCGGATGTTTATATTTTTTTTTTTATGTATGTTCGGCCATAACTCCGTCATATATAGACGGATTTGCAAAATTCTTTTTTTGTTTGAAAGGGGTTTATTTTGAAATGGTCCCATATACATTTCATATAGATCTGATGATGAGTTCCGGAGATAGACACCGGAACTCTTTAAAAAATGGCAGCAAATCAACCGCGATTTCTGCTATCGCATAAATATGCATTGTTTGTTTGGAATTAGTGCGGGGTGGATACCACAACTAAAAATTTAAAAATAAAAACTTTTTTACAAAAAAAAAAAACCACCCAACTTCCTTAAAAACACTACAAAGTGAAAAATAACTTTAATTTCGGAAGTCGGTGGCAAAAAAACCATAAAAACAGATCCTAAGACACCGACTTCCGAAATTAAAGTTATTTTTCACCTTGTAGTGTTTTTAAGGAAGTCGGTTGTTTTATTTTTTTGTAAAAAAGTTTTTTAAATAAAAAACAAACAACAGGATGTTTCGTTTTACATGTCGTGTCGTGTGTACCTACAAAGCGGGGGATAACTAGAACATGGCCACCTCGCATGCATACTTATGTAGACGGGTTGTTAGGCTCTGCTCTTTTATTCAGAATTCCTTTGGGAGGACACAGTAGAAAATAATAAAAATATTTTGACGTAGTTTCCGGATTTGTATGAGACAAATCGACGCCTCCCACGCATAAGGTCGTAAGGCTAAAAAATCTTTTTCTCAGGAGAGCATTTTTCGTATACGTTTATGCGCGGTAGCGTTTAAATGTTAAGACCATTATCCATTAAAAAACTCATTATTTATATAAGATATTAAAATTTGGATTTTAGTAATAAATAATACTATACAAGATTGTTGTAATGGCACAAAAAAACGGTATTAGTCAAAAACAATGTTCCGACCACCTGCGTGGGAGTCATCGAAATGTATTGAACATTTTTTGCATTGAACATCATCATCATTTCGGCCGAAAGACGTCCACTGCTAGCCATAAGTCTCCCCAATTTGGACCCGCTTGGCAGGCGGGTTGGCGATCGCAGTATCGTGGTAAAATGCACAGAGAACGCTGTTGCCCATTCTCTAGAAACTCCCTTAGTTGCCTCTTACGACACCCACGGGAAGAAATGAAATGGGCTATTCTCTACGTCTGGCTTCATGCGGATTGGAATTTAACATCAATAGTGGATAACACGATTAGTGATGAATTAAATGCCTTTTCACACCACCTGTTCGCTAATGCCTCGGTTTTGCTAATACCCGCTGTACTCAGGTTTCTAGTCTTAACTCAGAGCTCCCTTATTGTGCTCGGGAGCCCTAAATTCCTTCGTTGCATTCGGGATTCAAAATAATGCCCGTAACTTAAGACATTACTATATCCCCTTATTAAATAATTGACTACTTTACACCACCTGCTCGCTATGTCAAATTATATGCCATGGAAACATAATCTGAAGCTAGTAATTGAAGTCCTTAGACCTAGGCGGGCATTACTATTGTACTGAATTTCATTATGACACGTTTGGTTTGATTAATGTGTTTTGAATATGGAACATACATTGAGAAGTTCCCTTGGAAACTTTTACAAAAACCAATATAAAAACTATTATAATAGGTTGGGGAAAAAGTTTCTTCGCATTTTTTAAGAATATTCAAAACATTTTTTAATAAAGTTTATTTACATTTAACTAAAGTATGTACCTAGGTACCATTTTGTTCGATAACTTTTTGCCATCTTGTAGGTAGGGACATGATCCCATTGCTGTAGAAATTTTGGGACTTCTGGTCAAAATACCGCGACAAGTGGTTTTGGCTGTCCTCTCGTGATGTTAACCTGACACTGCCTAAAGAATTCTGAAGAGACCGAAACAGGTAGGAAATCTGAAGGTGCAAGGTTAGGACTATACGGCGGATGCATTAACACCTCCCAGCCAAACTCTCTTAATTTTTGTTGGGTGGCTAAAGATGTGTGAGGTCTAGCGTTATCATGATGAAAAACCACACCCCTTCTGTTGATTAGTTCCGGTCGCTTTCTCTCAACTTCTTGCTTTAATCTCATCAGTTGTTCGCAGTAGAGTTCAGAATCGATGGTCCTGCCTGGTGGTAACAGCTCATAATGAATAATGCCCTTCCAATCCCACCACACACACAGCATCACCTTGTTGCGAGTTAACCCGGGTTTCGCCACAGTCTGTGAAGCCTGATCGGCCTTTGACCACGACCTTTTTCGCACGTTCTTGTCATACGTGATCCACTTTTCATCACCACTTATCAGCTTCTTCAAAAATGGTTCGGTTTCATTACGACGTAATAAAGAATCACAAATGAGTACACGGTTCATTAGGTTTCTTTCAGTGAGCTCGTGAGGTACCCAAATGTCGAGCTTTTTTGTGTACCCAGTTTTTTTCAAATGCGCCAAAACTGTTTTGTGGTTAATTTCCAGTTCTTCAGCTACGTCGTAACTTCTATGCCGATCTTGCTCCACTTTTTCAATGGCATCCATTTTATCCGTAATAGGGCGACCAGAGCGACGTGCATCTTTGACATCAAAATTTCCGGATTGAAAACGCTTAAACCAAATTTGTGCTACTCTCACAGACACTACACTAGGTCCATAAACTTCGCAAATTTTTTTCGCGGCTTGCGTTCATTTTTACCTTTTTTGTAGTAAAATTTTAAAATGTATCGAATTTCTTCATTAGATTCACTCATCTTGACGGTACGAAAAACAAATGAAAATCACACATTTTCCTAATTTGAATTTGGAATTATGTTCTTTAAAATTTAAACTTTCAATGATACTAAAACCAGCCAGATACAAATAGTATAGCCAAAGAGATTTTATTACAAGTTCATACATACTATAATGCGAAAAGACTTTTTCCCCAACCTAACATTATTGTTCAGGTCGACCAGAGTCTCATTTCATAGATTTTAGTCGCCGTTGACAAACAAAGTAAATTAATTTCGCAACTTAGTAGAGATTTTGTAGTAACAATAACGTCCATTAATTAAATGATTAAGCAAAAATAAATTACAACAATAAAAATAATTAATTTCTGTATTATATGGCTAAGTCCTTTATGAATAATACGCAGAATAGACTCGCCCAAACACTGTTTCTATATTATCTGTGGCAGTAATGGCGGCATGTCATTGCAACAGCTGATCGGTTTGCTGTGGTGCGTTAGAAATGTGGATTGGAAAACTGGTTTTGGAGTAATATGTACAATATGTATTTTTCATGAAACTTCATGAAATATAATAAAATCGTGTATTACCCTGCACATAATTATTACCCCGTTACCTAACTTTCTTTCTTAAACTTCGATTGATTTAATTGGTTTTTACTATCACGCTTTAGGTCCAAAAGTAGTGCATTCTCCTCGGGGATAAAAGAGTATTCGTCTTGGGTGACCTTGAATATTTCGTTGCACTCAGTATTCTAGTCTTAATTCCCAGGAGTTGACTCTAAACACAGCTCCTCGTTGCACTCAGGAGCCTCAAAATTATTCGTTGAGTTTGGAATTCAAAACAGCGCCCGTAATATAAGACTGTGCTTTATCACCTGTAGTGAACAATCTACTATAAATTGCCTCATTTGGCACAAACAACCTTTAAATTCGTTAAGTTAGTTACACTCAGACAAAAATGAGTCAATAAGGTGCCTTTTCGTTAAACTACAGTCTGCTCTCAGATCATTATTTTCCCCTTTCAAGTATTACCAGAGAGAAAAACAGTATTATTGGACATCGCGATCCCCTGAACAAGTAATTGGTTCATTAAAATATTGGTATAAATCCCTCTTGGGATTTGTTATATTTTTCATGCTATTAAATGTCTGTATTAAGTCACTTGATTTATTGCTGAAAGCTTGTATTGTGTATGGTTTGGTTGAATTGGTGTATTGACATATTACTTACAAATATTCTGTGTTGATTGACGTAAAATGTGTTTCAGTTGGTAAAAAAATAAGATTTATTTTCGTTTGGCTACGTGAATATATTGTTCATGATTGAACGAATTTAAAAATATGTTATTACATTACTTTTGCCAGAGCGGTCAGTCTCGAATTATTGAGATCAAATGCTGGAATTAATAATTCCAGCGTTTGAATATACATACTGTTTTTAACCGACAAAAAAAGAAGGATTTATTTTTAGTAAATGTCTGAACATAATAAACTAAAAACATATCCTCCGTTTTTTCGTGGTTTTCAGGGCTGATCCTCACACTGTTATTTATGAATCGCATTGATGATTCTTTATTTGTTAAATGGGTCTGATAATGGAATCCTTTGGTACGGACTCAAAATAAGTTTGTTTAAAATGAGATACTAAGTTTATTTACAAGCTCAAAACTCAACACTTAAACGGTTTATGTATTTTTTCTTTTAATTCTTTTTCATTAGTTTAATTTTTTGTTTAAAACTTTATTTTCTGTTGGAGAAACATAATAGTATAAATTT